>OX352733.1:11480000-12680000 GCA_947095525.1 Trisateles emortualis
TTACAGTGCTCCTTTGAGGATGCGTTTTTGAATAAACATTTTCCTCCCCGCCAAATCTGGTGAGTGGTGTTAAAAGTTTCAGGTATTGCAAGCGTCCAATAGGCTACGGTAATTCCTTGTCATTAGGTGGGCCTGTTGTTTGTTTTCCACCTAAGTAGGTACCTACTATTGACACCTATTATTGAAAAAAATGCATAATACTAACAATATTACGTTTATCTTCAAATGCACTCAAAAGTTGCGGGTGGTTGTATCCAATGGGTACCGACGATATTTGTGTGAAAGCATCCAAAAACACGTTGCCATCAGCATCCACAAAATAGTTGCCAATGCTTTTATCATAGTCGGCAAATAATTGGACCGACCCTGCTTGCTGAAAAAGAAAAATAAGTACCTATATTATTTTCGAAATGATAAAAAATACAAATAATGTTAACACTTTCTTGACCCATTATATAATAAATGAAAAGATAAGATAATCAGTAAGTAGGTATATATCACTATGCAAGGACATTTTAAATTATTACATTATCTATGTAAAAAGGTACCTACAATGCGTATATTATCTGGTGGATGTGCATTGTGCAATATTTATCTATAGGTATTTTCTGTTAGGGTACCGAAGTATAATTATTATTCTAATAGTAGGGATGCGCATTTAGGAGTTTTTGGATTGACATATTTATATATTTGAGCGCGGCAGATTACTATACTGGAGGATACCTCCACCAAATATACCTAAGTCCTGAGAAAGGCCGCGTGTGCAGTGTATTTTCTTTATTAATTTTCTTCAACATATTATCATTAAATGTTAGAGAATGTTTTGTTCGACACACTGTTTGTATAGGTACCATAACAATGTGTGAATGTATGTAGATACAAAGAGTGATTATTATTTTAAGTAGGGACAATTGAGTCCAATAAGGTCCATTGAAAACAGATTTATTACATGACGTCATAATTTATACCCATATACATTATGTATGTTACTATTATAGTTAGTTTACTCGACCAAATGTTTGCATCGCGACCTTTGACTACTTTATAATGCCAAAAAATAATAAAAACAAAATCGTCTATCTATCAAATACTGTGGCAATATTCGAAAAATTTCTTTTGTAATAACAAAAAACGCAGCTAAATTTAAAAAAATATTGGGTCACTAATACCTACCTCCCTTTTTGTTTTGTAATCTAAGACGAATGCCTCCGCCTAGTCACAGTAATAACAATACTGCCTCGGTGGTCCAGTGGCCGCAGTATGCGCCTGCTGTGCACGAGGTTGAGGGTTCGATTCCCACACAGGACAAAACTTTGTGTGACCCACAAAGAATTGTTCTGAGTCTGGGTGTAATTTGTGCCCGTTAATTGTATGTTTGTAAAGTCCCCCGCGACACAGAGCTTGTTCTCTAGTGCGGGAGTTGTCTTTTTTAAAACAAAACAAACAAACAAACAATACATTATACTGTGGCCTAGTCATTATTTAAACAGGAATAATTTTAACAAACAAAAACCGATATCAATGCGGTTTTTCCTCCCTTGGCGTTGATTGGTTTTAATGTAAAATTATGGTTTATACCTGCAGAGCATTTAGGTCCTTCAATAATTCTTTCGTTCTTGGTCCAGGAACAGATGTTTTAATATCTGGATACGATGGCTCATGTTGAGACGCAGTTGCTAGGCCTCTGAAATCTGTTCAAAAATAAAATACTCTTATAAATTATAATACATATACTTAATAGGTACCTACTTCCCTACTTGTAATTTACTTTGTTCGAGAGTTATTTGGCGGTCAATCAATGTCATTTATCAATTCGACTAATCCTTAAAACTAGGTGCCTAATATTGACATCTTACAAATTTCAAATTAAAATCACTATAAAGACATCATCGTACGGTCCCAGGTGTAGATACATAGATACTAGTAGATACTGTAGCTAATTTATAACCAATAACATATATTATAGAGAGCGATAAGATTCTTCCTTGTACTACCTATGCCAATAGATTCAATTAAAATAATTCTATAAAAAAATATACAAAATAACTGGAATTATTTCCTAGAGTGTCCGTGTAGTGACGAATTAAAAATACAAGATGTCACCACCCCGTTCCATCCCGAAGACCTCGAAACAAAACCAACCAACCCGTCTGGCCATCGTGATATAGTAGGCTAACTAATATCCCTCCAAATGTATGGAGGAGATACGTGCCCAGCAATGGGACATTTATGGGTTGAGATGTGTATGTATTTCCTAGAGCAGAAGTTGTCTTAAATAAATGTGAAAACAATCTAAAATTAGCGCTTGTTGTTCGGGTATTACGGTGCCGAACTCACGATTAATATAATCCCAACTAACATTCTAAATGATAAAATACCTATGTCTTTATGTCTGTTGCCTTTTTATGACTAAACGGTTGAACGGATTTTAGTGAAATTAGGCAATAAGATAGGTGATATCCTGGGAGAGGATGTAAGGTACTTTATATCGCGATAACCGACATCTACGCGGGCGGAGCTGCGAGCAACATGTAGTAAGTATATAATATCCTCCCGATATCCGTGTGTCCAAGATTAACTTACTGATGAAGCAATTTACCAAACAAAGATAAGTAGGTACCTACTCAAATGATTGAATAACACAACACATAGGTGTTAAGTAAAGTGTTTTGAAAAGATTTTACGATTGAGTTTTACTCTGTCAACACAAGTCACTGGCTGCCTAACTATATCCTGATAATGTCTTTATTGTCGCATAGTTCGCATTCGAGGGTCACACATTTCGCATGCAAATAACTAAACAACGGTGTAGTGTTCCTTTGCATGAGTACAAGTCTCAAATGCTCATTTAGGGTTGTGTTATTCCTTTACAAAACCTGTGTTAAAATGGATAGGTCGGTATTGTAAGCGTCCATATGCTAAAATTACCTACTGCTTTCCATCAGAATAATGCAATTTATTCTATTCCACAAATACAATATGCACAAAGGTTAAAGTGACAAAGCCAAGGCAGGGTAAGTAAGTAGGTAGGTACATAAATTATAATAAGTATTATTTATCAAAGAACGTCTTTGGTATTTCTTTAGATGAATATTTAAACAATTGTTCATTACTTATATTGCACGACTTAACGAGACATTAAGTAAATAATATTATTCAAATACATCGGTTAACACGCTGTAATATTTTTACAATACTTAGCACTTTTAGGGTTATCACTTTATCAAAATACTAATATTAGAAATATTAACTATACCTAATAGATATTTCGATAAGAACAATTACAGATAGCTTAATCCCGTAACTAGGTAGATACCTACATCTAAGTATATATACTTAGATATATTTAATACATTTAAGGATCTAATCCTTATCAGTTTATAGTTAAATTAACCCGACAGATTCAGTCATTGAGCATGTTTTGTCTCTGCCTTGAAAGGGTCTTGCATAATTTACCTATTTATTTATGAAATGTTTCTTTCTATTAACATTGCTATTTTTTTAATAGATAAACCAAGCTAAACAACTCTCGTACGTTTATTATTCAGAATATTCAGTACCTACGAATTAGATGCGAATAATTAAATGGGAAAAAATGTACTTACTGATGTTAATAATATTAAACTGGTACCTAATGTTACATATTATTATTTTATAGAATTTCTTTACATTGAACAATAAATCTATTAACATTATAATAGATGACATATTATGCAAAATGTTATTGCAAAGTGCTAACCCTAAACATATTTACGATCGATGTTTTGTACACCACCACCGGTTCTCTCTTAGTTATATAAATAAAAAAGATTTCATATTAAATTGCGAGAGTTTCAGTAGTGAATAAATTATTATAAAATCGCTTACCTCTTAAAACTGGCCTAAAACATGATTTCGTTAAAACAGTATTTACACCCCGTAAAAGCATGGTAGCAATTGCTTTTCTATTACTTTACTGTTGAATAAATTATTTTTTTAACACCACCACAAGTATGTTCTGTATATAGTTATAGATATTAGACTATTTTCTGATAACACAAGACCGTGGGTCGTTCGCGCAACTCGCGCACAACCGACCAACTGTACAAGTGTTGGAACGCGGAACGTCAAGTTCAATCTTCTGGTGGATATATTATTTTCTCCTATTCGTTGGTGCGGCGGCGTGTAGTGCGCGGCGGCCGGCGCGGGGGATAACAAATCGATTAGCTCTCGTTGGGGGCCAGAGATTCGTCCTTACACTATGGCCAACATCTTGTAAACAATATTGTTGAAGAAATATATTGTCGGTAGTACAATTTCAATGGAAATTTTATACACGCAGATGAAGAATTATATTCAACAGCAAGTCTTAATACAAGCCAAATATTGTCATGGTAATCCAGAGTATCGCATACTCGGGTCGCAGCGCACTGCGACGGCAGGTACGCGACGCGAAGAAAATTTACCTAAGTATAATCCGATTTTTGCAAGTGTGCAACAGTGCAACCTGTCATTGTCAAAATTTTGCTATGTTGGTTGCATAGAAATAAAATTTCAATGATTATTAAAATCATTTTGATTGGTAAGAAGGTATGTAAGTATATAATGTGAATAAATAATAATCATTTTTATTTTATCAAAGAATAATTTCAATAATCAATTCAATCATCCCAACCTAACGATTTTGACAGCGCCAACTACACAGTTATAGAAATTGGATTATAAGTAAGGTAGGTTTACATATTCTTTAAGATCTAAAGCAAATGATGAATTTATTCTGTACTAGCAGCCCGCCGCAGCTTCTCACGGGTTAAACATTTTTTAAATTAGATTTTTACCCTCATACGGTTAACGTTTCAAAACCTCGATATACACGTAACTTTGTTTCTAAATAGATGCGAATATATGAAATTTCATGCTTCTTACTTTGGAAATGACAGACAGCCATACAACCGTTCACCTGTGAAAAGGAATAAATAATATATCTTTTGTTAATTCGGAGCAGGTATATGAAGTTTCGTGCATCCTACTTAGGAAATGACGGGAGTTCCATACAACCATTCATCCCTTATTTTAACCCCTTAGAGGTGAAATTTCTAAAAGCCCTGATACAGTTAAACATTTATTTTTACCTTGAAGCAATCATGGGAAATTTTAAGCTTTGAATTTTGAAAATGACGGACTTCTATATAACCGTTCATCCCTTATTTTCAACCCCTAAAAATTTTAGGGCAATAGGCTAAAAATAGTGCGCAATTGCGACGTTTAGGGAAGCTTTGCTAAATTTCGAGCTCCAGCGGTTTAGGCTTTGCTTTGGTTTATGAATCAGTCAGTCAGCACATGAGGGTAGATAATGGTAGTTGGACTTTTCCATTATTTTATTTATTATTGATTTTGACCCTTAAACTGGCGCCCATTAGCCTTTTTTAGTGTGACGCTAACGTCAATATTGCGCATTTATTTTTATCTAAGTAACACGTAACACTATCAAGAAATACGTAAACATTTTACAATGTAAGTAAATAATGATTCTATTAGATGACATGTTTGGATGGAAAATACATACACTGCAGTGGCGGAGCGCGTGAGCTCGGAGTTCAGCTTTGTGCAAGTAGGTAGTTCAATATTTGACTACCTTGGTAGTCCAGTGGTCGCAGTATGCGCCTGCTGTGCACGAGGTTGTGGGTTCGATTCGCACACAGGACAAAACTTTGTGTGACCCACTAACTGTTGTTCTGAGTTTGGGTGTAATTTGTGTCCGTTAATTGTATGTTTGTAAAGTCCCCCGCGACACAGAGCTTGTGCGGGAGTTGTATTTAAAAAAAAATAGGTAGGTTTGTATCATTGATTGTATATCAATGGTATGTGTCGTGTTGTGCACTCTCTTAGTAGGTACTACTCGCTAGCTCAAATTTGGCTAGTAGGACTTGATACTACTGACTTTATAAGTCAGGCTTTCGATAGAGTCTGGCATGACGGCCTCCTGTTCAAGATCAAAAAACACTTTCCACGTTCCTTCTTCCCCATACTGAAAAGCTACTTAGACAAAAGATGCTTTGAGGTTAAACTGAACAACACTACGTCGGAATTGTTTGAAATCAGATCAGGGGTACCACAGGGAAGTATCCTAGGGCCCGTACTGTATCTCATCTTCACTGCCGACGTCCCCGTTGATGACGAAACCTTCATTGCCACATACGCCGATGACACTGCAGTAATGTCAGTAAACGCTAATCCAGCAATTGCATCAGCAAATCTCCAAAAACACATTACTGAGATAGAAAAATGGCTGAAAATATGGAGAATAAAGGCAAATCAAACTAAATCAGTCCATGTCACTTTCACTCTAAAAAAAGGCGACTGTCCACGAATCACAATGAACGGAGAACAAATTCCACATGACGTTACTGCAAAATACCTCGGTATGCATCTGGATAGGAGGCTGACCTGGCAGAAACATATCTGGAGCAAAAGAAAGGCTCTGGATGCAAGACTTCCGATCAATGCACTGGCTGATAGGTAAAAAGTCTCAGCTAACCAACGAAAGCAAAATAGCAGTTTACAAAACTATCCTAAAGCCAGTTTGGTCATATGAAATAGAACTCTGGGGAACAGCAAGTAACAGCAACATAGAAATTTTGGAAAGGTTTCAAACAAAAGCTTTAAGATCCATGTTTAACATTCCAAAATGCATCCACAATAAATACGTTCTGCACGACCTGAGGCTCAACACTGTGAAACAGGAAATCGCTGCCCGAAGCTTAAAGTACCAACAAAAATTATCAGGACATGTTAATGCTCTAGCTGCTAAACTAACGGGTTCCGGAAGTACTACATACACAAGACTGAGAAGGAACAGCATTCCTAATCTCATTAAACGTTTCTCCAAAGAATTGTGAGAGTAGTCATTGGACAACTCCCCCTACTTACAAAATAAAATAATCTGACATAGCTCAGACAGAGAAACAGCTAAATGTCCTTGACAGATTGCTGTGCTAAGCAGGATATATAAAAAAAAAATATTAATAACCGCGCAGATCCGAGAGGATAAGCACGCTCTGCTGTCCGTAGATGGGCCACCATCTTCTGAAATTTATATCTAGACCACTTTGTCCTCAGAAAACTAATCTCTCTCCGATGGTGACGAATTCCCGTCCCTTTAAACTATGAGAGCAAAGAAATGGAATAGAGTGAGCTTACGTAGTTACTACCAGGTACCCGTGGAAGAAACAAACGCTGCAAGTGATATAGCTAAACTAAACCATTTTAAGCTGGTGAACTCTGCTCGGACTCTGCACCGAGAAGTGTGTTGTTAGTGCGTCCATGGCACCAGATAAAACAAGAGCTTTACGAGAACGAAGAGGAAGGATGATACTGACTGAAGACAGAGGAAGACGATAGAACACGCATTAAGGAGCTTAGTCTCTTCGCTGCTTTAACGTCACGAGTCTGTGAGATTGGGATCACCGACAATTCAAAGGTTGTTGGAGGGAGGTACATCTAATATTTGAGTCGGTACTCCTAGATAAGGCGTATCTACCCAATGTGCAATGCGACGCGACGCCGCGACGGTCAGATTAGGGAGTTTGGTTAGTGGTCAACCTGGTTTCAGAGTTACTTTTGATAGCCCATATTTCAATCCTCTCTCGTAATCCAACGACTGTCTCGTGCTAGTGGACTACGATAGGCTGAATGTTGATGGTGGTCAAACATATTTGAAGAAAAGCATTCTGTTACCTAAAAGGCTAAAAGTCGCGAGAGACTTAACGTACAACGCACAGAGACACTCAAATGTAATACCGCTATGCGGTCACCCACCTATAGGGTTACTGCGCCTTTGGTAGCTTAATCCGCTGATCGTTTACCACACAGCAAGTGGCTTTGAGCGGTTTTTGGTCTATGTTTTACAATACATTGACTCTGCGTGCAGCCCGGTTTAGCCCTAGAAGCCGAAAATCTTCAATGTAATCTTTGCTAAGTAGAATTTTTGTCTTCCAAATGACTCCCAAAATGGTAGGTAGTAATAACGCCGATGGGAATCATCAGCGTTATTACATAATCTAAGAGACAAGGAGTTATAAGATTTTTAAAGGGTCGGCAACGCGTGAGTGACACCCCTGGTGTTGCAAACGTCCAAAGGCTACGGTAACTGCTTACCATCAGGCGGGCCGTATGCTTGTTTGTCACCTTGGTAGTATTAAAAAAAAACATTTCGTCAAGGACCTATATATTATTAATTCAATAATATACTTTGTAATAAAACACCGTACTTATCATTTTAATATTCTATTTAAAACATGTATAAGAATATTACAAAAGCCTTAAAAGGTAGGTAGGTAGTAAAATATAGGCACTATTTTTAAAAATGTAAGAAAAAATAGTATGTCAAAAATATGAAACAACTATAGATACTAAACTAGTCATTATAAAAATCAGCCCACAATATATTTTTTCACAATTTCTTTTATTTTTTGTGATGAAATGAGATTATGTGATGAGTAGAATGACTTTATACGGTTCTAATGGATGCCGTAATGTCATGAGACGACCAGGTGAACGATATGAAATGTTGCAGCACAAAGCTGAGTTTGGTATCTATTCCGACATCACACAGGATAATCATTTTGGCTTTCCATTCATTTTAGTGCCTATTTATTGTTTATTTTTTACCTCTCTATCTTTATATCCTGTGTGTGTTCTATAGGTAAACGATTTTCTTTCTTTCTTGTGCTGTATAAGAGAAACCATTAATTATGGCGAAAGATGTGTAATGTTTTGGAGTGGGATATCTTTGACAGGATGCACTGATCTGGTATCTATCAGAAGGGATGCGCCGTAACAGCTCATTTCTACAAAACGGAGATCTGGGAAGATCATTTCGTACCGTATGCAGGCCAGCAGGAAGTCTGAGTCTCAGCCTTATAGAATACATAAAGAACAGCCTAAAACAGAAGGTTAGAGGTCGAGATTCATTCAGCCCCCACAACCTTAGGAAGAAACCCCCACCTGGGAAGAATGGCACCTAATCTCTCAAAAAGCCATAAAAGTTTTGATAAGGCCATTCAATCAGTGAATGCAAGAAGGGAATATCCCGAGTCCTTAAGTCCTGAAATGAAAGGTTCTTCCTCATAATGCTTAAGATTTTAAAAAATAGTTTTTAATATAAGCTTCCTAGTTTTAATCATTTTATTATTATTTTGAGCTTGAATTGTTAAAAATAAACACTTACGATTAAATATTACAATTCAAACGCAATTTGTTTAATTTACAATGAAAAAAAATAGAGAGAAAATAGAGGTGGGCCGGTTTTTGAGACGACCAGTGTATTCAACAAAATACATGTAAAATTATTAAAAACAATATAGGTGCAGTACATTGATTTGAATAGGAATTAGATATATAAAAAATATAATATATATGACAATACATTGAATTTATGATACATCATATATAACGTTTAGGCTGCTTTGTTTCGATGCAAGTTTTACCAAATGTCTCATCTTGTTTCCAAGACAGCATAAAAATTTCTTAGCAAAACTTGTACTTAAGTAGTTGTAAAAGAGCCATCACATCATTACTAGAATATATTTCGGGTAAATCCGAACACAAGCGACGTACAATTTGAACGCGTTTTATTGCACGTGAAAATTGACAATCACCGCGCAAAAACAAAAATAATAGAACGTAAACGCATCATTACTGAATAGATACTGTGATCTTCGTTCGAATCACTTTTTCATTCATCATTCAATGCTTCAAATGCAAAAAGAAAGCGTTCAAATTATGTTTTGTTTTAACATCTAAGGGTAAGTTCTTGGAGTGATCTCCAGAGAATATCTAAATAAATGCACGCATGCTTAGGTTCAAAAATTAACATTGGCCGAAGGCGAACTCCTAGGTTGCCGCATGGTCCTCCTATCACACCTGGAAATTAACAAATATCAATGCTTCTTTGTAAAGCTTTTAAATTATTTTATAAACTTTATGTAAAATCTATGGTAACTAACTACATATATACCTGTATACACAAACTGTATCAAAGTACAAAGAGTTTCAAGTAAAAATATTTGTCCAATATGCTAAAATTTTGAATAGTAATGTATTGACTGATTAACTGATGTAAATGCTGATAGGCACGTTTGGGCGATGGCCCTAGGACGCATGAAAGCCCTAGTTCTAGACGCCTCTTTATATCATATAATAGAGTAGGAGCCAATTGCCATTATATCGGACACATTTCCAGACTCCTGTCTGTATATTGAGCATTTCTTTCAGAATATCTCTGTTTTCAGTTTGCAGTCAGTGTGTACCAGTTGCTGCGATAATAATTGTTACTTGAGGGGCTCAAAGCTAAGTGTAATGGCGTCGATCGACAAAATAAGGTTAAGCAAACTTGCTGCAGTCGGTCCATAGATGAATGACCATTTTCTAAAAACACAGCAAGTGCCTCGGAAATCAGGTAAAGGCATTGGTCATTCGCCTGATCTCTCTCCGGTCGTGTCCGATTGGCGTCCCACCGGACCCATGGGACTATGACTGTGAAGGAATAACAGAGTGCACCTGTGTTTTTTGCGCACTACTTGTCCACTAAAATATACCCTGCACAGTTGGCTAATCTTCATGACTTTGTAGAGTCTCAGTTCTCAACAAAATAAGTACAGACCATATCTACCCAACCGAGATCCCGGATAACGCGGTTCCTAATTGTAAGTACTAGATACCAACACTATACATAAAAATACCAATACAACTCACCATTCTTTAATAATACATTTATAAGCTTGTCCCTTACTTGAGCATTGCAACAATCAAAAGCCAACAGGGTGCCTCTCCCTCTTACACTATTTATGATATTAGGAAATCGACTTTCGATCTCCCAAAGACCAGTTTTAAGCACTAGGCCAGACTCTTTTACTAAATCAAACAAACAATTTTGTTGTATAACTCTCAAAACTGTTTCTAGAAGTAATAATCTTGCTGGATCACCCATCCATGTGTTAAAAAGTCTATATGGTTGTGGTGGTCTGAAAAATAAAACATTTTAAAGTGTTTGAGAAATGTTCTTTTGAGGTCATTGAGTTACATTTAAACTCGAACACTATTTAAACGAAATTTAGATAGTAGAAAAATCATCAGAAGTAAGTATTACGTAAAAAATAAAATATAAATTATTCAAAATGGCCGCCATTGTGCCGAACACAGGCTCAAGGAAGGATTCTACTAATTTATGTAAATAAAACGTAACTAAAATATTTTTAAGTTAAAGAACCAACCAACCCAACTTTCTTAAACATTTTTTTTGTTTTGTATCTTGATTTACATGACAATCGTCTATCAAAATCGTCTTGTCAGACGTTCAAATACCTACATGAAATAGTGAAAAAGCCCTCATAAGTATGACTTTATAGCTTCGCACACCTAAACACAGTAAACAAAGGAGGAGATTTGTTCAGTTTGCCAAAAAATTAAATTACCTATATTTTTGTTTGCAAAAGAAACCTCCCGTCAACATTTTTTTACTGAACGTAACCATATCAGGTGGTTCTGGAAGGTTGAAATGTTCATGGCACCACATTTTCCCTGAAGGTCCACAGCCAGTCTGGACTTCGTCGATAATAAATGTAACCCCATGCTGTGAAATTAAATAAATAATTGATTAATTAACCTCTAATGATTTTGTCACTGGCCCGCATCTTGACTATATCAGTGATGCGCCTTTTTTTATTCAAAATTGCATTGAAAGCCAACAGCGTCAATCTGCGCAAATATCTAAGAAGCACTGCTTAAGCAGAACAGTAACAGATATCCTAAAAATATATTGTAGGTACTGCACGCGTAGGGTTTTCAGACCTATTTGTGTATCTGACCCACAGACTTCCCATGCGATGTTGCGAATATCAGCATCAGCATCCGTGGATAATCAGCATTGTTCTATATCAGCATCAGCAACAATTAATGCTGAAATTCAAGTCGTGTTCGACGTGTTCGTTAACCTCGGGGGACCTAGCGTAATTCATGTGAAGATTTTTAACCAATCATACAGTTATATCTACAAAAAAAGCTGTCATTTATTTCTTAATTCTTTTTTTTTCTTTTAAAAAGACAACTCCCGCACTAGAGAACAAAAGCTCTGTGTCGCGGGGGACTTTATAAAATAAATAAATAAAAATAAAAAGCCTTTTTATTTCCAGTAAATTTTACATTTCTTAAAATCTATGTATGTGTTAGTTTTATTTAGTTTATTCTATGTTATTTATTTTTCCTTATTTAATATAATTTTATGTGTATCCTATTTATTTTATCATAGTATTTACAGTTACTTAATTTTTTATTTAATCTACCGGATCCCCAGAATGGGTGAAGGCCTCCTCCAATGATGCCCATTTGACTCTGTCTTCGGCTACTTGTCTCCAGTTTTGACCAGCTATTGCTTTAATATCATCTTCCCATCTTGTAATAGGTCTACCTCTTATTCTTTTGCCTAGTGGGCCGTTCCAGAATGTTACTTTTTTGGTCCATCTATGATCTGTTAGTCGCGCAACATGTCCTGCCCACTTCCATTTTAGTTTTTGTGCGTAACTCAGAGCGTTTGTTGCTTTAGTTATTTTCCTTATTTTACTGTGTCGTATTTTATCCATCTTCCTTATTTTTAGCATACTTCGTTCGAGACCTCTCTGACATACGCTTATCTTTTTTCTTACTTCAGCAGTGAATTTCCACGTTTGGCAACCATATGTCAAACATGGCAGGAGGCTCGAGTTCATAACTTTTGTTTTGATGGCTTGTGGTAAATTACTTTTAAAAAGCGGGGACTTTACAAACATACACTTAACGGACACAAATTACACCCAGACTCAGGACAAAACTGTGTGACCTGTGGGTCACACAAAGTTTTAGGATAGGAATATGTGTACTTTCGAGTTGGTTCCGTTGTCATCGGGTCGGTATCTGGGTACTATAGTGTATAGGTACTTATTTTGACATAATGCAACACTGAGCTCACTATATAGAGAGAGATTCTTTCTTACACTATGCCCTAACCATACGCACGTTTTTTTTTTGTTTTAATATATATATTACAATAGCAATTTAAAAGAACCAACCTTTTTTAAAAGACTTTGAAGTCCTTGGAAGAATTCTGGCGAAGCTTCATTGTCTCCTCCTTCAGCTTGTATAGGCTCAACGATTAAAGCAACGACAGGTCTGTTTTTCTTTTTGTACTTCTCAATAACGTCAGCTACCTCTGCTAATGAACTAATAACAAAAAAACGCATTTTAAGTACACAGCAAATGGTACTGTATTAGGTAGGTACGAGTATGTCTAAAACACTACACATTTCCAGAAATTGCTTAGGGGCTGCACCATGACTTCTTACTTATTCATTACCAGTTTTATTTGATTGTTTATTAAACAATCAAAGAAAACTGGCAAAAAACAAATGGAATGCACTTGTGTTCGATTCTCACATTAAACCAAACTTGGTGGTCCATAGGTGTATATTACGTAATACGCGTCCGTGAATATATAATGGTAACTGGCGACACGCGGACGGCGGACGCGAAAAACGCGCCGCTATGCTGAACACCCTCTAGCATTAAAAAAATAATTATTATTTGCAATAGTATGTTAAATCTAAAATAACTAATAAAATATTTATTCAGTGCCTTGCATCTTCTGCTCGGTTTTCACGTTCGTATTGGTTGAGAGGATACTTGTATCGCGGAAATGTGGCCATCGGCCAATGATAAGGCGGTATGTCGATCTTATGAATTGCTTTTGATCTCGTAAGAGACAAAGAACCGAAGGTGCGGCCATGGAAAGCGCCCTGCAAATAAACAAAGAGTGAGTAGCTTTCGACCATTCTCTTTTAATCATACCTAATTGTTAGCGACGACGAAAAATAATATTAGATCTACTCATTTACTGATATTAAGTTAGAAGATTTTGCGTTATGTACTTATCAACTACATTTGTCTTAATAAAAGTTTTTATATTCATATTGAATGACGCTTGGAGGTGCCACTACCGTACCAATTTCCGCGAGACCTTTTGTCACTCGAACCATGATATCAACAAGGAGGAGGGCAGTTACCGCCCAGGTAACCGCACACCAGGCCTGACAACCTCTAACTCGAAAATGAAGAAAACTCCACTTCCACTAGTACGACACCGCGCCCATCACAATAATAAAGAGTCAGCCAAGTGGGAAATTTATGAGTAAAAATCATATGATTAAAAATAATACTTATAAACTTATACTTTCAAAAAAAGACGAGAAGAAGAGTGAAAACATATTATGATTATTATTACTATCTGCTAACGGTAAAGGAAAAACATCGTGAGGAAACCCACATGTCTTAAAAGAAATATTGAAGGCATCAATCCGCATTAGACCAGCGTTGAGTACGATCTAAACGGTTGATTACGGTCTCTCTCTTGATACATGAAAGGAGACACGTGCCATGGTATCCCTGGGATAGAAAAACGTTATTTAAAAAAAGCGTCCCTAAATGAGCACAGGAGACCTGTATTCACACTTAAGAACATAACTCGTAGTATACCTGTTTTTTGTTTTACTACTTAGGTGGCAAATAAACACACGACCAGCCTGATGGTAAGCTGTTTCCGTGGCCTATGGACGTTTGCAATATCAGAAGTACAATTAACTTGCGTGTTGCCGGCCCAAGTATTTAAACACTATGGTTTTGGGATAGAGTATCCTTAAGATAGAAAAATGATTAATTTAGAATGGGGTGCGTTTTTAAATATACTAAGATACTTTATCGTTTAACATGAGATCTGAAGATCTGTACAGTCATGCACAGGAACACAACTAGACCGATGTGTGTGCTTAGTTATTTCGCAGTGGTCTTCTTAGTGGTGAAGATTGTTACCCAGTCGGGTTAGGCGAACAGAACTAGCCAATATTAAAATAAAATCAAACTTTACCATAAACGACATGATTGTTAGATCCGGTGCACCTGGTGGTTTGTTTAACATGCAGGACGCCAATTCATTGGCGTCGAATTCGTCACGGTTGTTACGTTGTTGCCGACAGTACGCCATACAAGCAACCTTCAAAGCGTTCTCATTGGAACAGGAGCCGCACATCATAGGATGTACAATAGTCAGGCCTTGTGGAGCAACTGCCAGTAATACCTCTCTAAGCTTCTGAGGCCAATCCATAGCAGGAAAAACGGCAAGTGCAGGTCGATTCACCAACATTTTCTGCATAACATTTAGTCAGAGTACTAAGTATCATCATAATTATCAGCATTTCCGAAATACATACACTACTGTAGATAGGTAAGCAGTTACCGTAGCCTATGGACGCTATAAATACCTACCGTTTAGAACCAATTCAGTCGGCATATAAGTACGGGCTGGCAACGAAGCCGGCGGGGCGCCTGTGACTGCCGGCGTTCGAAGTTCGAAAACCGCTGGTGCGCGAGCGTCCCAGTTATGCGGTAGGTATTTATTTAGACATATTGCGACGGTGTCCTCACTATATATTGAGATTCTTCCTTACACTATGGCTGTCTTGTTCTGTAAAGCGCAGGTCCAACCTGGGGCGGGCTTACTCGCCTGTACGGTACCCTACCTCTTGATGAAGAATTAATTATATGTATTCAATATAGGTATCTACTTACAAGATTGTGTTCATTTTCAAAAACCCTTAGAAGTGCAGGATGATTGTATCCAATGGGTATAGAAGAGATTTGAGTGTAAACGTCTAGGAAGCAGTTGCCGTCAGCGTCCACGAAATAATTGCCAATACAATTATCAAAATCAGCAAATAATCTGACTGAATCTCCTTGCTGCAAAAATAATATAATTAGTTACAATAATCTATCAGTACAAATGAATAAAATTTAAATGTACATATATTTGTACCTATCTAATATTAAAAGTAACTTTCTACTAAATGCATATTGAATGTTGAAAATGACGGGAGTTCCATATTATAACCGTTCATCCTTTTTTTAACCCCTTAGGGGTGAATTTACGAAAACCCTGATACAGTTTTATACATTTATTTTTAACTTAAAACAAGTGTATGTGAAATTTCCAAAATTCCCTTCTTAGTGCGCACCTACTTAAGCCGTTTAATGAAGCTTTGTGCTAGACCTTAAGTTTGTAGCCCCAGCGGTTTAGGCTCTGCATTGATGAATCAATCAGTCACTCGGGACAAGCAATTAGATATACATGTATACACTCATTTTTAATTAGAGCAGCTCGTACCTACAATGCAGTATGTCGGAGAATCGATATCGATGTTTTTGGTAGAAGCAATTTTAGAATAAAAAAATATATGTGCGATGACTTTTTTGCTGATGACATAATATTATAAGTTTTGAGAATGATACATAATCAAGTTGTGTCTATAACAATATGTACCTACTAACAGTGAAACTTGTAATTGGCCATCACTTATTTATAAACCCTCAACAAATAATTGTAAGCTAGCTGTAAGTTTCCTTTATTTAAAAATAAAATAAAATAAAATAAAATAGATTAAAGATGAGTAAATTGTTTGCACTCCTTGGTGAAATTGATTATAACTGGCATGTTCTTACAGAACCACTACAAAACTATGCTATTTACTTTTATTGCCCAAGGCCGATATCTTGACAGGCTTAACTTATCTGTAGTAAAGCCAGACCTATTACACTTGTACCATTTTTTTGAAAACTGTTTGAAAATCTCATGCACATACAGATCAACAAAATGGTTTATAAAACAAGTAATTCACTACTATTACAGCGTTTCAATGAATGAGCCAATTAGTAGAATATATTGACAAACGAATACCTATACTTGTGTCGGTTATCTTTTTGATATGAGTCATGCGTCCGATTTTGTAAATCATAAGATACTGATGCAAAAATCCAAACCCAACGGCATCAGAGGCCTGGCCCTAAGCTGGTTAGAAATGTATTTAAAAAATCGCAAACAACAAGCGAGAAGCTTATATGAGACACTTATCGGTTCCCTACAACTGTAGCAATAGATATAATAAGGTTCGCGTGCCCCAGGGTTCTATGATGGGACCGTCACTCTTTCTGATGTATATTAACGATATTTCCGCCATTAACAAAACCCAAATTTGCTGAAGATATATTAAACTATGGAATTGTGATCGGTGCTCCTCTAAGCCAGAGAGCATAGATGCCGCGGTTACCGTGGATACGGTTTTCGGTTCTGCAACATTTAATGTAGCTAGCCCAATGCCACTAAGACAGAAATAGGTACCTATAAGTACCTGCATGGTGCTGAGTTCTTGAAATAGTTGTTTCGATCTTGGTCCAGGTACGTCAGTTACCATTGCTGGATAGCATGGCTCTTGTAAGCAGCAACTTCCGTAACATTTTTTTTTTAAGTCTATTAACAGATTGAAAAATGTCTTAAATAGGTAAATGTTATAAGAGACCTTTTTAACAGTTACAGTACCGTACTTCGGGACGATCCCACCCACATGCCCGCCGCTGTGACTCCTGTTAGCCAAGATTAATAGCAGAGTAACAAACTGATATACCGAGCTTTGACACTCGTGCGTCCCGTGAACAACTAAACCACAAATAATTGAACGAATTTATCACAAGTAAATAAGAGAAGTTAGAGAAAAAAGTTTCCACTTCCTCCATAGCAATTTTATTTTCGTAGGTAGGTACTATACATTTTTACTGCCATTAGTCCATGAATATTGCGATTAGATATTTTTCCAAGATTATCAGTAAAAAACTGGAAGCAGTAGTTTCAACATTGTCTAAAGTTCTTTTTAATTGAGAATTCTAAAAAGGCTTCCATTATTCGTATGTACCTATTAACGTGTATTCTGTGTCGCTTATATTAAATAGGAACATAAATAATTTGGAGAGCTATTAGTGGTAGGTAAGGCCTCTTGAGATTTTTGTCTCTAATCGAAGCTGCTCCTCTAGTGATGTATACCTACGTCGTCAATAAAAACTGCAGCTGCGTTTCTGCTGCTAAGTAAGCTACCAAAGCTTTCTAAGTGAAGCGATTATTCGGAGACAAGTTATCCCTGCTTATCTTTGCTATGCAGCAAACCTCTTCTATTGCACTGCCAGTAAGTACAGTGATTTGCTTTCTTCTGAGTGGCAACGCGACTTCTATTGACTACAGTAATTGTTTAACTTAAATCTCATAGTTACCTCTAAAAGCAGCGGGAAAAATACAAGATGTAGTCAAAATATTATTGAATCCGCGTAATAGCATCTTAGACTTTTATTATTGTCACTATAATTCTTCTTTTGTAAACCTGAAGCATGATAACACGGTTGAGTCAAGTCATAGAGTAGATACTGAGAGGATATATGTTGATAGGGGCTCTTTCTTAAAAACGCTGCGATATAATGCGTGGTAGGCGAGATAGAGGCTACCTTATAGATACCTCTCAAATAACTTTTGACAGATTTATGATTTATATTTATGAGGTCTAGGGCGGTATTGCGATTATTGCTTTCGATCCTTCCCCTATCCCTTAAGCTGCTTGATTGCATGAAATTTAAATGTTTAACAATTGTATGGAAGATAAGCCTGCCTCTAAAATGTTTGATATCGCCAGTTGCAATATGTGCTTAATTCGGCTTGTTTAATACCAGAATTTATATTTACTAAAGCAATGATAATAAATACGCACGAGAAACAACACACCGCTCAGTATGAAGGTAGCTTATCTTTCTTTATAATATCATTGAGATAAGAGACACAGAGAGATGAAAATAACTCGAGTAATAAAATAGTGAAAATAACAATTACTTACATTAATAAATAAAATCTTATAAAAGCGTTAAAATTCTTCTTCTTCTCTTTTCTGGCAATCAGCCAAATGTTTATTCAAAATAAAAATTAGAAAAATGCGAATGAAAAGTAAATCAAAATGGATGTTCCTTCTAAAATTCAAATTGAAACCGAAAGTGAAAGTGAATACCTTAGATACAGTTTATTCATAGATGAATCATAGTTAAGCAAGATCCGAGAAAGTATTGCTATCTCTTTACAACTTTAAAAAATAACAAAACACAGAAAGAAATAATGTCAGTTGCCATAGTCGGTCGAAAATTACAGAATGGTACCATTTCGCATATACAATGCCTAACTATACTTCAGGGCTGTAGCTAGAGTCGAATTTGAGGTAGAGCAGCTTTGGTTACAGGTTGGGCGAAAGCAAAAAAAATATCATAATTGATCTGCTCCGAAGCACGGGCTCCTAAATCAATCACCATGTATATCACTGACCTCTAGGTCAGAGATATACATGAAATAGCATTTTTTAAATTTTAATTATAATTTATTTTATCTCAAACTATAAACAAAACAGTTCAATTATAATAATTTATCTTAGTTTTTGGTGGTAGGGCATTGTGATTTCAAGGTAGGGCATTGCCCCACAATGCCCCCTAGCTACGGCCGTGCTATACTTATGTAAAACATTTAAATTACGGAATGGTTTAATGGTTATTGTATTAAACCTATAAATAAAATATCTGATTGAGGTCGCAGTTCTGAGGAAAGGTGCCCAAAAGATTGGCCACATTGCCACGCCGGATTGCAAGGCTAATACGTTGACCCAAGTAAAGGCCAGCCTTTACTCATACAGTTTGTAGGCACTTGGACCCATGGTGTTAGGTTTTCGACCACTAACGGCTCAAAATTGTAAGTCTCCCCGAGACTCTCATATTTTCGCCTTTTGAGACACTCTGCAGAAGTGACAGCTGAACCCACTTTAATGCCAGTCAATAAAAGATGGGAAGGCGCCAAAGTATCTACACAGGTAGCATCCAACACTAAAGGCCTTCCCATCCTCCAAGGAACGAGAGTCATACCGTCAGGACGCTTGCCATCACTACAAACCCAGCCGAACCGAACGGTTCCAGAACGGCAGGAATACGCGCGCTAACAAGTGCTCGACGGATGGCGTCGTTTAGACTGGCATGCCGCGGGATTCTACAAATAAATAGTAATATTCTACAAATAATACCTATTTATTATTTAGTAAATAAACAACTTACTAAATAATAAGTATTAAACGTATAAATGCGACGTGACCTCCGATGTTCAAACACCCGTGGCATCGTGGCTGCGATTGAACAGAACAGAGGCACCAAAGTCTTCGCTCACCAGCTAGGTAGATCCCATCTGACGAAACTAAATACTGCGTATGGCAGAACCGTGACCTCAGGGTTCGGACTCTCGAGGAAATTGAGAGTTTCTACAAAGACCTGTACGCATCACGAATGACTGAACCCACTAGACCCAGCGCTGATGACCACAGGGCCCCACTCACGCGCCATTACACGGAAGACATCCCTAATGTCAACCAGGGCGAGGTCAGCTCTGGCTCTCGAGCAGCTTAAGAACAATAAATCACCTGGTAATGACGGAATAACCACAGAGCTTCTAAAAACAGGCGGGGCTACAATCCTGAAAGAGCTAGCTAGTTTCTTCAATTCCGTTATACACCAGGGAACCTAACACCTTAAGCGTGGCGCGGGAGTGCGGTGGTTCTGTTCTTCAAAAAAGGTGTCAAAGCCTTGCTGAAGAACTATAGCCCAATCTCACTCCTGAGCCACATTACAAGTTGTTAGCGAGAGTACTCACAAACCACCTCGCCAGAAAACTTGACGAGTTCCAGCCTCCGAAACAAGCCAGAATTCGAAAGGGCTATAGCACCGTGGATCACATCCATACTGTTCGGCAGATTGTACAGAAGACGGAAGAGTACAATCAGCCTCTGTGTATGGCATTCGTGGACTACGAGAAAGCCTTCGACTCCATCGAAACCTGGGCAGTTTTGGGTGCTCTGCAGCGGTATCGCATTGATTGGCGCTATATCGAGGTGCTGAGATGCCTACATGACACCGCCACTATGACCGTCCAGCTCCAGGACCAAAAGACCAACCCAATTGAGTTGCGTCGAGGGGTGAGACAGGGGGATATAATATCCCCCAAGCTTTTTACCAACGCGCTCGAAGACGTCTTCAAGACGCTGGACTGGACTGGTCGGGGCATTAACATCAATGCTACAAAGCGCAAGTCCGGCCCCACATGGAGTACTGCTACCACCTTTGGGTGGGAGCACCTGGATACCAGCTTGGACCCTTTGATTCTATCCAAAGACGCGCTGTGAGGATTGTTAACGATCCCAAGCTCACATGCGGTATTGATCCACTAAGGCTAAGGAGAGACTTCGCCTCCTTGTGTGTGTTCTACCGCCTGTACAATGGGCTGTGTTCTGAGGAATTGTTCGAGTTGATGCCCACGGCCTCATTTTATCAACGCACCTCTCGCCACCGACGGGGAGTTCATCCTCACATCCTTGCACCTCAAACATGCCGTACTGTAAGATTCCAGAGGAATTTCTTACCACGTACGATTAGGCTGTGGAATGAGCTCCCTGGCGAGGTTTTCCCAAGAGACTATAGCATGGGGTTTTTCAAGAAAGTAGTTATAAGGTTTTTAAAGGGTCGGCAACACGTGAGTAACACCCCTGGTGTTGCAAACGTCCATAGGCTACGGTAACTGCTTACCATCAGGCGGGCCGTATGCTTGTTTGCCACCTTGGTAGTATAAAAAAAAAGTGGCGAGTACATCTCACACCTTCGGTTTGCCGATGATATCATCATCGTTACAGAGTCTCTGAAACAGTTGAGCGAAATGCTGCACAGCCCGAATAGAGCCTCACGACGTGTGGGTCTCAGTATGAACTTGGATAAAACCCAGATTATGTTCAAAGAACAAGTCACGCCGGGACCGATTTACGTCGACGGTTTGATGCTCGAAGTCATTCAGGGGTATATTTACCTTGGGCAAATTGTCCAGCTTGGTAGTTACCGACATAGCTCGCAGACTTAGCAAGCTGAAGTGGCAATGGGCTGGTCACATCTGCAGATGGACCGACGGCCGATGGAGCAGACAGGCCACCAGATAGGTGGACCGACGACCTAAAAAAAGGTCGCTAGTACGGACTGGATGCGGAAGGCGGAGGACCGTGTGCTGTAGCGCGTGTTAGGAGATGCCTATGTCCGGCAATGGACTGCGATAAGCTGATTGTTTGAAACCTATACATAAATATTATCTGATTGAGGATGCAGTTCTGAGGAAAGGTGCCTTAAAGTTTGGCCACATTGCCACGCTGGATTGCAAGGCTAATACGTTGACCCAAGTACAGGCCAGCCTTTACTCATATACAGTTTGTGGGCACTTGGACCCCATGGTTTAAGAGTTTTGACCCCAAACGGCTCAAAAATATAAAAAAAAAACACTTTTCTATTTACCACACCGTACCGACTAAAAAGAAAGATGAAAATTAAAATAGTATTTGAGTTAGGCAACCAGTAACCCCAAACAAAGCCAAAAATATGTGTTGACCTCCATTCTGTAACTGTTCATTCAAAAGATCGGGCAACATTTTAAATACTGTCATTTGCCATCGTCAATTGACGACTGACGTTAATGTCGTCAATAAATCAAACGTCAATCGTCACTATCCGTCATTCGATATCGCTAAACAAAAATACAAATTAAAAATTTATTAAAGTATTTGGAATTGCATACTGATGTTAGCTTCATTCAAAAAGATATTAAAATGGAACACAGCAAAGTCTTCAGAATCAAGAAAAAACCAGACATCTTTGTTATTAGCAGGATTTATTGGTATACTTGAAGACGTATTATTTTGGAAAAGAATGTGGATGTCTTTGTCTTTCATGTTCTCTATAAATATTATGTTTTTGTAAGTACACCACACCTTATCTCGAAAGTTAGATCAATAATTTAAAAAATATTATTGGCCTAATTTTTCAAGATCTAAGGCAATTTTCTTAACATTTTTAAAAACTATTATTCAGCAGTTTTGAAATGTTTTCAGCGTGTGTGTTTACCGTCAAATGAGTTTGCTAAAATTTATATTGGTTGTATGCATAGCAATTCTAGGAATTGATGCATTAGAGACTTGGTTAAAACACAAACACCGGACTACTTGTCTGAAAAAACTTGCTAACCATGACGGAACTAAGTTAAATTCTGTAGTGGTTCGTCTAAAGCAATACCTTCATCAGAAATGGATTGACTACTTATATTTAAGAGAAACTAACCACACAAAAGTAAGTTTCCTGATAGAGATGTAAATTATTATTTTATATTGTACCCACCCACTGTTTCCCTATTTCATTATTTGATACAGTTAATATTTAGGTCAGTAATTTAGATTAAATTACTGACCCTGACTAATGTCAGTAATTAAGATAAATTTTTGCCCTTATGATTGGCATAATACCTACATAATTACCACTGTAGAGCAAAATTAATATAAATAAAATATATACTACTTTGATGGCACACAATAATACGGGCTGCCAGATGGTAAGCAGTTATTGTAGCCTATTGATGCTTGCCATAGGTGTCATTTACTTGTTGCTGACCCAAAAAAATCACATAAGGGTTTTATGGTGAAGTATCTCCTGGATAAGGAAATGTATCATCTAACACATCCCTAAATGAGCATTGGCAACCTGTGATCACACACAGGAACGTAACTACACCTCTGTGAATATTGATGACTGACTCCATGTGTTATCATTATTCTGTGTTCTTCTGTAAGGTGGAGGTCCATCCCCAGTTGGGCTCTCTCAATTGTATGGTTCCCTACCTTCTGATAGATAATAATTAATATCTTGTATCAGATATCAATTATCTATCAGAGGTATTGTCTTCATATTAATTTATTTATAATCTAAATAAGAATGTAAATAAATTCATATAAGGACCACCTGAGCTCTTCTTCTTTTATATATATTTTTATATAAAAGAAGAATTTATTTAATGTGGATAGATGAAGATTAACAGTTTCAAATTATGTATTATATTTTTAACAAAACATTATATTTACCAAAAACAATAAAATAACTTGTTATTTTTCTGTTTCAGGCCTTCCTATTGATAAATATAAATTTATTGATAGTATTTATCATTGGAAAATATGTTAATGGCTATGTACTAACATATTTGTTGCTTATGTCAATTTGTGTATTTTACAAAATAATTTTACCGGTATTGAAAATAATCAAAAACATGAAACAAGACTTAGGTAATGTATATAATTATCATATATGTATAATAAACTTATGTCAGAATGAATTGGAATAACAGGCTAACCCAAGTTATTACATTATTTAATTTGATGGTACCAACTACAAAGGCCTATGTCCAGCAGTGGGAGTCAGCACTCAGCAAGCTAACTCATTATTTAATAGGATTAGCAGGCTCTAATAGATGTAGCATCATACAAAGTGGTCAAGGACACAAGTCATCTGCTTATAGCTAATTTAAGTGACTGCATTAATATGTTATAGTACATGGAAAATACAGCATGTCTGATAGAGAGCTGTTACAATACCTGAGGCATCACTTGCAAGCTGCTGACTATAAACACTAGGGTTTCGAGATGGAGTATCCCTGAGTTCACTTTTATTTATACTTCTAATGTATAGTAACTAAAACCAATATTTTCAGAATCTGATCATGAATTGGAAGGTCTTATCCCAGATGTATCAGAAGTAGATATAAAATTGTTGTCCATTGAACCTGAACAACCTTCAATACCTGATGAGAAACAAAGCTTTGGTAAGTCACTTTTTAATTACCAAATACTAATGGCCTTTTCGAACTTTGCATGGAGAGATTTATTAAGGGATTCCTAATTTCATTAAAAATATAATTGAGTTTATTCATGAGGAACATACAAAAAGTGATCTTGTAATATTAGTTTAGATTTATATTCCAAGGAAGTGTTTATTTGACAAATGTGGTTCCATGTGTGGAGAAAATGCATTAGTTTTTTGGTATACAACGAATCCACCTCCCCATTCTTTGTAGGTATTATTTTATCGATTTGTAGCCTGGGGCTAGGGGCACGGGAATGAAATTTAGCAAAGTGCTTAAAAGGTTAATGTGTTCTCTACATATGTGTTGAGATAAAATAATATATTTTGTATAGCTGTTGCCCGCGGCTGCGCCCGCGTGGATGTCGCTTATCGCTGCAAAAAGCCAAATCTGTGTGCCAAATTTCATCCAGATTAATTCAGTAGTTTTTACGTGAAAGAGTAACAAACATCCATCCATTCTCACAAACTTACACATTTATAATATTAGTGAGAATGTAGGTAATTGACTTTTAAGGTGGAACGGAAATCATAAAATCCAGGGCAAGTCTTACCATGAATTGGCATTTTTTTTTTTTATATAACTTGAGCATTGACTATGAGCACTTGCAATGCCAGAGGCGTTATTCTGTAATAGCGAATACTTTTTATCGCGATAACCAACAGTAATTAAAGTATGTTTACCTTTTTATTTTTCACAGACTATTGGAAACCAGTAGACGTTCCTCTAGCAGAATGCAGTGACAGTTCTGACAATAGCAGTTCGTTAGTAACTAACTTTTCTATGGAAAAAATACAGACTTTGGATAATGACGTTGATAGTTCAGACACCAGTGAAGACGAATACATACCTTTAGGCAAGTTCTATGAGTGATTAGTGTGTAAGATGTCTATGAAGAAACACTGAATTGTAAGATACAATCATCATTATCAGCATGTTTTAAACAAGTTAATTTTTAAATTGGAAACATTGACAGCACATTGTAATCTCGGGTTCGACTCAATATAGTATACAATACAATTACAGAACCAGACCCTTATTGCACTACTACTGAATAAGAGCCTCGTACATCTCATTCCTAGACAATTCCTCAATTCTGGCACAAGCTGGAAATCCACCATTTATATCTTTATTTAAATATAATTTTACCATACGATTAATGTTACTGAACTCTCAAAATCCTGGACCGATTTTGATTACATTTTTGTGTTTAGATTTTCATTAGGTGGCGCTGCGGTCGTTCGAATATTTTTTTGCTGAATCTAAAAGTAGACAAGCCATCATGGGGCCAGAACAAGTTTGTGTAACATTTGAATGTATGTATTTTACACAAGGTTAATGACTTTACAGATCAACAAAAAGAGCAAAGAGAACTGCAGTCTACCTTGGAAGTAATTGAGCCAGCTACATGGAGCAGTTCAGCATACAATGCATTTTGGAATATCACCGGTGCTGTAGCAAATATGATGCAGACTGAGTCAGCAGAAACCAAAAGACAGAGTTTGTCGAGCATGGACTCATCAGATGGCTTTGAAATGATAGATAAAAATGATTTATCTTAGTAATGGTGAAACACATTAATTTACATAGTTATTTATTGTGTGGTTTTTTTGTCAGTACATATATAATTATAAACTTAAACGTTACAAGACATGTTTTCTAATCGTGACATCATTTCTTGATGTTGTCTTTTCAGTGCTCTCAAGCGTACACTATTTATATTGTTTCTTGCAACAAGACCCTCCAGCATAGGCCTGGACATCTGTGAAACAATTAGAATTTAGAAATGTGATGTAGATGCGATCTTTATACTGTGATTTGCGTTAACTAAATTACTTAATATTTTTTAATGTATATAATTATGGTAAGTCCTAAGACAATATTGGAATTTCTTCCCGCTTATCAGTATGTAATTCTGTAAACCTAGCTCAATGATACAGTATTATGAAAAACCAGATCTGTTGTTATTCTTTCATTAGTATTTTTTGTTAATGCATTTTTAATTATTTTTGATATAACCTATACAGCAGGATGCAGGAGCATTATATATGAAAATAAATAGAGCCCAAATTTGTATTACTAAGGTAAATTTGCCAAAGTGACATTGTGTCAACACCTTAAAAATGGCAAAAAAATAATTGATAGAAAATAGACAATACTGCTGATTTTAATATTGATAATAGACAATACTGCTGTTTGATGACGTCACACTCCCGTAACGCCATACTAAAAGACATAATACATTTTCTGTTAATTCTGTCTGTTTATCTTGCGGGCAAGATACAACATAAACCCAATTTGCTCTAGGTCAAAATGTTTTTGAACAAATAATTTATAAACTATTTCATTTTAATTTGAAAAACTTGCAGAATAAAGAAATATTTTTATTGTTAGCTATAATATAATGTAATAGAGTATATTATACTCTATAACAAATATTTGATAGTACAGTAAAGTTTACCTTATCAACAATATGTCCTATTGCAATAGTTCTAACAGCGGCATTATGTTGCTTATTAATTATATCATCAGAATCATTTAGTCCCGCTTCATAGTTGTACGCTTCATCCTCCTCCTCTTTCAGTATTGCTGGCAATTGAGTCAGTGTCTATAACATAGTTTGCAAAACATTATAATTTAATAATACATAAAGACAAAACAATGCGGCGTGTATTGGGTTCGATCCCCATACAAAAAATGTTCCGAATTGTATATATTTTTAAATTCCCCCGCGACATGGCTTAAAAGTGAATTTGTTCCTCGTAATGTCCAAATTCGCAAAAAAAAAATTAAGGTATATTGAAATAATTTTAGTGTGCTAATGTTTGCAGGTAATTTAATAAAATAATGTACTTACCTCTAAATTGTTTAACAATAAAGAGTCATTATTGTTTATTATTTCCATATCAATTTCTCTTCGACTTTGACTTGAACCATCATTTATTGATTGAAAACATGTAATTTGAATCTAGAAAAAAAATTAAAATAAAGCTTAGAAGCAAAATGCTCTCAAATAACGAAACTAGTAATGATGAGTGAATAGTGATCAATTTATTTCAAAGTAACCAATTGCAAAAGAAACTCTGAGACAAAAATAATGTTTTTTTCAACAAATAACATTCAACGAAAAAACCAAGCTCACTCCGCAGTCTGCGTGCTGGTCAAACATTAGACTAACAGGCACACCTGACAGATGGATCATGACTTCAAAACTTTAACAATTTTAGCAATGATGATGCATGCACAAAGTTTAGTAATATTCAATACTTCAAAACTTCTTCAATAATTACAATTTAAAAAAAAAGTGGGTTAGGAGGAAGGTTTAAAATAGGTCTCTAAAATATAGGAATAGTTTTAAAAAACACCCCTTATTGTGAAATAGGTTTAAGTTGCTATTTCTAGTTATTGATATGATAGACATGGTATGAATGACTAATAACTCCTTACCGAAGGTGATTTAGTAGACTGATCTGTAAGAAATACTGCAAAAATTAATCCAACAAAACTGGCATCCATTCTTTGATACATTGACTGTGTTGCAAGATCTGAAATCATAAATAAATATTGGCTTGAATAAAAGCAGCTTTATTCACAAATATTATTAAATTTTCTTAATAATCCCAATAAAATAAAATATAAATAGCCATTAAACCTTTTTGAATAATGTTAGTGTTAATGTTTGGCTGTTATATGGGCTAGGATAGTATATATTTTGATCAATTCAATGCTCACCAACATGTGAAGGCCAAACTGTAATATGTGGATGTGAATGATACCACCCAACAACTCTAAGTGGTCTATTCAGTTCAGTTGCAAGTTCTTCTGCACGCAATGTTGCCTGTACCAATTGTTCCTCAGATATTTCAACACGGTCAGGTTTTTTATCCAAACGCCTTAGAATAACAGAAGAAACTATGGACACTAATGCACCATCCTTATGTACCTGTTGAAGTAATACAACTATATTATAAATTCAAATAATACAAAAATAAACTTATTTTAATTAATTTGAAAGCTAACTCAATTGAGGCTTTGAGAGAGTAAAAGGAGCATAGCATTATAGCAGATTTGAAATCTATGTGACATTAATGCTTAAAATGAGGTTTCATATTTGAATTATGTCCATTCAAATAGCTAATGGGTGCAGACTTCTTTTATCAATTGACATTATCATAATATATTTCCTTGACTGTTATAATTATTGTATTATGTGTCGACCTGCATATAAGTGCACCTATTTCTTGCACACAAAGATGGTCTTAGTATTGTGTTAATATCAAATTTCTTTCAACAATTTTAGTAGGCAAGAGGTACAGCAACGGTCTTGCAATCAAGCCCAACTAGGGAAGGACTTCAATTTTGCAAAAGGCTACCTAACCTAATAATTACACAGCATTGTAGTTGTGTTCCTGTGTTTTAAGTATAGGTCTCCAGTGCTTATTTAGGGATTCGTTTTGAAAGGCTGTGCCTTGCCAAAACAGTCAGAATAGTTCTTTTTTTCACCAAATTACTGTTTAAACATAAGAGAATGATAGGATGACCGGCAGCACGTAATGGGTCGACCACAATAAACTTGTTGCGGTTCGCCTTAGGACCATGGAAAATGGCTCAACGAAAAGAAACCATACGACAGTGGATATATTCAGACTGAGGATGATGATGAGCAGTGACATACCTCTCCGATAAGTAATCCCATTATTTCCTCCTTTTCTGTTGACAATGCATGTTGAACACAAACCAAAGCAACATCAGAGGAAAGTAAAACTCTGTTCAACATAGTTGATATAGGTATTTGCTTTTGTTACCAATGTTCACTGAATACAATTGGTATTTTAGTTTAGGGGTAATGGCAATGCAACGCTTTTGAAAATAAAATTATTAGACTTTTAGTTGTAACAAAACTGAATATTCTCTAAATCTAAACACTACAAAAACAACTTCAGCTGTCACTGTCAAATATGAGACAAAGCATTAGATTAGAAGAGAACCAAGGAACAAATATACCCAACTGGAATGTGCATGGATTCTCAATTTTCGGTCCGACAGCGACTGTGGGGGAGCCCTCTGTCTCTTTCTACAGGGTGACCATGCGATTGATCAAGACGTCTTGAAATTTGGGTTCTTATCTATAGAGGTAAGAACCCAAATTTCATGTACGAGTAAAGCAAATCACCGGCTTTCAATGTCAAAAATAGGTTTTAAATAACGATTTAGATAAGATAATTGATGTAAATAATATGCATTATTTAAAAAAAAACTGTTTTATGTACTTAGTTTTTGGCGCAGTGTACTACGATTGCTGAATAACTTTTAAGTTTACGACATTTCCTGGCTAGATAATTTTAAATTAAAAATTTGAGAAGTGTTAAAGTTATTGTCTCCCTAGTGTAAACAAAAGTAAGTTATATATCAACAAAATATACAACTTTTGTTTGTCACTCATTTTACACTGAAGACCAATAGCTACACAAGCCATAATTCAAAAAGACATACACTTAACAATTTGGTTTTCGAAATGAAAGTTTAATTAGTTACAAATTTGTTAACAAGGTTGATTGATTTGAGATTGAGCATCCTAATTTTGTATTATTTCTAACAAAATTAGGATGCTCGTGAACGGATACTACTTGGGGTGGCTGGTCAATCTTGGCATGATTTATTTTTAAATAATAAAGGTATAGTTTTTAGATTTTACTAAGATCGCAATGTGATCTTGTCAATGCGAGCTGGTAGTGTGGCCTGAGTATAAAAGACATTATAAGAAAGTTTAGGCACCATACTAGCGAGCAAGCTCGACTGGGGAAGGACCTACACCTTATAGTAGACCACAGCCAAATAACTACACACAGCGGTGTAATTGTGTTTTAGTGTGTGAGTACAGGTCTCTAGCGCTCATTTAGGGATGCGTTTTGAAAGAAACGTTTCCCAGAGATAATCCATCTCCGGGAAACGATGTAAAAAAATTAGTTGGCAACACACACGTCTTGCTTCTGGTATTGCAAGCGTCCATGCTTGTTTGCCACCCAAATAGTATAAAAAAACATTTGGTTTTTCATTAACTATAAATTTATTATTTATAATTGTAAATAATTTACAATCCTATTTATACTATACAAACAACTTTTTCTTACAACCGTCAGGAATATTCTCGAATCAGTAGCGCTAAGGGATCGAAGTGTGGCGCAAAAACAGTCTACACTGAGTAGAGCAACTGAAATTAAGTTGTGAGTAACTATTCACTACATCGTCGGGACGATATTTGATCTATTATTATAGTGAACTATTAAGGTCAAGAGTTCAGTGAGCTGCTAAAAAGTGCTTTGTGTAATATATTATGTTGAAGTACGAATATACTCGTTTATTATCGCGTAACCTAGCATTTTAATCGAATCAGCACGTAACAATAATAAATAACAAAACTTAAGGATGTACTTGTTAAATTTATTTTTATTTTCATTAATCGTTAAGTATAAGTATACCTACTTATTGTAAATAAAAAATATTAGTATAAACAAATTTATGAAAATTAGCGTTTTGTATAAGAATGATTAGGAGCTCCGATCGTTAGTATAAGAAAATAATATAATATATATGATTACAAATATTTGTATAAACCAAGTGCATGATTAATTATTATATATTATGAATTCTGATGATTATGAATTTCGATCGTTAGTATCAAATATGTTTATAAAGAGAGTTCATTATGATTTAAATTATGAAATTTTCGGACTTCCGATAATAGGAAAAGTTATGTATAAAAATGCGTACCTACCAACAAAATAATGTCTACATTAAAGTCATCCTTACACTGCCGTCCGAAGCCGTACCATGGCATCCATAACTATAACGGTTTATTTTGTATCTTAATTTGAATTTCGTGAAATATCAACCTTAAAAAGTAAGGTAATAAAATTGACATCTTACGAATATACCAGGGTAGGTTACAGTTACCCTGGTCCCTGGCAGTATTAAAACATTCGAAGCTGAAATATTCTTACTTATAATTTAAAATACTAAATGGGACTACATTGTATTTTCCTCATAAAAATAATTTTAGTAGTTAACCCGATCATACAGTATAACCAGGAAATTTTGCATCTGAAACATGCTGTAAGTCCGCAGCTAAATATAGAGGTCCTACAAGTCCTTCGAATAAGGAGGCTGGCCTGTCAGGATGGTAACATTCTGTACCGGGATGTTCCTCTGCACACCACTCCATGAAACAGCAAGCGCGGTACAGATAAATAGGCTCCTGAAATGTACAAATTAAAGAGTAATTAGAAGCAGTAATTCAATAATATTCAACATTATTAAAAGGATCGAACTACACAAGTTTAAGGTAAGGCACCATACAAGAGGACAAGCTCGAAGAAAGGGAGGAAAGACCTTACAGAAAATCACAGCCAAGTAGCTACACACAGTGCTGAAGTTGTGTTCCTGTGTATGTGTAATATGTCTTAAATTTTGAAATAACGCTTTACTCTAGTTGTCACTGTGGTAAACCTACGAGTACTGTCAAAGTCAGTCTGCCTGTATGGTGCATTTAAAAAAAAAGTTAGTAAATATAAACCTTTGTGTGATGATACATTTGTAAAAAAGCATAAGCATTCCCGCTAACTCCGTGGCAAAGACTGTACCCCTTTGTACAAATACCTCGTTCCCATGTTACGTCACATGCCTTAGTAGCAATTTTCATATATTTTTCCTTGTCGTTAAATGACGGAAATGTCTAAAATAAAAAATATTCCCACAATATATTATTATATGACAGGCAACCAGTTTAAACAACTGGTAGTTGTCTGGATGTAGTTGCTTCTCCACTTTCACACATTACTGGAACTCTAAATGAAGACGTTGAAAAAAATGCAATCTTAATTGTTTATATTTAGTTTTTAATTGGGATATTAAATAAAAGGTACGGGGTAAAAATATATTCTTTCTACCACCCAATATGGATTTAGGGCCGATTAATTAACGTTGGATGCTGTTTGTTTATCATGAACATATATGCTGGATAAGATCTTGAAGGTTTTCTTGGACTTGAACACGATTGCGATGGCATTTAACACGATTTCTATTCGTAAAATAATTCTAAAAATGAAGTTCCAATTAAAGCTTTTGAGAATTATCTATCTAAATAAGTGGACTCAGAGAAAATAATTAGTACATGCATCAGCAACGCTAATTTCGACACTCACGGCAGCAGCGTGCCTCAAGGCAGCGTACTAGGTCCAGACCTCTTCTTTTATACCTACATAAATGACTTGGGCAGGCTAAATCTTATCTTAAAAATAAAATAATTTTGTCGAAAATAGGCGTGACAAATTCTAAACATCCAATTCTGAAATCTTAACAACAAAATCAAAAGATTGCTTACCTCGGCAGCTAAAATACAAAGTGCTACAAATCCAGGTGCTCCATGACACCATTGTACTAATTTGTCGTCACTACGGCTTGCAGTCGGTGGGAAATTACCATTTGGGTAACCCTGTTTTAATAACCAATCAATTGATGGTTTTACATATGTTTGTAAATCATAAGGACTCATGTATTGACTGGCCTGAAATGGTAGGTAAGATTTTTTATTGACTTAAAAAACTGCTGGGAAAGGATCGAGTTTATACCTAACATGAGAACTGACTGACGAAACGGATAGTAATTGATCGATTAGTTAATTTGAGGAATCCTACAACAATACAGGATGATACATTAGGTACTAATACCAACCAGTTGCTGGTGAACTGTGTTTACTGTCTACATTGATTAAGGTTATTCGTTCTCATAGTTCTATTGGGGATGCGTTCTTAACTCTAGAAATTGTTTGCTTTGCCGTTATCAGGTTTTCTTTTCTAATATCACATACTATACGAGTTTATAGGTAAGTACTATATCTACTTGTGCTAAAATTGTTTTAAAAGTGCGACCACATCAGAAGCATTAAAACAGACTTTCAGCAAATGATTCCAATCGAATATCACTGAAATGCGATTAATGACTTTTACCTGCAATAACATATATAATATACCAGCCATTCCGTAAGCTGCTCCGAGTTTGACTTCGTCTTCCGACTGCCACAGTAATGGGCTCTCTGATTCAGTTAGTTCTGAATATTGTTGCCCAGATTTCAATATACTGTCAATCACCTAAAAATGTGGGAAATAATTGCATACATATTATATGATTATATTACCTATCGATGACAAATAAAAATCGCTTCCAAAAAAATATGAAACCCACTGAAACCGAATGAATATGTAACGATTATCCGAATTAGGCTGAAATATACAGGTTAAGGCTTGTGATATCGCAAACGACCTTGAGCATTTGTGCGAAGCAAACACGACCTAATTCTCTAGGCGACCGCGAAATACAAACAGATGTACTCTTTGAATGGACGTCTTTTTAATTTTTAATAAATTAAAATTTAAACTTATTCTAAATATAACATTACCAAATATGGTGTATGTTTTCTTAAAATATTGTTATTTTTTTCGTATTATTTGATAAAAATTGAAGTCATAAAGTGGTTACATCTCAATAATTCTGTGCTGATTGGATGATTTTTTACAAACTATTTAGAATTACTATATATATAATTTATGACAAAATCATATTATGAAACATCTTGTAGATTAAAACTGTATTTTTTGGCAGTCATTTGTCTATAAATGCCAACAAAAAATGGTTTCACAACACCTCTTTTTCATCATTTTTGAGAGAGGGGCCTTAAGACGCTGATAACAATTAAAAATACGGCTCAACGGATTTAAATAAAATTTTGCGTAGATAAATTATAGTCTAGGCTACTTTTATCGTCATGTACCCGTAGGATTTCAAACGCGGGCGGAACCGCGCGCGGAAACTAGTTTATATATCTATCCATCTGTGTTCTTACTTAGTTACTGTGCAGGTCACGTACACGATCTATAGATTAATCAGTTACATACTTACTTGAAGGACAAACACCATTTATAAAATATGATCATCGAACATCATCGAAGCGCAAAAACGCTGCGCTAGGGAACTAGCTTGCACGCACACAAAGCACGCCTCTATTTAGTTTTTTAATTTGAAAGCTACCTTATTACCTACCTCTTGTATGAACTTAGCAGGTATTAGCTCTTTTCCATTATTAGTATTATTACCAACATGTTTATTAACAAACAACATCGCATATAGATAGCCAGCCTTTCCGTACAAAATATCATTTGGTGAATTTTTTAGTGCCGAGGATAGGTATATTAATCTGAAATGCGATATATAGGTAAGTCCTTAACTTGATTGATTGCCCATAGACAAATAAAAATTGAAACTTATAATTTTCTATCTTCATTAAGGAATAGTTCTGAGCTTTTGATGTTTAATATAACTATACATTTAAATTCCAAGCTAAATAAATAACTAGGTACCAGGATTTTGTGTTAGGTAGGTATTTAAATGCTCACACACCTTACCTACTATACCTAATATTATAAATGTGAAAATTTGTGAGAAATTGAGAATGGATGGATAGATGGATGTTTGTTTGTTACTCTTTCACGTAAAAACTACTGAACGGATACGGATGAAATTTGGCACAGAGATAGATTATGGTCTTGAATAACACATAGGCTTTTTACAGCGATAACCGATATCCACGCGAGAGGCGCCGCGGGCTCAGATTTTCTAATCAGTATAACAGATTAGAAAATCTGTAAATGCCAATTGATCTAATTTCTCAATAGTCTTCTGAATTCTATAATTGTCTCTTTGTAGAACGACAAGTAACAGAAAACCGATTTTCATGAGCTTTGACCGCACAATGAAGACAAAAGAATGGTGCACGCGAAAATCTAAAGTTATTTAGGTAGCCTTTTTTGTCTTTATTATCTGCAGTATTACACAATTTCAAGATAAAAAACAGTGGTAAAATATTTTATATTATTTACCTGCTGGCTAAAATTTTATAATCTGGCAAGTTTTCCAGACCATGGTTTCCTAGTTTGTAAGATATAATTGTTGCTATTGCAAGTGGTCCAGCATCTCCGCGTAAAAAGCTAATGTTATTTCCGCTTAGGTTGTCTACATTTATGTAGTTTAAGGCAGTCTGTAAGAGTAGCATAGGTAGGTAATTAGGTATATAAACATACGAACATTAGGTATATCATATTATTATAACATAGGTATGGTTTTTCTAAAAGGATTTATCTAACTGTGAACTGTGCGAGTTCTGTAGGTACAAGAATGTCATATTCCTAAGCCAATTCTTGTTCTCTGGAGTAATCACAGATGCTTCGATAGAAAACCTGACAAATTACAGCTGCCGAAACAAACTTCGACTCCGACTTCAGCAGAGTGTCTTCCTTACACTATGCTTCAGCCAGCACTGTAGATTATGATCTAGGGTGCTGGCCCATATTTACTCACTCAGACTGATTGTAGAGAAAACAAAACTGAATAACACAATCAGCACATACTTAGGTACCTATATGTTTTCTAAACTACGATATGTCGATACATCGAAGTGCTGTGATATTTGTATGACATCGCCATTATGATCGTCTAGCTCCAGGACAAAAAGATCACTCCAATTTAGCAGGGTAGAGGGTAGATACAGGGCGATGTGTGGACTGAAACAGGCTAATACATTGATTTATATAATAGCTATAAGGTAAAAATATAGTTATCCTTTTACCATCAATAATTGTGGGTCGTTTTTCCTCAAGCCAAGCATTAAATAATGGAGTGCTAGTCCAGCAGAGCCAGTATAAACAGTACCATTACAATATATTTCTTTTTCCATTTTTGCTAGTTGTTTTATTTTAAGATCATTAAATTTTTCTAATTTTCTTTGGAATTTTTCCGATAGCTGCAATAAAGTATACTTTGATAATATTATTATAATTAGTATACGATTAAATGTGACTTTATGTAAACGAAAACGGTGGCAAGGAACCCATAGGATGCCTATGTGCTATGTGTGTTATTTAGAGAACTATAAGTGTATAGGTACTAAGATAAATTAAAAATTTAGTTGTGTGGTAAGTAGTTAGAATACAAATAAAATTTATAATAACAATAACTGTGCAAATGGAGAATATTTCACACCCCAGTATGTATGGGATGATGACGCAACCACGAGATTCATGCCAGAACGGTATTTTTATGATCGCCTGACATTAAAATATTATTCAAACAAAATCTAGCCTTGTGGGAAACGGGATAGTCAAATGAACCAGTAGCTCTTAGGCCATAAGCATAAGAAGTGCCACTCCTACTGCTACTCCCTCCTGGGTCCTAATTAGAGGTTGATCTGTTCACCCTTTTTAGTGATAGAACTTGCGTCTATAAAGGTGGAACCATGTTGGTTTTTAAACGTGGTCAATGCAGAGGCGCACATCTACGGTAGTACTGCGGGGATGCTATCCAGCCTGTGCAGCATTATATGGTATTCAGAAGCCTAAGTTCGCGTTGCGTGTAGCGTGATTTAGGTAGGTAGTGAGCTTTCACACCATGAGTGGGTTTCGTTTTGTGCTCATTAATGAGTCATGACTGTAGTTTATTTGAAAATAAGAAAGTACCTAGCTACTAATATATGACAGTCAGAGGTACCTAGCTTATCTTTTTTTATATTATCCTAATGACCTACTTAAGTAGATAGTAAATTATAACATTGCACCAATCCAACATTATTAAACAGGATTTTGGATAGGTACAGGGGTAATAGTTTATAATATGGTTTTATCTGCATAATAAAATTTATTATTATTATTTAATAATAACACACCCCCGTGTAGGAATCATTTAAAATATATTTTGCTGTCTCTTCTGTAAACTTTTCATAGTTGTTTTCAAATGCATCTTTTACTGCCATATTATTATTTCAAAACTTTTCTACCTATTATATATTGTATTTTCTAAAAGGAATCAGAAATTGGAGCTTTGGAAATTCAAAGGTTTTTATTGGTAGGTACAGCGTTTTTATTTTGAATTTTGACAGCACAAAACATAAAATAAATATTGATAGTTGGTTTGGTTTGCTGTTGAAGTGAATTTGGTCCTAGATTTGACAGATTATAGTCCGCAGATACCTATAAAATTTAATTAAATCATATACCTGAGCTATACTTAAGGCTGGACCGCACTTTTTGACGTTTCACGGCAGTGGAGCGATGCGACACATAATGACCAAATATTCTTTGTAAGAAATTGTATGAGGTATAACGCACTACGCAGCAGCGTAACTACGCGCCGCGACACTGTGCGTCAAAGTTGACCAAATCATCAAATCTGACGCACCGTGTCGCGTCGCGTAATTCAGTGCGGTATAGCAAGCGACGCGACACTTCACTTTATTCAAGTTAGAACATGTTTGGTAAGAAGTACGACATGTTTGTTGTGTTTTGTTTAAGAGAGGTAGGGCACCGTACTAGCGAGCAAGCCCGACTGGGGAAGGACCTCCACCTTACAGAAGACCATAGCCAAATAACTACACACAGCGATGTAGTTGTGTTCTTGTGTGAAGTACAGGTCTCCAGCGCTCAGCGCAGCGCAAAAAAAACGTAGCTATTCCTAACCCAGGGATACTCTAAATCCCTGGAGTACAAAAATGGGTTGGCAACACGTAAGTGATACCTTCTGTATTGCAAGCGTCCACAGGCTACACAGTGACTGCTTAACATCAAGCGGGCCGTATGCTTGTTTGCCACCCAAGTAGTATAATAAAATAAAAAAAGTTGTGTTTAAAATGGCTTTCAACGAAGAGAAATTAATTATATTCGTCAGTCAATATTCTGAGATTTATGATCAGCAAAATGAACATTACATGACTTCTCTTAGAAAAAACAACATTCTTCCATCTTCAAAATTTGCTGCAATCTGTCGCGGCACTGCAGTTCAAGTGCGGTATACCTAAAGTGTCGTGACATGTCAAGTCGCTCCATTCCACTGCCGCGAAGCGTCGCGAAGTGCGGTCTAGCCTTTATAGTCAAACCCAGAGCCCTCTATAGTCCCAAGACACCCAAGTACGATGTGTACGACTTGGGAGTCTTTCTACTGTCTACTTTAGAAATACTGGAATGTCTGGTATATCACGTTTTCCGGCTCAATGGAAATTATAATACAAAATAAAAGGCTAGTAAAATATCTGCATAGATTTTCTTTATGTTTAGGATTCGATTCGATTGCACACACTCAATATTAAGGTAAAAGAATAAAGTATTGTCAATATTATTGTACATAATGTTCAATGTGCCTGTCATTACATGTTCGCCCAAACCTAGGCTTGAGCTTCAAAATGGAACCTTATGTAGTATACAAAAAAGATTGTTTTTCATATTTGAATACTATTATATATTTTTACTGTCTATGGTAACAAAGTTAAAATTGCTAGCATTAAAAAAGAATTGTCAAATGTACCGTGATTGTCATGGCAAAGTAGAGGGTATTATGGTAATGGAAAGAGGGCATTTAGCGCATGCGTCTGACAATTTCGGCCATATTGTTATGACGCATACAAGATCATAGGTCTCCGCCAGTGACGAGTCTTCTCGCAGTTGACGTGGCTACTACGTACCATCCCGTTCGCCCACTCCGGACGCAGCATAGACGGTGACGAGGAATACGTAACTGGTGAGTGCTTGCGAAGACAAACCTTGCGACCTGTCACGGTTACTTAAATTTGGATTCACAAAATAATGTATGATCCGTATGATATTGGAATACTTGATAGTATTAAATACCCTAAAAATATGTTGCGTATGTATTAGACGCAATAGGAAATTCCGCGTCCCGACTATGACGCGATGATTCGGTTTTAGGATTTCCAAGCCAACAAGAAACTTGTCAGATAGCAAGGGACTTATATTCAACGAAAGATGTTGGCTTGAGCATGTCTGAAGATCAAGGAATGCACAGAAAGTTGACCTTGAATTTTAGGTGACCTTAGTGGGCATGGATGGAATGGTGGAAGAAAATGGCACTTCAAGCGGTGCTGGCCCCACGGATCCACTGGCCGGTGCGAGCTCCTCGGCGTCCGCGTCTGCTCCTCACGTAGTTGCCGTCACGAGTATTGTGCAACTCACACTACCAACACAAGCTCCTTCTGCACAGGTGTTTATTTTGTTCATTATTTATATCCATACTGATATTGTTCCTTACATTGTTTACTTAGTTCAAATATGTTATGATTACACTATAACCTAAGTTGAGACTTGTTTACAAGGTATTTTATTTGATCTTACTTGGAGATATAATAGTTTAGTAATAAATTGTAATAGTAGGTTATCTGTGTGTGTGTGTTTATCTGTATATAACAATATTATGTGAAATATCAAGTTAGCATATATTTATAAACCTTATCTTTTCATTTCATTGCTTCTTTGATATGTCATAATGGAAATTAATGCTTATTTTATTTTGATTAATTAGTTTTTAGATAAGTAAATATTGTTTTTATTTTCAGGTTCAGTCTGTAATACAACCAAATCAACAATCAGTAATTCAAACAGCATCTAATATACAATCTGTGCAGTTACCTAAAGGAAATGTGATTCTTGTTAGTAAGCCAAGTTCTGTTATACACACAACCCAAGGAACATTACAAACATTACAGGTATGATGATTTTTTTCTTTAATTTTGTGTTTGGAACCAAGGACTGTGTGCTTTTTTAATAAATGAATTCATTTTTAGAAAACAAACCATACCTGTGAGTTGTATGAGTTGATTTCTTATTATTAGACTAGATTAAAATCTTCTTATCAATATTGCGAAATCCTGCCAATTTATTTGTGATTCACAGATAATAAAATAATTTTCATATTTTAATTTAGGCTTTATATATGGCATAGTGAAAATTACTATTTTTTTTGTACAAGGTCAATCTGGTATGTATGTATTAAATTTATAGAGCAAGGTTTAAATTAGAAACATGCTTTTCTTAAAGATACATGATTAGATTAAAGACTTTATTTAGATCCTGTTTTCTTTAAGACTTGACATATGGCATATTTTAGAGAGTATTATAGTTTATTGTACAGTTTTACAGTGTTCATTAATTGTACAATGTACAATAGTGTAGTTTTACAATGTCATAGGTCATAGTTAATTAATTATATAGTTCACTATCCATAAAAAACTACTATCCTGTAAAGTTAACTAAGACTGTAAGGTTAATTGTATATGGATGTGTTGGTCTGGCCATATAAGCATTACTGAAGAAGCCTGGAGATCTGTAACACAGGTTTAGTACCTAGTACAAACTCCAGCTCTCACAAATGGTTTTCGCGAATTAATGTACCTATTGTAATATAAACACTGTATGTACTTACCTTGTTAGAGAATATAAAACAATATTATTATTATAGGTTTTTTAAGGCAAGCCATTTGCTTGATTGCCACTAAATAATAATGACAACCCGTATATGTCCCATTACTGGGCACAGGTCTCCTCTCCTCTATCAAGAGAGAGATGGTTTAGGTCTTAATCCACACACGCTGGAAAAATGCGGCTTGGTGGATCAGGCTTGTGGGTGTCCTTACGTTTGTCATAAACAAACATTGAAAAATAAAAACGAAAGATAATGCTTTATTTAGGTTGTAAGAAAAGCCTTTCTAAGCCTTGTTTACAAATGTCCTGTCTGTGGCCTACATTGTAAAATTGTTGCAATTTTACCTAGTATAGTTGCCACTATACACTTGTCCTGGTTGACCATAAAAGTTATTAGATATGGTATATAGTTTACTTTTATAAAGCCATATGACTCATAACAATAGTTACAACATAATTATAAGAATAATGATTAACAATATTTCTTATTAGTAAATACTAGCTGCCTGTTCTGACTACATATAGGTAAACGTTCTTTTAGTTGCCTTTCTACTCACTGATTATGTAGCTTTCTATAGGTACATAAAAGATTTTTAAATAGATCGAGTTTATAAAATACAAAGAAACGTACAAAAAAAAAATAGTACGTAATATAATATCATTTAGACAAAACAGTATGTACATACCTAGTATCACAACAGTAAAGATTCCATTGTCTCTCTTAAGGTGCTCCCTCGGGTGGAGAGCATTCGCTTATAATGTAACTTTTCGGCTTCTATTATGAGCATTACATTACAGTACTGGGTCCCTGACTTGACAAACGTTCGCCTGTAATTAAACATATCACATTTGATTTTAAGCATTACATTATCATTCTGCCTCCCTGACTGTCAAGCATTCTCTTGTATTGTAAAACATTAGATTCGATTTTGAGTACTTAGTTGATTCCATAATGTCAGACGAGGCAAACCTTTGTTGCATTGATATTACGAGTTGTTCAAAAATATTACACATTGTATTATCAAGTTGTGCACTGTAATGATTGGTTCTCTTCCCTCACCAATGTGATGCTTGAATCCGTACCATTACAGGTTGCGCCCTGTAATGCTTGGTTCTCCTCCCTTGCTGATGTAATACTTGACTCTGTAACGTTACAGTACAGGTCAATGCTCCAAGAGAGGGAGCACCTTTAGGACGTTTTTACATAGACATAAACCATTGATCAATACGTTATATTAGCAACTTTACTAACTTTATAAATAAAATATAAAACATCCTTCAGTGGGGGCGGGCATAGGTGTTCTCTCTATGTTATGAGCTGAGAGGCTTTAGGCTATAATCCATACACCCTGGCTCAATGCAGGTTGGTGGATCTTGTGGATAACATTTCATAGGGAATCATGTATGGCATATGGGTTTCCTCACAATGTTATCCTTCATTGTTAGCAGATGGTAAGTTATTTAGTATATATTAATTTTACATTGGTACTGCCACTGAGATTGGACTTTCATCTTACTTGTATCAAGTTGGTTATATTCCCATTTTGCTATTATTACTCATATCCATATATATTTTTAATACAAATACTATCAATATGGTTTACAATAAATGCAGCTGAAATAATAATAAACATCTTACAATTATTTTTATACTACCTAGGCAGCAAACAAGTATCTAGCTAAGCAGTTAGTCTATGAATGCTTGTGCACCTAGGGTATCATTTGCACATTGCTAAACCATTTGCTTGTAACACAGGGTTTTGTGTTACAAGTAACCCTGGGATAAGAATTCGTTTTTAAAACTCATTATATGTAATATATATTCATAAATGAGCACTGGATGCCTTTCTTATAAATGAACGATTACTCTTATTATACTAATCTTGATGAGAATATATAATATTTATAGATAAAACCAGAACCAACAGTTGTCAGCACACAGGGCCAATCATGTAGTGATGACAGCTGTAGTGGTGACGAGAGTCCAAAACGAAAATACAGAGAGATGTTAACAAGACGTCCTTCATACAGAAAAATATTGAATGACCTCGGTGGAGCTGAAATTGCTGGTGAGTATGTCTCTGTCAACATTTTTGTTTTAATATTTTGGGCATTTAGACTTAAAATGGCCGATTAATTTAGTCGCGTGCAAAATCACTTTGAGAAAATCGGGTGTGTACTATACTAATACGACAGATTTGATACTGAATCGATTGTAAGATTTTTAATCGATTCAGCGTCACTTTTCGACCTGAAATTTCTTATTGTCGAGTGGAGCCGAGTAAACCCGATTCAATGTGACCGACTCGAGCGTGACGGGTCAATTACCTATATAACTCCTCATAAATAAAAAAACAACTACTGTCCCTATTGTGATACGAGGGGATAATTTTTCATTTTAATAATCGCTAGTGCGCGCTTGCAAATATTTTCATACTGATTAAGACTAAATTATCGGCCGATAGAAAAATCTCCGGTCTGCGCGGGCTCTTAGTTAGTATGTATCCTTATATTAATTGGTAATTAGGATAAAACTCACTTTACATGTTATAAAATTGTACCTTATTACTTTCACCTAATATAGCATAATAATAAACAAAGGCTAAGTTAAAAATAATAATTAAAACTACTGACCATTAGCTTTTAGCATTACTTAGCGACTTAAGTATTAGCTGCCATTGTGCAAGTAAGTCGTAGGCATAATGACTCATTTACATCATACATAGTTTTGCAGGGCAATTTTCGGTTAGAATTTGTCTTGTGCCATTCACACCATACATTTTTGCTTGGCAATTCTCATACTATCTCCAGATTTCTCGACTTATACCATGATGTTAATGGAATTTTGAAAGGGTGTTATGTTCTCTTCGTTATACTCGCATTTTTACATCGCTTACAAATCGTCCGAATCGCACTTCGTGTTCGCATTTCGTCCTATTTACAGGGAATAGCCAATTTTGCAGTCGGCCCCGTCTTATTTGTCTTCCTGTGAAAACAGTATAGGAGATATTATACAAAATAAACATTTAATACATTAAACATCCAATTTGAAATTTACATAACAAAATATGGTGTAAAATGCAAAAAAGCAGGTTTCATGCTTGTCTTACTCGTCGAGAAAATCGGAGATCCCATGAGTTTTACCTTGCATAGGAAAATTTACGCTTTGTGGATAATAAAATTACATTACAAATAAAACGGTTAAATAAAATAAAATACTTAAAAGTATAAGAACGTGATGATATTGCAGAAAATCGCATGGGAAAACTGGGAAACGAGAACGAAGTGTCGCTGTCATCTTCTTTATCATTTGCACCAGGTCAGTTATATGTGCCGCCGTTGACACTATTTGTTTCTGTGTGCAACATGTGTCACTAACCTGTTACAACGCATCATACATAACTATAGCTACGTACATTGTGTTGGCACATGACTCACATAACCACTAGCTTCAGGATTGTAACATCCTCATTTGTATATACAGTTTGACACCAAGATTTACATATCAAACTCCCATCATTTCTCGATGTAGTTTAGTTTTGTGGGTATCATCATCATCATTCCCTAGATTTAAAACTCTATTTTTCCATTCTTATTGTTGCGTACATTTGGTGAGACGCGATATTTCAGACTTTTTTCCGACAGACGTTCTGTCCAAAACTTCATACAAATTCAGTGTAGACTTATTCATTATTTTCTGACAAAAATCAATCCTTATAGAGTGTGCCTGGTACCTTATCTGCTTTGCATACTGTACTTTAAATTTTAAAAATGCCACGTCAAGTCAGCGAGTGATGCGATACCGCACATTTTAATATAGATAAACTAACAGATTACAAATTATGATGGTATAAGAATTATCCCTAAAATCTACATTATTAAAATAGCATAATACACATGTATGTGTTTATATAATGTTAAGATTAACATTATTAAAATCAAAATAAATACTTTATTGTATCTTAAAGTATTACACATGTATGTGTTTATATAATGTTAAGATTAACATTATTAAAATCAAAATAAATACTTTATTGTATCTTAAAGTATATTTTTTTATATTCAAAATTATTGATGAAGCAATATTATTATTTAAAAATTATTGCCCATTATTTGTTTTCCACTATAATCTTTGCATTGCAAGTACATGTGTTGCCTAGTACATGTGACTAGTAGGTATGTCATCGGCGTCATTATATGAAATTAGATATTGGTTCACTCCGTAACATTCGACTTGGCGTAAAGGATTTACATGAATAACAATTATGTAGACAGAAAGATGACACGATATTCCGTCCTTGATGCTTGAGTAGTATATACAAACAATTGTTGAAAAAAATTAGATATAGTGGGTGTATTGAAGGGGAAGATCCGGCCTTCCCTCAGAAGGTTCACTCCATAATTACCCTATCTTTGGGTAAAATCGGTACATCCTTGCATAATACGCCTGATTTTACATTTCCCATAAAGGTATATTTTAGATTTGACACGATAACTATTTCTCAAAACTAGTGGGTATTGTATGCTATCTCTGTTTTACACTACGCACTGGTACTAGTGGTAGGCTCACCTCATATATATTTTGTAGCCATAAAAGACGTTAGCATGAAGACAAGACTTGCGTTGCAAAACTTTTATGGTGTAAGTGGCGCTTTAGCATTCTAGAAAGCCAATTCATGCGATACACATTGTTTTTCCTATTGGGTCTGGTTCTTCAACAATCAAATCACAAAGACAGCATTAAAACATAATTGGCAAAACATACTATTATTATTATCATTATGTCTCTTTGTCACGGGTATTTTTCCATTATCAAGAAGAATACCCGCCGGCTAATTCTCTAAGAAACAGCGATGGCAAACTGACAGTTGTGATCGCAAAATTGACAGTTGTGATTGCTCGGGGACGGCACAATCTATTGACTAAACGTCAAAAAGGGCTCTTACGGAATACCGATTTTCAATCTGACAGATGGATTTTGCTCGGTTTTTGCGGTGGCTCGGTTTTTGCTCTTACGGAATACCCCTGCCTGGCCTTTGGAAGGCTTACGCGGGGACATAGGCTCTTAGAGAATTTTAATCTAAAATGGGATGAGACACTTACTGTAGCCATACCATAGCTGCATTATAACAGTACAACCATGATACGACTAGAGGAGGTGTAGAGCTATTGTAACACTATTTTGGTATCTAACATTGCTGGGTTGAGTGTTTCATGGACTGGTTTTAAAAATCTATAGAATAGAACGGCTCCTGCCATTGTTTCATTGACTTTAAATGTGGAAACGTAAATTAGGCAGACGGTGACTCGGTGGCCCCTTGAAACAACCGACATGGGCAACAGCCCACAGGCATCAGGACAACACCATAGTGCGCGGCTAGGGTTATCGAGCGGTGTGGCGCCGGTTTCACCATCGGAAGTCTTAAGACCCAAGACCGGGTTTCCCCGTAGTTATTTATGTCCTTGAAAATGACACTTCTAGCTCTGGCGACCCCTCTGTGATCAGCCAATTAAGGCAAGCCAGAGCTAAGAGTCCTGCGGGCGCTCTTGTTAGTCCACTCCAGACAGCCAATAAAGGCAAGCCGGAGACGAGGCCCTGACCTACTCTCTGGGGCATTCGAGACCGCAGTGTCATGTAGGTATGTGTTTCAGTTTTTCTTGAAAGAAGAGGGCACAATCACACTATCTGACATCTGTGACTTCAGTTTTAATTTGTTAATACAAATTTAAACTGAAGTCACAGTTTCTTTTTATTATCAACTAGGGGTCGCCCGCGTGGTATATTTTCCCCGATTTTGCAACATATCTCACTACTGCTCCGCTCCTATTGATCATAGCGTGATGTTATATAGCCTTCCTGGATAAATGCACTATTCAACAAAAAAAGATTTTTTCTAATCGAACCAGTACTTTCTGAGATTAGCGCGTTCAACCAAACAAACTCTTCAGCTTTATAATATTAGTATAGATTTGACACATACAGGTCTCTTATAAAAAAAAAACATATATGGATTATTTTACATTTAATTAATAAGTTAAACGAAGTACATTATTGTTATTCGTTTAAAAGAGATCTAACCACTTATTCACTCACTCACGCACCTTCATTTATTCACTCACCTACTTCTTAATTCAATTACTCATATACACTTTTTATTTAATTACTCACACAATTTTTCATTGAATTACTTACACACTTCTTCATTGAATTACTTACACACTTCTTCATTGAATTACTCACACGCTTCTTTATTGAATTACTCACACACTTCTTCATTGAATTACTCACACACTTCTTCATTCATTCGGTCAGTCACTCAATAATAGACCGACTTGCAAAGAACAGAATATAATAAATGTCAGACTCGTCTCTTTCTCTAGCTTAAAAGACGTCTCTGACACTAGAGAATAGTAGAAAACAAGCACTTAGTCGCGGAGCTATTACAAACATACAAGTTTACGGACACAAACGTTGCAATACAATACAAACTACCACTTTTGAGTCCATATTATTAAATCTAAAATTATGAATAATTCATTATTTGGGTATTATATTTAAATAGGTACTTTAATGTATGAAATAGTTTAATAACAGCACGTTTCACGTCCATTCCATCGTTGAGAAAATATAGTAAACACATCAGTATTCTATTATATTAAATATATTCTAGACAGTACTGATGTACCTATTACAAATTTTAAAAAATGCACTCATGGAGTCCTTGACTTTGCCAAATTTGATAAAATACCACTAACATACAACAACTCTAATTTGACATTTCCTGCGTTAAAGACGGTTTTTTAAAATCCGATCCATTTGTGCTCCTCTTCACCAGTTTCACTTCACCAAATTACACTTCTGAATGCAAATGTTTAATTTGTTGTTAAAAATATTGTAATTGCTATATGTATGCCTATAATTTTTGAGGAGTTCCGTCAATTCGTCATGGATCCCATCATCAGAACTTTCTTTTTATTAAAATGGTACCAAACTGGAAGTACCTATGTCCTCTCAGGTAAAAAAATAAATTTTCAAATCAGTTCATAAATGATGGCGTCCTGCGGTAAAGTACATGCTCTGCCTGGTTTGGGCTGTGTGAATAGTTCCATAATATTATAATAAACTAATTAAAGCAAAATCTAAATTTAGTAAAATAAAGATAGATTCAGATTACATTGGCACTGATAATGACCTCAATATACATTGAGTACATGTGTGTACTTTTGTGGGATTGATTCTCATACAGGACAATGTATTAGTGTCATTTACATAATATACTTATACTACATATATTATTAGTCTGGTACCTTGTGTTAGGACAAGGTCAGCTCAGCACGGAATGCTGTGAAAATCTTTGAAGAAGCTTATGTGGACTGCAGTCTTTCGGCTGATATAATAAAAGGCTCTTTGTGTCCGTAAATTACAATTTACGGACACAAACAGTAAAAAACACACAAACAGCCGTGCTGCGGGGGAATTATATTTAAATAAATATAATATAAATATAATTCCCCCGCACCACGGCTATTCTTTAGTGCGGGAATCGCCTTTTAAAAAACCCCATAATCTTTGTACAAGAAACATTTAACTGGTATTGTGACAATTTGTACACAATTGTTTTCTGCACGAACTCAATTTTCAAGAATTTCAATTAAATTTAAACGTTATTAAAAAAACAAAACGAGAAATAAATATGCCAGTATTTATATAAGTATGAATTGAGATTAAAGTAGTAGGTGAGAATTCCAGTATGGGTGACGTCACGCACTGGGACCTGATTAATATTCCGAGCGATGACGTAATCTCGCTGCGATGGAGGCATGATGACGGCATACTGTACATGTTGTTTATTCATATTTGATACTGACTTATACATTGTATGTATTTTATAATAAAATAATGTTATTTGCCTAATAATTTATACATTTTAGTTAACTTTATATTATCATAATCGAAATAGGTAGGTTACCTGTGAAATTTAAACTTGTGAATTTAGTTCCACAGTATTTTTTCCGATCAGTTTTTTTTTATGTGTTGGAATTTCCATATTAATTGCAGATTTATAATAAATATCGATCCTTGTTAATCTTAAACGATTCTTAGATGCCCAACGAAGCCGATGCAAACAAAATTTATTCTCAGAGTATACGCGGTACAGCGTCGAAAATATGTCGTTTTTTTATTATTAATCTGGAAACAAGACCTGTATGGTGGGGTACTATGCAAAACAAACCTAAACTTCGAATAAACATTTATGTATCACGCAGTCTTGTCCCATGTAGCCATCGAAACTACAACACTCATCGCAGTTGGTGACAAGATGACTCACCTATAATATATTGTATCGCTCACCCATACTGAGAATGGGGAATTTTGGTTATTTTTTTGTTGATCCAAAACAATTTAAGTCTTCAAGGCATCCTGACTGCTGAACATGGACCTCCCCTAGGGATTTTAAAAGTATTCGATCATAAGCTGACCTTGGCAGGTCTTCAACAAAGTGGGCCAACGACCTGGTAAAGGTTGCAAGTAATCTTTGGTATAGATGAATGATTGGTTGGGTAGATTCGATTGCTATATGAAATTAAAAATTGTATGATACTCAAATGGTTGTTATAAGCCTATGTATACTTTGTTGTACCATTATTTTGCGTTTGTGAAGTCCCTGAGATAGGGCTTAAGAGGCAAACGGTAAGAACAAATGTAGTAAAATGTTCTATAACGCCACGTACATTTGTTCTTACCACTCGCGCTGAAAGCGGCGTGGGCGTGGCCAGCCTGCCCAGCGCGGGAGTGGCAACTGTTTTGTTCAATAATAAATATTCGAATATCAAATCTATCTATACCATAGTAGAAACCGAGAAAATAAAAAACAATTGGAACTGTGACATTTTTTATACCAGCACCTTTACCAAATCGTCGGCAACGTGGGTAGGCCTCCAACAAGGTGGACCGACAACCTGGTAAAGGTATCTTCGGTATAAATGCATGATTGATTTAGTGGCTTAAAGGGTTAGCTTACTATAAGCAAACAAGTATAGGATAAGCAGCTACCGTAACTTATACGGACGCTTGCATTGAAGAAACATCACTTAGTCTTGATGGTTACCTACTGTGGAGAATCGCTGTGCTGAAAGTGTACGGATCGTCCTTCAGTTGCCATAACAGGCCGCACCAGTACGCGTTTCTAGTGATTCATTTTCGATATAAATTTAAAGTTTTTTTTATTACTAAGGAGGCGGGTACGTCCTAAGGCGCTTAGCAGTTACCGTAGCATATGGCTTGCAACATCAAAGAAATCAACTTGTGCGTTGTTGACCTTACCACTCCTTTCTTGAAGAAAATAAAAAAGCTTTAATACCTAGTGTTGAGGTTATCATTTATAGTATTTTAAATTTACCACTAGGCTAGCATAAAAATCTAGAACCACATTCCCTGACCTGACCAACCTTCCCCTCTAGACATTAGATATTCGATTCGACTACCGTTTATGCCAGTTGTCTAGAGCGGCTGATGAGAGAGTTATTTAGATCACCCATATTTAGACCTCTGTCGTGATGTAACGACTGTTAACAGTCGGGACCGACTTTTAACGTGCCCTTTAAACATGGAGACGCTCAAATGAAATACCACTGCGGTCACCCATCTATAGAGTTACCACGCTCTTGGTAGCTTAACCGCTGATTGTTTGCCGAACAGCGAATGCACCTGGCTATAATAATAATAATAGTTTATTCATCAGAAAATACATGACATCATACAATACACTTGACCTCACACTAGGATTCCTAGTTTTGTGGGTCGTCTCTTTCATAATTAAGTAACAATATGAATCCCAAGTGGCGTTCCCCAGGGATCACTGATCGGCCCATTGCTTTTTATCCTGTATGTGAACGACATCGACTCATGCTTCCACACGTCTAATCTTTTATGCTTTGCCGATGATATGAAGATTTATTCTACAATATCATCGGCAAGGGATGTGAAGGCTCTTCAGTCTGACCTAGAACGTCTTGATATTTACTGTCAAATAAATAAACTAGACCTTAACCCCGCTAAATGCTCAGTAGTCTCGTTCAGTAGGAAACGCTTGCCGTTACTATCATCTTATGAACTGAAGGGGCAAGTATTACCAAGATGTGATGGAGTACGGGACCTCGGCGTCTTCCACGATTCAAAGCTATTGTTTGATTTACATATCGAGCAAATAATCGCTAAAGCTTCGAAGGCCTTGGGTTTTGTGATGAGAATTTCTAGATGCTTCAAAAAAGCTAAAACATTTAAGATACTCTATTGTACATTTGTCAGAAGTCACCTCGAATATGCCTCACAAATATGGAATCCACGTTATAGTATTTACATTGACCGAATCGAGAGCATTCAAAAACGGTTTCTAAGATTTCTGTGTTTTCGTCTAAAGATACCATATAGTTCGAATAATTACATTGATCTGTGCAAAAAATTTCACATTCAGCCTCTTGTTAATCGACGACGATTAGCCGACTGTTCTTTCATGTTTAAAATACTATCCAATGAAATAGATTGCCCTAGCCTATTACAAAAACTGCAGTTTAATGTTCCGCAACGCTCAGTTAGGTACAACCCTCCTATATCTGTCCCGTTTTCATCTTCTAACTATAGACAAAATTCATATATTGTGCGAGCAAGCAGCGACCTTAATAGATTGTGTAAAGAGTACTCTTTCGATCCTTTTAATACCAAAAGCTCTGTAGTGCGCAGCCAACTAAACCTTAACTTTTTTGATCATAGTTAGTACCTAGATTACCTTCTGTTCAAGGTGTGACATATTTTGATCGCTGAGTGTGTTGTGTGTTGTTTTGATGCTATTCGTGAAAACCTGTAATTGGCTTTATGTTTCATAACCTAAATATTAATTATTTTGTATGTAGCTGTTGGTTTTCCAAATATAAATAAATAAATAAATAAATAAATAAATGAACTTGTTTACTAACATTATACAAGTATAAAGTTAGTAAACAAGTTTGTGACCAGTACAGTTGTTTTTTTTAATTTTAATATTTTTTACTTTTATTTATTTCAATACTAGCTGTTGCTCACGGCTCCGCCCGCGTAGATATCGGTTATCGCTGTAAAGCCTATGTGTTATTCCAGACCATAATCCATCTCTGTGCCAAATTCCATCCAGATCCGTTCAGTAGTTTTTGCGTGAGAGAGTAACCATCCATACATACAAACTTTCACATTTATAATAATTAGTCTGGAATATGAGGCTACTTTTATCGCGATAACCGACATCTACGCGGGTGGAACCGCGGGCTACAACAATATCTGTGCCTATGTACCTACGTTTAGAATTAGGTCTTGTAAACTATGAATCGGATTTTGATGTGGTTTTCTTAATCATTTAGAGAATTTCTTCCGAAAGGTTTACATATAATATAAAACATGCATACCATAATAAAGAAATCTACATATATCCGAGGGAAGCAAGGGCGAGTCGGTATGTAGTTGTATTGTAACAATTTATTAAAAAAAGATGTGTTTTTTAGTGATTCCAGCGGGTGCCCTACAAACTGAAAGTGGTTTACACACATTAGCGGTATCCGGTGGAGCTGGTGGCGGTGCCATTGTCCAGTACGCGACAAACCAAGACGAGCACTTTTACGTGCCTGGTAGGTATCGTTATACCAAAACTCTTCGTCCTAAGTAGTAGCTTGTCCCATTTTATTATTATTAGCTTCGACCAAGTAATAACTATAGACAGGCCCATACTGACAATTTCTTGAAAACAAATAGCTCATTTTGTTGTTGAAGTCGGTAGGAGCGTTTTACAATGTCAAAGTACACTTCTAACAAAACTGAACCCGAATGGAAAGGTGCCAATCCAATCTGAATAAGTAGTGAGTGGGATTGGATACAGTGAAGTATGTTCGATCCTTACCGGTGGTAGTACAAACGTGAATTTCACTTTGTGGAATTTTTACCTAATTAAAATGATTTACCATCATTGTGTGGAAACCCCTGCCTGAGAAGAACTTCTAAATTAACTTATTCTAGATTAGGGATTACAAAATCTGAATACAAAATGTATATGTATACTAGAGGTCACCCGGTGTTCGACATTCAACCGTAAATGCTTTTGGCGGTGATGTATTAAAAAAAATACTATTTTGGTGTTAATATCGAATAATCCGGATTCCGTTGACTATGTCTCATACATCAACCATATGTATATTATAAGAGGAGCACCTTTTTTATGAAGAGAGCAGAGAGGGTCTGCTTTCTTGATAGAGGAGCATTCATAGCAGTGTATAGGAAGCTATTTATCTATAATGTTTTAATCACAGACATATTTGTTTATTATGCCACGCCCGCTCCTACCGACTAGAAACGAAGTGAGCTTTGTTTTGAATACGTGTTGCGTTGTTACGAATACGCGCAATTTTACAAGTCACCATAAATAACCTGCCCCTCAAATTTATCACCAGGTTTTAATGTAGTCTCTCCATGAGCACTGGAGACCTAAACTCACACACAGGGACACAACTACACTTTGTATAGTTATTTGTCTGTGGTCTTCTGTAAGGTGGTGGTACTCAGGTCGCTTTATGATGCTGTACCTTCGTTGATAGTTGGCCGGTCTGAAATACTTTTTATAACCCTGCATGTGTAGTATAATAGAAATGTATACACCTCCCGCTTGTTACACCTGTTAGTTCCCAAAAATGCTCACTGCCACGCCACTTGCACTATCTTCAGTCCGGCCAACTTAGGCTACAGTTACATTGCTGCAGAACAGAATGAAATGAAAGCGTCAATATTGCGTGGGAAGACGCGACAATAGTCGCGACGCAACTTGCCGCGGATTCCTCAGTCGCCGTTTACTGGAGCTGCAGGAATTCTCGATCTGGTTTTTTTTACTAATATCTTATTAGTACGAAAACAAAGTTCAATGAGCCATGTATACTTTTGTTTCAAAAATTCACGTTCACATTCCGTTCCGCGGCAATGTATATTTGAGCCTTACAATGCGCGTAAGGGCCCGTCTATAGTTATTACTTGGTCGAAGACTACATGTGAATAAACTCCTTTATTGCTTCAGGCCCTATGCTAGAAGATCAGACACGTAAACGTGAACTTCGGCTACTCAAGAATCGAGAGGCGGCAAGAGAATGTCGTCGCAAGAAAAAAGAATATATCAAATGTTTGGAGAACAGAGTAGCTGTGCTCGAGAATCAAAACAAAGCGCTAATAGAAGAACTAAAGTCATTAAAAGAATTATATTGTCAGCAAAAAACTGAATGAGGTCCAGCTGGCTAACGGGTGTGCCGCTGCCCTGCCAGTGAGAGCCTAATGGCGCACATTGTTACTGCTGATACTGTGCTTCAGTGCCGCATACAAAATGCTTGGTTGGGCTCTCAACTTTACAAAACAAGAGTGTCAGTAATTCTGTATTGTTAAGAGTTGATGTAAGTCAGGTCCAGTTGTTCAAGCGTTGATTGATCAATTCATATTTTCTTAAAGTATTGTTAGATTTGATGTATTGAATTGTTAATGTGTTTTGTAATTTTCTATTGTTGTTTTAATATCATTTGTTTGATTATTTTGTGCAGGAAGGAAACAGAACCAACGCATGATACTGTTTAATTATATAATAATAACTGCATTATTAATAATATCCAATCAATTGTTGACATAAGTACCATTTTAATAATATTACAAGTTCATTCCAAAATGTTGTTTGGTGCCATTTTTGGAGTTGGGAGTGTTCTTGATGTCATTATGTTAATGAGATAAAAAGTTTAATTTGTTCAATTATTTAATAATAATCATTTTGACTCTCCTGAGGTTACTTGTTTGTTGTAATATCATATGTGGTGTTAACAAATGTTTTTAAGCATAGATACCGTTAATAAATAATTGTCACACGTGTCTGTGATTGACGATACTGAAGTGATATATTACATACTTTATGTAAGCTGATTTACCTTTCTTTCGACGCCACAGAGGTGTTTATAATGGATAAGCCAAAGTTAATAATTTAGTTGTTTTGTGCAATATCCATATTGCAATGTACAGTTTATCTATTTTTTTTTTCTAATACTTATAAATGATACATACATATAATAAATGGAAATAAGAATTTTGTACATTGTGTATAGATGAAAAGATGTGTAAAAATAAATGTATAAATAAAACTTTTGTATATATACTAATATGTGGATGAAAGAGAATGGTGGTGGTGAATTGTATTTTATCAACAAATCTGTTAGTTTATGGGTGATGATAATAAATAATTTCATACATGTTGTTACATGCCATTCTTTAGTTGAACCATCCACACACTGATATACACACTATATATTTTGTTTTCGTGAATGGGTAATATTAGCTGACTACCAGAGTTAAAGTAAGATTTTATATATTTTGTTTGCCATGATTGAACACTTGTCTAAAGATTGTGTCGTTATTGTGACAATGAAAATGCTCATTTTCATAATAAACACTTATATAATATATTTATGTAGAGAAAGATCACATATATTCTTGTTATTTTTATGAATCTGTTTTTTATTTAGGTGTATCAATCATGGTAAACATTATTTAATTAATGATAGACATTGTGGAAAGTGCCTTTACTTAGAATGAATAAAATTTATACCAACATAGCTCTTTATGTTAACTTAATGCTATTTATAAAATTAATAATATTAACTGTTTGATGTATTATTGTTGTCTTATTTAAACTCTAATCCTTAAAGAATAAAATTAGGAAATCTGTTGCTTTTAACAACATAGTCGAAAGAATATTGTTGCAAATTTAAAATCTTCCATGTATAATTATTTGTCAAGAAAATAAAATCTTTTCTTTCTGCAAAAAATGTTTTTAAGAAATTTGTTAGCAACACCAAATCAGTGTAGGTTGTCACAAGATATTTAGGTCTGTCTTAGTATACAGTAGCTATATATCTTGAAATAACTAAGTGATAATGTCAATTATAAATTTGCAACCACAAAATCTTAATGTTGCAACCCAGGAATATAGCTAAATAAAAAAATATAAAAAATAAAATAGTTGAACAATAAGAAATTTATTAGATATTGAATTATGACAAAATGTTTGAAAGTAAGTGTAAAAAATACACTTGAAACACAAGCAGTAAACACTATATTAGGCTATTGATGTAGACGACAACATATTAACACTTCTGTGTCATGTTTTTATAATTTTGTCTCTTCACTTGAACAAGTTACTTGTGAAAGATAAAATTTTAATCATCATAATTCTGTGACAATAAGAAATTGGCCGCCAAGTTTTCATTTTTTTCACAAGCAAAGTATGCTTGAATGACCATATGCTCAGGGAAACCCAGGGCTTTTAATCTCTCAATAGCTTCTTTGTCTTGAGGTGAAACTTGAGGCGTTTGTACCTGTGGAAGTTCAATAGCACTCTCTTCGGCTACAGCACCAGCAGCTGCTGTCGGGTTTATTGGTTCATTCAACATTCTCACAAAAGCCTGTTGGTGTTCACTGATAGCTTGCAATAGAGCTGGGTTGGTCTGACCAATCTGTTGGAGAACTGCATTCAGTAAATTAGGATTCTGTTGGATTACTGCACGCATTTGTTGAAATTGAGGTTGGTCACGAAGGAATGCCAAAGGATCATCATCTGAGCCTTCCTCACCTTCCTGTTCTTGAAGTAGTTCCTCTGGGATGCCTGTTATTAAATATTCTACAGCTCTTTCTCGATTATTAAAGGAAGCTCTCAATGCTTGTTCCACTTGCTGCCTATTATATCCCATATCCATAATGCTTTGAACAGTAGCTTCGAAATCTGGTTCATTAGAAGCAGCCTGGCTGACTGGCTCTGGTTCCGCAGCGGGAGGTGGTTTAGGTGCTTCTTCGGCGGTGGGTTTGGCTTTAGCGTCACCGCTTTCTGTGGAGGCACTTTCACCAGCTTCAGGCGCAGATGTAGTAGATGCCGGAGACTCCGATGTTTTCGGTTTAGTTACCATGATAACAATAAATTTCTTTTCGTCTATGTTGTAGGTACACAATTTATTGTCATCCAGTAAAATCTTCCCCGCATAAATAAGCCTTTGATGATCAGCAACATAGTCTTTACCTTTTTCTACTTCGATTTTCAGCTTGAGCGCTTTAACAGTTTCTTCTGGGTCAATATCTATTTGAAAAGTTTGTTGTTGTAAAGTCTTCAGCGTAACCAACATTTTGATTTACTTTCTTTGTAACTTTAAATGATTGAGCAAGTTGTGTCCTAAATTAGATACCGACTGAATTCTGACTCGACAAAATTATGCAGTAAACATAACCTCACGGGCTGTCCTTTGAGCGTTCGGATACGATGACCAAACCAAAGACAACTCGACAAGTCTAAAAGTTTTATGTCAAATGTTCACGCCTCTGCGCTGGTATGTAATATTACAGTGTACAAAACTAATTTAATGTCCAGTTTTATCTTCAAACATTATTATTTTGGTATTAAACACCATGTTTTGAAGTAAAATCTGAATAAGATTTTTTTTAGTAGTTTAAAAGGCTGTTTCTAGATGGCGTTGCAGAACATTAAGACTAGAATCTTGTCATTGGTCGAATCATTCTTTTTACGAATTTTTATTTTATTTTATGTAAGTAGTTATTTAGGTTATTTAACAAAAGATAAGACAAGATATTGATATAACCCTAATCTTAAAATTATTTTTCATATAACCAAAAAATTAATTTTATGGGTTCATTTTGTAAGAACCCATTTCTAAGATTAATAAATACCTTCAGTTTATTATATTATAGACGCTCTCTAGGCCTAATAAAATTGCAAGAATTCTAAAGACAAAAAAACGTTTTTTTTTAAGTTGGCAGCATTTATTTCAGTGGGGGATGTGACCGTCTACTGGAATAGTTTACATTTTAAACCGGAGCGGTTATCATTTAGATAATATCATAACGTTTTCCCACAGGTAGGCCAATATATTATTACGTGATATTATAGGGGAAAAGATATGCTACCTTCATACTGAGCAGCGTTTTGTTTAGTTGCCATGTTTTAGTACGTACTACGCTTACATGTAATGTTATGTTACAGAAACCAAGTGATAGATGAAATGAAGCTACTTGGCTACTGAAGACCGTTCAGGTCCAGAATGACCAATTCCAAAATTGTCCAATTCCTAAAATGTCAGATTGTTTAACACTGATAGCAATAAGTTTAATACTGACAAAAAATAATAATTTTATGTTTTGAGCAAGTCTTCCTTATTTTTAAAATACGTGGAAGGTAAACATGCATACGGCCCACTTGATATTAATCAGTTACCGTAACTTAACGACGCTTGCAATATCAGTAGTATCACGTGCGTGTCATTGCGTGTTTCCGACAGATTTTTTACACCAGGACTAAGATGGAGTATCACTGGGATGGGATAGGAAAACGTTTCACAAAACGAGCATTGGAAACCAGTTCTCACAGACACTTTACATAGGTATATTATATTATTAATATATATTTTTACTAATTAAATATTTTGTTTTCATTATTTTGTATACTAAATGAAAAAGCGCATTTGATATGCTTTATTGCCTGTCATAAAAATCGGGACTGAGATTGTGGCTGGTAGAGGTAAATCATACCGTCTTTTCCAGGCTACGAAAAATACCAGACCTCCGTTGCAGAGGCGTTGCGTGGGCCAGTTCGATGCAGGTCCCGTTGCGCGGTCGGATATGATGCGCAGGAGGGTAAAGTCGCGCAGGCGTGCGTGAATCGTCATCGACTCACAGATATGTCGCATAACGTGGTGTGCAGTGCATCGTATCGCGTGGTGTGCGGTATGTCCTTAGTTACAAAATCAACGCCAAATAATTGCATACGGACATACCTAAAGTTGTGTATGCATTTATAATGCCGTCACTATTCATTGAATTTTAATATAGGCAGTTGACGTAATAGTTTGACCAAAAAACGTCAATATACAACGTCGTTAGCGTGTTGCTTGCGACTAAGGTGTACTAAGAACATAGACGCTTTCGGCGGATACGTCTAGGAGGACATCATCACTTATTCCACACGAGAACGGTGCGAGTGAGATTGCATTATGGACAGCCAACGCGAGAGTGAAAAAGACAGGTGCGCGCACCTTTTTTTTTCACCTTTATCTATATGTCGCATCACGTGGTGTGCGGTGCGATGTGCACGATATCGCACGGTGCGCTACATTACTTAAAATGTAAATAAATAATACAAAATCGATTTTAAGATGTTATTAAAAATTTATTACTTACTTACAATAAGTTTGCCTTATTCTTAATTCTACTAACGTAACTAAAGTCGCTAATTTATATTAGCTAACATAATATCTCACAAAATGTATACATAATATTTCCTGTCAGTAGCTTTATACCTAAAGAACAGTAGTAGCTTTTGAACAGATATTGAAGCTTGTAATAAATATACAATAAATACTCTAACATAGAACTGAAATACTCTATTAGATACCTTCAGCTTGAATTTATATAAATTATTCTTTGTAATTTTCATCACATAGTTTACAATTTACAGACAGATCATAGAAAAAAATATAGAAATGAATACAGCAAACTGTTTATATTCTATAGTCCGAATTTCATCACATTTTTTAATTTACAACACTGTACACTGGCACTTTTATTATTGAGTCGTTTCGAATAACTTTTCACGAAAGTACTTAATTTTTTGTGCAAAGAATGCTTCAAGCCCTTCAGCACAGCGATAAAACTCAGAGTCCTTTGGGTTAAAATATCGACAGTTGTCAAATATTTTAGTCATGTCACCAATAAACTCACTTAAAGTACTATATATTTGTTCATTCACTTTTCGTTCCACAGACTGTAAATCTGAAATACAAAACATATATTAGCTTATATTATATTATGTACTTACATAAAATACTTTTATTATAATATATATTTATACATACCCATTGGTTCTTTAATAACTTTATAATAGGTGGGAGCTTCTCTAGGGTCTACGGGTTCCATAAATGGCCACGCATTTTTATGCAGTTGTATTTGTTTTACAAGCCTCTTCAAGTTTTCAAAATCTTTTGCAGTAAGCTCTTTCATATTAGCAAAATTGACGGAATTATTTTTTTGACAATTTGGACAAATGTATTCATCAATATTGTCTGCTTCCGATTGAAGAATACCCACACAGCGGCCGTGGAACCAATCCTGGCATCGGTCGCAGCATATGTAAAATCTGAAAAATATTAAGTACAGGGCTCTTATCATGTATTTTGTGCACACAAGTGTATACTGGCCAAAAATGTAAAAAATGCCAAATTAAAAACATTGAAATACTCACTGTGAATTATCATAAGGTTGTCGACAGAGACAGTACAATTCTTGTGTTTCCTCAGCGCGCCGGCAATCTGGACACACATACTCCTCCATCATTTTACTCATTTCTTCAGTAACCCCAACACAATCGCCGTGGAACCAATTACTACAATGTTCACAGCCAACGTAAAATCTAAAACAAAATAATTAGGTATTTTAATTCTGTTCTAATAGTGCGAAAGTTAAGACGTCTATGATTGTGAGCTCACTTAGTGTTGTCGTACGGCGTTCGGCATATACACAACAGTTTCTCTTTCTTCACAGATCTCTTGTTGGGCCTAGGCGTAGTGGCGACAGCGGCGCTGCGGCGTTTGCCCCCTCTCACCTCCTCCTGCTTACTTCGCTCCGCTCGCGTGCGAAGCGCCAACTCGGCGGATAACTCCTTCTGCGACACGATAAAATGGATAGATTCAAACCGAATTCACTAAAATTAAAAAACCCACCCTCCCGGTACGTAACCCGTAAACGGGCGACGCGAAATACCTCACCTGGATCTCGACGCCTAACTCCTTCTCGAGGAGACCTCTCTTCTTAATGATATCCTTCTTTAGCAGCTCCTTTTGCTTGAAGAGCAACATTTGCAGGCGGGAATGATTGGAGGCGGCGCGGCGTCGTTCCTCGGCGGGCGAGGGGTTGTGCACGGCGTGACTGGGCGGGACGTGGTGCGGCGCGGCGGCCGGAGGCGCGGGCGGCGGGGGCGCCGGGGCCGTGCGCGGCGCGGCGCGCGAGTGCGGCGGGGCGGGCGGCGGCGCGGGCGGGGGCGTGGCGGGGCGCGCGCGTCCTCGCTTGCGCGGCGAGGCGTCCACCCACTCGTCATCGTCGTCGTGGCGCGCGGACACGGCCCGGCGGCGCGGCGGGGGCGAGGGCGAGGCGAGCGGCGGCGGCGGCGGGGGCGCGGGCCGCGGCTCCCGCTCCACGGGCGCCTCGGGCTTCATCCGCTTCTCCTGGTAGCGCTGCAGTTGCAGGAGCTTCTCCTCTATCTCAGGATTTAGGTTCTCTTGCTTAAGCGCACTTTTAATGGCTGTAACGACACGGAATCATCTTGAAAACGTCCACTCGACACTACAAGCCGAACTAACGAGCGCGAGAAAAAGAGAAGATACGGCGACCGGGAAGTAAAAAAACTATTGACGTTGACAAATAAGTGAATACTATATCATGATAATGTTAATTAATGATAATAATAAATAATGAACAAAAAAAAAACATGCTTTTGCTAGCCCCATTTTCCCTCCCCATAAGTTAACCTGACGTATCTCAAACTGCATGGCAAGAAACAGTTACTACTCTTCTATAAAACAGATCCTAAGCTAGTAAATCAAATTGTAGTCTGCATCCACATTTTCTGCAGCGCATATAATATTATATGCAATTAGTGAATTTATGATGCATGGTTGAACACCATATTTGATTTTATTTGAGGAAATGCATAAATATGATCTGAGAACTACTTACTTTGCTGTATGTAATCAGGGGTTAGCACGAATTTACTACTATGTAGACCGTCTTGGCCTGAATTAACAATATCAGTTTTCGTGCTGTTCTCTTTTATATCTTCAAGTTTGGAAGGTGTTGCCTCTTTATGACTCGCAGCCTCGGCTACATTTTCTTCACCGTTTAAAAGCGGTTGCCGCTTAATTTGATCTTCCTCACTAACATCCTACAAGTAAAAGTTGTAATAATATGTCAAAACAAGTTGCACCATTTCTTTTGAGATTTCAGACTATTTTCGCTTTGAGAAGTAATTTTCCTATTAAATAATAAGGGTAAAATAAAATAAATAAAAAAAAAACAACTAAACATTAACATTGACATCCGTTTGTGGGAATATATCAGTTTTCTAAATATATTATTAAAGCAATAACATTATTTTCACAGCTATAATAATATAATGTAATATTCCCTATTTATATAATTCAAGATTCAGTTATATTGCATTATAATTGCCCATACACCCCCACAAAACGTTTGTAATCAAAATAAAAACAACAAAAAATAAAAACTACATAAATAAACAGGACATTTTTAAATAAAAGTCGATGATCATTGTAATATTTTATTCAAATGATACTATTTTACCATCAAATATATTAATAAGGATTCGAATTTAATAGCTTACAGGTAAATACATGTTAACTGGTGGTGTATGAGCAATTGTTTAGACCAGTAGCTTATATTTGAATAACCAATAAATCGGGCTAATTATAAGAGCTAAGAGATAAATAATCAGCATATTATACGTTATTGTAAAGCTACGTTCCGACCGTTTCCATTATGCACCAAATATAACCTGCTGATAAGCCTTATATTGGTTTAACACAATTTCATTAATTATATATAGTTAGTGTGATAAAATTATTGGGTATTGTAAGTAAAATAGGGGTTTCACATTATGTTCCAAACAAAAAAATATTAAGTCATATTCTGACTGGTTTACAATATTTTATGTATAAAAAAAAACAAGGATTCTTCTGGATAAAGTGCACGAGGTAACTGTAACTCATGTGCGTTTTATTCTCATATAAAAAAATAAATAATATATTTAAAGTTAATAAACTAAAATATCTTCAGTACATCGTGCACATTAAGCAGTGAACCATTGCACAGTTTCAACACTCACATCAATAAATACTTGCATTACCGTCGAACAGAGTCAATCTATACAAAATGGTTTATGAAAATTCTTTAATTATTTATTCGTAAAATCTATTAGTAGAATAATATTTTACTATAGCAATTATGCTAGTAACTAATGATTTTGTAAAATAAATTATACTAGAATTTTCAATTACCATTTTTGTACTTATTCACTTCTGAGATTTTACTCTTCCATTTGACGATATGAGTTAATTTTTATCTGAAATTTAAAACAACAATAAAATAACAAAAACTTCCCAAAACAAATATAGTACATAACAATATTAATAAATATTTTATCTCGTAATTATTTACTGATGTGTGTGTAGGTGTGGAATTCTGATCTCACTTCAGTTTTTCATAATAGTCTTTTGAGCCTATTTCTAAAATATTATGGAAAAATAATATTCTTATTGATTAATATTTCATTATAAATGTTTAAAATCGTCATAATACTGAGTTTTATTGTTCTACTCTAAGACTATTACTTATATATTATGATGGAATAGATATGTTGAATCTAGCGCATAAATTAATAAACATAGGAAATTTTATATTTACAGAAATATCTTTGGTGTTTTGAATAGTGTTTACGGCTAATAGTAACTATTTTACATACGATTTAATATCATATACCAGTCTTATAAATTAGTACATTATTTTTTGCGAAGACATGCCTCGGACATCATATAGGGTTTCATCATAAACAAGTGCAGTGCAAATTGCAAATTATTACTTTTTATAGATCAAGGTATAAATCAATGGTACAATAAGATAGTGTTACTCTGTCACGGAACCACAATGCTAAATTGACTTTCGTTTGATTTTGGTACGAAAAAAATGTTCAAGAAATGTACGAAATGGGAAAAAATATATGGATTGAATTTATAGGACAATAACAGGTAAATGTTATACCGTCAAAAAGAGAATGTTTTTTTGCGATATCACACTACAATTCGTGTACTTTTTTTATTAAAGCCAATACAATCCTTTCTGTTTCTTCAAAAAAGTGTATTTATTGTGCCGCAGAAAACACGCATTTTAATGGTTCCAACGTGTTGGTTGATTTCTACCGACAGTTATTTTATAAATATGTATAAATATACAAGAGGTATAAATTGTATGCTCCACAATTGTATAATAAACGATAACAGCATTAGAGCTGACTATTGGTAAACTTTAGGTATAACTGAAAAAGAACTTGACTTTTTTGCAGTAGCATATACATACGTATTTAAAATAAATGTTCTTTGGAAATGTTACTTTTTCGATGGCATAGCACTGCACTTATTAAAAACATGCTTATTTAAAAAGAAATTACTAGCAGAAAATTGTTATCATCACGTGTTAAGTGTCGGACCGAACGCCAGTTTTTTGCTGAAGCCAATTATAAGCCCTTCAAAAGGTTTCACTATTTTTAGGTCTGACTTGTAAAAAAATTTACAATGCTAGGCATCAAACTATAATAGTGTTGAAGCAAATTTCGCAAGAAATATTTGACTGTCCGATTTGGCTGAAAATCTGACGATGCCGAAGTTTTCCATCAGCTCCGTTAATGGATCTACGAAACGCACACAACATCTTAGGGACGCGACTCGTGCATGTTGCATGTGCTGTTTGTACAATTTCGGCTAATGAGCTGGAGAACTATTTCGGTCGACAAAATAATTTCGACAAAATTTGCATCTATTTTACTGTTTTTTTTTTTTCGGTCGGACACTACAAGTGGTAAGACATGAGAACACTTGGTGTTACCAACGATATACGGGTAATATTAATATTTTAAAGTAGTATTGCGCTTATTTAGAATCCACCCCAGTATAATTGATAGGAGCCTATTTGTAAATCCGCCATACGAAAGAAGATAACTACACCGACTTAATATGCTAAGCCATATCACATAATGGCGGATTTAATCTAAACATGGAACAGGTTTTATCATCATTTATATTCTAAAAACAAAGTAGATATATCATCCAACATTACTGTGTGGAAGGGAAACGCGCTCGAAATTAAAACTGGTAATAATAGTGATTCCTGATACAACACGACAAAATCACGCAACAGAATCTTCAATGCTATTGTGTATTTAACCTTAATGCATGCTCACTTTGCATTACCACTGAACAATTATGAAAGATGCACCATTATAACCGTATACAACTCGGGATCACGGTCTCAAATGCCTACATGTCACTGCCGCCGATGATCCCACGCGGACCATCAAGGGCAGGGATATGATTGTATAAGGAGTCAGTTGCACTATCTTCAGTTTTCGTGTTAGGAAGCGTTTTCCTTCTACCCAGTATAAATGCGTTACAATAAGTCATCAATCAGAATGCATTGCAAAATGTCTTAGTAAGTGAAATACATACATACATACATAAAGATATTGCTGTTTGCATCTCATTATGGTCATCTAGTAGTAATATATTACCTGGTGAGCAGGCATGGCAAGGGGTGGAAGTGACTGTATCGAGTGCAGGGCTTGGGACGCCTGGGACGCGACGGGCGCCAGGGGCGGCGGGGCGGAGGGCGGCGGCTGCACGGCGAGGTACATCTTGCGCGGGCCCAGCATGCCCTGCTTGCCTGTAGACTCTTGAGCTGCAATAAGTGCAGTCAATGAATGCTAAGGATAACACAAGTTTTATATAACTACTAAAATCTGTGTTTATTGGTTTACCTTTCAATAATTGTTGTTTCACTTGATGTTGCACTAGTGCTAACTGTTGCGGCGTTAACGAATATCCATGAAGACCTTGCAGAACTATACTAGGTCCACTACTTGTCTGCATCACCTGTAATAATGCAAATTGAGGGTAAAATACACATTATAGCTGGCACATAGTAGACCTTTTATTTTATACAGGTTAAATACATCTGATTTAATTTAGTTTTTTTTTTTGTCAGTTTTCAGTCTGGCAAAAATGTTTTGAGAGGTAATACTTAATTTAATTCATAAAGTTTGTAGAGCCAGTCAGGCACTTGACAAATTTGTATAATATACCCATCAATATAATAATAACTTATGTGTCTTTTTTTAAATAGGTCATTTCAAAAGTAAACAATCTTGCCGGCGTATTCACTTGCACAATATACTAAATACTGTTTTATTATATGGAATGTTTTAAAATTTTAGCTAAAATATTATATTGGCAGCATGATATGTCATGTTATGGACAGCCACTAAATTAAAGGTTAGCAAATAAGTAAATATTTAGTAAGTTCTGATGTATGTATAAAAGAGTGAAATTTACCTGCGCAGTGACAGTCTTTATGACGGTGCCAGGTGGTTGACCAACTAGAAGACGTTTTTCAACAATCTCATCCTCTGTAAGTTGATGTTGCGGGGTTGTCTGAGCGGACTGAGGTTGGGGCTGGATGGGCACGGGCGGAGGCGGGGGCTGCGACGCGCGGGCCGTGCTTGGGGAAGGGGCTGCCGCACCCGACTGCGACGGTGTCGCGGGGCTTTGCCCGATGTGCGCCACTATCTGAGCCTGGTTGTTCCCGGTGGGGCGGATGAGAACTTGCTGCCCGTTGACTGTAGCCAGCTGGATCTTGCCGGCAGCGATCTGTTGCACGAGCACTGGGTTGTTGACGACGATCTGTTGCGGAGCGGGCGGGCGGGGGCGCGGGGCCGGCGGGCGCGGCGCGGGCGTGCGCGGGAGCAGCTGCCCCTGCACGAGTACGGTCTGCACGCCGGGCACGTTGGGCACGCCGGGCACGCTGGACACGGCCTGCAGGCGGGGCGGCAGCGGCGTGCGTGCGCCCGCCTGCACCACGACCTGCTGCGCCGGCTGCACGACCACTTGCTGCGGGGACTGCACCACGACTTGTTGTTGAGGTTGTACTACGATTTGCCGGTTCCCTTGCACTAGTACTTGTTGAGAAGCCGGAGTTGCGATGCGCGGCGTATGTCTGGTTTCGTCGACGGTTTTACTTTGAGGTCCGTCCCTTTCGCCACCGGAAGCTCCGCTTTCGGCGGATTTGGAACCCGGGGACGCTGCTACGAGTTGGCCCGTGACACCCTGTTGTCCCGCCATGACTACGTGTAATTTACCGTCGGGCATTTGAATCAATTGCTGCCCTGCTAATAATCCTCTTACGGTAATTTTTCCATCGGGAGCCCGAATAATTTGAACTTTTTGTGGTCCATCTTTCTGTGGAGCCGCACCCGATTTAGAGGTCGCTCCTTCACCCTGGGCACCTTTTGTCGTTCCTGGAATGGGTTGACTAATAACTCGCGTTGAACCGTCTGCACCTTTCGTCATGATAATTCTTCTAGTTCCAATAACAGTTTTTTGACCAGTGGGTGTTGATGCATTGGTAGTCAATAAAGAAGTAAGTGTACTTTTCCCAGAGTTTGTATTCGTTGCAGACTTCGACTTTTCTGTGAGTGAAAAACAAAATTAATTATTATGTTTATGCTTACGAAAAAAAATACAGTTCTATAACTATTTCACAAACTTTTATAGAAAACGCTCTATAAACGCGAAAATTCATGAGAATGAAAGGATATTTGTAACTCCTCCGCGCAAAAACTACTGGACGCATTTTAATGACAATGGGAGAATTAAAATTAAATTATACTTGACATACTGTCATAAAACAGGCTGTATTTATTTTTAAAAAGGCGACATTCACGCGGGCTGAGCTGTGGGCAAAGGCTAGTTTACAATATGTACATCCATTATTTAATTACGATAGTAACGTAGTTCCCGAATGTATTCAGATAGATACGAATTATATTCTCATTAAAGGTTATAAACCAGGTCACAATATAAAAATAAATATAAATACATACCTTGCGACATTTCCAAAGCTCTCTTTTGTTGATGTGCCGCTCTTTGTTCACGTAATTGTTGCTCCATTTTATCTTTGAGATCAGCTGCATTAGCGAGTGGTGCGATATTACGCTGGGGAAGCTTCCCCGTTGAGGTTCGAGTGACCGGCGTAGCGCGCTCGGTTCGTTCGCCGTATTGACGTACTTCCCATAATTCTAACTTGTCTTCATCAACCCATTCCTCCGAAACCTGTAACATATTATTCATACAAGTGAGCATTTGTATGTGTTATATTACAACTTAAAACACAGAAACATGACCACCAGACAACTTTTAAAATACCTATTCATTTCTAAATAATATTTCAGCACAGAACAGTCATGATCATCATAAGATTTTATCCAAGCAAAAAATCAAATCTCTAGCTTAGCAGTCAGGATTACTAACCACTGTACTAACAGGCCAGTGTCCTGCTAAATACACCGCAAGGGTAAAACTTTATTTATTTATTATAAGGAATAACAACAGCTGTTTACAATTGTTAAGATCACTTAAAAATAGTACAAATATAGCCAATAAAAGTTATCCACGATAGAGGTACAGAGTGTGTGTGGATGCATGAAACAAAAATTATACAATAACAAAAATATTAATAAAATAAAAGCGGTAAACCAGTAAATAAGTATAGATAATATCATTAATTAAATATATACATATATAGGTATAGGCGGATTATTTGCTTTTTTAAAGTGTTTTTAGAAGCTGTAAATATATCTATGCTATTATAACGACTATTATAAGTGTCGACTAATCGAGATAGTATACTATTTTTGCCATAAGTAGTTGAGTGGAAAGAAGTGGAAAATAGAGTGGTGTGTCTTGTGCGTTTTATTGGGACATTAAAATTTATATTTTCTAGCAGCTCAGAGCAGTCTATACATCCGTGTACTATATCAAATAGCAGTGCCATTTGATATAGTACACGAACTTTCATAGACAGTACCAGTATAATAAAAATTATAAAATAATTTAATTACCTGAGGCTCAGTATTTTGAGGTGATTCTGCACGTTTTCTCTTTCTCAGTCCACTACGAATAGAGGTCACTTCACGAACTGTTTTTGGCAACTCCAGAGGTATGACGACACGCCGCCGGAGGTACTGCGTCCGCTCCGAGAACTGTCCAATGTGTCGATGTTTTAACAATTCTAGAGATACTATCTCTGTGTCTGTTGTTAACTGATGTTTACCATCTGCAGAAGCTGGTTTGGCCGCTATGTCATCCCAACGTAGACAAGCAAACATAATACGTAGTTGTAAAGCTGCACTTGCTATCCATTGAAGGTTTACAGTGCGATATAACCAGCAAGTCTTAAATAATGGCCTAGGGCATGGATATGGCCATACAGCTTGGTTTGGTTTAGCATTATGACTGAATCCAGTAACTGTATTATGTCCAGCCTGTCTACAGAGTTTTCTTAGTTCATGATGTGGTAGTACCATGAGAGTCTTAGCTTTGCTTCTAGTATGGAATGTTGAACAAAGAGGATACTTCACAGGAGTTCTCTTCTTTTTCTTTTCAACTGCTGATGTCTGTACCCTTTTCAGATACACTTTTCCGCAAGGATTTTCAGTAGAATACACCCTTACAACATTACCTTCAATTTTCTCTTCTTTAATAGATCTGTCTTCTCTTTTAAAAGATTTTGTGGGACCAAACCTTCTGTTGATCATTGCACGATATTGTACTTTATCATTAGTTTTAGTTGATGTCACTGAACATTTATAAGATGAATCCTTTCCTTCATTACTGGCTTTGTTTGATATATTGGAATTGGCTTTTGGTGTTCTACCGCGTGTTATTTTTAGTTTAGGAATTGGTGGTCGATCTTTATTGTCACTCCCAGTGATATCATCTGTTTGTTGTTCTGTTGATTCACCATCAGTTAACTCTTTAAGTGGACCTATTTCTACATCATTATCTTCAGTATTGTTGCAAGTTATATCAATGTCCATCTCATTGCCCACAGCTGGTACTGCTGACTCTTCAAGTGTACTCTCTGACTTCACAATGTTATCAATTTCATTTTCGACTTTGAAGTTAACATCAGTGTAATCTCCACTTCTTTTTACAAAACAGTCAGAGTTTTTATTGTCGCATTCTTGTGCGCATGCAACGGCAGATAATAGATCTGTCAATATATTCTCATTAGAATTGACACAAGATGAGCCTTTGCCCAATAAATACTGTTCTAATATTGACATTTTATTGCCATCTTTGGAATTTTCAAGTAGATTGTTAGAATTGATTACTCCACCTTTTAATAGTTTTACCAATTGATTTAATAAGTTGCCCTTCATAATACATGTAGGTGAGTAACAATATATTTTGACTCCAGAAGCATGTAACATATTTGATGTATCTAATTTGTTGCAGCTATTTGAGTAGCATTTATATCTTTTAGTTAGTTGAGATAGTTTTTGATATTGTGTTCTAAGAGCGTCAATGTCTTTAGAATTATCTGTACTATATTTTTGTTTGTTCCCCTGTGTTGTGTCACATAATGACGTTATATCAGGTTCAGGCTCGTCATTTTCTACATCTATATTTTTCTCATCCTCACTTTTGACATCTACATCTTCTTTTTTAACATTGGCTAACAAGTTAGCTAATTTCTTTTCTTCCATAAATTTTAAATATGTACGTCGAGCTAGGAAGTCGTCTAATTTAGATTTTCTTGCAATCCTAGGATAATATCTTCTCGTAGAAGAACTCAGAGCCTTTTCAACATCTATCTCTTCAAAACCATCTTCATCTTTTTCAATCTTCAAATTACGCATTGACGGTGGTACTGTAAATAAAAAGTATAAAAAATTTATGATATTTTTAAATTAATAAAAAGTATAAAAAAATTATGATATTTTTAAATTAAATATAATAAAGTTTTTTTTTGTGTTCTCTTGCCTATACTCGTAGTTTAAAAAATATTTTGTATATGAAAGAAAAATAGAATGAATATACATATATCTAAAAATAAACTAGTATAAATATATCAAAAATACATACGTTTTTCCATGACATCTTTATTTTCACCCTCATTCGAAATTAAATAATCATATGTTTTTGGTTCAACTGCCAAAACCTTAATAATACTGCCTTCTCTAACTCTAACTGCAATTTTAGCAGGACCATTATAAAGGGATTGCTTTGCAGTATTATGTTTTTTATATTTTCTTGTAGATGAATTCCACAGCCAACCCCATTGCCCGTGAATTCTGTATTCTTCTCCTTTTTGTTTCCATGCCTGAACATAATAAATAAATATATTGTTACATATAGCATAGAATACATGCATTAAGTCTTTTTACTTAAAGGGAGTACATTTCTTCAGTAACACTGATGAATTCCAAGGAACTCACGATCGGCTGCAAGCACAAGCGCAACCTAATAACAACATAATAAAACTAAATGAAACAAACCTGATGTCGTAGTCCAAGTGAATATTTAACAAAATTATAAGCACTTCGGTATCTCTCTTCCTCTTCATCTCTCTCTTTCTTTTCCCTTTTATCTAGCTTTTTGCGCTCCTCGCGTTCAGTTGCTGTAGTGCGAATCAACCTAACATGTCCTAGTTGTTCATGCCAAGCAGGTACCCACACTACGCTTTTTATACACGCCTGTTAATAAAAAGTATCTCGTTTAGTACATTTCTTAACATAGTGCCGAATACAGACCAGGCGAACGAAAGCGCAAATGAATGGAAATCATTACCCCATGTTCACCTAACCTAATTAAACGCGTTTGAAGAGCGCACACTGCATTTTAACGCATAATCTGTGAAGTATGGAGTATCACAGAAGTGCGCGCATTGCGGTCATATGTATGTGGACAAGTCACTGTAAGCCTCCCCCGCTAGAAGATTGTGGTGGCTCGAGTATGGTAGTCCATTAAGACGTCATGCAGGCACTTCAGCTCATACTCAAATAAAATATATACTTTTCGCGGCAGTGCCCACGTACTGCGGCGAAAAGAGGTGGGTTTACACACCGATGCACTGCAAGGCAGTGCGCGCCAAGCACTTCTCACTTTTCAATTTTTCTTTTATGCGTTATGTAACCAACTGAGCACAGCCGAAGGCGAACAAAGGCTCGATTGCGTTTCTTTGTTCGCTTGATCTGTATCTCATAATATAACGAAAATGCCTTATCACACTCGACGATTTACAAATGTGCTTCCAGGCAAAGGCTGTAAGTTTTGCAAGGCGAAAACAAGTTGGGTTATTAACTATTATTGTTTTACTGTAAATCGTGATTGCAATAAGGTTTCAATACTGCTGTAATTGTAAATGAATGATACATACCTGAAGGACACAAAGAGCTCTAGAAAAATCTCTGGGAGCTTGACACAACTGTACAGCCTGTACCCAAGGTTTTCTCAAGAGAGACCAATTGGGATGCATAAATTGTAATACTATATTGGATTCCAGTTGTAACAATGTTTGTCTGAGGGTGGCTTCCAACAATGGTTTGGTGGCTGAAAAAGTTATATAATTTATATTTATTGACCTTTTTGAAGGCTATGGAAAAAAGCATTTGCAGTCCTTATAAGGCAAGTCAAAAATTTAACACTAATTTGTAAAATAAGTATTCCAAATATTTAAAATTTTTCGTTTGTGGATATATAGATATTTATGATGTTTGCATATAGCTTTACCATTTAACTGCAAGAAATTTAACAATTTCAATTTCATATTTACCATTGAGTAGCCCAACCCATTTGAAGTCTTGAGCTGATGATAAAGAAAATTTATGTGACATATAACGCTTCTTGTCTCTCTCTTCATTTCTTTGCGGTTTGTTTAGTGCTAATGGATTTGTTGAGTACTGGTTTATATAATTTTTAAAGCTATTTTCATTTCCTAATTTAAATAGATAAGTCCCATTTGAAATTTGATTGGACTTGAGTCTTGTCAATCTTTCTGTCACTGAAACAAAATAAAATTATGGTTAGTTAAGTTTGGAGTGTATCCACACTTGACTTCTGTATGAGAAGCTAAATCAAGAAATCATTGTTCTTTCATACTTCAACCAATAATTCCCCATTGACTACTAACAGTTTTTTAAAAAGTATATTAATTTTTATTGTAAATTATTTTATAACAAATATATTTTATTAAATAAACACAATAGAATTTAAAAATAAAAGGAAAACATTTGAATTGCAGAGCGAAATCAATTAGTCACATGACTTTTACACTGTGCCGTCAATTTGCTAATAAGCTATTTATTTAGTTTCTTAAGCCGAAGGTTTTGCATTTCGAAACACAGGCAGAGAAATCAAAATATTATAGTTAGTATAACTCACAAATATCAATTGTTTATAACAGAGATTTCTGCAATTGCATTGGTAAAAGCAGCTGTCAACCTCATTTTAACTAAATTAAATTAACAAATTAAACATGTGGTGCATGTAAATTATGAAGTCATGTGATTTTCTTTCTCATCCAAACTCACATTTTTTACCTTCATACTCTGCACATGTGTAGGGTGTATATGAGGTAATGAATGTGCACTAGCACATGACGTCTTATTTCATAGGGAAAATAAAAATTGGGTGAATTTACAAATGAGTAAATGAGCAAGTTAATAAATTGTTATGCCTGAAAAGTAGGCTTATCATAATTTAAGCTCAGAAATGATCTAGAAACCTTTGTGTGAAAGATTATATTGTTTATATTGTGGAATCAATCAATTTTGATATATTTTGATTTGAAGTTAAAACCACAAACATTTTGTTATATTATATTACCTTCTTCATGTTTTTTAAATGGTGTTTTGGTTTTTGAATTATTAACAATTTTTTTATTGTCGTCATCTTCAGCATTATGTTGATTGTCACCATTATCTTCCTGTTCTTCACTCACTACTGTCACTTCATTAACAACATCTGGGTCACTAACAAGGGATGATACATTATCCATTTTGTCATCTTCTATTTTAAAATCTGTATTATGACCTAGTAGCCTTTGTTCCTGTTTTAGTTTTCGTTGTTTGATTATATTAGAATTCTCAATTTCTAAGTATGATTTTCTGTTTCCTTTGACTTGATTTGTTAGGCGCTCAGTGACATCCATTTGTCTTAAAATTTCATGTCTCATTTCTAAAAGTTCACGAACTAATGGAGCTTCCATTTCGTCAGAGTCTAAAATATTTAAAAGTTCTTCAAATTGTTGAGGTGATGTATAATACCATACTTCGCCATTTTCAGCTTCACTATAAACAAAACCACACATTAAAATTAACAATGTTATTGGTATTCTATTTTATGTAATACTTTTTTAAATTACTACCTAAATGATAACAACCTGCCTGTTACTATGCAGTTACCATAGCCAAAAAAATTAGTATTTTTATGGGGTATATCCCTGAGATAGAAAACCTTTACTATATGCGTTGTGCACTGCGTTTATAAATGTGCATTGGGGATGGTACTAATGCACAGAAACAACTACACAACTATGTGTAGATATAGTACTGTGATCTTCTGAAAGGTCCTCTTTCATAGGCAGCCTTGCTTGCTTGTATGGTGATCCACCTCTCATAATAATGTGGAATTGAATAATTCTATTGCACAATCTTATATTTCATTTACATAATGCAATTTTACACATTACATGTTATCTATCTTCCTTAAACTCAACACTCAGACTCAGATTGTGACTATCAAAACAAACTGCAATAATATTAGAAGTGTTATAATACTTACACAAAAATTCGTCTTGCAATAAACCAATACTTTCTGCCATGCCTATCAAAGCCCAAATGTTCATGTCTACACATTAAACCCTGTTTCTCAGCATCAGGAAGACAGTCTGTCACACCCATGGTCTTATGCTGCTTACATAATGCACATTGCCAATCTTCTGATGGTACATCACCCAATGGTGGATCCACACATTCAAGGTGGAACACTGCAGGGCATGTTTCGCAGCACAACAGATCTCCCAGCCGATGACACACTCGACAGTGATCATCATAATGAATAGGAACTGTGAAATAAATATTATATATCACCATGCAATCATAAAACAAATCATAGTAAATTATTGAGTCTAATGCTTGTGAAAGTCTAAAAACACCATAGCAGTATCTTCAAACTTATATTGGTTCCTCCAACAATTTCAACCTAATTATCTGCCCTATTAAATGTAGGCATAGGCCTATATTAATATACTATAGTACCTAATATACCTAACCCTATATGCTATAGATAGATAGCTATAGGATATAATAAAGAGGTAAAATTTGTGAGTTTGTGATGTTGTAGGGGGTACTCTCTTGATCTACTGAACCCATTTCGAAAAATCTTTTACCTATAGGAAGCCACATTATTTGTGAGTGCCACAGGCTATATTTTATTAACAAAAACATTATGGAAGCCAGAAAAACCACCGGGTGGGTGGCTAGTATATTTATATTTTCATAAAATAATAGTTACCCTTATATCAAGAGAACTGAGAGGGTTTAGGTCTTAATCCACATTTACATTCCCTAATACAGGTTGATGAATTAGACACACTTTTAGAATTACTTTTGAACCATGTGTGTATATATTGTCTCATACTTACTTCGAAAAATCACACACTTCTACGGTATTAACCAAGACATTATTATAAACTTCATAGGAACCAGTATGATGATAAAATTGCAGAAAATATGACTTACATAAATAAAAATATTGTAAAATGGATCTAGAAAAAGGTTTAAAAGATAAAATTGACTTACCTTCGCTTAACAGATCATCACGGACTGGATTTGTTATCAAAAATTGGTTGCATAGAAATTGTAGGACTGCTAATCGATCTTCCACTGTTGTGAAAGGATATTCACATGAATTTAGTATTTTGACAACATTCTGATCAAATGATTTGTCACTTTCTGTATATATTCTAAGGACTTCAGGCCATGTCATAACATCCAATAAAAACAAAGTAATGTTAACACTGTCTTTATGGTCCAGTGGACCGAAGTGTGTCTGTTGAGCATCTTCTTCTCTCAATAGAGCCTTCAGTAGCATCATATGCACTTCTATTAACAAATTGCTCTGTTCTTCACAGCTTAGAGCTGCACACAGGTCTTCTATGCGAAATGGTGAGAGCCTCACCAAATGTCTGAAGTGCCTCAATACTTCATACACACCAACAACTTGCAATACCAAATTTAGTGGGATTACCAAGTCATCAGATGAAGTGGGTAAATTTAAAGGAGGGATTTGTCTTTCTTGCTGCAGCCATAAGGGGTCTGGACTTGGTGGGCGAATTAAATTGTTATTGACCTTACGTGGGGTACCACTCGTAGTACTGAAGCTGCTAACAGAAAAATCACTATCACTCGCGGCACCACCCTCAGCTACGCTGCCTTCCGAGCTTTCGCTACCACGATCTTCTTCTGGTTCAGACTTGTCACTGTATTCGTCTCCGAAATCTGATCCGTAATGATATTCAGACTCGTGGTAGTCCGCAGCCTGCGGATTGTACCCTCTCCGTGAATACGCACCTGTAATTCCTCCTCTTTTATTCTTATGTGCTTTTCCACCTCTTTGTTTTCGTGTACTCCGTCTACTAATATCACTTCCTTGTGGAGATGACGCTCTGGATGCTGATGGTGTGCTAACCAAAGAAGCAGATCCTGCATTTTGTTGATTTAGCAAATATTTGGGTTTTTTCAATAAATGGTATTGAAATTTCCTGCTTTTCTCAAAACTCCCCGATTTTGGAGGCCTCCCGCGTTTCTTTGCCCCCCTTCCCGACATCATTGAAAACAACTGTCAATTGTATACAGTCTCGCACGTGTATCGTAAAAACATAGTCTTGTTTACAAAAACAAAAAGATGGTATTGCATTTCAGTTCATCCTAAATCCAACGCAGTCATGATCCCAGCCGTTTGGGATGCTTCACACTAAACGAGCGTCTCATTACGTTTTAGAACACGATATCCGCACTGTCTTCTTAACAATAAATTAAAAAGTCAATCAACTCACTGATATGAAAAGATTTACCTACTAAATTTTAGAGAAAGAAGGCACCGAAAACGTAATGACGCGAAATGCGAGTACATGCAATTCTGAAACGCTTGATGCTGGCTTCCTATTGGTTGATTATCAGTCCGCCATGTCGTTTTCATAACTTGTGGGTATTGAATTTTCGAAATAACAAATTAACTTCATTCTTGATGAGAATTAATGCACTTGCAATAATTCATAAAAGAAATAATATCAAGTTGGGACTGAATAACAGTACAAATTAGAGAAAATTTTCACTGGAAGGAGTGGTAGTCGCCGTACAGAACACATAGGCAGCCATTTTCTTTCTTTCAAAATGATTCGACAAATGCATCATTTCCTATCCATTAAATGTAGACTGCTTATAAAACATTATTAAAGTCATAAAAAAACTACTAAAATATTTAAATAATAAATAACTTCTTATCTTGTGTGCTGTGTTTAGATTTCACCGTATAATCAATACAAGTTTTACTGTACCGGATATACTCAAAATGGCACTTGAATTGTCTCTGGCCTGCATCGATTTTTGACAAGACGTAGATTATTAAACTTCATCTTCCGGTTGAACTAAAATTGCCAGATGTGAAATAGGTTTCTGTTTGAATATTGACATATTATGTGAATGTATATTGGACGTCAGTTAATCTGAAATGAATAAAATGGAGCTAAACTAATTGGGTTCACACCGGAAGCTACAGATGGGGGTGAGTAAGCGGACGGGCAAGCACGGGCGGGTAAAGCGTCGAAGGTAATTTAACCATCTTATGTTTTTCTTAACATTTCGTGTTAAATTATCATCTGCACATCGCACATCATCGATATAGATCATATTCGCAACGTAACTAAACTCAAGAAGAGCGTCGTCTAGTCCGAAGACGGACGGCGAGTCGGGTGGGCGAGCCGACCTAAGATATGCTAACCGGTAGCATCGCGTGCATTGTCGGATATTTCGTTCGTTTATATGAAAATAAATGAAACGAAGCTCGTCCGTCTCACTCGCTCGCTGGCTGGCAGTGAGGCCTGAGCCTTCACTCGCTATAATTTGCAAATAATTTTGTTCCGTTCGTAGACCAGAATCAAGTATAAGGATCAAGTAGTATAATAGATGTAAGATATTTAAAATTAACTTTTAAATGAAATTGAACGCAAAAGTCATATGAAAAAAGGCAGATAGACTTACTACCTTGCCAGTTTGGGTCAATAAGTCAAAACTGTCTCTATAATTTATTACCTTTTAAACTGATGTCGATGATAAAATTCACTGGTGGTAATATATTCTTTACTTTTTTGAAGTGAAACTTCTTTATCGACGTTTGGGAGAAATTTTGTAGCAGTGTAAAAAAATCGTCACGTTTTTCGGTTACGCGCCATGTTGCTTTTTTTATCAAAGTTTAGTATAGTGACGTAAAGAATATAATGTAAAATATTATAATAATAACAACAATATATTAGTTTTGAAGTTTGGTTTGAAATAAGAATAACAATATATTAATTTGAAAGTGATAAAATAAATAGACTTATTCAAATTTAAGTGAATTTACAAGAAAAGTGAGAGTGTTTATATATTTCGTTTTATAAATTCAACACGTATGAGCATGATTTTAAATATTTATTTGAGGTTAACCTCACTTTTTGATTGTAAGTACCTATCAGTGAATGTATATAAATCTGTTAAAATTAGCAAGTTAGTATTAATAAATATGACTGTAAATCTCGTAAACATTATTAATTCTAAAAACAATAAAAAATATAAATTAAGTAATAATTTAAAAATAAAATAAAACACGATTAGAAAATAAAAATATGTATACGTACATCTTTTATAATTATTCATTTTTAATTTTATAAAATCGTTGCATTTCTACAAGATTAACTGTCATCATATAATTGTATTACTTTGAAAAGATAATTAAGAAGAATTAAGATAAAGAAGTTTCACTTCTTACCTGTGTACTCTGGTACACACACAAATAATTTTTTTTTCTGACTATACACCTATTTTACACTAAAAACCATAGTAATATATTTTCATTTTTCATTACTTTCATTTTGTCTTAGTAAAAGCCTTTTCTCCCAGTTTTTTTTATTCTGGCACGTTAATTGATCGTCATTCTATGTTCCATTGGTTTCATTTTCATTCCATGCAAGCAAAGATAAACTATGATTGTTCCTTGGTTCCATGGTTCTCCTCTCCGTCGGCGTCGGTCAAATAGGGTACTTTCGTTACTAAACAATAAATTATGAAACTCTATATGAATGAAAATTTATGTAGAAACAGACATAAATATTCTGATTTTAAGTCATAAATGCATTTATTTGATTTAATAAATGAAAAATAAAAGTCGACATTTTTAATGTGTTTAACATGTGATTTGAAACACGGTGTGACGTCGCTCTTGTAGTAAATATAGCATACGCTGTCATCTCTCAGTTTAGTCGTAAACATTATTCCTAACATTTTTTGACCTTAAATTTACAAATCACTAGCATTCGCAGATCAAGTATAAAATCCCATTATTTTGTATTCAGTGTAATTTCCAATAACCTGTTCCAACTGAAATGAAATACATTGAATATTATACAAAGGTGTTTTTCATAGTAGTTATGTAATTGTAGGTTAGATTACCATCAACTTTATTTATCTGCCAGGAAAAAGCAAAGTTTGATTAGATAATAAAGTGTTTTACTAACATTGAAGTGATCACCTAGATACAATATACCTTTACTTGACAATGATTTAAGATCTCTTTTTGCAAGTTTCAACCAAACTTTCTTCATTACAATATCATCGGCACTTTGATGAAAAACTTTTCTGGAGTTTTAATGCTAGTACTTGTACAAATTGACACCACTTACCAACGATAGCGAGTGTAATTCATTATTTTTACACGAAATACGAGCAAGTAATACACGTCTATTTTGTTTTTGTTTTTCATAGATTTTTGTTTACTACAATGCTTACGTCAGAACATGGCGGTCTGGATCATCATGATGGTCATGGATCTTTTCGCGGGCTTAAAAAAGTTTAAACTTTAATGTAATTTTATGGCAAGAAAGCGTATTTATTTTGCACGAGTAATTTTTTTAGGGGTTTTTATTAGGAAATCAACATTTTGAAGTACTTTTTCAAACAGAGTAGAATTGTAGATTTGTCAATCATAGACAATCAATTTCAATACTGTCAAACTCGGGTGACATGACAATCAGATTAGGCAGGAAGGCACGTATTGACGAAGACGAATTATTTTTTCGATGTAATGAATTTCGATATGGTACTTTGTGTATCGTTCTAAAATAAAGTACAACCGTACATATTCTGTGAATACATAAAGAATAATCTAATAAAGAATTTTATCGTGGTTTGGTAAGGATATAATAGATTAATTCTAAGATCTCGGTAAAATGATGTACCGTATGAAGAACATAGTCGTTCACGATGTTGAAATCGATTTACCGAAGTGCATGTATACTATAAAAACACAAGATTTTGTACAAGAAGATGATACGAACATCAATATCAGTAACCAGGTTATCAAGTTTCTTAAGGTTTATGTCACTGAAATTTATTATTTTATCCTAATTCCTAAGTAAAGTCAAGTACCATACGTTTTCAGTGATCGATTTTGTGCCGCTTGCTTTCAAGGGTTCCCTTTAATTGTTTGGAGTAGACCTACTTTATCAGCGGATATCTTATTCCTAAAATAATAATGATTCTAATCTAACCTATTTCCATTCTTTTACTAACCTAATAAGTTTAAAAATAACCACAGGCAATGTGTTGCATATGCACCATACAGATTAAATCGTTAAATATTTGTACTTACAATCATTTTCAGCATTATCGTAATAAAAAAATACAAATATTTCTTCCCATTTCACATAAATGTGTGTAGCAGCCGGCTGTTGCCCGCCTGCAGAATAATGTAATAAAGATCATTGATGGAATTGAATATTTTGAAATAAGATGGAAAATTAAAATCAATATTTAATTTAGAACCCAATTGACCTGTCCAAAAATTGCATTGATGGACTGAGTAGTTTTACATTTTCTTTATTGGTTTATAATTTTTTTAATAAAATATAGCCCATGTAACTTGTTCATAATATGGCATTCTACCGGAGAAAGTTTTTTTTAAATTAGTCCTGTAGTTTTTGAGTTTACTCACCTTGAACAAATCAATATCAAAGGTGATGGTTATACATATTGAATTGTTATGATATATATTGCAGAAATCCAGCAAAATGACGGATTTGGAACAGCGACAAGATCAACTGTTACAGAAACTAGATACCCTATATGAAAGAATTAAGTCAATCAGCTCTCATTGTGAAATTCAGGGCAAGAAGACTGTTAATGCCAAAGCTGAAGTAAGTTTGCATATCAGATTCAGAAATAAGCTAAGGTTTTTCTATATTCTTTGGTGTGTCTTATTGCTGACTGAATAATTTCTGTAAAATTGAACAATCTTTTATAAACAGTTCACTATACAAGAGAGCAAGCCAAATGGGACAGCCAAATTACTAAACATAGTCATAGGCTACAAAAACTGCTTATCATGAAGTGGGCTGAATTCTTGTTTGCCCCTTAAGTAATATAAAAACGATCTAGTACCTTCTAAATTGTTGTTTCTGTTCCTATTGAGTTGTTTACTAACATTCTCTTTTGATTCATTGCAGTTGCCATCTCCTGAGGAAGTGGTACTGGTAGTCAGCCCAGACAGCTTGCCTTGGTACTTATATATTGTTCTGAAGAAATTATCTTTGGCAGTCAATATTTCAAGTCACATTCATTCTTCTGTACCTAATGAGAAAGTAGCAAGGATTAACAACTTTGTTAAGAATCTGCCAACAGTTAATAAAAACTCCAAGATTAATATAAGGCTGATATTTAAATGTGGTAAGTTATTCCCTTATATAATGGACATAATTTTATTGAGTATGAACCTACAAGTTCTTCTAGTGCATTATCAGCATAGGCTCTTGTCTGGTTTGGGATTCGATGACTGTCATAATAATTAATCATTTGGTTAATATCTAAGATATTAAAAAAAAAAAATTGGACTTCTGATAATATTCTTCCGGGAACTTCATATCTCTGCATCACCCTAAGGTTGTCTGGAAGAGAATGCCTTTGGCAAACCCTCCATTGTACATTCAGTGCACAAAGTTGAAGAGCATAAAGTCAATCATCATCATCATCATCATCAGCCTATCGCAGTCCACTGCTGGACATAAAGTCAATAAATAATAGGAATTAAAAAGTTAAGTGAAAGAACGCTCACCAGGTTAATAAATATAAATACCACAAAATTCAATTTTATTGATACTGCCACCTGATATTGGACTTGAACCTCATGTGTACAAATGAGTTACTATCCCACTTGTCTACTGGAAGGTTGATCGTGCAGAAATGTGTGATCTACAAATGGTTCTGGATGTATTTTGAATCAATAATTTTTATTTTTCAGTTGCAGCCAACACTGAATTGAAGTTAACATCTTTGGCGGTCCCCATCATCGGTAATGTGAACATACTGCGTTACCTGTCATATGTATATCCAAACATTGTACTGTATGACCCCAATGATCACCATGTGGACTATCTACTGGATCTGTGTCACATATTAGAGAGAACTTCAGAGAAGAACAAAGAGGCAATAGTCAACAAATTATTTGCTCAGCGTAAAGATTGGATTTATGGAAATGAGTTTACCGTAGTAGATCTAGCAGCATACAATATATTGAAGCAATGGAAGAATATCCCCAAATATGTACACAAACCTTGGTTTGATAAGTGTGAGAAATTGTGGTCATAATATTAATTATATTAAAATTTACAGTTGCAATGTATAATCTTTAAAATAAATGGCGAAGTAAATGTCATGTATTTTATTTACTCTTTTGAAGGCAAAGTATTGGATCAGCAATTTGCATTGGTGTATAGTAAAAAAATGTACAACAGAGAAATTACATAAAACATGAAAATTACAATTTGAAGGGTACTTAACCCTTTCCTGGACACTTATGTAGACACAATAGATGGTTTTATTGTCATAACGTCTATAGATGTTATCTGTCCTACAAAGTGTTATAGCGATACAACGGGCGGTCTTATCGCTAAAAGTGATCTTTTTTTGACCAACCTGTTGGGTTGAGTAATAAGTGATCTTCACTGCTAAACCGGAGTTGTGGGTTCGACTCCCACCCAGGATAATTCTTAGTGGAATGAGCATGATTCATTGTTGTGTGCCTGGGTGTTATTTGTAATGTCTGTAATATATATTATTATTTATCAGGCAGGCAGTATTTTTATGCTTCTTAGATGCGAGCATACGGCCGTTATTGATTACGCCGCACATCAGTGCGGCCCGACCCCATAGTATTTGATAATGAGATTGGCATCAATCGAATGTACCCGCTTATACCAACATATGTAACACCTTCGTTTTCAATGTAACTCTTTTTAAAAGAAGTTACAAGCACTTCTTGGTGGCCTGACGTTTTCAGCCCGGCCACCTTGTTTACCACTAATATACAAAAAATACTGTCAATATTTTGGTACAGATCAAATGTACATGTTTTCAATGTAACTCTTTTCAAAAGAAATTACAAGCACTTCTTAGTGGCCAGGCCATCATGACGTTTTCAGCCCGGTCACCTTGAAAACTTAAAACTGCAACACCTACCAATAAATAATACCAGTATATCCATTATATACCAGTATATCTTTATAACTCATTAGTTATAAAGATATAGAATATATATGTAACGCTTTCATTTTAGATTATAACTAGGGATGGCCCGCGACTTCGTCCGCGTGGTAATTTGGAATATTTTCCCCGATTGTGCAACATATCTCACTACTGCTCCGCTCCTATTGATCATAGCGTAATGTTATATAGCCTATTATATTATATATTATAGCGCGTTCAATCAAACAAACAAACAAACTCTTCAGCTTTATAATATTATAGTATAGAATAGATATTATATATTTAAAGAGAAATAAGTACTTCGCAAGCACAGCCACCTAAAAGCGTTTATATCTCCTATAATCTTATGCCAATTTGTACAGTAAAAATTGATATAGCTAAGAAAAGAAAGTTACATTCGTTTAGTTTTAGTCGTCTACCCTTAAGCCTTCTGTTTGACTAGATCATCAAAATCTAAGAAAGTTCTCGATGAGTGACCATCAGTCATTAACTAATTTCAGGACATTTGGTTTGTTGAATGCAACAAAATTCGTAACTTTAATATTTCTTTCTTACCATCTTTTTAAATTATTTAGGCAACATTTTATAAAAGAATTACATTGAAAACGAAGGCGTTACATATGTTTATAATAAGGAGTACATTTGGTCTGTACCAAAATATTGACAGTATTTTTTTGTAGATTTGTGGTAAACAAGGTGGCTGGGCTGACCCGGCCACCAAGAAGTGTTTGTTATTTCTTTTGAAAAGAGTTATATTGGAAACGAAGGTGTTACATAATATGTAACACCTTCGTTTCTAATATAACTCTTATACCAACATATTATGTCGGTATAAGCGGGTACATTCGATTGATACCAATCTCATTATCAAATTCCATGGTGTCGGGCCAGCCTGATGTACATAGTTACCATAGGTAGCCTATTCATGCCTTGCAATAACAGAGGTATCACTTACCACTGAGTTGCTGACCCATGTTTTGCACCAAGGCTTTAAGATGGAGTATCCCTTACATAGAAAACCTTTCTTCCTTATTCTTTAAGATAAGAATAGAATTGCGAGTAAAACAAAACTAAATAATTTATTCTATTTAATAAAGTAAATAAAAATTATTATTATATAACATACAGTGATAAGACAAATTTATTTCATTAGTCTTTGAAGTGATGGCACCTGCACCTTTATGATACCTTACGATGGGAAAATATTATATTTCATAACTTTTGTCACATGATAACTGGCTAAAATTATTAAATGTAAAATAATACAAGAACCGTCGACACGTGTAGCCCTAAAAATATCATCTGCCTAAGTTTTAACGGCCGAATCGATTTCCATGAAGTAAAAGAACCGTTTCGATTAACTTTTTAAATGACACAGCACCATCGGTATCCAAGTAACAATGGTTTTTATATTGTGTTTAGTTTAGCTGACCGTTCAAATAAGCTTTCAAACAAAAGAATTTAATTAAAAGTCGGGGGTTTATAAACAATATATTCAGATGGTGCCAAAATGTTAGTTATACATAAAACTCAATTACACTATACAATGATGCAAGTTTTCATTTACACAATGAAAGTAAAGTAATTCTCATGCTATCTCTGTCTTTCTCTATGAGCGAGACAAAGCATCAAACTTACTTTGCGATGTATATTGCGCTTAGAATTCATGAAAATGAAGAAATTTGCTATAGTTGTATCATGTAAAATAGCGCTTATTTAAGTACACTTTGTATTTACAATTGTATTAACATACATTAGGTACATATTATATAAGGAAAAAATGTTCTAATTTTAAAATATGCGTTAGTTTTATACGCAATTGCCACTACAAGTGGGTTACATAAATTTGTCTGAATAAAAATCTACATAGCTACCTTGTGTCAAGTCATAATAATATTATAAGAGATGAAATATTAAAAATGTATTACATAATATTAGATTACATTGCATTAGTAGAATAATGTTTTATCAGCACATGCATCAAAATTTATTATACTGTTACAAATTATACTCTAATATTTGCGTAATATTAATCAAAATTTGCAATACTTTTCTTTAAATATTTAATGAATACAAAAGAAAGATAACATATCAATATAACATATAAAAAGTACAAAGGCAAGCTTAATTCAAAGTTGAGTTTTTTTACAGCAAACCTGCTTAACATTAGGCGGGCCGTATGTTTGCCACGCAAGCAGTATAAAAAAAATAACGCAGTACTAATAATATAATTTTTGTTGTATGTGCTGATCAAACATTATTCTAGTAATGGGACGATAAGTAAATGACATGTCAGTGACACAGATCACAGTTTGTTTTTGAAGAAATTGTGCCAAAGCCTATTATCCCAAATACATGCATTTTTTTTATCATATTTACATAATTTATGTAAAGAATTAGATACTACAACTATCAGTCAATTGCATATTATAAATTGTAAAAATATTATAAAACGCTAACTAGAGGATATTCAACATATTGATTTATCGCGCATCTATTTTAAACTTAATTTAACTGAATGGGAAGCAAGCAGCAATAAACTTTCTACGCACTATACTATAAGTGAATACTGATTTATTAAAACATTACGTATTTATATATAAAGGAATGGCGGTATGTATTTGAACATTAACATCGGCCGCTAACACAAGCAACTGCTTATAATGTGGGGCCAATGAGGAGTCTTTACCTATTTGACAATCGGAGAAAGCATCAATCTATTTTATAGATTTTTAATCTGGTGAAGAGGAAGGGTCATATTCTGAGTAGCCAATGGTCATCAAGGTTGTACAAACTATTACTTCGGAAATAATAAAACTGTTATCGTTTTTTACACATGTATAAATGCAAAATGATAGAATAAAGGATATATGAATCGCGGTCATATTAACACGAAATACTGTGCTACCGTAAAATAAAAAATCATGAAAATTAAGTAACGAGATCTCGAGCTATAAGATAAGCTATTATAAATACCTACTTCCACTAACAAATAAGCCTAAAAATGCCAATTTCATTTTGTATTTAATGAAAATATAATCAAATGTTTGCCACCAGTGTAAATAACGATGGCTAGTTTTCACTCGTTCATTCAATTATGAATTATGGTATAAAAATCCATTTACATACATAAACAATACATGTTACCCTTCTTTTGCTTTGCCGTAGTCGGGTAAAAATCTAGACGCGTACTTATATTGAAACAAACACTTTTGGGAATGTTTGCAATACCCAATTGCAAACATTGGCAGTGGGAATTTTTGACCATTAGAACATTTTTGATGTGGCGTTTTTAGACTTATTTAATAGTGCTTACATCTTAAAAAGATCTGCCAAAAGTTTATATTGGTCGATATAGTAACTATAAAAATTTGTAATGTGCCACTTAGAAAAATCCTAATTTGTGGTATGGCATAATGTCTATTTATTATAAATATTATTAATTTGCTGTTTAAACCTTGGCGAGGTACTAATTTGTAATTCTTAATAACTCTACTCTTACAATAACTTACAAATAAGAATATAATTTTTAGAATATCATAATAAGTAGTCATCTGTAGAATCAAAAATTCATTTCAGATATTCCAGTTTTAAAGCTTACATAATTATATTCGATATGTACATTTGCATACTTAACAAATTATTTAATAATTGGGAATGGGCAGTGAATGTTACATGTGCACGGCCTCGGCAGGCGGCGTGCCGGCGGGCTCCTGTCATACGAACGAGGAGAAGCCCGGCAGCGGCGCCCGCGACCGCGCCATGTTGTTCATCACGATCTGACCGCCGTTGAGGCTCACCACCGCGCTGCCCTCCGGCTCCGAGTCCGTGTAGCTCGAGTAGTTGCGCACGGGCCGCTGTCGCTTCCACGACTGTCGTAACGTGTCGTTCACGTTCGCGTAGTGATTCACGAATGAATGCGGTTCAGATCTGACACTCTCGTTTTCACTCTCCGAATTCTGTCAAAAAATGAGTTACCTATCAGTATTAGTTCATTACAGGTATATACATAAAAATAAATTTTAAATGCTTCATATGAGTATTTAGTTTATTTTATTAACTTCGAACATGAATTAAAAATAAAGAGCGATATCTCGTCACAGTTATATCGTTTTTATTTAATTTAAAATACTAGTTAATAGTTGTACTTATTCATATATATACGGTTCTAAATACTGAACAGAAAAACTAACAGACTACAGGTGCCGATGTCGACGGAAGCGTGTCGAAAACGATAACGATAGCGTTAGCGAGCGGTCGTCGATATTTACCGTATCGTGCTCCAGGGGAACGGTGGAGAAAAAATAAGGAACGGTTTAGTGATACGGATCTGTAGCGTTCAGACGACGCTAATCTTGATGGTAATCACCTGCGAATCGGAGGAGCTCATCTCGGAGGGTTTCTCGGTAAGCGAAGAGTCGTCGGGGTTCTCGTCGTAGGCGCGCAGGCTCTCCTCGTCGCTGTGGTAGGCGACGGAGCCGGGCGTGGGGCGCGGCGGGGACTTGGCCAGCGCCGCCCCGCGCCGCAGGGTGGCCCCGCCCGCGCTCGCGCTCGAGTTCTGCCGCGACCGGTACAGCTCCATGCCCAGCGTGCCGCGCTCCGAGCTCGAACCCGCCAGGGACTCTTCTAACGTCTTCTGCGCCTCTTCTGTTATAAAATGTTATAGTATCATTTTCAATCAAATATTTCAATCATTGTGTATATGTATATAAATAAACTTCGCGAATCTCGGAAAATGATCTAATGATTTCAATAAGATTTTGTATTTACCTAAGATTTGTATTTTTAGGTTTATCTTTCTTAAAAAAAGAAGCAATTTTACAAAAATATATCGTTATAGGAGAATATAAATAGGATAATGTTGACGGTACTTACTTTTATATTTATAACTTTTGCTCTTGACACAGAGAATTGCGATTACCATAATGATAATAATTACGGAGGCCGCAGCGAGAGCTACCATAAACCACGTGCGCCTATAGAAAGGTTGGTACTGCAGGAATCCATATTCCAAGTAGAGTTTAGTAGGTGTAACGATAACTTTCTCGCTATACGTAGGGTTGCTAATACCGTACATATTGTACGCTATCACTCTGAATGAGTACACCGTCGACGGTAGGAGGCTCTGGTACGATATTGTAAACTCTTCTAGCATCCCATTGCTGGTTCTTGTTATAGTTTCCCATCTCGTATCATCTGGATATAAAAGTAAATAAATAAACGTTTTGTTGAATAAACTGGGTGGAAGGAATACTCTCTCAAAAACAATAAATGCTGATAGTGATGGTAATTCCTATAACAATATAGAAATTTAACAATAAATGTAGGTAATTAAGGTATATAAAACATAGATTACATAAAACGACACCTTTATTTTAATTTTCATATAATTTTTTACACGCAGTTTAGTTCGATTTAACAAGTTAAATACCTACAAGAATTTATCGGACATAACTATCACCAGATACAAAAAATGTAGTAACTATAAAATACAGCAGTAGTTATACAATTCGCTACAATGTAGCCCAAGGACGACTTTTAAATTTGTATTTAAAAAAAGGATTATTGTAATAAGCTTTGTTAACATTAACTTATAGGTTACGAAGCCATCAATCAGTAGGATTTTATGAGTTTGGTTCCAGGTATATTTACAGAGTGGTTAATATAATAATATGACCAGGCGATACTGACATAGATAAAATTTTACTCATTGTATTCAAATAAATTATTCAGTAGCTTTATTAAAAATTTACTATCGCCTGATCATATTTAACTTTAGCATGGAATGGTGAATGGGCTCGCTTGTATGAATGCGAGTGTATTTGTCTACATGGTGCATAATAAGGTAGGCAAAAGTAGCACTCAACTTACAGGCTTGCCACGTCTCCTTGGCTGCATTGAAAATGAAACATTGATGTACTTATCGGTGAGAGAATAACAATAGACATCACAAAAAGTGTATACACATTTTAATCGATACTTATAGAAAGGATCATCTCACATGCATATTTACTTACGCTAATAGATTACCGACTGGTTAGCTCGTTTTGAAACATTTTCAATTAATTCGACGGTTCTCTTGGTTGAAATCTTATTTTATTTCAAACGAAAGTTGGCTTAATTTCGATGTCCGATAGGAGAGGTATACGAAGACGAAGGCAAGTTTAACATACCCTTCCGACGAGCCTCAAAGTAGTAGCCGAGGAGCGGCCCCTTCCCGGAGGCGGCGTTGAGCCAGCGCAGGCGCAGCGCGGCGGGCTCGGTGGTGAGCACGAGGTCGCGCGGCGGCGCGGGCGAGCCGGGCTGCGGGCCCGTGCGCGCGCGCGCCGCCGCCGCCGCGCCCGCGCCGCCGCCCTCCGTCACGCCGCGCACGCTGAACCGGTACTCCACCTCCTCCTCCAGCGCGCCCACCGCCAGTCGCGTCTCCGTTACTTTCTGCTTCACTTGCTTGCTGAATCCTGTGTACCGGTGACGTACATTTCTATATAACTGAATCGAGATCCAAACGCATCCGCGCCGTGTCAGGGACATGACTCCTAGCCACGACTATAATGCTCATGTTTGTAGCATATAAGAGAACAAAGCTTATATCGAAAGTACACGTTTTGACATCAGTGGATATGCACCCATTATATTTATTAAGGAACCTTATACGATGATCTGAATATCATCTAAATAGATTAGTTACGTAAATAGTCAACTTACGTTCGTCTTGTTCTATTGTCTCATACGTGACGAGGTACGATTGAATGAGACCGTTGCGGCGATAAGGTGGGTCCCAAGATACCACCAGACTGTTCATCGTGATGTCTGTGAAGGTTATGTTACGCGGAACTGACGGTAGACCTTGGAGAGTACGGACGAGCACTGCAGTCGACCGCGGGCCATCGCCGGCCGCGTTGAATGCTAGAACCTGTTTAGTTAAAGAAGTTATGAAGTAACGAGTTATTATATTATATCTGATATTGCAAAGGCCATTTTGATAATACCTGAATCCGATACTGCGTATATTTATCGAGGAAGACGAGCGAGTGGGACGTAGCCGTCGCAGGTACTACTTCTATCTCCTCTTCAATACGACGACCCGGCTCGGGTTCCTCTGGCGAATCCGTGACTAAGTAGAATATCTAAAAAAAAAAACACAAATTTGTAACAACAGGTGAGGTAACTATTGTTTTAGACAATATTCTACTAATATTATAATTGCGAAAGTTTGGATGGATGGATGTTTGTAACTGAATCGCGCCAGAACGGTTCAATAGATGTTTTATTGTCATAAAGTACATAGACGTTCCTATAAAATGTTATCGGATCTAAATAAAAATTAGCCTTTGAGATAGATTAAAGCCTAAAATAGCACATAGGCTATAATATATATATTTAAAATATAGGGATCAGTTAGAAAATTTACGCAGGCGAAACCACGGACAAAAGCTAGATGATATTTTTTTTGTACCGGTAAGTGAAAAAAAAAAAAATGTCAAAAGTGTGTCCTCGCTATACACACATACCTTGTACCCGAGCAGGTCCCCGTTCTGCTGCGGGCGCGCGGGCGCGGCCCAGGCCAGCGCCACCTCGGTGGGCGACAGCGCGCGCGCGCGCACGTCCCGCGCCGGTGCCGTGGGCACGGCCTCGCCCACCCACACCACGGCGGGCGTGGCGCCCGGGCCCGCGCCCTGCGAGTTCACTGCGCACACGCTGATCTCGTAGTTGCGGTCCAGCGCTAGATCCGTCAGCACCACTTCCGCACTCTACAACACACACACTACTTTAGTAAATCGATGATAACGCCTCAAACGAAACAGTTTTTATAAAAAACGTAATAAAAAACAATTTCGATCGGAAGAGTCTATCGAAATTGGTCACTGTTCATTCGGTGTCATACTACAAGAACCGAAACATTTTCAAACCTAATTAAGCATGTTTACCAGTTGCCATATTACAGATTCTGGTTAGTTCGGGATTTAGGGATCATGTGGCCGTTGTCCAAAAATATCATTCAATTATATCAAGTATCAAGTAAAATATTGGTCACCCGACCGTACATGCCAAATCTATAAGGGTTTGTAGACGAACTCTAAAAAAGCAAAAAATACGGCACCTTAATTCCTTGTACATCTTGCTTCATAGTCTGCTGTAGTGCAGTAGGGAAGTCAGTGAGGGGTTGATAGCGCACACGATATCCGCCAGTACGAGTGTCCCCGCTCCAATGTTGTTCGCCCAATGGCGTCCATTGAACACGCACGCTGCTCGGAGTTATCGGGACTACGTGTAAATTCTCCACGGCCTTGCTTGGCGCTTGAAAGGAAATAATTGGTTTAAACTGAGATTCTGTAAATACTCTTGATTAGGCACCTTTCGTATGAATGAATTTGAATTTCTTTATTTACAAAAATGTGGTTATCGATGTGCTAGTTATTGATTGCCAAATGCAACTTTTATGAATACCTAAATGTGTGTTGAGTGATTCAGTCAAAATTACTTTTAGGTTACAAATTAACACTTATAAGGGTCATAAATATGATGAATCAGAATGATGATGAAATAATACGAAAAATATTTTGATGATACTTACCAGCTGGTAGCGTACGCACTGTTTCAGTAGCATTGCTGTAACGACTAGGTCCAATATCGTTGGTAGCTCTTATCCTAAACTGATAAGCTGTATAAGGCTTGAGTCCCTCCGCAGTATATGACGTCACAAAAGGATCGACGCGCTCAGGTATAGTTTGCCAAGTTCCTCCGTCCTCTTTCTGTTGTACAGTGTAGTATCTGGTAATACAGAAATTAAATACTATAGTTTTGCACAATGGATAAGTATCAAAATTGATAGACAGATACTTTGAAATGTAATTTTTATAGGGTGATAAACCACCTGAGGATAAGCAGTTATTTGTAACTTATGAAGGCTTCTACTGCCAGGAGCAATAGTCGCGCGTTGTCAACCCTACACGCTTGTAACACCAACGTTTTGGGTTATGGCTAAAGCTGGGATAATGACGTATTTAAAAAATACGCATCTGCACAATTGAGGCCTACACTACCGTGTGTAGTATTTGGATTTTCCCTAGTCGGGTTTGCTTGTTTGCATGGTGCCACGTCTATCTATTAAATTATTAAACCTTATTTTATTCGAATGTGTGTTTTACTAGACAATATCTTAGTTGGACAAGCGTTTTAAATCGTCTTGGTCGTTTGTTTTTCTGGTCCAGTTATGGGTCTTTAAAATGATGCACTTTATAATGTATATTAGACATAAACCAATTATTTATATTTAGGATAAAAGTTAGTGAATAATGTTTCTATATTTACCTAAGAGGTGCATAACCGTCGTCGCCCGGCGTCCAAGAGAACGTGATATGATGTGGCTGTAGTAGCGAGCGTGCAACATTGGGGCGCGGCGGCGGCGCGGGCGCAGCGCGGTTGGCGGTCGTGAGCACGAGCACGCGCGCAGTGGCGCCCCACCCCAACCGGGTCTGTGCGCGTACGCTGAACTGGTAGTACTCCTCCGATGATAACTCTGTAGCCCTGTGCAATACTATATTTATTACTACACCGCAAAGTTACTGTTTTATTTCAAAATCAATGGAAAAATACTATAAATATATATCCTGGACAGAAAGATTTATCAGTACAGAGCCTAAACCGGGCTACAATTTTACACAAAGGTTCCTTAAATTACATAAGTAAGCACTAAGAAGGGATTTTGGAAATTTAATCCCTTCTATGAACTCGAGGCGGTCGAGAAATTTAATCCCTTCTATGAACTCGAGGCGGCCACTAGTTTTAAATCAAAATTATTAATTTTTAGTTCTTAGACTGAAAAAGATAAAACTCTTTGAATTACTATTATAAAGTGTTAGTGTAACTTAGTGTATAACGTGAGTGCTATCTGTAAAAAACACATGAACTACATGTTAATAGACACATTTTTTATATTTAAATTACTGGATTTTGGCTATATTGTAATTCTAATGATACACTTTAAGTAAATCATTACAAAAAAATATATAGTTCTTACCTAAATGTACGATCCGAAGGCAGAAACTCTCGTGAGAATACATGTTGTGTGCTACTGTTGAGATGATAGATAACTTTGTATGCAAGGATTTCTCCATTAGGATCTTCTGGTACGTCCCAAATGATACGCGCCGTTGTGAACGTGACGTCGGGGAACGAGACATTTGAAGGTGGGCCTGGGGCTGGAAATTAACGACTATTTTAAAAAACAGTGACTAGTACAATGAAATCATGGGCGCGGTTACCCTATAGATGGATGTCCGCTTGGTGGTATTTAAGCTGAGCGTCTTGGTGCTTAGAGTCACGATAAAAGTCATTCCCGATCGTTAGATCATTACAGAGGTGATTTTTTTTTATACGACTTTGGTGGCACACTAGCAAACGGTTCGCCTGATGTCAAGCAGTTATCGTAGCCTATCGGGCTAGCTCGCTAGTGTAGTGCCCTACCTCTCTTAATATTTCTTAAAAACAAATAAATAAAAATACTTACTATCATCAAAAGTTCTAACAGTCACAGGTGGATCACTCAATGCCCCATCCCCTAGTCTGGTATATCCCAACACTTGTATCTGATACACCACATACTTCCTCAGCTCCGTCAATGTTATCGTATGAGTTTGATTAGAAGGAACAGGGTGACATTCGACCTTTTTCTGTTCAGGTCGAGGTGGAGGTACGACCGCTGCGTAGCAAACTTTGTATCCTTCAATTAAACCATTTTGCTCTGATGGTGGAATATCACCCCAGAGGACAACTATTGTAGTGGATGATGTGGCGTTCGCTGATACTTCCATTGGTCCTCGCGATGGTACTGCAAATAAACGATTATATTTTACTTATTTATTATGTTTACAGACATTTTTATATAATTTACGTACAGATAAGTAACAGTAAATTATATTTTAATAAAATAAAAAGATGTTTACTTATTACGCATGTTCTTAAATTTATATAGAACAAAAATTAAAAAGAACAACAAACGTTGTTCTTAATCGGGATATTGCTGTTATTTTTCGCGAAACGAACAGTTCTACGGTAAAACTGTCAAATACTATGGCGTTACGGGCGTGGGACGTCACAAAGGAGCACTATTGCCTGTTTCAAAATTATAACCTTGTAGCTTGGGTACAAGCTCTAATTTCCGCAGACTTAAAACAGACTTCAAAAGGTATTTTGAAGTCTGTTTTAAGTCTGCCTAGAAAATGGGAAAATTTGGGAAGAACTAGAAGTGTTTATTTTCTATGGGATATTTGTATGACATGGCCATCTGTCGGGTCAGCTAATTTATCATATTATGTAGTTATGGTTTACACCTTACCTGCTTCTCTCGTTCTTTCCATAGCAGTAGGACTTGCATCAGAAGTTCCCACTTCATTAATCGCAGTCATTGTTATTTCATATACCGACCATTCTTCTAAGTTAGAAAGTATGTGTGAGTTAGCCGTGTGGTCTTCTATTATACTATGTAGAGTATCATTACTACCGCTTCTTGTATATGTTATGTTGTAGCCTTTTGGATTGCCGTACCATTCGCTTTGTTGGAGAGGCTGCAATTAATTTTTAATACGGTTAAAACTGTTTCGTTGTATGTAAGGTCAGTAAAATAATTTTCTAATCTTACTAATAGAGTAAAGTTTGGACGGATGGATGTTTGTTACTAAATCACACACAAACAGTTGAATTAATCTGGATAAAACTTGGCGCGGATATAGGTTATTCTGAAATATCAAATAGGCTACTTTTTATTTCAGAAAAATCAACGGTCGCGTGGGATTGTACGTTTGGGCGGACAGTGGGCAAAAGTTATTTATATTTCTTGAGATCACTGAACAAACAATCTTTTTTTTTTTAAGTTTATAATACATATAAGTATAGGCTGTCTGGCAGTTCTATGTTTTCACAGCATTTGGATCTGAGCTGACCAGGTTGTGGATCGACTTTTTGGGGGAAATGCTCCTTATGCATACCACGCCGAGACGGTTGTCGGCCTAGAGATGGTAGGCGGCCGGCATACCGACAAAAACTCTCATTTACCCCGCCTTCACGGTTGTTTCACCGGAACCTGATATGACAAAAATGGTCCACTCAGAGATCCTTTGCCTCAGCACCGAATACTGTGTGGGAGAGTGTATATTTGTCCAAATACTCACAATCCACCTGACTCGCAAGTTGGTAGCACTAACAGCCCGTACGGTTACATTCTTCGGTGGATGTTGTGGTGGAGCTTGAATCGTTTGGAATTCCTTACAAGGTTCTGAAGGTGGTGAGGACCCAACGACGTTGGTGGCGATCAATCTTAACCTATACGTTGTGAAAGGTATGAGACCCGTCACATGTATAGATTGTGCGTCTGGAGCGTTCACCTCGTAAATAGTTACCCATGATGAGTTACGAGCTGTTTGAGCCTGAAATTATTTATATATTTAAATATTCACGTATAGTATCACAACATACTATTAATATTATTATTATAGTAAAACATCGTTGAAATCGGTCCAGCTATTGTGGAGATTACCCCTATCAGACAGACAAGTTGATTTTTTTTTAGATATTACAAACAGATACTTCAATTTTATTTATTTGCATAGATTTCAGCTTACTTGTACAGTCCAGAGAGATATAGATGAATTTCCGTCGAATCCTTGCGTAAACTGTAGCAGTACAGAAAATGCTTCGATGTTGGATAGAGCTAGATTACGTGGCGCATCAGGGAGCACAGGTTCGACTCCTGACTGTATTACAGCGGCTCTCGCGGGACCTTCGCCTACACCCGTCAGAGCACAAAGCCAAAATCTGTAGTGTGTACTGGCCTAAAAGTATAAAAATGTTGAGTATAAAAGCACATTTTATTTGTTGTCTCTGTCTTACTAACCTACTAGGTAAACGTATGAGTAAGTTTGCGAAACTTGTGCATCTAGCTATATTTCTAGTCTTTGTATGCCTGTGCTATATGGATAAAATTTTGTGAATGTTACTTTTACAATCTAATATTTGAATTTATTTACAAACAATTCACTGATGCAAAGTACACCTAGACTAGATACAAACATTTGGATCACCTTATGTGGGAATCGAAACCACATCACTCAGCGTAGTGATTAGTGTTATGTGAACGTATGCGTGTAGTCAGTCTATCCAGTCAGATAAATATTTGTGTAGGAATTGAATTCAAAACTCAAACTCAAGATTCATTTAGGTTATGAAGGTCATAAATTATGAATAAGTCAGAAAGATGATGTCAGCTTATATATTATTATAATCGAATCCACAAAAGCAGAGATAACACTATTACCACACGTAGAATTTAACAGTTTCAAGATGTCAACATACCTGTAAGTGCTCTACCCTGATGCTGGTGATATTCGGTGGTAACACTTCTTCTTTATACGTATTATTGTCATCTTTCATTTGGTAAGATAATTTATATCCTATCAGTATGCCGTTCGATTTTTTAGGTGAAGTCCAAGACACCCTTACTGCTCTATCTGATATGTCATCAAATAATAGGCTACCTACTTCATCTGGTACTGAAATGTATTATGTTGATTAGTTAATTACATAATATAGTATAACATCACGCCATTTATCCTCAAGGGGTAGGTAAAAACGTATGAAACACATGTATCGCCAGCTAGATCATATACTATGGGACCTAACGGAGCTTAATCCACGAGTAAAAGAGCATAGGTAGCTGCTTGGTGGCCCATGTATTAAAGCGGGGTGTAGGTGCCCAGAGAGGGAGGGGGGGAGGGATGGTCTATCGGCTGGAGAGCCCGACATAATGCATGTATTAATGGCGGTATGCATTTCCCGTCAAAAAAATGGTTTTATTTTTAAAGAAAACTTAACAACACTGTGCCTGAACGACAAAACAAGGAAAGAGAGGCATTCAACAATATAATTCAATATGTAAACTTACTGTCTTCTTTAGTCCTAACTAATACATAGTCACTCCGAGGACCGTCACCAGGTTCGGTAAAGCACAACACCGTTATATTATATTCGGTAAATTTCTCGAGACCGCTTATAATTGCCGTTTGTTCTGTTAGAGGATCCAGAAGATTAGGTGGAACGCTAACCAACTTCTGTTCTATATTAGCTCCTTCTTTATCGTCCCAAATCCATGCTTCCATTTTGTAACCCTGTAAAATTTACAATATTTAGAAAATACATTTATTAACACCTCACATAAGACTATTATAGGTATTTAGTAACAACATTGGCTTAACATTCTTATTTCACAAATGCTTCAATACTATTACAAAAAGAATGTCTGCCATTGCACTACACTGAGTAATGATCAAATGTCGTGACAAAGATAAATTTCGTACTTATTTTAAGTAATAATAATAATATAAAAGTAAAACAAAAATGAAAGTGTATTTTCACAAACCTGATTAATGCCATTAATTTTCTGTGGGTTCGGTGGTGTCCACCATACACTTATTGCGGAGGAATTAAACGGTTCACAACGAACACTGTCAGGAGCGGCTTCAGGTATACCTTCTTTTGTCTTTATTGTATAGCTCTCCGAAAAGACTCCCACTCCTTTGTCGTTATATGCAGCGATTTGAACGTTGTAGTCTTTCCATGTAATTAAGTCCTGAATAAGGTAGTTCCTCTGAGCTTCGTTGGTGATGTTTTGATCAGTCCATGGGCTGTTGTCGTATCCACGCAGTCTGTATCTGATCACATATCCCAATATATGGCCGTTCCTGTGCTCCTCGAGCGGTGGTTGCCACTGGGTAATTATTTCTGATGACGAGCGAGCAGATCCCATAAAGCCAACGGGAGGACCGGAAGGTGCTACAAAATATTGTTTAAGTTTAATTTTTTTGTGCCGTGCTGATGAACTTAAAAACATGCAATTTTTTCTATTCTAATTATTTTTCTTTAATTTAAATTTGTAAGCATTTTGTCAACTTTTGCCGGGTCCACTTACTAAGCTAATTTACGTAATGTAATAAAAAGAAAATTACCGCCAACTCAATAGATGGAGGATAAATAATACAGTTTGGCATTTTGCAATTAGGGACTTATGCATTGGCATTAATTACTCATTTGAAACATTTTTATTTCTTTTTATTGAGTGGTTAGTGGCCAAGTGGCCAACCTGTTGACGAGAGTTGTTTACTATGCTCTTATAAAATGCCATCCGACGCACTAAACATTTTTATGCAACATGCAATTGATATTAGCAAAAACATTAATCTAACAGGACAAATCACATGTCATGCAGACGAAACACAAGAAAATGCAACAGAACATTATTATTATTGTTTAATTTTCACTTAATACACATAGATACTACATCTGTTGACAAAGAACGTATTTTTTCAGACTGTATGAAAGAAATCATAATGCAATAAATCCAAATAGAAACAAAAAACTAAATAAAATCGAATGCATCATCTAGTGTGTCATGTTCTGCATACCTTGGCAGCATATTAGATCACTGGCTGCTTGATCGCAAAGAGAATACATTTTATTACAACAATATACTTACATTTTTGTGAAGAAAATAATTACACAGATAATATAAATAAAATGGAATGTGTAGTGCACATAAAATATTCACCAAAATAATTTACAACATCGAACTTTTGTAAAGTACATCATTCATTTTGTAGCCAATACTAAATAAACTATTTCATATTTTAGACAAAACGAAAGTTTAGAAAAAATAAGCTCAGGCTGCAGTGTTAATTTAAAAAGACTGGAAGTCATTGTCATTGCTTCTGGATCTACACTTAATTTATTTTTTCTTTATAGATATTATACTTATACTCGTATATTTTTTACATAGCATAGGTATTGTGACGTTTGACATTTGACGATAAATGAAAATTATTAAATCAATCTAACCAATTGTATAATAGAATGATCAAGAACCTAGAGTATTCAATCGATAGGTTTTAATTTAGTCTTCTATTATTTCTATTGATCTTTATCTCCAAATGTCTGTGCTATCTATGGTATTGGTAATCTTTGATACTATTCTTCACTAATAGAAAGCCTCATTAACCCTGAGCACTATTGGCTACTTTTAATCAACGTACCACACAAGTGGAGCCACGACCGGTAGCTTCAAACGCCTGAATGATGTACTTTTGTTGTGCAATTTTAAATTTTTGATAATTTAATTGATTTTGATATTACACATGAATAAATCATAATAAAACTATATTTCATACCTTCTTGAGGCAAAGTAAGGACGTCAGTAGGATCTGATGCAGGACCTTCTCCGACTGTGTTGACTGCTGACACTCTGAACTGATAAGACGTAGCAGCCTTTAGACTGGTCAAAAGGATCCAACGTTGGTTAGATGACACATTCATCGGTTCTGTCACCCAATTTAGTAATGGATCGGGTGTTGGACCTGTGATAAAAAACTTTAATTAAGACCATGTATTACAGACTACAGCCAAATATGTAACTAGTAGCTGTGTACGAGAGTATAGGTATCCAGTGCTAATTAGAAATTATTTTTAGTAAACGTTTTTCCATCCCAGGCCAGGAATATAAGAAGTATCTCTGGGAAATAAAAAGCGAAAATAAAAAAATAAAAACCGTGGTGGAACTTTTTTTTGGGTCAGTAATATGTGACTAAGGCATTGTAAAGTTATAGGTAACTGTTTGTCAGCAGAAGAGCCGTACGCTTGATTGCCACTTAATAAGTATTAAAAAAAAATGCTTAAAAATAATACTATTTCTTACCGAATTCAGGAACAACTCTTCGCTGAACTATAAACTTTTGTACAGGTGAGTTTCCATCAAAGCCTGGAGTCCACGACACATTGACAGCTCGCTGGGAAGCAGCTTCTAGTCGGAGAGCACGAACATTTGTAGGGGCGAAGGGTAGCTCAATAACGGATAAAAACGCATGTCGTGTGTGATTCCCACCGGGTGACGTCACGACGCACGTGTATTCACCCGCGTCACTCGCTCGCACAGCTTGCACTTGCAGTGCACCATCTGCTGATACCCATACGCGAGTGCCTGCTGTCATTGGCCTGAGATAAAACATAAATCGCTATTATTCTAAACTTTTAAATTTGTACGAAAAGTATGTTACTAGACCGATTTTTAATAATTCTTTCACCATTAGACAGCTACATTATCAGGGGGTAACATAGCCTATGTGTTAAAAGACAAAAAAAACGGGTTCCCTACGAAAACTTCAGGAATGTACACCCATTTTAAGAGAGGCAAAAAAATGAGTGAAAAAAATGCGATACTTCTGGTATTGCAAGCGTCCATAGGCTACGGTAACTGCTTAACATCAGGCGGGTATGCTTGTTTGCCACCTATGTAGTATACAAAAAAAAACCGTGCGAATCCGAGACGTGCCGCTAGTATATTATAAATGCGAAAGTAAGTTTATTTGTTTCATTCGCTTTCACGACTAAACGAATCTTAATGAAATTTGGCAAGAAAATAGATGATGTCTTAGGGAAGAACATAGGATAGTTTTTATCGCGATAACCGACACTGATATAATAACAAGCTAGCAATATATACTTCATGCAATCCGAAGGTTAATAATGCACGATCGCGTTACTTAATTGAAAAAGATCCTATATTGCGTGTGGCAGTGGTCACGGTCATTGCTACCGACCAGAAAATTTACTATGTGCGATTTAGACCCATTTTTAATCAAGTAAATTTAATAGAATACTGCCAAAGATTTTTAAATTAAAAAAATGTATATCATTATAAAATATGTATGAATCTTAAACTATTTCGGTTTACCCATTCAGGTTAATCCGCGCAGAAACTAATATTATATTTTGGAAATATATTTTTTATTAAAAAAGTAAAAATACTCACTGTTTATTGTGGAACCAATCAATATTGTATTTAACATTCGGGTCGTTCGATACTTTGCATTGTAACGTGGCCGTGTGACCCAATAAAACGCGCGTATCGACAGGTGGAGCTATTATTTGTGTTCTCACTGAAAAAATAATAATACATATTTGTATACAGATATTTCATCAACTACTTCGATTTTTATTATGAAAAGTTTTATTTATAGCAACTACACAATGTATGTTTTCTTATGATATTACAATAGTTATTTCCAATGCTTTTTTTTAATCAACTTGTTTATCAATTTTTAAAATACTATAATAATATATTTTTAAACTGATAAACAAGTTATCAGTTTTTATCATTATGAATTGGGCCATGTACATATGGCCCAATTCTGGGCACAGGTCTTCCCTCCTCTATCAAGAGAGCAGAGGGTTTGACGGTGAGCCAATACGAGTTAGTAGGTTTTCTCACGATGTTTTGTTTCACCGTTAGCAGATAGTAAATGAATTGATCGGTTATTAAATTCTACGAAATGAAATTCACATTGGTACTACCGGTCGAGATTGAACTCACAACTCATGTGTTACATATTACTTATTTCGGTTACTACCGATGCTTCCCAATTAATAAATACTATTACATATTTTGGTTAACAATTACTAAACTTCGTTCTATTTTTAAGTACAGCAATTATTTATCGTTAAATCGATTAGAAGGATAAGATTAAAATAGTAATGATACAACAAAATCATATTTTTCATTCATAATATACAACAAATTTTCATGGGCCATATTCATCATTCACTTGTTTGCAATATTACGTCATCGCCATTTCACTGAAACTGTGAGTAAAAATTGATAATGTAGGTGAAGATAAATGCAATCTTATCAAACGTATAACGATTTAGACTTTTATTACAAAATATAGCAGACATGCTAGCACGTTGCAAATGGGAGCGGTTTGTGTTTTACAAGTAACGTTATAATAATTTGGGTTACAATTATCTTCTTTATCTAGTAGAGATCGCTATTAGCCACAAGACCTTCCATTAGTATAATTTTTATTTGTCCATTTTTATTTGAATAATTTTTCTATTTGTATAATATTATATTTTCCGTCCAAGTTAAAAGTCCGACTCAATGAAAAGTCCAGACAACATTTGAACAAGAGCACAAAATTGCATGGGTTGAGTGATCCCCGTGTAGGTTTATTTTTAAATGATTGGGTTTGTAGAGAGTTAGTGGAAAATCAAAGTTGTTCTGATCGCCCATAGCATAGCATGGGCTATGCTTTATTCTACACCAGCCAAAGGTTAACTGGCAAAATATGTCGCAGGCATTAGGTTCGCCTTGTGCAAATTGTTCGCAGGAAGTGTACATAAATAAAAAGGGATCCTTTATTTTCACATTTTTGTTTTAATTTCTAATATACTTTAGTATAAGTACTTTTGCATTTTTTTGTATAAAACTTTGCCCAATTGTGTTTTGACATACAGTTTCTGTTGACATATGTAACTATCTTAAAGGCAGAATTGTTTTGACATGCCTATTTTTTTTTTTTGTTTTTGTTTTTTGTTTTTTTTTATACTACCAAGGTGGCAAACAAGCATACGGCCCGCCTGATGGTAAGCAGTTACCGTAGCCTATGGACGTTTGCAACACCAGGGGTGTCACTCACGCGTTGCCGACCCTTTAACAACCTTATAACCCAATCATTTAACCTTATAATTCACATAATGTTACTAACACTATTATTTGTAAGCGACCAATATGTTTCACATAACATTTTAAAACATATAATTGTTTTAGAATGTTATGTTAAAACATTATTATGCTCAAAAAATATGCATAAGCTGTTATGCGTAAATATCATTGAGATACACAAAAATATGCCATATTTTATATTTATGTAAATTAATGGGAACCAAAAAATGTCCTATGAAATCCTAACGGATGGTTCTCCTAGCTGTAACAATTGGTATATAATATTCGTGGTGTATTCTATACCTAGTACGCTGAGGTAAGCCTCTCCAGATACGTTGCCTGCATCGTTGGATCTAACACAGGTATATTTTCCACTGTCAGCTGTAGTTGTACTTGTAATTAATAGATCACCTTCGTCCAGCGCTTGCAGTCTTCCAGATAAATTTATTATTAATGAATCTGAAATATAATTTATTAGTTTAGAACGGCGAAGTATATAGAAATAAATAAAGGTAGTGTACTATACAAGCGAAGTAGTCCTACTGGGGAAGATCCTGCAGCTTACACAGTGATGTACTTGTAGTTGTGTTCCGGTGTGTGTATCTCCAGTGTCTTTTGAGGATGCATATTTAAAGAAATATTTTCCTATATCAAGACTGCTCCATTATAAACGCCTGGTATTACATTGTTTGGGTCAGCAACACGCGAGTTATGCCCCAGATATTGCAAGGGTAAAGGCTTTTACTAAGTGCATACTCTCAGGCGGGTCGTATACTTGTTTGTCACCTAAGTAGTATAAGGTTAATTCATACGCAGTCCACACCATATCAGTCGAGTTACCGTCAAGAGACTGAATAGTCACTTCAACGTAAAAGACTTGTACTATAGACAAAGTTGTCGCACGTTTGACCGTTTATAATATTGTTGCCAAGCGACATTGATACCATAAAACATTAGGTACACCTATGTGTTCACTTCATTTATTGGTGGACCATAATATGCAATCTTGCGTTGTTAATCCACATTCTGGTTCATAAATGAATATTCCAGAAGTGATCGAGTGCCTTCTTGGTCGATTGTACTAATAATTTTGCCTGTCTAACTACAAATAACCAACGCAAGATTCAATGTCAGGTAGTCTTATACCTATGCGTTTTACATCAGTGTTCTGCATACTTTAGTCTTCAAGATACACCTAAAAACGAGAAATTTTGGAGGACCACCAAAAAACATTTTTAATAATCACTTTTGTATTTTTCGCCTGTCTGTCTATCTAAATAAATGAGGTATTCTTATGTTTCCAAGGCACACCAATTAATGACCATGGCATACACTTTGCGTAACACTGTTTTACATAATATATGTGAATAGTTCTATCGTTAGTTCGAGTTCGAAACAATGCCCAACGTTATATTTTTTGACGTGATTGATCGGCGGCTTAATTGTGAAGCGCGTGATTGATACGTGTAGATGAACTTTTACAGGTATTTCATGTAAAAAATACCTCATATAGAATAACTAGATCAAATGTATTCGATCAGAATAATTTTGTTGGTATAAAGACAGTGCCAGAGACATAGCCTAGGCGCATCTACCGAAATAAGTAGGTACGTAAAATGTAAGAGTCGAAGCAATGGAGACTGGAATCACTAGTTTTGCCAATAGTGGAAGACTAGCCAGCGCCCCAGCGGCTCACCTAATGGTAAGTGATAACCGATGCTCATGGATTTATATAAACCAGATAGTCAGCCAGCCGTATCTAGTTTCTCAACCGCTGTCGAGAAACAAAGCACAGGTAGTTTATTCCAGAGGCTACACGTCAATCAAATGTATTTGAATACATTCGTCACCATGGCTCCGCCTCCCGGTGATATTCAATAGTGGTTTCAAGCATCACCAAACTTCCAAAGTTAGCATAAAGAGTTAAAACACAAACTCTAGCACCTACTTACTACCTGAACACAATTAGTTGTCCTTTATAATGGACATCTCATAATAATAGTATAAAATGATTAAAAATAAACTAGTTAATTATCGACTATGTCCGACCAAGGCGGGATATAGTACAAGTTTTGTACTTACAAAATATCATTTTTTATAAGTTGACGAGATATCGTGTAACACGTATACTAACCATTAAAGTACCAGGTAACGTTGGGGTTGGGTGCTCCAACAGCGCGGCACGTGATGGTTGCGTCCTTGCCGTCGAGCACCGTCAGGTTGGTCGGCGCACTCTGCATTATGGGCGGGGACGCTACAAGCCACACGCACTCAAGTTAGTACATACATTACTAGCGGGTTACTCATACTTTGTAACTATTGTCTAACCTATATTAGTATAACACGAAACTCGGTGATATATTTGTTTAGGAAAAGAATACATCTAAATAGAATATGGTATACCCTTGTTTCAGTTATATTTGTAGGAAATACCACTCACAAGCTAATAAATCAAACATACGTGGATTTAGTCTCTTAGGACTCTAAATTAGTCAAGCCTGCGTCACAAAATTAAAAAAAAAATCTAAAATACTGAACTTTCGCGCTCCATAATATACTTCGGGTATTTATGCATACCTATTATATATGTTTTTTACGAATACATTAAAACATGTAGGAGGAGGTATAGCTGAGTAGGTAGCTAAATTTTTTTAATGTATTCTTTTCCTAGACAACAATATTAGGTGATTAAAAGCACATGCTATTACAATTATATACTATTGTAAATATAAGTACATATGTATGATTTTTAAATATAAGTGCATGCATAATAAATACAGTTTGCTGAATTTAATATCAAAAAATTAAGCCTTGGTTATACTCATAAAAAAGTAATCGTAAATTCACAATATGGTAGTTGATAGGTCGACGATAATTAGGTACCTATATGTACGTAAACACCATAATTTAAAATGTTCAATATGGCAGCGTGAACACTTAGTAAACTGCGCAGGTGTACGCAGCTCCACTATAATTTTACTGGGTTGAATGAATTTTTTAGAGGGATGCGCGTTAAAATCCTGCGTTTTATACGCACTTCGCAACATATAGAAACGTTACAGTTGCCCTTCCTTGGGTTAGTTGTTATTTAAATCAAATATAAATGTGTACGCAACGCAATAAAACTACATACATAGGTACCTACTTACATAATATATTAGAATACTACATAATAATAAGTTAAATAAATGTAAAAGTATCTAAATTAAACGGATAAAAGTAATTAGAACAACGTAACTTACTAATGATAACTATGAAAATTTACTAATTTAACGATACGTTAAAATCGTTTGCTAGGGTAAAAACAATATTAATAATAAGCAATCATCACTCAGTGCTGAAAAAGGAAACGTTTGCTATGTGGTGTTGTGTAAAATGACATTTCTTACTGCCAGTGTCAAATCTGAAAGTTTTTCCCTTTTTATCTGAGGTCCTCATTCTTATCAACTTCATGTGACTGCGTGGGAACCGCCTATTGTCCTTCACTGTACGATAGTTAATTAGTTAGTAGCATTGTTGCTCTCACTAAATACAGTACTTACACACATTGTGCCAACAACCCTGTGAAGTTGTGACACTGCTTCCCAGAATATACAGAAACGCGAGTCGATCGACCGCGACAATTAATTACCAATTATTATAAACATGAACAACAATTACATGCAGTTCAATCATAGTTGAGCACATTTCATAATTACACCAATTATAGGTAATTGGATAGAATAAGCACATTTACAAATTGGGCGTATTAAAATGGGCGTGCCAGGGTCGTGCAACTTTTTATATACGTAGATACGTAAAAAGTGCGACGTATACGAGCGCGCCAACGTAACGTACGCGCGTATCATACTCATCGAAAATACGCCCAATCTGAAAATGCCTATTATAACATAAAAAAAAAATTGTTTATGAATCAACTTACTTTTTATTTTCAACCAAGTGTAGATGGAAGATTCTCCAGCTTCGTTGCTCGCAATACACTGATATATTCCAGTATCTTCCATCTTCAAATGGTTAATAACAAGTGAGCGGTCGACTTCCACCCGATATCTGCCCCCGCCATCGTCAACGTCTGGATTGTCAATTTCTGCAGCGTCAGCGCCTACACTAGCAATTTTTCTTGCATCTTTATACCAAGTAATACCTGGTAGCGGTATACCCTGAACGTTACATTCTAAAACTATTGTACTTCCAAATTCACCAAATGATTCCGATTTTAAATTTGATAGGAACACTGGTTTTTCTAACACTGTGATGTAAGCTGACGCTGTTACTGTCGCATAACCACCAGTCTTTAACCTCGCTTGGCAAGTATACTGTCCTGTGTGCGTTAAGTTTGCTGATATAAGAGTTAAAGTTCTATTCCATTGGTCATTTAAATCGAATGTAATACCAGCTAAGTCAATCATTATCCCATCTTTGAACCATAAAGTTTCTAACTCATGCAAAGGTCTGGCATTTGCAATACAATATAAACTAGTATATTCTTGACCTTTTATTATTTTTGTATCTTCAGGTTTTATAATAATTTCAGGTGGAATTTCTTTACTGTCATTTCCGAAGACGTTTAATTGTATGTAAGGACTATTTTCTTCTTTCCCCAGTTGTGTATTTATGGCACGTACTCTGAAATTCACGACGAGATTAATAAACAAGTAGGAATGTAAAACATTTCCGAAGGTATACTATTTTTTAAAGACGTTTTACAACAATGTGCACATAGACCTACTTACCACACCGTAAATAAATTTAGACACAAAGATAAGCACGCGTACCGTATGCTTGTTTTCCACCAAGTGGTATAAAAAACATATATAATATCAACCCATATATGTGCCACTACTGGGCACGGGTGTCTTCTCCTCTATCAAGAGAGAGGGTTGGTGAATCAGACATGTCTTTAGAATTTCTTCTAAGACATGTGGGTTTCCTCACGATGTTTTCCTTCACCGTTAGCAGATGGCGAATCATTTGATTAGTATGTACATATAAACTTCACAAAGTGAAATTCAGATTGGTACTGCCACCCTTGCTTGCCGAAATTGCACCTCTTGCGTGCAAGATGGTTATTTTTCCACTCGGCCACCACCGCTTTATAAAATACATATAAAGACACTAAATTAGTTGCAATGCAAACCTGTATGCTTTCTCATCTTCATGTGAAGTACACAATATAACAAGTTCATGTTTGTCCGTCACAGCATATTTTTGATCATATCGCAGGGCGCCATGTTCATCTTGCCATATCACTGATGGTGGTGGTTCAGATTCTATACGAGGAAAAGACAATATTGCTGCTCTACCAGATTCTGCAGTGATAACAGTATCAACGATGTTTTCAAATATTCCCATATCTGAAAATATTTACGATAATTAGACTTATTATGTATGAATTAGAATATGATGTTAAGCTTAACGACCGAAGACGCTTATAGAACGAAAAACAAATTCACAACGGGTTGTTGCAACTGTACAACATCTACATTGCGAAATTTGTGCTATGACTCTCGTAAAAACACCCATGACGAGCTATGGCAAGGTAAAGACTATAGTTACTATCCCATATCCCATAACACAACCAAGAACGATTCAGGACAAAATACGACATTGATGTTTTCTGATCCTGTGTGTAAGTACCTAGGTACTCCAGTTTTTATTTAGGATGCGTTAAATTATTTTTTAAATACCAGAGTTATATCACAACACAACATTGGTGATTCAAGCTTTTAAATGCTTGTCCATTTTCGGTCTGCAATACTCGAGTGATGCCCCAGATATTGCCAACGTCGTCCATATGCCACTTTAACTGCTTACTATCAGGCCGACCGTAGGTATATATATATAGTACAAAAAGGACGGCATAACGAAAAACTTTCCTTTTTGTGGACAGTACCGTATCCAGGACGGTAGAAACATTTTTCTTCAAGATTATTCCACATACACAACAAAGAGAGACATGGACGTACAAAAAGGCATATGAAAGTTTACTTACACGCGACGACAATGTTGTTCTTTTCGCTGTAAATTGCTCCGACATCATTTTTAGCTATACACTGGTAAGCTCCGGCATCCTGCCGCTGGGTATTATGAATCTTATAAAACAGTTCTGATGAATAATCGCCGAGTGGAACACCGTTTCTCAACCATCTGTACATTGGTTGCGGTATGCCTACAATACATAATGTTATGAAATATTACGTAAGACTTATACATGTCAATGTATTAGTTACATTTTAGAATTGTAAAGTAAAACTTACCCATTGCAGAACATTGTAAGATTTTTGTTGTACCTTCTCTGACTACACTGTTTGATGATGATGGTTGCATACTAAACCGCGGTGGCTGCATTTGTACTAAAACAAAACAAATAATTGAATAATATAACATAATATCACGATTTTTTCTAGACAGGACAGGCAAAGGTGAATCAAACTCATGCTAGTAATTTGGTCCAATTTAATAGAAGTCGAGTCATATACTGGGCAATTATGGACTTGCTGGTCAGTAAACCATCAGCGATTTAGGCTACCAAGGTCGCGGTTACGCCAGTAACCCACCATAATAGTGGTATTTCATCTGAGATCCCGACTATTAACATTCGTAGACATATGGGCGATCTAAATCACTCTGTCACCAGGTTTGCCACTAACAACTCCATAAAATAAAAAACATCCGGATTGATACAGACTCTAGAATTGAACTCAGGACGTCAGTCATCTCTTATTACTGCGCCACTGAGGCAGAGATAGTCAATTAATAGTAAAAATAATCAATGCTTTGCTAATTATAACGCTTTTACTAAGCAAATAAATTGCAACACAATTCCTACAGCTGAATATGACAACCGCGGTAAGCGATCCAACGTGGTGGAACAGATCGATAGGGTTACTGAACTATCAAGTTATACACTGTAGTACAATTTAATACAATAACGGCCCTTGTTTTGCAAGTACTTCTACAGTTATTACTTCATTTGTGATTGATAAGTACAAAGTAGGGCAAGAAATTGTAAAGAGTACTTATAACTTAGAATGATGAAACGTAAATGTTTTCAGTTATGATATTTTCTTGATCGATTTTGGCGATAACTATTACAGATATATTATTTTAGTGCACAAGTGTGTGCGCATTTCACGCATACAAATGCACATTCTATGCCTTTTACCCTATAGTCCGGTGGACAGCAACCTGACACGACCGGAAAGAAATGAGGTGCAGGACTGCCTCGGTGGTTTGGTGCACGAGGTTGTGGGTTCGATTCCTACACAGGACAAAACTTTGTATGACCCACAAAGAGTTGTTCCGAGTCTTGGTGTATCTTGTGTCCGTTAATTGTGTTTGTTAAGTACCCCGCGACACAGAGCTTGTTGTCTAGTGCGGAAGTTGTCCTAAAAAAAGGACTAATTTTACTACACGTATGGTCTTAGTGATTAAGGTGTTGTAACGTCAAGTGTTGTGCGTTCGATTCACAAACAAGATAAATTTTAGTTGTTTCCTAATTTGGGTATAGTTTGACAGTGAATTTTATGTTTAAAAAGTCTCCTGCGAAACAGATTGTTCCCTAGTGCTATTTTCTAAAATAAATACGGCTGTGTTTTGCACACTATTTATTGACTTGTGTATTTTTTGTTGTGGACCGATGCCGCTGTAATTTAGGATGAACGTTGGTTACCTTGTCACTAAGACAAGGAGGAAGAAAACAAAACAAAAGAAGTTTTACACATAGCTACATTCAGAGAGAATTTCAGAGTGAGTGTGGGTATGTCTAACACCTTAAGAGAAATTTGAATGATAAATTTTGAATGATTGGAATACAGGGGAATGGATTAATGTTAATACAATAAAGTATGTATGTGTGTATTATGAATGAATTAAAACACTCGCGAGTGGCAATCCCTCTTAAGTATTATATATTCGTCTAAATTTTGTCTTTAGTGCACTAAATTTTTTCATGTGTAAGGCAGTTTTTAGTTAGGTAATTTATTCCGAGTAGGTACCGGAAAAACATTAATGGAGGCGTGGTAGGATGGTTCTTGGTACTTATTGACCGTTTTTATTCCCCTATTAAAATTACGATTGCGGACAGTGCGACGTTGCGGCATTTTTACCATTAATTATACTATAAAGAATTTTATATCGTAAGTTTTACATATAGACACGTAAACCTACTAATATTATTAGTACCTATAAACGCGACAGTTTGGATGGATGGATGTTTGTTACTTAATCACGCCAAAACTGGATAACATTTGGCACAGTGATAGATAGATATATTATCTGGATATGCTATATTTTATTTAAAAATACATACACGTGGGCGTATCTGCGGGCATAAGCTAGTCTTAATTATTTCACTCATAATTTAAATAATGTTATTTTTGTGAAGCCAAGCGTGAGTGTTTACGAGTATATTATTTAAATATAAGAATACATAACAAGACGTACAGTTACTTGATGGCAACACTGAAATGTAAACATAAATATGTATACAGATACAATGATAAAAATTTTATACCATGTAGCCGAGTGTGACGCTTCATACGTATGACTTTATATTTCTTTCATACAAACATTTATTATAATTGATTGCAGAACGCGAATTGTGTAAACATATCTGGCACTCAACTAGTCAAACTCAAAGTTGCACTCGCTGGTCGGTAAGCAGTCAACGGGATAAGCTACTAAAGGCGCGGTTATCCTGTAGATTGGTGACCGCATAGTGGTATTTTATCTGAGCGTCTTGCTTTGAAGGGTACCTATATTAAAACTCTGTCCCGTATCGGTAGATCACAGCAACCGAAATGGCTACTAACCTCTCTATAAAAAGAAACGTTTCTGATCGTACATGTATAAGAAAATCTCTGATGCAATTTGGAACATACTAGAAGATAAACATTTCCAAGCATAGTAAACATAAATCCTTAACGCATAAATTAACCGGGACTCCACTTCGAATTGAACTAGTATTAAGAATTTATCGATAAACAGATGGATAAAAATACTTTGGCCCGATTAGGCGAACTAGGAAATGGAAATAAATAGCTACATAAATGAATCCGTTGACAGACAAGTGTCTTCTAACTGGATTATGTGGGTTGGATACCCAGACTACACGTGTGCCTTATTGTTCACCTTGCTACTTAACAACTGAGCAGCGGTTGTGTATTCAATCCTAACATGTCAAAAATTTGATCCGATTAAAGGCGTCTTTTGTCAGTGATTTCAATCTACATATGTAAACAGTCCGCGATACAGGAATACTTCCTAGTGCAATAGTCGTTTATTAAAAAAGTTCTGAATTTTGTACGAAGATTGAAGGTTGTACCTACGAAATTTAATAACGGCTAAATCTATTTAAATCAGGCATATAACAACTAGTTATTCTGAATAATAAGATTGATATTAAAAACAGGCTTGGCTGCCAAAGGCTTCAAATTCAAATGTATAACGCCCCATTTTTTGCCCCAAATAAAAGTTTTCATGGATTTACACGCGCTAAAAATAAAATCCATATAGATGACACTTATTTAACACTGATTGTTATATATAGATGACCTCTATTCAGGACTTATCCTAAACCCTTTCTTTAGCAACTGTCCCAGAGGGATCATTAGGCCGAGCACGTATAAATTTGAGAAAATCCTTTTCATGTTTAGAAAATCCGTCGTGACAAATACGCATCGCTTTATTGCGGGATAGCGGCAGGCTGCGGGCAGTCTACATGCGAAATATCGTGGATAAGTACTACTTCTATTTCTACCAAAACCAGTTCTAATGAATTTTGAGAGCAACTGTCATATTTATGAAACTACTTTTTTATGTCACTAAAATGGCAAAGAAACGGTCTACATGACACTGATGGTAAGCGACAATGACTTCAGAAAATTCTTCAGTAAGCAGCTACTGTCGACTATAGACGAGTCACAATCATGCTCCAAATCTAAAACTTGCAGCCAACTAGACATCCGCTAAGAACTTATCAAAAGTCCACCCTTCGAAAATGACAGAGGGTTGATCTGTCATTGCTAAGTATTTCTTTAAAAGGTACGTATTGAGAGGTATATTATAATACGGGGACAAAGTCGCGCGATCTATATATACCCGTTACTATAATTAGAAACAGACATGTCCTTGTTAAAAATGATATGTGTTCGACCAGTGTATGACTATAGGAAGTAGTGGTAACATACCAGTCGTTGACGCGTAACTATTCGTTAACAATTTGAACGTTTCGTGAATTACAATGAGGCAATGAGCTTTTGTGGCTTCATGTTTTTTTAGTGAGGACTTGTGACAATTTTGTATGAGATTTTGAGTTTTAATGTAACGTTTATACGTCAATCCCGTAGACTAAGTGCAAATAATTTAAATTTTGTATTAGCACATTGTAAAGAACTCTCAACTTGAAAGAGTTCCTTAGACTGTGGTATTAGTATATTTTTTTACAAAATTATAACATTACAATAGTATATTAAAGAGATAATAAAGGTCCAAGCAATTAGAAAAAGGCGAAAACCCCGATTGGGGCAGAACCTCCACTTTGCAAACGAAACGAACGAAAGATTTAAACTGTAGGTACCATTATTACCCGTAAATAATTTGGTACAATTTTTCTCGTTATTAACTGCTTTCAGTCGCTTGGACTATAATCAGGTTAGTTGCCTATCTATACCCTTTACCTATCTCCTCCAAGTTAGTCATCCAGCACCTCGGCTTGCTCGAGCCTGGTACATAATATGATTAAAAATTAAGAACATGATGCAATTATAAAGAAATACAGTGAATCTGTTTATGTTTTACGCGGCTTGATTGACTGCAGCAATTCTGACCTGGTTACTAGCAGTCAACACGTGTTGAGTATCATATTGACGGTTTGTACATGGCGTTCATTAGCTTTTTCTTTAAACTGGAGCAGTTAATCGTTTACTATAACATCGTGGATATAAAATAAAAAAGATAGTATATAAACCTACTAGTTTATGAGTACTAGGTTTGTCTTGATATATACATTACTCATTGCGAGTGTACACGAACTGAATGTTTTAGGTTCGATCCCGACATTTCTGACAAATGACAAAAATATTTATGCCTCTTATAGTTATGTACTTGTTTCGAGTCTGAGTGTACTTAGTATCAGTGAATTAAATTATTGTTAAGTTACCTGCCATTGCCACATACGGTTGGTGCTTTAATGAAGATGTCTGTTATTAGGTTAAAATTATACTATATTGTTGGGTGGCGTTCTATCTCCCCTCCTTTTCGCAATATTTATTAATTCCATCTCAAATCAACTTTCTTCTTCCTACCACCTTTATGCAGACGATTTACAGATATACTCTCAAGCTCCTTCCGAAAAACTGTCTGAGGCAATCAATAATATTAATAGGGATTTGGTTCATATAAGTAATTGGAGTAAATCATATGGACTCCAAGTAAACCCGATGAAGACTCAAGTTCTTATTGTTGGCAGCTCCAGGAGGGTATCGTTAATTAAGTGGTCGCAATTGCCTCAAATTGTCTTTGAGGGTACCATTATACCTTTCAGTAAAAAGGTTAAAGACTTGGGCTTACTTATAGATTCCGACTTATCCTGGGGACAACAACTACAAGAAGTTAGCCGCAAGATCTTTGCTGCAGCAGGATCCTTGAGGAGATTGCGGAACTTTTTACCAACTGCCACCAAAACTACGCTTGCAAACTCCTTATTATTTCCCATTTTAGACTATGCAGATGCCAGCTATCCAGATCTCACCGAAAACCAATTAGACAAACTTGAGCGTCTCCAGAATGTGTGCATAAGATTCATATTTGGTCTACGCAAATATGATCATGTTTCTGAATATCGTAAAAAACTCAAGTGGTTACCCATACGTCTTCGCCGGAATGCTCATATCCTTTCAATGTTGTACAATATATTGTTTAACCCTTCAACACCTTCCTATCTTAAAGAACGTTTTGAGTTCCTTCATAACACTCATACGAAACTCTTACGATCGTCAGAAAACCTAAAATTGAAAATACCACAGCATACCACGATCTTTTTTGATAAATCGTTTACAGTCCAGGCCGTACGATTGTGGAACGCACTTCCGTTGCATATTAGACGCGCACAATCTTTAGCTTCCTTCAAATCGATGGTTAAAAATCACTTCTTCTCATCATAATCTACTATAATTTTATCTATTTATAATGTAACAATATAATATTATGATTAATAAGAATATATTTATACAGTATGTATTATATTATATAGTATATATTTATTTTTATTTATGTAAGTTAGTATACCTATATATAATGTACGCTATAAGCTACCATCTTCTCTCTCAATAAGTCCATCCTAAGGTTGTCTGGAAGAGATCGCTTTTAGCGATAAGACCGCCCATTGTGCCTACATATTTGTAACTTTACATATTTCTTGTAATAGTTATAGTACTTAAGTGGTGTACAATAAAGAATATTCTATCTATCTATCTATCTATATTCTTACTAGTAGTTCAATCTAAATCCGTAGCAAATTTTATCCAAATCAGTTCAGCTGTATAGCGGTAAAAAAGTAACTTTCCCATTTGTGATATTAGTATGGGAACATGGATGCATCGTGTATCTTTACAATTTCTTTTAACAAGTTACAAAGAGGCCACTGCATAGTACGCATAGCGAGTAATAATTGACCTTATTTAGTCACTTAACTATCATAAAACTAAATTGTCCGAAAACAATGATAACCATTGTTTCCTTCTTGCGTTGTAAGATGTTTTGTTGAATATTATCTGTTGTTGCGAGGTGTTATGGGACCTCTAAACGACCTTATGTTTCTTATTGTATGTTACAAAAATTTTCTCGTGATAATATGATCTTGGTAAAGAATATGCGATTACACGTCGCCGTTACTTCCCTTGGGTCCTGAGGCATTTTCTGTTTCTTCTATTGCGGCTAATTTTACCTACTGTTATGATATTTTATGAGAGTTACACACGTAACGTAAATTTACAGATATGATCGTAAATTGTTCTGTTTGGATTTTCAAAATGTGTGTAACAATAATTGTTATATAATATACTATTTCGATAGCAAGATGTCCAGATCTGAGAGTTGTCTGCTTTTATTTCGTCTAGATATATATATTTTTTTTACTTCCTTGCATGGAATATCAAAAAGACTTCGGCTTCGTAGTAGCGTTGGGTATACTACTTCGATATATACTTACTTAACTATCTACAATATTATCATTCTACCTATCATATTATTTAACCGCACACGCAGATGAATAAATATAAAAATAATGTATTACATTTAAAAATCTTGATCTAACCAGTCTCCATGATGCTTTGGTTTAACCTCTTTGATTGATGATTATTTCACCCTTCACCTCCTCTTTTATCCGCTATCACTTCCGATGCTTTGTAAATCTACTCTGTTACTTACACAAAACTTATTATTTTCTAATAAATTTACAAGTTATAGGAAGGTACCATTTGATTTTCACAACAAATCATGTATGTTGTTATGTATATAAAGGGTATTGATCTTCTAATTTAGAATTGGAACTCGCTAAATGAGTTTGGACCAAAGTTTCAATTACATTATCGACAAAAGTTTGACTAAGAGCTTAAAGAATTATCGTTCGTTATTTGTTTCTAATAACGCGTGAAAGGGTTCAAGCAATTCCCTAAAACTCACTTCGCATAAAACAAAATTACGTATTTAACGATTGAGAGGTAGAGCACCGTGGGATTTCTTACTCAAATCTTCTTTAGAGAAGACCGCAGCTCCGTAATATTACTATTTGGGTAGTGTTCTGTTTGTGCTGGTGAGTAAATTTCCAGGACTCTTTAGCCCGAGAAGGCTTCATTTTTTAGGCTGCAAGCTAGTATCTACATTGTTTTCCATTTTTCAGGGTGAAAAGGCATAAGCTCTTATCCGTCCATATTCTATGGTGGCTGCTGTCCATCGCATCGGGGAGATTTTTTAAATATTCTGTTCTGTATTCTCTTTAAATAATAATATTCGTTATCATTTTATTTTATCATTGTTTTACGTAACGAAATTAAGGTTTATAAACAGCTAAAGTCTTTTATTATATTTTTCTTTTTAAACGACTTTGTTTTGTCCGACAAAGATGGATCACGAAGTGGATTTTTTGCCTTTAATTTAAAAGATATTAGCATTTGAATGGCTAAAACTTTATATTTACCATAAGATCTTAAGCTTTCTTTCACTATTCTCTAATGGTAATGCCATAAGTAAAATTCGGTTACACACTACTACTTTTTGCATCGGTACAAATTGTGTACTGCACCGCAACACTGGAGTTAGCATCGCGACTGTATCGCTGCAGCTGTCATAAATGCATTGCGTTTGCATAGATAAAAACGCGCCTTTGTACTGGTGCAGTTGTCGTAAAGGTTGACAGCTAGCGACAGTATCGCATTTGCATCGCGACAAACCTACGTTTGTATCGTTGCAGCCGTAGTAGTAAGCATGTATAGGTTGACAGCACAACTGTATTGCCTTTGCATCGATGCAAAAATGTGTAGTAGGCAGTAGGTATGCATTTTTTGAATTGCTGTAAAGCGTCGAAGTTTCTAGACTAAGAATTTTATATCCATGGATTTTAAAAGTGTATTACTGTATCGTATCATAGTTCTGATCTTAAAATGAGTAAGTACAAGGATGATTTTTCAAATTATAACCCTTCATAATCACTTCATTATCAAGTAATAGATAACTGGTGAATCGAGGCATTAAGTCTATCGCACATGTTGACAATACTAGTTTGATAACATGATAAGATATAATAGTATAGGTACTTGATGTAAGTAGGTAAGCTGACATAGATGAAAAAGGGTCAGATGTTTTTTATCTAGGTGATGTTTATAAAATGTTAGTCATCAGTCATCATCTTATACTGTAGCGCGAGTCGAGTTAAGTCACGGGTTAAGCCTTGTTTACACATATTATATTACTAGATGTTTCTCACAGTTTCACGTTCGTCCTATGTCACGTTTATTGTTACTGGTATAATAATATACTTTATTGACACAAAACAATTACATTTTTAACTTTCATCCGGTTTTCTTACAACTTTGCACAATCACTTGCATTGAACACTAGCATCTGAAGTAGGCTGAGCCTGTATTTTAGATGCTAGTTTCTTCCATTGACGTTAAAAAATACATTCATAGATCTTCTATCTTATAATGACAGGTAGATACAATATTTTAGTTATATATATGTAAGGTATGCTCCCCTTGGGTTGTAGCGAGATGTTAAAGCTAAATATAGTTAGTAGTCCTATTTATTGAGGTAGGTCATGGTCTACAAATCATCACGCTACTATTGAAAATGAGCATGGCAGTAATAATAAATGTGATAAGGACAAAATATAAACATATATTTACATAGTTTCGGACTAGCTTGTCCCCTAAAGAATGTTTTAGATACTAAAATAGACATGTTCAGAATACAGACTGTTCATATTGGGTCGCTGAGCTAATAAAGTAAAATTCCTTATATAGATCGACTGCATGAGACGACATGGTGTGACGTCACAGACACATTAAGTTTGTGATGAATGATACTAGACAAGGGCCATAATTGTAAATGTGAATTTAAACTAGGTAAGTAATAAAGTTGATATCTCACAATATAAATCGCTATAAGGACGATGGTACGGTCCCTGTATTCAAAATAATTCTACGTACGTAGGTATGTACTTATACAGTTGCCTGAAATAAATATTCCAACTAAGACCATAATTAAATAAAAAGTATTCTCATTCGGTAAAAGCGAAATGTCTTGAGTTTTTATTGAGAATAAAACGCTCGTTCAACTAAGTTTAATTTATGTGCACCGAGCCAAACTGAGCTTGTTGGCTTGAATACGCAGATGTTTGCTGATAAAGGGACTTTAAATTATAAACAGTACTAAAAATTATATTGTATTACAGTTGTTCCAAGAGCGACGTAGCGGTGGTAACCGACTTGTAGTCGGTTACTTTCCTACTGGGCTATACACTTGATGAGCTCGATCCTACGAAGTACCCATGTGAAATTCACGATAAAATATATAGGTATGTACTAATCTATTGATTACTACGGCGCTCATAGCCAGGTGCACTCGTTGTTCGATAAATGATCAATGCGGGCGGAGAGACTTTTGAATATTAGGTATTTGAATAAACTATCGCTGTCGCTCTGCGAGCGCTCGGCCGCGCGATTTGTGCGACAGGGACAACTGCATATCCGACTAAACAGCACAAGTAAAAAGTCGTAATTCGAGGTTTGGCTCTCGCCTATTTCCTCCTCCATTATTAGACCAATTTAAAAGATATTTCGTAAACTGCATGATTAGGATATAAAATGTGACCCTATGTTTTCCTTTTTTCAATTACAGTTGTCATATTTGTATACCAGGCCTATGTTGACAGCCGTCTAAAATGGTTATTTTAAGCATTTTTAAGGGTTTCTAGTGCTTATAAATATAATGAATCATTAAAAAGGAAAACATAGGAACATACAAGAAGTTGATATTAATTTTATTGCAAAAAATGTTTACTTGAAGATCGTAAACCAGGTAGAAAACAGGCGAGAGCGTTTCTATGGAGAATAGACACACCGCATTTCCTCATAAGCAACCAAGGGTTATCCTATAGATGTGTGACCGCATAGTGGTACTTCATTTGAGCGTGTCCGAGTTTCGGAGGGCACGTTAAAAGTCGGTCCCGACTCTTAACAGTCGCTAGATCATGACATCATGCCTAAAAAAACTCTGTCACCAGGTTGGCCACAAACCAAACGATAAGAAGAAGACTACGTATAAATCACAGGTCTGAAGTGGCGACCACGAACTAAAAGATTCAGCGTAGGCAGGTCTTTAACAAGGTGGACCGACGACCTAGTAAAGGTTGCGGGCAACGATGGACAAGGTCAGCTCAGGATCGAGCGCTATGGAAATACTTGGAGGTTTATGTCCAGCTGTGGATGTCTTTCGGTTGAGACGATGATGAATCAAATTATTTGCTATCTGCTAACGGTGCATGCATATGCCTTAGAAGAAATTCTGAAGGCATGTCTGATCCACCAACCTGTATCGGGCCAGCGTGGGTGGTTTTTTTTTATACTATGTACTTATGTGGCAAACAAGCATACAGCTCGTTTAAACACTAAACCTTCTCAGCTCTTTCAATACAGCCATACAGGAGGAGAGACCCGTGGCCAGCAGTGGTCAGTTAAAAAAATTGGTAGCTATTATCATTACTGTATTTCAACTGCTCCGTTAAATAAAAAACACAGGTTATGTTTAAGTAAAACATGGGAACGCATCAAGCACAGACATCAATATCGAAAGAACCGTTTCCGTTACGTGACTCACACCTATGGCACGTTTATTCGTTGCCAGCGCAGCGCCTACTAACATACTAATAAACGACATTCGATTCTGAAGGATTTTTATTTAAATATTAAAAACTTTTAAAGTTTTTAATCTGAACTGGGACCTATGATGTCTTTATAACGATTCTATTGGATGATAGTTATTTTCGATTTTCGTACAGTGACAACCTAAAGTCTAGGTAAAAGATGACATTCTTAATTTTTTTATTAGGATTGCAGATATATATACAGATCTTGGTAGGGATCCTGGTTCTTTTTTACGGTCGCTTGGAGACAGCAAGCTCTGTCGTAGTAGACTTTACAAATATGTATAAACGATTCTCAGACACAAAAAACACCGCCGAGACGCGGCACATTACTATACTAGCTGCAATCAATACAAATACATAAAATTATGATATAAACAATTTTCATAACATACAAGGAAGTTAAAAAAAGTAGATATGTATACGCATATAGTTCAGGTTCTATTAGCAGTTGGCAGGCGGTAACCCGAGCTTGTACCATGAACACGGGGCACACGAACGAGCAAGCACCTATGTATATAGGTGCTTATAGGTAAATGCACGGGAAACCCTTCGATTGGCTTTGTTCGTTTTATAAAGAAGACTTACAAGCGCGTTTTTAAGGGTTATTATAATGGCATGACAAATAACGTGTACAATATAAAGTTAAAACTGTATTTTATCTACATTGATATGCGTATTTGAAAAAGGACGGGTCAAAGAAGAACAACAAAAGAGGTATATCTGGCAAGAATTACAACTTAATAGTGGCTGCTTTTGGCAAATATATACCAAATTAAAAGTACACACCTACCCGGAACCGACGTTCATGCATAAAGAGGTTGATAAATGTAAAGGAACGAAAAGAAGTACATATGTCTGAATCGAAATGATTGGCGTAAGATAGCCTTTGCCTATCTCAATGGGCGTGGTGATATGTAAAAAACATTTTAAGAGTTTTAATAAACTTTTAAACAATAAAATCGTCGATCATCAGCTCTATTTGATAAGCAAATTGTACTAGTTCAGTCAGTACTTAATTAACTGTAAACCCTGCCTCAGCAATGTAAATAACTCAAAGGTACACAGATTTATTGAGGTCACAACCAATAATAATCTGGAATTCTGGCCTATAGTGAGAGCAGTGAGATTGTTTCCGTTTAGCAAATTTAGTATAGTTGAGTCATTGGACATCGTCTAAGGCACCTAAAATGAGTTTCCAGTTTGTGAACTAATCTCTGACGTCAGATGAAGTATGTGACCGCAGTCCGGACACTGCCTGCTATTGGAACACTAGTGTAACCGGTCGACGTAGCACATTCACTAGCGAATAAAACAGCTCAGTTCTCAGAACATGAATACATAGACTAAGAATGATTATAGTGAGTGTTGTATTGGCCATTATAATTATGTTTATCATATTTTGAGCTGCAAATGGAGGTCTATTTGCAGCAGTGATCTTTCGGCTAAGATGATGATGTTAAAGTTATTTAAACAAATAAGTTATGAAATATAAAAAAATAAGTGACCTCTAACGAAATCTAAATAAATCTCCACCCATGCGAAATCGGGACGTGCCACTAGCTTTATTTTATATACCTAATAATACAAAAAAATATTCGCCTAGTAACAGTGTAAAGTATGGTAAATGTTTACTAACAAAGGGCAAGGACATGTTACTATAAGGAGTGAGCAGGAAACTACTTAAATACTCATAACTAGGTCAACGTTGTAAGTTAACATTATTTAGCTTCGTTGCGTGGCTACTTAACCACTAAAAGTTACACGTTTTGTTTTATAAACCCTACAGAAAGAAAATAGATTATGACTATGACCAAACACTTCAAAAAACGTTGAAGTGACAGGATACATTTTTTAAGAATTTAGATTACATATAGGTAAAACTTGAAAAGCTAAAATATTAAGGGAGATAGGGCGCCATACAAGCGAGCAAGCCCGTCTGAGAAGGAAGCCAGAAATCAGTAAAATAATTACATTGGTAATAACTACAATATACTGGTTGGGTACCTTCAGGTCTCCCAGTACTAATTTAGGAATGCATTTTTCACTTCTTTATTTAACTTACTGATTTCGCTACTGATAGACAAAATAATACATTTTGATGTTTTTTCAAAAAGAGACTGACTGAGAGAATGACTTTAAAAAGAGAAGGTTTTCAATTTGTGTGTATTTTTTTTATGTTAGTCACCGTAGAACTCCGTTATTTATGAACCGATTTGGAAAATACCTTTTTTGTTTGTAAGGGTATACTTTAACTTTAGTCCCATTGATCCATTAGGAATTGAGAGAATCCTTAAAAACATATAGGTATAAAAATAATATACAATAAAGTGATTCTGGTATTTATGGAGAGAAAGTAGGAATCAATTTTATATGAAAGTTCATAATGATTGATTATTAAGGCTTTTAATTAAATTTTTTATTACTTTTTGTGCTACCACAAAATTGTGCCACGTTTAAAATTCTATCTGGCTATTAAAAGAGTAGTCTAAGTCAATTCGTTCGTTTCTTTTCAACGCGTCTGTTTAGTTTCAGCGACCGCATCTGTTATTACGGATTTTTTAATGCAATGTATTTATTTCCAATTAAATTTAACAAATTGTAAAAAGTAATTTTACAATTTGTTAAATTTATCCTTAAAACCTCGCCGAGGTTTGTCTAGGATAAACAGTTCTCGCATCTTATTAATCTTAATAATTTTTTAACATCATCATCGTCACCTCAGCCAAAAGACGTCCACTGCTGGACATAGGCCTCCCCCAAGCATTTCCACAGCTCTCGATCCTGAGCCGTCCTTGTACATCGGTTGCAATTTGTAAAATAAAATTATTAAATTAAATTTTGATATGAAAATGTACGTCATACCTACTTAGGTACGTTTTATTACACAAAGGTGCTAATAAATCAAAAATAATTGTCATACATAATGTTAATAATGTCGTATCCCCGACACATAATTTGTAACAATGTCATTATAAGACAATCGAAGTTGATTAATATCGCCGATTCATTATACAAACACAAAAAAGCTCTTATTCGACCTATGTTCCCGATGTCCTTTGTTTATCAGAGTAACATTTCAGGCAGCCGAGCGTTGAGCTACCGCCCGCACGAACATGAGTAAAAATAGAAGTTAATCGATCCTTTTATTCGTGTCAGCCGCTCGCTACATAATCAACAGGTGACCAACAGGAACCCGACCTTTTCTAACACTTCAGTGCAAAACTAATCAGGTAAACATTGTCTTAGTCCGCCTATATGTCATACTAATTTTTCATCAAAGGCGAAAAGGGCAATGAACCAGTTCGGTGAATACTCAGTAATATATTATATTCAAGTAGTTCACTTTAAAAGAAAATTGTGCTGCGCTCAGACCCGCTTAATAAGGTATTAAGTACATAAGAGTAAAAATCTAAGATCCAAGATAAGCTCCTCAAGACCCTATTTCTTAAATTCGTAGCTAAGTAATGTTCGTCCCTTTCCTTTTTCTTAAATTCGTAGCTAAGTAATGTTCGTGCTGATCTATAGATCTTCAAGGCGAAGTAAGCATGTTACGGCCAATCCAAAGGTGAGTGACTGTTTTCTAAAACACATCAAAACCCTACAGTACGTCGAAAATCACGTCTCATGTCAGTTGGGGACGACAACTCGACACGACCGGAGAGGTTAAAAGCAGTCTATGAGAGCGAAAGAGAAGGAGTAGATAGTGCATCAGTCTTTGCGCACACACTTAAGCACTAAATAAATCGGCTGCCTTATCCAAAAATAGTATGAAAAATAAAAGTTATAAATATTGTGTTATGTATACAAAATGTAATTTTTGTTTACACTACCGCGACTTTAAAACCCGGTTTAAATTACTTACAAAAGTAATTTTGATGATTTCAAAGGGGAACGCCATTTAGGAAACGGAATTGAAAACAAATTGCTGGCAGGAAACTCGACTCCTACTTATTTATTTTTTGTTTGATACGTAATCCACTGCCCAAAACGATGGTCGTTGACAACCACAATCTGTAATATTGTACAACAAAGCGTGTGTCACTCGAGCATAAAATAATTTCTGAGAGTAGCGCGTGTAAACATACTAATTCTTCAGCTCGCGGATTAACTGGTAAGTATCTAAAAACTTGTGTGACAAATTCAAATTCATTTATTCATATAGATCACTATTATTATGCAGGTCAATGAAAAATGCCAAATGAGACGTCAGCTAATTTGTCTACTGCCGGGTTCGCTGACTTGAACAGACAGGGCAAGAGCCTAAGGAAAGAACCGGCAAGAAACTCAGGCCACTCTTTACAATTTTATTTGTGTTATAATTAGTTAGCGCAGAAAGTGATGCAACCAAAAACACCATACAAACACAATTGGGTGAAAAACTGGTAGGATAGTGTGTACGGATTGGGCTCATAGATATTTGGCTTCTCTGTGATTTCCATAATCCCGAAAAAGCATAAGAAATATGATTAATTGAGTTTGTGTCGATAAAAAAGAAATAAATAAAATTCTACATAGGCACAATTCTCACTTTTATCTCGGTAAAGGTCAGATAAGAATGGAAAAGGCCATTAATACCATAAAAGTTTACAAGGTATTTTCTAAGTAGATATTTGTGATATTCTTAGCGAGTACATAATACCGCAGGCTTAATAATGGTGGGCTTTTTGGTCTAATGGTTAGTGACCTTGACTTCTAAGTCGGTGGTCGTGGATTAATTCATAATCAGGAAAAAATATTTATTCTGCGTCAGGGTGTAATTGTATTATAGCTATATCTATAATAACTTATTATGTATGTATATATTTAAAAATATACTCGTACTTAAATATGTTTACTATTCGTCTGGTTGGCATAGTACAGACTCTGCGTAGTTTGATAAAAATGATTGTGTGTGAGTTGTGCAAAACAGCCAACGAATCATTTTCATGGTGTTAATAGGCATTAAACCTACAAAAGATATCCTCATTTAATTGTTCAAAATAATGTTTAGAAAGTAGAGGCTAACACCATGCAAACAATAATTGCAAGGCAACTTTCGTGTTATCCTTCTCTCACTCACTGACATTTCGTATGTCCATCGTCACATGTTGGGCGGATAAACTCTGTCATTAAAATACTTTGTAAGTATTCTCGCGTGTGTCGTCTTTAGCATACTTAGTACGCTGTACTTGCATAAATAAGTAATAGTAGGTACATGTAAGCTTCACATAATCAAGTGTTTATACTTCCTTAATATTCTCGCAGCGCTAATAGTTTTTGATTTAATATTTAAAGACATACGAGTTTCTTCCTGGTTGGACATCAATGTAGAAATGTAATTTATTACTACGCTATATTTTGATGTAAATTGAATAAAAGGTGAAGGGCATCTGCAATATGCTGAGGGCAGGGCACATAGCTGGAATAAACGTTAGCCGCTAGAGTAGAAAGGTTTAAGAGTGGGGACTACGAACTGGAAGTCGCAACGTAAGAAGAAATCCAGCAGGTTGGGCAGGCGACCCGGTGAAACTTGCGGACATTATAGACAAGGGCAGCTAAAGACTGTATCCTGTGGAAATCATTTGGAAAAGACATCGTTTAGCTGAGTCACGACTCATTATGTCTGTAAGATATTATAAACAAGGCTATCATCACTGTGAATGATAAAATACACTATCAGGTAACACTTTAGAAACATTATGTGGGAACGTAAAGCTAAAAAGTGCCTCAAAGTTTACGCAGGGCTTCGCAAGTGTGTCAAGTCAGATGCGGTTCATTCAAAACTTAAAGGAAGCAAACTAAACATGCTGCTTGCTTAGAACTAGGAGCCACCGCTTTGATCCATATACACCCTCTTTGGAATTTTCTAGCCTGCTTACACTGAAAAACTTTACCTGTACCTACCAATGGTAGGTACTATTACAATCTATATATATATAAAAGGAGTAGCTGACTGACATATCAACGCAGGGCCTAAACTTGAAATTTTGCACAGATCCCTGTGCAAAATTTCAAGTTTTTTTGAACCTTTTATAATGTAGGGAAGCACTGAGGATTATTGCAAATTTACCCTCTAAGGGGGTAAAACTGGGGTGCAAAGTTAGTATGACATTTTGCTGTTTTTGAAGTTATTCGAGTGGAATTCAGTATGAATGAAGGTTATTCATTGAAAGTCATGAAACACGTATAAAATATTTTTTCGAAAACACTCCAAGCACAAGCACCCCACTTTTATTAAGGGATGCCTTAAGGGGATAAAAGTGGGGTACAAAGTTAGTATGAAAGTTCTCTGATTTTCTATATAAGAAAAAATCTATGGATACAATCATAATACCTACTATGCCATTGCTCGTGGTTGCATAAAAATATTTAATGAATAAATTATTTTCTCGTAAAGTTGAGTCTTTCTCTATAGGCATGGGTTATTTAGTTACGTATAATATGTTTTATTTGAAAATTATATTAATTGACGGGATAAAAATCTTCATTATTAATGATTCAGAATTGACAACGCGTGAATGAACCTCAGTACATCCTTACTAATATCCTTACTTCCTTACTAATATTATAAATGTAAAAGTTTGTGAGAATGGATGTATGGATGGATGGATGTTTGTTACTCTTTCACGTATCTGAACTCTACTGAACGGATCTGAATGAATATTTGGGACAGAGATAGAATATGGTCTGGAATAACACATAGGCTACTTTTTGCAGTGACAACCGACATCCACGCGGGCGGAGCCGCGGGCAACAGCTAGTACCAAAAAGAAGTAGACATAGTCCCGGGCAATCCTGAGATTTTGTGATTTATCACTGGAAGAAGAGCACCTGTGGAACAGTTGATAGAAAATGTATATGAAGCATTTCACTGCCAAAATGAATCCATTATGGCAGTGGTATTGGAATCACGCACGATTTGAACAGCTCACCTATGGAAAGAGTTTGGTGGATTGAGCTAGCTAGTATTGCAAATGCAAGCAGTAGTCCACGTGCGGTCAGATTTGTGCTGTATACAGCATAAGCTGGCCGCACGTGGTTATTTAGGTCGTTTCTTGCTTGCTTAGATGTCTTCCAAATTCCAAACATTTATGTAGGTATTGCGTTAAGACCTTTATTCTAATGGTCTGTGTATAGAGCGTCACCCGTACTGTCATACTGCATAGCAATGCATTCTGCTCTATCGACAACCATATGCCATTGATATGCGGGATGCGTTAAAGAGAGCATCGAACCTTCTAACCAAGCGTTAGCGTAGCTCCTAATTAAAAACCGACTGTTAACAGTCCTTAGATCACGGCATAGGCCTATATGCGCAATGTAAACAACTATCAAGATGGCCAACAAACACTAGTAAAAAAAAGTTTTGATGTAGAAGTCGAAAGACTTTAATGATTGCGGGATCATCTAAGAACTAGTGATTTGCTAGGTTCCTTAGTGACTCCACAATATGCTCGTATTAACTTTTACAGAAAGAAGGTTTATGCCAGACCCTGTTAAAAAGCATTGGGGATATCATGGCTGTATTTTCTAGTATAATTATTTCAAGTTAGTGTACATGAATAAATAAATAAAACTTTAAAGTTTTATAGCATTATTTGTCACGATTTTGCCTTTCTTTTTTTAAATCAGGTTTACTTTTACATATCAAAACTCATACCGGTTCTTTAGCCTAAAAGTATTAAATACCTCGGTTCTGCATTCCCTAATTACAAACAGGAGAGCCGTAACTTTCTTTACCACCTAGGTATTATAAAACTACTGCTACTAGTACTAGAATACATAGTTCTAGGTATAGTATGTAGTATCCGTAAATCATAGAACACTAGTGACCCAAAGTAATGTTTTTTTATGAGTCCGGTAATGCTAGCCGTAAATTTTAGACGACGTTTGCATTAGATTAGGCTAGGGTTTATCAACATGCGGATACGTAGTACCTGCTATTTTTTATTCTGTGGTGGACATGTACCCCTGAGGGTACATCAGGTTCGTAATTTATATCTATCAAATACACAATGGGTATATCTAGTATACCTGCATAGTGATAGGTTTGTATAAAATTATAATAATATTATTTTATATTATTTTGAAAAAAAAAAAATACAATATATAAATTATATTCCTTTCTACCTTCAACTCACTCACGGGTGTAGGGTGTAGTATTTTTAACAAACATAAAAAAGGGGAGGTAATTAATTGGTGTTTTTAATAATTCGTCATTTATGAACCGAAATGAATAAATATTTTTGGGTTGAAATGGTATTATGCGTTTGGTCCCATTTTTATCAAAAGCTAGTTTTGGTGATGGGTTCCATGAGGAATTGAGGGAACTCAAATATTATAGGCATACAAATAGCGATTTGTTTTTTTTTGCAACAAATCATAATATATTCGAATTAAGAAAGTATCATTTGATAAAGTGAAACTGATGAAGAGAACCACAGATGGCCACGTGAACTTCTTAATGATAAGTGTGTCATGGATAGCGATGAGATAGTCTGAATTAAGGGATGAGCTTAGTAATAAATACTAATACATAATAAATATAACATTTATACCGAGGTACATATTGTTTTTCTTTAAGAAATAATGTATACAAAAGCGGTAATATGAATGGTATGTGTGCTTAAATAACTTTGTTATATAATTTCTAACATACATTTTAACAGTTAGAACGCGTGTTAAATACTTAGTATTTCAGTGACCCAATTCATAACTTCGGACGTTAACTTAATCGGAATGTCAGATATTAAGCTGAATAGCCATTCATTAAGCATTTAAAACAATTACTACAAAAAGTTCTGCCTCGAATATCCGTTAAACGCCATTTCGATTCAAGAAGTTAAGAGAGGTAGTAGTCCATATAAGCGTACAAGTCCGACTGGGTAAGGACCTCACAGTCTCTACAGTCATATAACGATACAAGGAGGAGTCTTTCTAGACACCTCTCATTTTTAGCGCAGAGGTTTAAAAAATTACCAAAACTAGTTTTAGAAACAGATTGAATATTCAACAGTGATACATTTTGTCCCGGCACTTGAATAGTTAATATGGATTGTATAGTCACCGAACACTACGAGTACATGCTATGTCTTACTGTACTAAAGTACTAAATCTGTTTAGATGTCGTAATAAAACAGAATATATGAAAGAATAAATCTTTACTTTTAATTATGTAAGTAACTACTTTACAAAAACTAAACGACTTATGTATGTTTTTGTGGCGGTCATGAACAAATCTTATGTAATTAAACGATTGACTGCCTGTACGTTTGGTTGCCTCGCAATTTGCAACCGCGTGGCGTGTTAAGTTATTTACAAAATATGGTTGTTTAAAGTCTAGGTGTACTTTGTATCCTTAAACTGTGTATTTGTAAGTACTGTGTCGCAGGGACGCAGGGCTTATATTTATATTTTAAACAAAAAATAAATAAACAAGATCATATGAAATAGAGGCGCTAATAGCCAGGTGCACTTGTTCATCAGAAAACGATCAGAGTTTTTGGTAAAATACATACTTACCATTATTGCTCTGGCGATTTAACGGAAATAAATTACACCCAGATGACCCAGACTATGAACCACCATATAAACCATAACAGACAATCCCTAACGCTGGGATGAGGATCGAAACCTATTAGGTATACGCTGCACAGCTGTAAATGCAATGGCCACTCAAATATTAAATATCTTAAGACTTTCATCGTCATCATCTTCTCAATTCTTTTGGACAACCTTTGCTTTTGTATAGTAGTTGATAAAATCCCCTGTCTCCTACTATAACGACATTTTATTGGACAGTAAACGAATTTCCCAATTTGTTTGGCCACTTCATGTCGTAAATTGAAATAGCCGACCTTAGTGACTAGTTAATCTCAAGTAGTATTTTGTAGTAAGAAAGTTTACCCTCTGAAGTAAAGCGCGGAGACGAGGACGGGTGCCGTGCGAGAGTCGGCGGTAAACATCATCATAAAAGGTGTAGGTAGGTACTGCAGGAACCGCTTGTATGGGGTTATTAATATTAAAACACTACGAGACGGAGTAAATACAGGCAATGGAGCTTAAGTATGCGAGTTCAATGCTTTCATCTGTCACAATAGCTAAGTGTATCAACTTTACTTTTAAACAAAAAACTTGAATAAAAATGTGCTATACAGTGTTTACGTAATTCTTTAATATTTATACCGAGTATTTGACAATACTTTGATTTAGATATATGTATATTTTAACGATGAAGTAGGTAAAGCATGTGATTAAACCCACATGTCTTAGAAGAAATTCTATAGACACGTCAGATTCATCAGCCCGCATTAGACCAGCGTGTTTGAATTAAGGCCTAATGCCTCTCTCTCATGATAGAGCTGAGAAGAGACCCGTGCCCAGCAGTGGCACATATTATTATATGGTGCTACTATTATTATATATGTATATATTTAGCAATAATAAGAACCCCATTTCCTTCCCCAGGATATCATCTGCTTACTAAATTTCCAGCCCGAAGCGCTTGTGAAACGACAACAGAGAGTAGCATTTATAATATTAGTAACTAGCTTGTAATGTTGACGTAGCATATTCATTAAGAAAGCATTTGGAATTTGAATTATATTATACATACTCAATTCGTATTTAGGTAAGAATAAGAGGTCACGTTCTATGGGAGTAGTTTTATTGAACTTTGTTTATCGGAAATGATATTATGGAAGTAATGCTTTTTATCATAAACGTAACGTTAGTTATAAACACTACATAACGGAGAAATTAAGTGTTAGTCGTTTTTAGTCGCAGACACTAATGGGAAAGCCAACTTAATGTCTTCCTGTCTATCGTCGTAAATAGTATGATCATGATTTTTACGTATGCTATTGTTAACTTTAAAAGTAGTTTTATACACACAATAATTAGTTAAACTTTCGACGAGCTGTTAACCTAAGTTTAATTTAATTAATACTTATATATAAATTGTAGTTAGTCATGAAACCTATTGTATAATAAAATGTGCTAACTTTTATTGTTCTATTAAAAATTATGTCTAATTTAAAACATTCATGCATGTCATCATGTTTTAGTTATTTTTACTTGCAAGATAGTAAAGATTTATAGGTCTAATCCCTTGGTTTCATTAAATTCATTTTAATTAGAGGCAATTTATTGTATTAATATTATGATAATATATCTTGAATTATTATGGGTTTTAAATATAGTACGACATAATGGTGTATCACACAATGTCCGTCTTGTGCGTAGGGTTACCATTCGCAAGAAAATAGGTACAGATGGAAAGAATAGCCACAGTTAGATAAAAGTTATATTGTATGCAAATATAAACCTTTGATACTTGATAGTTACTTAGCAATTAATATGTATTATTAATATAGATAGATAAATGACTGACCTGTTGGTCTAGTGGTTGTTGACCCTGATTGCAAAGTTTGGGTTCGATTCCCACACGGGACAAAACTTTTGCGATTCATTATGTAATCATGTAATTTGTGTCCGTGAATTCTATGCTTGAGAAGCCCCTGCGACACAGGGCCTGTTTCCGGTAGGTAAGTTGTCTTTTTAAAAATGAAATGAAAATAAATTTATTTATTTTGCGTATTGCAGTAACAAAGCACGTGGTCTTTTTTATTAGGTAATATCCTTAGGCAAGAGGTCCAGGAAGCAATTTTAGCATCCCTCATCACTCGTTAGAGATCATATGTAGTGCTTTTGAACATTAATATGAAAAAAAAAAGTTTAATTCATAATAAGCACAGGCTGTTTAGAATTTAGGCTATGCAGTACTCAACATAGTTAGAGTCATACATAATATTATTATTACTGTCACTCGTTGATGTATAACTACTGAAACACTCGCAGATCGGTGAGTTAAGGATAGGTGGCCAAAGACCATAGTGATGATAAGAGACCACGTGCGGGGCATAGTGGTATTTTCAGTGCGTGCTTCTAGGCACGTCTATATTGGCGGAATGAAATAGTAATCTCTCTATAAAAATCAACCACTGGATATGTACCTATACCATATACTAAAAAAACCATTTAAGTTAAAACATTGTCGCCTTTTACAGTAACCCTAAAATCTAACCGCACAGCGACGCACTTACGGGAGCGTGCCTATGAATGCATTTCTAAGCAGCTTGTCCTTAGATCCTTGAGGAGTCGAGTTTTTTTCACTCATTCATAGTTCGTATACTGCCTTTAAATGAGCCTTGCTACACAAAGAATATTACCATCCAAAACCATCACGTGTTAATTTTTAAATTAGTTACGGTACTGAACACAATTTAATTGCTAACATTGTTGTTTTATATTTTGACTATTTTTTTATTATACGTGAAGTTTCACACGCTAAAATAGTTGTAGCAGGGTTTTTTGTGATTTCTAAAGGCGGGTATCGACATCAGGAGGCTTGCCTCGCGAGGAATACCACCCTAGGCCCCCAGACTCGTGATGTGGAGACACGTTTGCCTCGCGAGCCAATTTAAACGTTGCCTGACTGACTGCCTGCTCAATACGAGCACCAGATGAGCAGCCTCCCCATGTCAGTACCCAGCTTAAATAGCAAAAATGGGAGTGACTGGGAGTAATTTATATATACTTAATATGTATGTGGTAAAAAATATTCTTCGTTCCTAGTTTGAATTAGACACCCTGGTCATGTGTGAATTGTTCCAAAATATTACATACCTACTATTATATTATAAACTATATTGACAAAATGAAAGAGAAAGGTCATGTTGTACAAAGAAGTCAAAAAGGAGGAGAGACGTACAATTTGGCATCTACTCTTTTGACTCTTTAATAAGGAGAGACAGACGCTAAGCTTGTGTCTGGTCGAATAAGGTAGTTTTCCCTAACCTATAAAGTTACATTTTAGTTTAAACATCTCATGTATTAGTGACAAGCGTTTAATTAACCACCTGCCTCGTCATAAACAACAGAGTTATGGGGTCTCACGTTAATTCGTCACTGAATATTTTAGCTCCACTTTAAGTTAGCTAAGTTCATTAAAGTTTTTGATTGGAAGAAGTTCTACAGCAGTTCAGCTTTGGAAGACCTATTAAATTTTTACAATGGTTATTAATTTGTCATGGTAGTTTTTATTATAAGAGTACTTATATATATTGATTGTGTATTGTGTGTATGTATAGTAAACGAAATATCTTGAAGAATGTGCAATATTTTATTTTTACTAGGTTTTTTTTTTCGCGCGGAAGGATATTGATTGCGGTGCCCCTTCACGGCGTAGTTGGTTAAGAGGAAACGCGGTGTGTCTATTCTCCATAGAAACGCTCTCGCCTGTTTTCTACCTGGTTTACGATCTTAAAGTAAACATTTTTTGCAATAAAATTAATATCAACTTCTTGTATGTTCCTATGTTTTCCTTTTTAATGATTCATTATATTTATAAGCACTAGAAACCCTTAAAAATGCTCAAAATAACCATTTTAGACGGCTGTCAACATAGGCCTGGTATACAAATATGACAACTGTTATTGAAAAAAGGAAAACATAGCGGCACATTTTATATCCTAATCATGCAGTTTACGAAATATCTTTTAAATTGGTCTAATAATGGAAGAGGAAATAGGCGAGAGCTAAACCTCGAATTACGACTTTTTACTTATGCTGTTTAGTCGGATATGCAGTTGTCCCTGTCGCACAAATCGCGCGGCCGAGCGCTCGCAGAGCGACAGCGATAGTTTATTCAAATACCTAATATTCAAAAGTCTCTCCGCCCGCATTTCCTCTTAATTTAGTAATTTTTGTATATTGAGCGAACTTTCTTCTTAAGACATTTTATTTATTATTTAGTAAATTGTTAAAATATTGTTATATATATAAAAAACATGGTGCTTGTAGAAAGGGAAAAGAAAATGAGTTCCTATTGCTTCAGCTTCCATTTTTCGCAATCGTCGTCAGTTACAGGTAGATAAGTTTTAGCATCCTATGATTGTATGCAAAAATTAAGTGTAAAATAAAAGAATAATCGCCTAGCGGGCTAGCAATCACTAGCGGACAGCACAGATCACAAACAACAAACATCAAAACAAAATCGGCTGATAAGTTTTTATTAGGTAATTGGATTTGTACTCGTATATTATGATGATAGGCACAAGTTGCATAAAATACTCCACTAACATCTACGACTTAAAACCCCTTTAGAGCGGGTCAAAGCCGCACGCAGGTTCCGCGACATGGAAAGAATGAGGTTCAATACACTTTAAACAAAACAAAATTATTCGTTCGGTCGACTGCATACATTTTGTCTGGAGCCAACTCAGCCATAAAATCAGGTTTATATCTTTTGCTGATATCGAAAGGAAAGGTTTTTACGTAAGCTGTTACGACACGTCATCAATATTGACGAAAAACCATTCAGGATTTCAGATCTTTTACGAGATAAACACAATCACACTATACCTTGTATAGTTTTGGAATATTAAACGCTTATTTAATGGGCATTCTCTCGCTTATATTACATATATAGTAGAGGGCGTGCGACAAGAGGGTCAAAGTAAAAGTAGGTACCCGAACCCGAGGTTCATGAACGTAGAGGAAGTGAAAGAAATATTATATAATATATTGTCTTCATCGAAATTAGCGTCAGGCAAGAAGATTATTATGAAATAATACATATGAAGTGAGGAATATATACTATTGTTATTAGCAGCCATTAGTGTAAGGATTTTATTACTCTTGTTGAATTAGGTAAATACGTAATCTTGTTAAAATAAGTTCGTATTTTCTTTGTTAGAATTTAGATCTTATGTAGAAAATGACACAGAAAGCCACAACTTGAAGTAGCTTAGTAACAACCTGGTTTTAGTGAGCTTCATTGCTAATTACATTTAAAATAACTACTTACTTAGAAAGATTAAAATAAAAACTGCCAATAAGATAAAATACTTGGTTTTATTGATACTAAATATTAGTCAGGGAGTGTAAATGTAATTAGATTAGTCTCAGCGCATAGGATATCAATCATTTCACTAATTACATAAACCGTTGTAAAGGGGATGAGAGTAGCCGTTTTCAAACATCAAAAATAGAATCTTTTATTGGCTTGGTTGTTGGTGTATTTTTAATATTTATTTCTGTTTCGGTAAAGGTTTCAGATTATTTCGGTGATACCTTAATTACGTTACACGCAGCATACACGAGAACTGATAACAAACTATGACGTATTTTCATTTTGAACAATGGTATAAGGACGCCGCGTCATGGTACAGCTCTTGGTTAGGGTTTCAACTTGCGGTGTACATTGAGTATTGTGCAACTTATATTGAAGGTACGTGTATGCTTTCAATGTGCGTATACCTACTACGTTACTCCACTGTAAGTTAGAATGGCAGTACAGTAAAGAGTAGGTACGTACTTATTGTCGATATAGTGAGGTTGTTTGCGTTCGCTGCTGACAGACTTTAGTTACGTTTTGTGGATGGTTTTATTGATACTATTTTCCGCAGCATAACTTGGAAAGTGTTATTGGATTTTTTAGGCTCAAGTTCAGTAGCAATACGGAGTCTGGAATTCGGGTCATGGCAATAGGCTCGCCTCTGCCTTCCGCTTCTGAGAAAAAGGTGTGATGCTATGTTATGCAGAAAAGTGACACATGTTTTTTTCACAAATGATAAGTTGCCTATTATATTATTAGTTTGTTTTTTGTACTCGTTGCGCCTGTCTGAACACGCGATGTTAAAATGTGAATAGGTAGATAGGTATTTAGCATACAAATGCAAAATTGAGGTCAGTGGTCAGCATTTCACCAAAATCATACTGAATTATCGCCTGTAACGCAGATTATGAGGTGAACTTTGTAATTCTACCATGTGGTCATCAGTTACTATCAGTTACCGCAACCAATGGACACTTGCAATGCCGGGGACAACACTCCCGTGTTGCTGACGCCAAAACATTTAACCCCAGAGTTTTGTGTTACCTATGTGTAACGATGGCACCAGGACGTCCAGGTGTGTGCAGTTATTTGGCTATAGTGATCTCATCCCGAAAACCAACTTAATGCAACAAATTATCATAAAAATTGTTCTTAGGGTGTTATCAAACCAGAACGATCGGTGTCGCATCAATGCCTTGTGCAACATCAATAGCGATGATTAATAGCTTCGCCTCGTCAAACACGTCGTTCGACAATAGAAGCTTGTTTGAGATAGTTCGTAAATTCTTAAGCCAATCAACAAAAACCTAAATTCTATTGACTAACCGACAAACATTGACTTCATAATAAGTCGATGCCCACAATAGTAGGAAACGATCGACAAATAGAAGATGTGATCAATGTACCTACGATAATAATCAAGCCAAAAAATATCTGCCCTTCTAGACAAGTGGCATAAACGCTAGTCGAATCGAATAGAATAGAAAGTAAATATATGGTATTTGACGTAACAATGTCGTACACTTATGTCAAATCCCATACATTTGCTTTCCATTCTATCCGATTCGAGTACAGAGCCTCTAGACAAGTGGCATAATCGATAGTCGAATCGAAAAGTCAAAAAAACAAATGTATGGGATTTGACGTAAGTCTACGATATAATGTCGTAAACTTACATCAAATCCCATACATTTGGTTTTTTAACTTTTTGATTAGACTATCGCTTATGCCACTTATCTAGAGGGGCAGTTTATGCCACTTGTCTAAAGGGACAGTACAGTTGATTTTCGGGGTGTCAGGATAATTTACTTTTGATACCCCGGTACCCACCTATATTTGAACGAGCGGGCGAACATCTCCGAGTCTACTGGAACAATCCGGCAAATTTGCACGACATTAACTCGAGGATCGTCGTGATTTTGAAATTTGGTAGGCAGGAAGTCGGATTAATGAGACACTGATGTTTTTTAAGTCGCGAGTTCACAGTTCTGCACGAACCACTAGTAACAATAGCGTAACCATACAATGATTGACGTGAAAGGGTCTCTTGACGAATATCCTACTATTTAACGATCTACATCGATCGTATAAATGTTTTAACACCCTTATGTTATAGTGGTGCGGTGGACATTTAGCATGGCGAACATGCAAGCAAAGTTCGGTTTCGTTAGGTCAATGAAGGCCACATTCATTCTTTACACTGCTATTCAATGGATCAACACCATAATTTTGAAATAGATTTAATAAAGTAAATAATGCAAATTACAAAGTAGGAGGTATTTTCATTCTTTTTTTAAAGGTATGCAATTAGACCAAAAAAATTAAACATCTATATCTTACCTAATATAGCTAAATAATAATAAAGCTGAAAAGTTTGTTTTTATACGCGGTAATTTCTGAAACTACCAATCTTATTTGAACAATTCTTTTTGCATTTAATAGCCCAATTCTTACGGAAGGTTTTATGATACTTACCATCTCGCTATGACCCAAGAGAAGCGCGATAGTAACAGTTCACATGACGCAGGACGAATTAAATCAAAATTTAACGATCAAACAGCGGGAAAGAGCTAGTATATTTCTAAATCGGAATATTATAAACTCAGCAAACATTATAACTGAAGAGTGTATAAACTAAAATAGAAAACCATGTGCCTTCCTTACAAGGTAAGTAAATAAATCAACAAACAAAGAACTACTTTATACTGAATAGTGAAAACCTTAACTCACCTGTATTATTTATGGATGTTATCGGGTGAACAATAAATAGAAGCAGTGTTATAACTGTTCCACAATACTGTTTGCAATTCATCTTGGACCACCGCTCTAATTCTTCCATGACACGTTATAATAACTTCTGGAGCATGATAGTTTCTAACTATCGTCTACATTTTCATATTCCATCAAACTCCATTACACTTTGACGAAATCATGCAGAAATCCAGTCATTTTTAGAGCTGTTGCTAGGGTTTTAGTTGCCACAACATACGTTATACACCTGTGGAATTCGCTCGCCTTGCAACTACACGGACAAGGTAGGGATTACTCACAGTCACAACTTCATAAGTTCACTCAACTTTGTATATATAAATATTACACTGGTTTCACACAAATAAAACTTGATTACATCACAAATAACTTAAATTAATAGTCTATAATATCCTCTGTAATTTATATTTCAATTTTGAAAGTTTTTATGAACTTCGAAAGTTTTATAAACTTCATTGCACAATCGCTTGAAGGACGCGACAACTTGACGGGCAAAACGCGTTCGTACTTCGTACAGCAACAAAAAATGTACGTTTTGTCAGTGTTGCCAATATTAGGGTTAGTTGAAAGTAAAGGCCCAGTAGAATAAATTTCTACTAAATTAGAATACTTTTTTGCGTTGCACGAAACACATAATTCATCATTATTCTGCTTTATTTTTAGAATCAGAAACTACAATTTTAACGCAAAAAATAAAATAACATTAATAAAAATTGCAAAGAAATGCGACAATCATAATCTATCCTTCCTCTATCTAACTAGTTCGCATTTAACAAACTTTAACTTATTTTAATTGCCAGTAATAATATTACGTAAATTCATACTTAAAAGCATTGAATCATAAAAAAATCCAGTCATCCATTTAAATATATTAAATTAATTGATTTTTTCATTTTTTATATACTCCTTCATATTTTCCGTTCTATAGTAAAACACTGTATCTTTTTCTTCTTATCGTTTGGTTATTGGCCAATCTGGTGACAGAGTTATTGAGATCGCCCTTATTTAGGCCCATATAAAAGTTTTTGGAACTCTTTCATACTTGACACTGCATTATTATGATCGGGAATAATATTTTATCTAATAGAGTTTAATTATAAGTACAAGTGAGCGTGTGTGTATCTTACACTTATAATTGTAATCTACTATTTAAAAAAAGTGATTCTTTCACTTTTAAAATTTACTTTGTGGCTCTTCAGTGCTGCAAATCTCTGGGTAAGATATTCAAAAATAAATAAAATAAACTTTACTTCAGACAAATCCATAATTTGTTAGTAATACACACACCTTATAACTATGTTAGTAACAAATAATAATAAAATATATTATTAACAATCCTAACATTAATTCATAAATCTGTTTCCACCATCTGACGCACTGGGGACATGTACATGAGCCCGAACCCAGTGCGCCATGATGGGACAACACGGCTTGCTGCTAGTGACCTCCAGAATGCTGTTGGAGCTCCCACGCACTCCGCGCATCATGAATGCTGTTCTTTTGCGGAGGATAGTTGTGAAACCGTCCGTATTTGTTTCAGTAAACATTCCTGATGCACTACAGTAACGTGGAAGCCCCAACAACATCCTGAAGGCATTATTATACTGCACTCTGAGAGCGTTGAATGCCCTTTGCGTATATCCGATATTAAAGTAGACCAAGTATAATAGCAGACCAAATAAAGTTTAGCTTAGTAGCAATAGTTACACTAGTTTCAATATATAAATCAGGCAGTTCACCGAAATGAAACAACATTTTAGTGGATCAAGTGGCTCCATAATTTATATTTATTAAACACGTTAATGAGGACGTCGGCAAATATGTTCTAATATATTTTCCCAATATAGTTAGATATCATTTATTTTTAGTCCCGTTTTAGTGCTCTCAATACTCAATAATGAATTAATGATAGTCGATTCTGTACTACAAACATGCAAATAATATTGATATCAACTGGGCGTTAATAACTTCTGAACTAAAATAAGTCCATGGATATTATTAATTGACTTTAAATATTAGTTTTTATTTATTTTTATATTAATATACATAGATTGTAATTATTAGTCGAATATTCATATAGTAGTCGATTTTACGGTGCACACCACTTCTGACACAACACTAATTTAATTCTTTCGAAGTGTTTTGTCATTTCGGTTCGCTGAGGCGGGCATTAAATCCTAGGTAATCTTTGTTTTTAACGCTATAAATGACGAGAAAAGCAGTTCACATTCTAAAGTAGTTATTGCAAAGCTCGTCCATTATAATATTTCAGTCGACAAATACAAAATTCAGTGATAACCTTAGTTGTTTCACGGTGTTTTGACATTTCTTCGTGCAGATGTGAAGTTCCTAGTTTTGAGGAATAACTATAGAAATAGACGTGTTCTGACTCAAATCTGTATTATTTCAGCCATGGTGCGTATGAATGTATTGAGTGATGCGCTGAAATCAATTCACAATGCTGAGAAGCGCGGAAAACGTCAAGTGCTCATCAGGCCTTGTTCGAAAGTTATCGTCAAGTTTTTGACTGTGATGATGAAGCACGGTTACATTGGCGAGTTTGAAATCGTCGATGACCACAGAGCTGGCAAGATTGTTGTCAATCTAACCGGTAGACTGAACAAATGTGGAGTCATATCGCCCCGCTTCGACGTACCCATCAATGACATCGAGAGGTGGACTAACCTACTACCATCACGACAGTTCGGGTAAGTCTCTTAGACTTTAAAACTCTTAGACTTATTTCTTTGAAGCCTATTTTCATTCCTAATTACAAAAAATAACTTAGAAGTACCTAATAGCAGAACATAACCTGTAATACATCATCAGTTGGTAGTCCTTGCGTTCGAGATACAAGACTAGAAATCATTTATGTACTTAAAACTATTAATATTAATTTGTTATTGTTATGCTTCTCGTCACTAACTTGCTAAGTTTATTCTGAATGTTTAAAAAATAAATCACAATTCACATTTAAATTGATTTTGAAAATGGTTACTGTTATGGCTACTATTTAATATATCTTGCACCCTACTACATTTATCTCTGCATCAGAAGGTTGGCTAGTAGAGAATGCCTTTGGCATTATGCCCATCTTTATATCTTGTACCTAGAGTAAATAAATAGATTTGTCAAATTACAGTCTTAGCTTGATTTGTTTATATTGATAGCTTTGATTACATTGATTGATATTGTTCTGTATGCCAGTGTTCTACAAGCTTTAGGTCTTTAATTTAGAAAATCAGGAAATTATGGCGGATCACTGTAAAGAACAAATCCATTTTTAAGTATTAATAATCAACATTTATCATTATATAATCAACAAACCCAAACTTTATATTTTTCTTCAGTCAATCTATCGTAACTTTATAAGATAAATCATTTTTTTCTGAGGCACGCCAACTAATGACCACAGTACACCAGTGCGGCACACACTTTGTGGAACGCTGCTGTATGCAATATAATATTATAGTAATTAATAATGCACAACTACCGCGGATCGCCAATAGTTCTTGTTGGTTGTCATTTGAAAGTTTGTGCTATATTAAATAAAATGTCACAAATTGATATCTTTGCTAATATTAGTAGATATTGTAAGTGGTGTTTTATACATACTTTATTTAACAAATGCTTTCATTTCTTTGATTACTGATTGATATTCTGATGGACACAAACTATATCAAAGTATAGATGGAGTTTCAAGGTATCAGCCCGGGCCAGTCTATACATAATTATGTATGTGTACATAGTCACCTTTTGTAGAGGGAAGGGCAGAGACAATTTTAATGTTTTGCATATTGGAGGTCATCCTGTACTTAGATGCAGTTTGTATCTGTTGGAGTATATTACATACATGCAATGAATTGTTGAACTACTGTTAGTATATTACTCTAATATAATAAATGTTAATGTAATTGTTTGTCATATTTGTGTAGCTAATCTATGGAGTTAATTTAAATTGAATTTGTTATAGATATAGTTTCTTTTATACTTGGTGACTTGGCTGATTGTAACTTCATGTAAAATAACTCACTGGGCATACCATTACCTTATAGTGATTTAGCCTTACCTTATAGCTATAAAGTTGACATCTTACGAATTTCTAATAAAGTTTCAAAATACATTGCTGTAAAGATGTCATGTGTAATAATACCCGGTGTATTACTATCTAATTTTTTAATATCTTTATCTGTGTTTAAAAGTAAAGAAATGATTTTAATTGAATTTATTTTGCTTCCAGTTACCTTGTTCTGACAACCAGTGGTGGCATTATGGACCATGAAGAAGCCAGAAGGAAACATCTTGGAGGAAAAATTTTAGGCTTCTTTTTCTAAGTTTACTCAATATAAATGAAAATGTATTTCTTGTTTTATTTATTTTTCACAAAAATGAACTCACTGCATATCATTTTATTAGAGCATTTGGATTGTGACGAATTTAATATTCTATTTCTGTTTTTAAAAGATAAACTTTTGGACTGGGGTACAACTTTACGAACATACAATTAACAGACACAGATTACACACAGACTGAATAAACATTTATAGATTACACAAAGTTTTGTCGCGGTTTTGTCCCATGTGGAAATTGAACCCACACTCAATGCAGTTTGGCGGCGAGGTGACCACATTCTACTGTGGGACGTCTCTATGTGGAGATAGTTTTTAGCTCTGCTTATTATCTTATATAATTTTGTTGAGGCTATATTTGTAGGCCAGCGGCCTTCTGACTTAAACCAAATAAAGGACCGTAACAGCATTATGGCGATTTAATTTTGATCTTAATTAAAAATTAAATCTTCCGTTTTACTCATTACCTTGGCCTGGTTGGAATTGGCTTGGATGTGCCTGAAGCCTTTTTGATTTTTGGTACTACTGACTGAAGAAGGCTACTTATTTTACAGCCAATACCATGTATAATCGAGTTGTAGCATTGTCTCTTCTTCCTCCTAACAGGTCCTGGAATTTGGGCCATTTATTTATATACAAAAACCCAAGATATACAATCGGCATCACAAAACCGCACGCGTAATATACGCGCATTGTTGCATGTATTTCAAATAGTATCGCGTCGGTTGTCACTACACTACGCTACAAATTCAACTACGCGTAAGGTTGAGTTTGAAACGAATGTTATTATTATTATTAGGTACTATACTAATGTATAATAATGTATTGGCGACTGTTTAGAGCATTTATTTTATTCAAGAATGTGTATCTTCGGTTTTTTGCAAAAGGATGCATTTGTGACAGTCCTATTCTGTGTAGGTGCTTGTACGTGGAGTAGTTGTTGTAATAGTAGCAACTATTTTCGTTTATTACTTTTGCGGTCTAAAAGAAAAAAAGTACCTACCTGTACTATAACAATAACTTCTACAAGACGTCATATTGCATGCTGAAAAAAATAAGGCGTTTTATTTGACGCTTTTATCATTATATGTACACTACGCGACATCTAGCGCCATTTGGTAAAACTGTTAACTTAGTATAGTTAAAGCTAGATGGCGATGGCGGTAGCTGAATGCTGAATACGCTTTTTGTTCATGTCATTTATGATGATGACTCTCAGGCTAGGTGAAGGACGATCTTCGCATAAGGGTGCGTTTCCATTGACTGGAAGCTGGGCGGAGTGGTGTGGAGAAGAGCAGTTAAAAGTGGCAAGTGTTTTCATTGAAGCGGAGTAGAGCTGATCTAAGCATCATATATGTATTGATCAGATGGATGTACCTATTCAGCTATAAGCATGGGAGGAAGAGGTGTAAAAAGGATTCTCGTGTAAGTTATGACTTAGAGGAGACTATGCAGGGCGGTTCAGGCTGTACCTTATAAAAGGGAGAGCAAAGGGGACAGCGGCTCTAGGTACCTACTAATTAATTGCATGATATATATTAAGTAGATAAGCATAGTTGTTCGTTTTATTTTTAGTGACGTCATTGTATAGGTAAACTATTGGGTTCGTAATCCGTAACAAACGAACGGTATGAAATATATTGTGCCATAAAGTACATATCACAGTGGGTATTTGTCAGGTATTTTTAAGAAACCGTGACTGTTATACCTAGTATCATAATTCACCTATTATGACACAACTGATAGGGTTGTCAGGTTTTCTGTAGTGGTTTATGAGTCGGTTCACACTGCGGGCTGGCAACGTCCTGGTTGAGTATATTTAGTGAATACTTTACCTACAATTCTAACATTTTCAAGTCTTTAATTCAAGTGTTATTATACAACGGTTGGTCTTAATACTTAGTCAGTTTGTACCATAGGTCTGATCTTCGGCTCTCGGCATCCAGTTAATACCTAATTAAATATCTACCTTCTGCTGGCTGCTTTCAGCAAGTTGCTACTCCCGTTCCGATCGTTATTTCAACCTACCTACATTGTATATTTCTATTTTCATTTGGCTAACTGATACATAGATAGGACCATCCATTGCCAGATTGACGGTTTACCTTATTTCACCTCACGCCAGGTATAGTTCCCTGTCTTCCTTCATCGTTATTTTACACTCAGCTACTTATTGTTCCACCTATGACAAAGGTTTTCCACAGTAAAAAAATGCCAAAAACTACCTTCAATCTGGCAACATTGACTAATGACGTAAGTAAGAATAAGTCATATCCAAGGAAGATCCTTGGTCATATCATCCAGATGCATGGATACCTACCTGTTGAAAAGAGATTAATAAATCTAATATCTTGAGAATATTTACAATATTTAAGATACGTTAAATGGTTATATCATACCTATCTATATGATAACAAATATACAGCATAAATATATCTACAATTATATAAGTATGTACCTATACAACAATAAAAAAATTATATTAAATCTACAAGATACTAAATAAAAAATACGCTACTCACGGTACCTATTGTATTGTGATAATTCAATCAAGTCTATATGCTTACCAGCGTAGCGACTATTTCTGTAATCAGTGCTAAGTAGGTGGTAATTTAAAATACTCGTATGTACTTCGGCACTTACTTTTTTTGTTGGCGACACACATTATGAGCACCCAACTAATAATATGCGTAGCATTCCGTCACCGCCTCACCGGGTCGTGGTTGTAGCGCACAAGCACAAACGCCATCACCACCATTCTTGTTCCCCGCCACTCTTCCGTTTCGCTCGACACGACAGTTGTGCGCTGCACGGACGAAAGATACTACGCTTGCTGTCGCCGGACGAAAATGTGTGCCGCGTCCACAGTGTACTAAAGTTATATTGTGTCTGTGCTCGTGATTAACTCTCTCGATTAAAAATATTTTTTACAATACGAACGTTAAACTCAAATAATGATGGCTCCCGAGACAGTGGTAACTTCGGAACACAACAAACCAACAGGGCCTTCTTCTCAGCAGCAGGGCGGCGCTCTGAGCTGGATTAAAATCGACGTCAACTATTTCAAAACTCCACCGGGTCTACTAAAAGTCGTCCAACTAGTGAGTATATTACTTCAATTGATCATACAACGGTTATACATATTAGTTATACGACTGAATAATTACAGGCTATTTAACTTAGCTAACTTAGTAGAGTTAGCAGCGTAGGTCGTTAATCATGTATTTAGTTTATTCTTAAGAAATGCCGAAACATTAAAACTGCCTAAGTTTTCCAACGTTATTAATTAGTCACATAAATCTAATTTTCTTTTAATGATTTAACATTACATAGCAAAATAATTAACACAGCGTTAGGTAATTTGCGATCCAGTTAAACCTATAATTAATGCCTCAAGTTGAGAAAAGTTACACGGTATAAATTATTCTGTAGTAAATAGAAAGAGATTATTCTACGGCATTGTTAATTTTCTAACAGTAGTTTATTTTGTGTACTTGTATCTCCAAATCGGTGTCGTTCAAGTTACGCACGCTTACCTACCGTGAGAGCGTGTACATAAGCTTAATGTATTTTATGCATATGAGATATCGAGGCCATAAAACGTTGCATATTGTCGCTGAGAATGCTTTTTGGTGTCGTGGAGGTCAGTAGGCGGTGGGGTGCGGGGGCTGACGCAGCAGGTTGTAGACGAACAAGCCGGTACATGCGGAGGAGGCGAGCTTAACTTACTCCTCCATTCACCGTCGGCCGCGTTACTCTACCTGAGTCTACTAGAGGTTTTGTAAGCGGCCCTGTTATGTAGCTATGCTACAATGTATAGAGAAGGCTTTGTAATGATTCTGTTTGTTATAACAACTCAGCAACCTTTAGCGATATAAGTTATTTATAATTTAAATGTTTTGTTTATATTTCACGTACCTAACTGTATAAACTCAGTGTAAAGTTGAGTAATTGTGCAAGGCCTGCCTTTTATATAAGTAGGTACCTACATAGTTGCTAAGTTCTTAGACACGTTTGTTATTATTTTACTGTCGAAATGGCATACAAGATACGGGTACCTACCATGTAATTGGGCGTTGGCTTGATAGTCGCCACTAGCAATCAATGTAGTAGGTAGTAGGTAGGAAAGGAACCCAATAAAGTATGTCATGCAGTATTTAGTACCTACTTCTATTTTAATTTAATATACAAAATAATACTACATTTTAGTATGACCTAATAATGATGTCAAGATTGAAGATAGAACTTTAGTCATTGGAAGCATGCCATTTGCCTATTCTTAACCTCTTCTTAATAATTTCGATCAATAAAATTGTAGAGAAACGATTTTTAATTTGGACAGTAATTGAAAAGTCAAATCGAATGTTTTAAAAAGTAATTTGTACAAAGGTGTATACAATTTATAAAGTTCTCTAGTTTTATGTTGGAACCAATTAAGTAATCATCGCGTGGCTCGTTAATTACTATAGTCAGAACACGTCAGCTCACTGCGTAGAGTTAAGAGATTCTTTTGATGTGAGACAAGCCCTTAATAAGAAATGACCACTGACGTACTGATATGTATTGTGTGTAGGAAAACAAGATTGGCTTTAAGTAAGAAGGCCTTATACAAACTTGAACACGAGGGATTCGTCATAATTTTGACTGGGCGTGTGCTCGCCTACTCGTCGAAGCTTGCTGATATCATCGGTTGTCCTTCCTTGCTAATAACGGCGCCCATATACCTACGTAAGATCAATATAAGATTTAAACAATACAACTGCATTTTAACATGTTAATAGCTACGTATACCTACTAACGTAACGTAGGTAGGTACGTACATATTTACTATGTCGTAAGTCATAAAACGAGTTAGAAATATCTTGTGTTCAAGACTTAAATAACGGCTTAACTAAGAATTGTCCATTTTAACACAGAGTGTGTTAATTTTCCAAGAAAATGTTATCGGTTTCGCTTTCTAAATATCATAAAGTTATTGTTTACTCTACATATCGCACCATCATCGTAGAAAGGGCGTGTAGAGAGATATAACGTCTGGCTCTCTAGACAAGTGGCATAAATTGTAGTCGAATCGAATAGAATATAAAGCAAAATCATGACATAAATGTACGAAATGATGTAGTAAAGGATAAGACATAACTTAACGTCGTACATTTGTCGTACATTTATGTCAAATCCCATAAATATGTTTTCTATTTTATTCGATTCGACTACCGCTTATGTCACTTATCTGGAGGGGCTATTTGGAACTTGCATCTTGTCTTATTTGGCTTATGGGTTAAAAAAGGCTAAAGTGTAATAATTCGTTTTACCCAATACAATTTATTAATCGAGCTAAACGTGAGTATCTTAAATGCATTTGCAATTAACACTTTGTCGGATAGTAAACGTCTATACCTATACGTTATAACAATAAAACATATATTATGTCTACGTTACTGTCCGCGAACGGGTTAATTTCAAGGTGTTTGCATCGCAAAATGTCGAAGTGTGAAGACTGACAGTGACAGCTAGCTATATGGCATCGCGTTTACACCACGATTAAATCGCGTTTTTTATAGGTACAAAATCGTATGTAAAGAGTTTACCAATACTAGTATTAAGACAATGCTTAAATAGACGCCATCCTATATTAAGATACTATTAAAACTAAAACAGTAAAAATAATAAGAAACGTGTGCAAATATTAGCTACTAAGCGTGTAGGTATAGGTACAGTTAGCAAAGGAGATATGTTTACATAGTCACTAGATATAGTTGAAATTGTTTAGGAACTGATTGATGGTTTGGTGAAATATATGTAACTAGGGGTTGCCCGCGACTTCGTCCGCGTAGTAATTTGTAATATTTTCCACGATTTTGCAACATATCCCACTACTGCTCCGCTCCTATTGATCATAGCGTGATGTTATATAGCCTTTAGCCTTCCTGGATAAATGCACTATTCAACAAAAAAATATTTTTTCTAATCGAAACAGTACTTTCTGAGATTAACGCGTTCAACTAAACAAACAAACAAACCAAAAAACAAAGAAACAATCTCTAAGCTTTATAATATTAGTACCTATAGATTAACACAAGGAGGCTAAAACTGACTTACTGATAGATAAGCTGTCTGAAGAAAAAGGTTCAGAGCTGAGAAAACATAACTAAAATTTGTAGAAACATGCGACGGCTAATTTGTAACTCTATGCTTACTTCTCTATGACTTTAATTAGTCTAATTTGTTCTAATGACTCTCAACTAATTGATATATCCTGCCTTATAGTATCAAATAGACATCCTGTTTGTTTGATATAAATAGGCATTAGGCTTTAACAAAGGGCATCAAACAATCAAGCAAGCCTGTCTGAGGAAGGACCTTCACCTTGAAGTAGACCACATGACGCTGGTAACTGCCAACCACATTGAGAATGAAATAGTCATTTGGTCACTGTCGATCTGCATAGGAATGAAAGAAAAGCAAATAATACAAACGAGAAGGTGCACATTTGAAATTGAGTACAGAATAGAGGAAAATAATATTTACTAAATAATTTGTGGCATAATTCAAAATATTATATAAATCGGCAATATTTTTAAAATGCTAGCACATATGCTAGCCTAATGCGGGTTGGTGAATTAGACAAACCTTTAAATTTTCTTATGTAGATCTGTGGGTTTTCTCACATTGACTCTCTTCATCGTTGTAACTAGGAACTTAAAAAGAAAAAAAAATAGGTAGCTAAGTATTTAAGTAGTAAGTTAATACTTTTTAAACAAACCTCTTTTGTTATCAACAGTTTGCTGAATGTTACGGGAAACCCGTTTTCTGTCTTTATGTATCTACCTATTATAAAATACATACATGTTGTTTAGTGAAAGGAAGTCAAGTTGTGTTACTTTCGCTTTTTTTCCTCAAGTGATTATATCTGCATTCATGACACTTGATAAACTTTAGAAGAAAAAAAATAATTTCAAGTAAAGACATGAAAAATATTAAGTAAATAAGTTACGAAATTAAAAAAAAAGCTAATTTAATAGTACCCGGAACCGACGCGACGTTTGTACAGAAGCGGAAGACGTCGAAGGGGTAGGACCATAATAGTCTCTGCCTTCCCCAATGGGAGACGGGCGTTATGATATGTATTTTCGACTCGCAGCTAAGTAGGTAATAGCCATGCAATCCTGTCGCAGTCATGACTACGATGGTACACACACTATAAGTATTATAAATTAGCATACATTTGTAGAAAATCTAATATTCGGAAGAAAAAGTTTGTGGTCCGAGTATAAAATAAAACAGGTTGCTAACCGTGCACCTATTGATGGCTGGCTGGTGTTATCGTATTAGGTACGTGTTGTGTGACCGATAAAATATAAGCGCCCCTACAAGGTTAATCTGTCTGTGTCATACCCATGTACAAATACAAATAATGTTTAGTCACTAAAAGAAATAACCCGAGAAAAACACCTGTATACCAGCTTGGACCTTTTGACTCGATCCAAAGATGCGCAATAAGAATTGTTGACTCACAGGCGGTATTGATCCACTGAGTCTAAGTAAAGACTTCATCTTCTTGTGTGTGTTCTACCGTCTGTGCAACGGGCTGTGTTCTGAAGAATTGTTCGTTATGCCGTGGGTATGGCTACGTTTTATCAACGCACCTCTCGCCAGCGTCAGGGAGTTCATCCTTACATCCTAGCAACTCAAACGTGCCGTACCGTTCGGTTTCAGAGGAATTTACTATCGCGCACAATTAGGTTTTCCCCAGAGACTATAGCATGGGGTTCTTCAAGAATGGAGTTATAATAGTTTTTACAGAGTCGGCAACGCGTGACTGATACCCCTGATGTTGCAAGCGTCCATAGGCTACGGTAAACGCTTTGTTTGCGGTTGTTTGCCTCCCTAGTAGTAGAAAAAATAAGATAGGGTGACTAATGTATGTATGTATACCAATATGTACCTACTTGTACCTATATTATATTCGCCTGAAGATTTCCAGTGTTCAAATCGTTTGTTTGTTTGTATACACATTACATATTTATTACATTATCATTCTACTGTTTCTGTTGCTGCATAAAACAAATAATTTCTTTCTTTCTTTTAGACCGTCTAAAAGAACGGTTTTCTGTATCAAAAACCATTTTTTTATTCAAAACAAATAACACATACTTAATGCACTAAAATAATTCCGTTCGGAAAAAGAACAAAATGTTTAGGACAGACCCTAATAATTGTATGGATTTGATGAAAACCGAATCAGAAAACCGTATGTAGGTGATGGGTGAACGAATGCCGATAGGTGGCGGCTCTCACTGTTGAACGTGGGCCGCTAGATCTAGATCTGACACATAGGTATAAGGATATAAGACTTATAAGTGTTGGGCCGTGGGCACTATTTCCTTGTGTAGCAAAATTATTATATTATACCTTCGATCATATAGGTATAACTTAAACGTAATGTTTATTATGAATATTTTTCCTTATTTTGCATGATTTTAAAAAGACATATACCTACAATTGTAAAATAGTACAGTATATTGCATTTAAAAACATTACATATTATGCTAAAAACCAACAGCACGGGGAGGCTATAAAAGGGCATTCTAAATGGTACCCTATATTCCCTACAATAGAGAAAAAAATCCGTCTGTGAATGAATTATAGTAATTTTTAAGCGGAAATCTAATTTTCAATTCCGCCTGGACACACTCTTCAAAATTTGGTCCCTAACCCCAACACATACCTTTTGGTCAAGAGAACGGAAAATTCAGATGATTTTATAAAACTCTAAGTCTAATTTCAAAGTAAGTTTTTACGTAGGGGCGGGGTCTTCTGGATTATATCCTGGATTTACCCCATGTGCCAAACAGTCGTACGTATTCCGTATACCTAGTTTCACTTTTTAATACCTAACTGCAATAATGAATGTTGTTATGCATCAATTTGAAGGTCAATGATATGAATGAACAAAAACATATAGCTACAAACCTACGTAGATATATAAAAGGTTTACGTAATACTCTATGTATATCCATGAATAAGCACATGATGACACATTATATACAATCTTTATCTTACAACAGAATATTACCGCTAATATTTTATGTATGAAGGTACAGACTGATGTGATGTTTCTTTTCTACAATTTTAATTTTTTTCGACTACAAAATCTGCTTTTATCTATTATTGTTTTTAGTTTATAAGACAAGCCTCGCACTAGGTAACAAGACATAATAATTTATGGATTGTATTATTATTATTACAATGATTTGGAAAATGTCAGTGTACTAAGTAGCTCCTTGGGTATGCTAGGTCCTACGGTAAGGATCTATAGGTAGGTACTCATTTTTCATATTAACCCAGGACCGAAATCCAAAAAAACTTGAAAATTGCCAACCACCCGTAAGCCCATAACTGACTCTAGGCTCCTCTAGTTTACTCTCGGAAAGAACCGTGCCATGTTTTGGATGAATAAACATATTAACTTAGACTTGTGACAGTCTAAAATTGTGTAAGTACACACAACAATGTAGAAAATTAGGAATAATTAGCTTAGAGTTAAAAATTGTTACAGACCTTTTCATTATTAATGGAATGTTAAAAATTTACGTCAATGTTATATAAAAAAAAACATTATATAAACATTCTTCGCATTGAACAGACGTGTTTATTGATTCTGCATTAGATGCAATTACCACCTTAATATCACGTAGTGCACTCTATCTTGAAGGTGGTTTAGAGATGAGTAGTATAAAAAGTCACGTTTTCATCGACACTATGAGTTATTTTCACGATCTATGAGTTATTTTCATTCCGTCTCTTTCTGTTTTTACCACCAATTCTAAGTCATACTAAATTTTAAATGTTAAGCGTGCACAGAGTTTTCTGTATTTTATGACGTTCATACTTAAGTATGATTTACGAAAATGAATAATTGAGTTTGACTTTATAAATATGAATTTTGCCGAAATAGGTACCTGTTTATTTTGACAGCAAGCGTTGGGCGATCACCACAACTCGTATGTCAAAATTATTTACATCAAATTTCTATGATTTATGCATGTATAAACATGGGAAAAAGCGTAAACAACACATTATATCTTAAGAATATACCTACGCCTTGATTTTTATTTCAAAGTTTTAATTAGGCTCTTGGCAAAAACAGGTATTTCCGTTATACCTATTTATGATAAATATATTTTTGAAGTATGTTTTAAGTATAATAATAATTATTATAAATATAATTAAGCCGTTCACCGCAGCTATGTGCGATTAGATTATTACCTACCTATATTCAAAATAATATGAACCACCCAGGTAATCTATACTTATAATATAAGTATAGATTACCTGGGTGGTTCATATTTCTTCTTCTTCAAAGCTGAAGAGTTTGTTTTTTGTTTGATTAGCGCTTATCTCAGGAACTACTGGTTTGAATTGAAAAAAAGCTTTTTGTGTTGGATAGTCCATTTATAGAAGGCTTCAGGTTAACTATGTAACTGGTTTAATAAATCTCTGCGACCAATAGGAGCGAAGCATCAATGGAAAATGTTGCAAAAACGGAAAAAATATACCTTTTTCAGAGCTACCGTTTCGTAAATGGTTCTTTAAAAATGCCGCGACAGCACATGTCGATCTTTCAAGGTTGACCTACTATAACCTTTTTTATGGCTATCAAATTTGTTCGAAATTAATGCAGTATTTGCGATGGAGAGTACTACTCAGCGTTTCTTCATTATGCCTGTTCTCGTATGTGTATACATTCTTTAGTATTCGTAGTTCCATTTTTGTAGGTTTTTTCAAAAACGCGGGTGAAACCGCGGTGTACAGCAATGTTAAAACAGTGCTTAAAATTATTCTGCCTATTTGTCTATCTGTAACGCTTTCACGGCTAAACTTTGGGATTCGAACCCGGTTCGGCCGGTACTACTTAACACACTGTCTTTTGTTCTGGTTTGTTTAATTTCAAGGTGTGAACCCTCGCAAATACCTCACGCGTTGCTAACCCTGACCACAGATAATAATTATGTTTTGAGCCCCTGACATATTAAATTGTGTGTAGGTCTCATATAATTATATGCAGGAATTTTACAAGCACATTCCGAAACGAACTAAAATAAACAACATGACTTGTACAAAGAATTTTTAATGTAGGTTTCCCTTATGTGCTCAGTGCCGGACCTTTCTCTTTATTAAATATTACTCGTTTTAAATATTATTATTTGTTCAAAAAAATATTATTTGTTCAAAATTTAAAAACATGGTGTTTTTTCTTATACCTCCCCTGAGAACTCCCTCTGGGGCATTCGTCTTGAACTGACCTAATATTGATATTTTTATATTTCTTCCAATTACTCTCGTGTGAACCAAAAATTTTTTGTAACCGCATCCGCAGATAGCAAAAAAAAATTGCAAAAAAAGTGCAGGACCAGGTGATATGAAAGGTGTGCGATAGTGATAATATGATCATCACTTCGAAAGGTGAAAAAATCTAAATAAAGATTGAACTTACATCACTAATATTACTAATAGGCCCGCCAATTCATTGTAGTTTTGTAACTAAATATCTAATCAAAGAAGATTGGTTATCATTCTTTAAAATCTAAATAAAGATTTAAAATACGTCACGGTACAGTCCCTAATATTATTTACTAATAGGCCCGCCAATTAATTGTAGTTTTATAACTATATTATCATCAATCTTTTTTCAAATATACTCGTGGACAAAAATTACGGGTCACTACGAAAAATTTGAATATCTCTTAAAATAATAGAGTTAGCGCCATGAATCAAACTGTAAGTTGTAGATAATTTTGATGGTTATTAAAAGTACACTAAATGTTGGAAATGTTATTCTTTTATTTATTTAAATTACATAAGAAACAAAATATCATAAATTTTAGCGTTGAGTAATTTACCTCACGAATCGCACAAAAACGATATTTCAAACCATATTAATACTTCGTATTGCCTCCACGAGCTCTTCTTATAGCTGCCAGACAATTTGTTGGTTTGGGCTGACCATTAAATTTCTTATAGGATATTGTTCCATTCTTCCACTAACGCATATTTCAGGTCTCTAAGTGTAGCTGGGGTGTCGATTTTGCAGCATGGTCGTAACAATAAATTGATCCTCTCGAGCCGTAGACAACTCTTTGCACCGTAGAAAGTGACACGCCTGTTAATCTCGCTGTACTTTGCTGACTTCTGCCTTCTTCTAGCATAGTAACGATACGTCTACATTCTTCTGGTGTTAGCGACATGATAGTAATTCAATAATACTTACCGTAAATGACGATGATGGCTGCCTTTTATATTATAAATTTGACAGATTGAAAACAAAAAAGAGAAAATAAGCAAAAACTAAAACACGCGTGATTTAAATTTATTACCAAATTCGAACTTTTGTTATATATTTTTTTCCTATTAAGTTTTAAATAACATTTAAGTTTTTATAGCAAACAATATTAAAATTCTCTTTAATATAAAGTTAGTTTTATGCATGTAACATTATCAATTTGGAAGATACGGAGGATTTTAGTGCCGACCCGAATTATTTGTCCACGAGTGTATAACATATTGAATTTTGATCGAAGCAACGAAGCAACCAATAAAGTTGACATCGTACGAATTTTAAATTTAGATTTTAAAAGAATCTCTATGGTACGATTTCAGGCGGGATAAACAAGATTTACAGTTTATAGCAATATTTTTTTTAATCAAGACTGTGCCAGATCTATCTGTTTAGAGATAATTCTAAAATTATCGAGTAAATAATCAGCTATGTAGTTGTCTTAGTTTTATGTAAGTGCTGTTAAACTGTAGGTATTTTTATTTCAATGTTATCACGATAAGTACATAAATAGTGGTGATTTTATGTTCCGTTTGCAAATAAGATAAGCGTGGAGAGAAATCTGTCGATAATACATAGGCTAGTAAAACGTTATCAAACGCCTAAACCATTGTTTAAAGTAGTCGTAAACATCATGGTTGAATACCAACAGATCTGATACCTATTCTTTCTACATTGCCAGATGTTTTATTATCAATATCAACACAGTCATTAAGTAGGTATCAAAATTTTCTTATACATAAAGCGATTAATGTTTGTCTGCTTGTTCGTTTTTGCTCACGAACAATTTATCCAAAAAAAAAACATTGATAGAAAATGTATTATAGGTAATCATAATAGCGAGCAAGGCTGAAAGAAAATAGCCTCTGCGTTACAAAAAACCACAGCCCACAGTGGTGTACCTACCTAGTTGTTTCTTTATTGGCATAGGTTTCCTCATGTAAGAATGCGTTTACAAAGAAACAATTTCCTATTTCATGGTTACCCTTAACACAAAACCCTGTTACAAGTTTTTGGGCATGGCTACTTCAGTTGCTTGTCTGTTGCTGTCATTTGTTTTCACCAACATTTTCGAAACAACTAAGTACATTTACGATAACCAAATGTAAAAAGGAGAAACTAAAAGCTTAGTTCACACGTTAATATAAAGTGAACGGAACTGAACACGGTATCGATATATAGAATTTGAATAAGAGAACAAATAAAGAGAATATTAACAGACGATTAAAATTTTGCATTCGTAGCTTATTCGAGAGCGACATCAGGTGAAAGTTGGCATTAAAATGAAAGTAGTTGTGACAACATGTGGACCGCTGTGGTCGGCCATTGCCGGTCGTACTACGCGTCTTTGAGGCTTGGCCTGGCCACGCGGCCGGTGTGACAACTTGTCGTTTTCCCATCAATTCACATTCAATAATTTCATACTACTTGTATTAGTCATCGTTCTCACTTCTCACTCAACTATTATTTCATTTTAACCACTAACTTGGTTGTATACGAAGGGCCTGCTGACGCTATTCGCTTTTAAAAGTTTAATGAGGTCGATGCTTAAATTGTTAAAGTCGTTTAGATAGGAATTTATACTAGTACTTATTGGTTTGGTCGATAGCTCATGTTTGACATGTTTAGAAAAATAATGAACATTCAAATTCAATGTTACAGATTAGGTAGTATTTATGAATGTCAAAAAGTACTACAGCTTGTTCGTTGACATGGGTAAAGCCATAGGGAAGACTATGGTAGAACCATGAGAAGAACTAGCAAAATATTCAGTTTCTTTCAGTGCTCGCCAGATATTTACAATCTCTATTAAGTTACAATGACGGTACAAGGGCCGTACCATGGCGTCCTAATATAGTGACTCATTTTCGGTCAATGACAATTAATTATACGTAGGTAAAAAACGTTGACATCTTACGAACTTCAAACTTACGAGTAGATCGAAAAATAATCGCTACTACAAGGACTTCATTCAACTAGTTTTTATAAGTTGTGTTGTTTTTGGAGATGAGCCGTAGGAAAGTATGTCACAAAATTAAATAGGTACTTATCTTAACAGTCATGTCAAACACAAGAACGCATTTCAAAATGTTAGCATGCAGTTTCATTGTAGTTATGTTTAGGGCTTGCTAGTTGGGCAATACGTCTAACTCAACTCTCGGTTTTACATGCGAAGTATAAGTACATATTACGTAGTAAAATGTATGTAGAACTCTTTTAGTGACAGTTATGTATTCACTACCATTCATGTAAGTTATTCTGGTTATTCAATAGTATTGAGAAGAGTGGTTTAAAACTTCAAAAAGCGAAAACTAACTGAATACAGACTGAAGTCGGTACCAAGATGAATATTAAGTGACATGAGTAGTTTTAGCACCGATTTAAATCTGTATTCAGCTATTTTTCGCTTTTTGAAGAAGGTTAAAATGTTATCTGATTAAAAAATAAACAAGATATTAGGTATAACTTTATATTAGTGCAGAAAAAAATCCGTCGTTACTTCTAAAGGTAAACGTCTCATATGTATAAATTAATTACAAATACGTGTAATTGACACAGCCTTACAAAATCTAAGCCCTGGTTCCTATGTCACGACTTATGATATAAACATTGATGAACGAAAATAACATTTGATCTTACCAAGGTCTTTCGAATATTTAGAAGTTAAGGTGACGGCGAGAGTCATCTCTCATGTTATCTTTCATTGTGTCACGGTTTTAATCGCGTTTACACCAGTTTATATATAGTATAACTAATGTTACATAGCGGACGGTTATTTTGGGATGACGCTCATCTGTTGTTCTCTTATTTTCACAGTTCACATACACAGCATCTAAGAAAACGGGTCACGGATATCATAGATAAACTGAACATCATACGCTTTAATAAAACAGTTTTATTTGTCCTATTTTTCGTTTATACACAATTCAGAGCTATTACTACACATGAGTTATTGTTGGATACAGGTTGATTCAAAGAAGATCTCTGTCGTATTATCTTTTTCACAATCTTCATCTTTTCATGAGAGGCAATCCTAGCCTGTCAGCTATTGTCTATCAGGCCGTTAACTGTCAGCTTGTAACCACAACCGGATAATATTGTATTATTTGTAGTGGCTAATTTATTAGGAATTTTGCTCTGTCTACCCTTCTTCCTGAAGGGCACATTTTTAAAGAGCTTCTTGTCCTCTTCCAGGATCTCCCACTAACATTGTAAGTCGCGATTGAAACTATCATAGACAGATTAATTTTCTAGTTATTGAGTTTTTCAAATGTATGGTAAATCTGAAAGTTGGTTCCTACCAATTTAACATTGTTAGGTTACTTTCTTGCCAATCAAGTAATTCTATATGCGATTTACCTACATTAATTTTAGTAAAGTATCCTACGGATTTTTGATGCCTTGCTTTTCGTTATTATATCATTTTTATAATACATCCTATATAACATTGTTCGTAGAAGTTACTTCGGGTACTTTCATCAATTAATCTCGTAGAGATAGAAGATTCTCGTGTCTTCGTTTGTTGACCTTTGCCTTTTGACATGTAACACCTCTCGAATCGTCTCTATTGAGTTACTGATCCTTTTAGCCTTGAGTTAATTTTTAAATTACTAAGAATGCAGTTAATTATATATGTCATGGGAACTTGTCCATGTACTTGTAGGTTGTAAAGTATTTTTTATATTCAAATAAATTTATGAATTTTTGATCATCAAAATATGATGTCATTATCTATGGACGTGATAAAAACAGAAAGAATAGAATAGCCAATTTGGAATTCAAAATATTTAAGTTTTTAATCGTCGGATTACAGTTTGTAATAAGTTACAATTTAACATAGCTTATAATGATGCAACCAAATCACAATGCAAATGGTGTTTAATACCATAGATCAAGTATTTAAGCTATTTACCCTAGTCTCATACAAGCACATAATATGCATCTAACTAAGAACACCAGAGACGGCACTGAGGATTGTCTTGCAAACTTGTATCATAATAAATACAGCGCTTTACTTAAATTTGACATTCGATTCTTAGCTAATCAATGCTGACAGGTTTTAGTTTACAGTCTTAAATATCGACAGCCATATATACATATGTTATTTACATTTGATTTTTGTGAGCTAAACGCAAAAAACAACATTTATCGGGACGTTGGGGCAGATAGGTTCTGGAATGGCGACCACGAATTGGAAGACGCAGTATGGGCAGGCCCCTAAAAAGCTGGACCGATCACCTTGATGAATATTGCAAGCAGCATATAGATGAGGACCGCTCAGGATTGAATGCTGTGGTGAAAAATCGTTAGGGAAGACCTACGTCCAACTATGGATGTCTTTGACTGAATAGATAGATAGAAAAGTGAAAAATCATTACAGAATTACGAATTTTAATTTAGGATATCCTGTCTAGAAAAAAGTACTTAGCATCAATAATATGGCTCGCCGTCGCATTTAATGTCAGGAAACAATGACATTACATGGCAATTTCAGCGAAAGAAACACATAAGATACGTATTTTACGATTCTGAAATTTTTACCTTATTCCAAAACTATAAGGTTTAAACTGCCATTATACATTATTTTTCACTAAGACTGCAACATATGGGAGCTGTTTAAACTACAGAGCAAATAATAAAGATATTTATGATGTTATCGTGAAGCTTTGGATCAAATTGGCTGATTTTTGTGAGCTAAACGCAAAAAAAAACATTTATCGGGACGTTGGGGCAGATAGGTTCTGGAATGGCGACCACGAATTGGAAGACGCAGTATGGGCAGGCTCCTAAAAGCTGGACCGATCACCTTGATGAATATGGCAAGCAGCATATAGATGAGGACCGCTCAGGATTGAATGCTGTGTTGAAAAATTGTTGGGGAAGACCTATGTCCAAATATGGATGTCTTTGACTGAATAGATAGATAGAAAAGTGAAAAATCATTAAAGAATTACGAATTTTAATTTAGGATATCCTGTCTAGAAAAAAAAGTACTTACCATCAATAATTTGGCTCGCCGTCGCATTTAATGTCAGGAAACAATAACATTACATGGCAATTTCAGCGAAAGAAACACATAAGATACGTAAGTTCTGATTTTTTTACCTTATTCCAATACCATAAGGTTTAAACTGCCATTATACATTATTTTTCACTAAGATTACATATGGGAGCTGTTTAAACTACAGAGCAAATAATGAAGATATTTATGATGTTATCGTGAAGCTTTGGATCAAATTGGCACAAAACATCCAACTAAGAAACATAATATTGTCACATTACATCCATAGATCATTTCTCAAACACCATTCGGTAGTAGATTACAGAACAACAGCCGCACCATGATTTCCTGATAGCGATTTATTTCTTTGATCTAAAATTAAATTTCCTACAATGACAACCTAATAAAGTTGACATACGGATTTCAAATGAACGTCGCATCCCAGTTAGTCCCAGAATTATACACGACGTAACTCAATAACCAGAACACGTAATATATAACTTTGTCAAACAGAAACGAGACCCTAGAAATAAATCGACATATTCTCAGAAACATATAATAAAATATAAGTCATCTAATATTAATGATGGTGTAATATTATATACAAGATAGTAAATTGTTGATGCTCTAGCGTTAGACCGAATTAATAGTACTCTGAACTGAGCTAATCATTAATAATGTTATGAGTACCTATAAAATAAGAGAAAAAAGTATGACAAGATTTTTTGTAGTAAGTATATATTCGTAGTATCTGCCTACCCCTTTGTAAAACAAACGTGAGTATGTACTTGACTTCTGACTTCGAAATAATTATGTAAAACTTTTACTCTAAAAGCTTTACATACGGCTATAAAGAAGTTTACCGGAGGTAATATTTTACGGTTTTATTATTAGATTTTAGTGTACAAGTGTGTGCTCAAACACAAGTGCACTCTCCTCACTCACTCACTAAGTTTAATAGTTCGATGTAACAGCAATCCTGTGCCGCCAGAGACCTGTATGCTCTAGCAGGACCAACTGTTACGTCATTACCCGCTTCTTAAGTTACGGACAAATCGCGAAGTATTTTTCGAAACTAGTCAGGTGACTAGTTCGAAAATCTATCGGTAATACCATAGCTAGGTAGCTATGGTATTACCGATAGGCTGTATTTATCAAACCCTCAAACATATGACTTGACTTTTTGACTTTTATCAGATAATCTAAAGATTCATCATATAGTAAAGTTACTTTAATATTACATATATATTAGATTTGATGAATGATTTTAGTAAATTAGTTACATAAGACATTCACTTAACGACTAGCTTGTAAGTGAAAGTTTTCTTAAATTAATAATATATCCGTAATCGTATTTTAAATCTGAAAGTGCGATTGTATGTTACCTCAGTTGCCTCTTTCCTGTAATTTATTATTCTTAACTGATTTCATCACCATGGTCTGCATTCTGTATAGCAAAAGTATTATTATTATTACATATAAAGAAAATGCTACAAATAAGTAAAATGACAATTATAACTAGTTATAAGGTTTAATTTAAATTTTGAACGTCATGGTTCGGCATTACCTAGCTTTAAATTAGCGTTGTTATGGTTCATAAAACCGAAAATATATTGCTAAAAGTAGGTACGTCATGGTATTAAGGTCCCTGGTCTGATGCTAGAAAAGTTAAATAATATTTGACAAAAACTTCACAAAGTATATTTCAATGCGCTATTTTGTTAAATTATCACGATAACCTAAAAACAATTCCTTATTTATTTAAAATTGTGTTTTTTTGTAAATCTAAAACTGTGTAAAATTGCTAAAACAAATAATTTTCATTTCACCTAAAATTTATTTAGAGCAAGCTTACTTCCTGACTGATTTGGGCCTAAAATATCTCCTTGTGGTACACCAAAACTTATTTTAGTTAGCATTTAAGCATTCTTTACAATGTGACGCCTAAATGAGGCCATTCCATCAAAAGGGTGTAGTTCATCTGAAAAAGGTAGAAAAAGAAATGGCAGCTATATTTATTATACTTAGTCATTGTCAAAATGATATAGTTTCAGTTGAGTTAGCAACGAAACGAAAGTTTCGTCATACTTGATTTATTTCTACAACAAAAGTTGAGTTTTTTAGAGCATTACGTTCATACTGTTTGTAAACATCTCGCTTTAGTGAACCCCTGCCGTGTTGTCGTACAGTCACGGTAGCAATATCAAGGTCAATGAAATTGAAATAACTTTCTTTGAAATTACTATCTTCTTCGTGTACTCGATAGCTATCAAGGTTAACATTATTATTCTGTACGAGTTGTGGTTCAAATCGATATAAAAGCAATGAATATTGAATGTTGTCATCGTTTTTATTCAAATGCAAAGTTAGTAGTACTCGCAGAATTGACTTGGTCTTGAGAAACAAAATGTAATATGAGTATTATTGAGTATTGCTAAATTTAGAATATCATTTAGACAAATTGTCTGTTAGGTATCTTTGAGTCGTTCAAAAGTGTCACAAACCAGAATGCATAGTTTGTCTGTATTTTTGGTTCAGTTGCTTTCGCACTTTACCAAAGCGCCATTTACCATCAAAAATTATATGATCCACAAATGGTTGTGCCGAGTCTGCTTTTACGTTGTGTCTGTTCATTGTATGTTTGTAAAGTCCTCCGTTCCATATAAAAAAAAAGTAAATTGTTTTATTGGCAAAGCTATTATTCCCTCAATATAAAGTCTCAAGTTAACTGAGCCAGTAGTAAAGAATGCGGACGGGGCGCAAATTGCTATAGCCTACTATAAACCGTATAGTTGAGTAAACGAGTTGAATACCGTTCGTAGGTATCATTAATGCGACTCAATGGGTGGCTGGGCAGTATACTTGTCCGAATTGGTGTCTCGAATAGATCTGGCTATTGCGTCATTCTCTTGAGCTCCGGCGAGAACCGAATTAAAATTCACTCGCAGGCCACAACGTCAAATCAAGACGATTGGCAAGTTGATGCTGTGTAAATTTTAAATATTAATTATCAAGGTCAATATCATCTCGCATATTATAATTAAATTTAAATATTACGAACATAAGAACGTGGGTATTGAATAAAATTTTGATTGTGTGGCGTTAAACAATAGCCAAGATATATTTTAAACCGGTTTCGTATCTAACGTCTTTATTGTAGCTACGTATACAATTACTGTTTAATTACTTTTATTTACTTCAGACAGACTAGCAGCAATGTCTTTTTATAAACAACCAAGTTGTTTTAAGCAGTTTCACCCGCGTTAAAATCCAATAAAGTGTTCTAGAGATTGGCGCATTCAAACAACTACAACTAAAAATATGTAGAGACATTTGTATATATCTTAATCTTGCTTGAATCTACTTATTTTGTTTAGGTGAAAGCTGTATCCATGTCCATTGCATAAATTTAAATATATATAAATGAAGATTGACATACTAACCAATAAAATCTTTTTATACTTAAAAGTAAATAGCGTAAAAGCGTAATGAACTAGTGACTAATTACTTAGCAATTAATAAAATAATAGACCAATCATTTAATTTGGAAGTCTAAGGTACTGAAGCTTACACGTTGCCTACCTTTATATTGGAAAATATGATATCGATTTTTATAAAATAAACACTTTTATTTATGACAATACTATCAACTGCTATTGTTCTAATATTATAATGCTTGTAACCTTTTCCTCATAAAAACCCACAATATAATGTCATAAACGAAATGCAAAAGGCATGTCGTCAGATCGACCAACAAGCAATGTGCTGGCGTGTGTGGATTAATTCCTAAACAGGCTCTCTTGATAGAAGAGAAGGCTCGTGTCCAGCGGAGATAATATTAATTCAATGATTTATTAGATTCACTCTCACAAAATATGTAATTTATACTTAATGTATGTGTTCAAAGTGAACTCTATGCCACAGAATACTTAATGGTACGAGTGCCTATGCGGAAGTATGGTCAATGAACCGAGTGTTTGGGCAAGTTAGCGGGTCTGCCAGCTTGCCATAGCCACGGCCGTTCGTCGGCGTACACGCACCCATTGACCCGAATGTTATGTTACTTGATTGCATTTTCACTTCGCAACCGTTGCGTTACTGGATAGAGTTCGATACCAACAGCCCACTTATTTACGGAAGTGTGTCAGACGAATATATTATTTTTTATTCATTGTAACAGTTTTGTGTTCATTTTTCTGGATATTGTTGATTTGAACTTCTGTTGTGTATCTTTGTTTGCAGTCAATTTTGAAAAACTTCCCATTATCAGAAAAAAGTAGACTTGCAACTTATTCAGCTATTTTTTTGGATGCATGTGAACTTGTAAATTAAGTACCTACCTACCTACTTATATTTTTCGTCTCAGGGAGTCTTTAATTCTTTATATCATGCATACATGTTATGCCATACTAGGCACCCCAAAATAGTGCTTATTTTATAATTAAATAATCCATAAATAACATGGTTTCAAGTTTCGATAAGTAGAAAGCGATAAGCTCCGTGACGTCACTAAATCCAATATGGCGGACCCCTCATGTTGGCGGATTACCTTTTTCCTCTATGATTGCAACACTGCTATGGTTATGAAAGAAAGTTTATTGTATAAAAATAGTTTGCTTGAGAAATAAAAAAAGATTGTGATAGTTGCAGATTTTTTTTCAAAGTATACCTTTGTTCCTACCTATTTACTTACTATTTTTGCTGATAAAATATCAATTCTGAAAATGATTTCAAAACCATGAAATGATTTTTCTGAATTGACATTTATATTTAATTAGTTGCTGAGAATCGCACAACATTAGTAATTTACACTTTTTCTTTCTTGTAAAAGTACTCTTCTTCTTCTTTCTTGTAAACTCTTGCACTGGGGTATAATATGATGTGTCTTAGAGGGACTTTACAAACATACAATTAACAGTCCCACTATCTAATAAAATTTGTGAGGATGTATGGATATTTGGCACTCTGTCACGCTAAAACTAGTAAACGGCTCTGGATGAAATTTGGCACAGAGCTAGATTATAGTCTGGAATAGCACAAAGGCTTGATGCTGCAGTTAACTGCTATGTGGTAGTTAATTATTTTAGAATTATAATCATAAGGCACGTTCTAAAAGGAGTGTTGAATAACTAATACTGTATCGATCGTACGTACTTAATGGGTAGCCATTGTATATTTGTGTTTACTTCAAGGACAATTGCTCATTGTACTTACACACGGGACTAAAGTAACTGCACAAATACACGACATGAAGTAGGTATTGAGTAAGCAACTATACCTATTTATATTTGTTAATACGCGTGCTACTACCAGATAGTGGTCTTGTTATTCTGTTAGCGTACGGTCTGCCTGATGGTAAGCAGTTACCGTAACCTATGCACGGTTGTAAAATCTGGAACATTCCTTGCTGTCGTTCTAAAAATGTGTGCCCAGCCCCTCTAGACAAGCAGCATTAACGGGAGTCTACCTACTCGAATATAATAGAAAGCAAATATAATAGTATAGGATTTAACGAAAGTTTACGATATTATATAGTAAACTTATGTCAAATCCCATAATATTTTTTGCTTTCTATTCTATTTGATTCGTTTGTTTAGAGGGGCTGTAGTGGGACGTATTAGGAATAAAATTTTATTCAATTTATCTAAAAATCAAATCACGCTAAGTTCTCTATTAAAAAAATAACTTTATGTACTGTGGACAATGGAGATAGCTGTACAGGGCCGCTATTATACAGATAAGTTATATAGTAATTAGTATAAAACCGATGTATGAATTTGTGTGAAATATAGGTACATTTTATTTTAGGTTTAGTTTAATTGTACATTGTTACCAAATTACACAGAAATATCGTATAGCGGCCCTGTACAGCTATCTCCGTTGCCATGTGTATCTAGGTTTCGAATTATCTACCCCGGGTTAACTTCCAGCAACAAAAATCTAATATGATATCTGTAGTATATGTAATAGTATGTCATACGAGGAAATGATAGGCAGCCTTGAAAACGTACTGATCGATAAAAACTCATCGAAAGTTACCGATACGCGCGCTACGCCTGACCTGTCCGACCGCGACACTTCACTATAAGAGCATTGAACCACAAAACAGTGGCTTGGTTAGAACAAGAATATTGTTTAATCACAATCTGGTTAGATATATTATTCCTGATGGAGAAGAAAATAAAAATGTTTTTTTTTATGTGTGCCTAAAAAGAATTAGGTACTTAGTACTTCAGGCCAATGAATTTGTTAGATCTTTACAAACGGGTGTTACCTCTTTGGAAAAAAATATTAGACTCGATTAAAAGGTAATGACTTACTTTGCAACATGGTTTTGTGATGGAATATCCCTGTTATAGGTAAACGTTTCTTTAAAAACGTATCCCTGCAATCAAAAATGTTATTTTAACCCGAAAGGACTGAATGCTGTAAAAATCCTTGGGCTATGTCCAGCAGCAGACAGGTAGATAGATTGAACCCAAATGTGATCCTTTGGGTTCAATTGAATTTAGTCCTTTTGTGTTAAAATAACAATATTCTTTCTTAATAAATTGCTTCAGTTACGTACCTAATATATACACTCGTTATAATTCAAAACAAAAATAATTGTTGTGCTTCCATATTAATATACGCACATAAAATTCTGTGGGTGTGTTCTATTGTACGTAGCACTTTCATCAATAGATGTAGATACCGAATACAGTAGTATCGGAAATCCGGCTACCTTTTGTTATTTGGAGCGAGGCTACAAAGCCAACGTGTAAAAGCAACGATGGTCTGTGAACCCATTGACAAAGGCTTGGCGACTCGGTATGGCGGTCGCGACTCGCGGCACACGCATACGTATACATGACGACTATAGACAATATTTCCTCGCTGTTAGGGTTACCATAAACACATAAAATTCCTGAAAATGTATATTTGTCATTGAATGATCTGTCATTCAATGACAAATATACATTTTCAGGAATTTGGAAGTCTGTTACATAAATCAGCATTGTCATTGCGAAGAGTAGGAGAGCTGGATTTTGTCCTGCATTTAATTTGTCAAATATAAATTTATGATTATAATCTTAGATATCGTGGATCGTATATTTTTTGGATCTTTCCATGTTGTAGTAAGTAAGACTTGATACCGCGTTGTGTAATAGAACTTTATAAAGTCTGTCTTACTACTTCTACGTTCGGATTTAAAAAAAATATCTGACCTTTTTGTTTGCGTTTCAAAATGTCAATATGGTAACCCTACTCGCGGCGCTCATCGACGCACTTTCTCCATTTTATGTGCAACTGTGCACGTGCCTCATTTGACACACATTTGCGTCCCTCTTTACTAACTTGGGACACGTATTTATGCATCTGGTTGTAAAACGACGCAAGTTTGCCCGTTTGTGATATTGTGGAAGATTTAAAAAGCATTATACCGATGGTGATGAGATGAGGATAGTTGTAGTAGATGTTTGAGCAATGTTTATTAGTAAATCAGTTAAGTCGTTTAAATTTTATCATCGAAAGTAAAAAAAAAATATTTGTAAGCGTAATTCAGCACTATAGGCAAAAGATCCCAAGTTTATACAAAACCATGTTCGACCAATTGGAAATTTTAAAACACCTGATCGAGTCTTCTTGTCCTGAGTACTCCCATGATTTATAAGTTATTCCAGCTTTAATGCTGGAGTTTACTTTCGTCGTTTTCGTTAAGGAGATTTATAAAACAATTAAATGTATTGATATCATGATACCACTACCCTCAATGGAAGGAAGGCTTGAGATAAGGAAATGCCACATAGCAATTTTAATTTTATCCAAATTGGCACAAGTTAAAAATTGACAAACATGACGTATCCGTACTTACGTCCTTTTTCCACTGAGGCAACGATTTATGTAAAGTATTGTATTGAAAGATGTGTGTTCGTATCGGATGGAATTTCTACAAACAACACCTGTTAGCAAGCGTTGCGACAGAGGGGTCGTGTTCGCGCGCGATATTAGAACCGGTTTAGTTTGTTGAGGCCGTTGGTGTGGCGATGGAGCGCGCTTACTTACGCTTATTCTTCGACAGACGGTAATGGTACATTTACCTGACACCGTTGTTCTAGTGGTACTGAGATGTTACCGCTAGTTAATCTGCGGTTTATCTATTACATAGTACGATTTATTTTACTGCTTATATTGATGTCTTATTTATTGTAGACTCTGTTGTGTTTTAAAGAAATTTATTATTTAACTTTAAATTGCAACCTCAGTGTAAAAAAGGCGGATGTTGAGATACGTCACTTCACATTAAACATTCCCAATGGGTAATTTTTTTATCGAAAGGTCTAGAATTTAAACTTTTATCCTTTGATATTAAATCGATTTACTTATTTTTTATTTTATGAAGTTTATATGGATATTTAATTAAAATAATCATGTTCTACTACCTACTAAAGGTATGGATAGATAGGTAACTCTTAACACCAAGACACTTTCAATAGGTAAGTAGGTACGTAGGTACCTACTAGCCATAATATGTAAAACTAGTCATGTACTGTGCCGGTATTCAAAATATTTTAATAGAACTGTAATTAACAGACAGATAACTAATATGAGTAGCACTTAAAAACAAATTAATACGACTAATAATACAAATTTACGTATAAATCTGTATTTGTATGTTTAAATTTAATAATTTTAATTGAAAGTAATAGTCTAATGCGTGAAATAGGAACAATATACAATGTTAAAAGAGACGAACAAAAGCTAAATGATTTCCGACGATGACGACATTATTCATGTTCATTGATTACCTCTGTGAGAGACTATAAAAAATAAACAGTAGTAACTAGTGATAGTAATAATACTAATAATAAATATTAATGTATTGTATTCGCATAGGTCGTTAGTAGTCATATTAAAGACATCTTATTAAATAAATAAGATGTCTTTGAGAAAATGAAGTTCAATACCTTGGAATGTTATCGATTAAGCGATAAATATGACGATATCTATAATCTACACAATGAATGTGCCTACTGCGCCTTCTCAGTGGAAGAAAGTCGTATGTTGGTCGCAACATACGACTTTATTCCCTACTGTTTTTAAATTGTAATATTTTTCCTATAGTTGAGTATTTTCTACAGCTGTAAATAAACCGCGTCTCCCTATTAGTTATTGACATTAAATACAGTGCCACCTCAGTGTGAGGCGAATATTATCCTAACATCCTAACGTCAACGGCATAAATCGCCTGGTGAGCGACATCCCTGGAGAAACCATGACAGCAGTGCCCTGCGGCACGTTATGATTATTCTTTTTATATCAAAAATAAAAATAGAATCTGCTCATAAAAAAGTAACTAAGTAAATATAACTTTTGTATAGCGTTGTGTTTCAGTCTTCTCCTGAAGATGTTATCTACATCTCAGGAGGAGACTGAAACACAACGCAAATAAACTAACGATAAATCTGTAATTTAATAAAAAATTCTATAGAACTACTTTTTAAATTGTTCAAACTAAAAAGAACCCTGTTCGATTAATTATATTTAAAAATTATAGTAAATCGAACAGCATAGGTACTTAATTTTTTTTGCAACGTATAAGTACATAGTAATATGAATATTATTTTGATAAACGATGCGTCACCGCGTCTATCAGTCAAATATTATTCGCATTCTTTATCTAAATTCGACAGGTAGGTTGATAATGATAAGCAAGACTGTAAAGTGAATGTTAACATTAGGAAACAAGTTTACGACAAAATTACTCTTAGGTATGTGTATGCTCATAGAATAACTGGTTTGCAGTAATGTATACTTTGGAGCCGGATAATATGATATTTTATAAATCTTATATAATATTTTCGTATATTTAGTGTCAAAAAGACGTAACTGGAGACGTTTTTTCGGCATTTTTTTTTACATAAAATTGGCTACTAAGAGTATTGTGGCGGAAATCTAGAGTGACCGTGATATAGGAACATATAAATTAGCGAAATACTAAAAATTGTCCTAACACGAAATCTCCAGCTTTGCTGACTAAAAATTTTGGCACGTTGACTCATGTCAAACTCAAACTCAAAATTCATTTAGGTTACAAAGTAACACTTATGAAGGTCATAAATTATGAATAAGCCAGAAAGATGATGTCAGCAAAATTTTCCTACGGCTAGTTCGCTGACGTTCTTTTATACCAAGATGGCTATCAAATATAAAGCAGGTCTGACGATAATCCGTATATCCTGATAATAGGTCTACACAAATTATGCTACCAGGGTGGCAAACAAGCATACGTCCCGCCTGATGGTACGCAGTTACCGTAGCCTATGGACGCTTGCAACATCGGAGGTATCACTTGCGTGTTGCCGACCCATTTTTTTGCACCAAGATTTAAATTTAAGATGGAATATCCCTGGGATAGGAATACGTTATATTTGAATGACAGTACTAAATGTGTGAAATGTTTAATTCCAGATCCTGGGTATCCTGTGTATGGCGCTAGGGTCACCATGGTTCTCCACCTGGTTCGTCTTTGTAGCAGTGACAAGCTTTATCACCACGCTCATGTGGAGTTTCGTCTACCTACTCAGTATTAAGGATGCTCTTAAATTACCCATCAACTGGGTTCTATCAGTAAGTATCTACTGCTTTTTATATAACCGAGGAGACAAACAAGCATACGGTCCATCTGATTAGCAGTTATTGTAGCCTATGGGCGCCTAAAATTTTGGAAGTATTAGTCAGTTGTAGTACCGCATTATCTTATTGAGTACACTGAGCTTCTTGCATACAAGATTAATGGTTTTCTCCAATCCGAAAATGGTTAAATTGCTCTCGATTTTAGACACTAAACTTTTGGCTACTTTCCTCTCAATGTGCTGTGGGGTATTAGTCCATTTTTATCTATATCTATACTTAATAAAGAAATAAAAAACGAATGAAAATAAATGAAGAGAGATTTGTATTCTTGTATGTTTATAATGAATAAACTAAAAAACTAAAAGACCGATTTTAAAAATTCTTTCACCTATAGAAAGCTACATTTTTAGTGAGCAACATAGGCTATTTTTTTAAGGCTCCCTACGAAAACTAAATAAATGTCCATCCGTGCGATGTCGGGACGTGCCGCTACGCTTTATCACGGCACTATCTCTTATCAGTGTTGTCTGAAGGAAATGTTTATCTACTTCAAATAGGTTTTTCACAGGTTTCTCTATCTGTAGCCATTAAAAGAATAGTAAGATATCCAGTGTCAGATTCGCTGACATTGAACAGGTACCTGTAAAACAACGATGAAAAATTTAGTGAAGTACTTAGGTCCCTATATTAAATCACATTTTTGGATTTCCAGGAGTTGATCAGTACGAGTTTGGAGACATTTTTGTACCTGATTGCATTCATCGTAATGTTTGCAGCGACAGCGCATTACTACGGGCCCTCATACGGGGCCAATGTTGCAGCTGCTGTAAGTATTAAATAAAATAAACATAAAAATGTGTAATACCCTTTGAGATATAAGTAAATAGAGCAGCCTTGTTGAACAAAATACCCTATAGTTTATTTCACATAGCATGGGTACTGTGACATTTGAAGATAAATATAAATGAACATGAAAAATGATTAAATTAAAATCTATAGATTGAATACTATTCTAGGCTTTTGATCATGCGATAAGCCAATTGGTTAGAGATTGATTCAATCTTTTTATTTCATCTTCATCGTAAAATGTTAAACGTAACAGTACCTATGCTGTGTGAAATAGACTATAATCATGGATCACTGAATAACAAAAAACATCGCAAGTGCATCACAGCTGATTACAGGAAAAACTCTACAATATTTTTCAGCACAGACTATATTTAAATATTTTTTTATAGCCTACATATTAAACATAAATAATCTAAGAGGTCGCTTCGGTCGCGGTCGCAAAATTTCATGTCAGGGAAAGCAGGGTTGAAATACAGTAAGAAAGTATAATATTTTTCATGCAGCAGAATCAATCGAGACAACTTGTGATATTAAAAGAGAAAAGATGAAGACAGGTCACGTAGGTGTACACTACAATAGGTGTTTACAAATGTCACGTTATTGTTATGTCACAATTGATTGTTACAAAGTCACAACACATGATGGATGGCATTTGGGTATTTAGTCTGAACGGCCCAAACCGAGTGGCCCGGCCATTCGACTGTAAGCAAAAATCGTCTACGTTCCAATAGGACCAGTAATAAATTTGGTTACTCTGGGTGACGAATAATAATCCTTATTATTTTATTGAAGTGAAAATTTCTTTTGGCGTGTTGGGCACTTGTTGGGTGAACAAAAATCATGGAACTCGCGACATCGCCACCGAACGCTTTCCATGAGACAAACCAAAAATAATCTAATAGCTCGCAATACAATTCACAAGTTACTTAGTTTCACTTCTATAGGCAGTCTCCAAAGACTGCCCCGAATGTTTTTTATTCTAGACAAGAGATTATACCTTATTTTTTTAGACCAAAACTATATATTACAGAGCTAGTAGCATTTAAAGGCGCAGAAAATATATATTGAATAAATCATAACTATACGATATATATTTCAAAGAAGTACACGCGTTGCATGTGTCAAAGGTTCATAGCACTCCCACTTGGAAACGGCATGGGGTGTGGCTCCCACCTAATCATTCGTTGTTCCTTTTTTAAACTATCCAGAAATAGAAGTTCCTTAATGGGGTTTCGTCATTTTTTCAACGAACACAACATCCTTTATAACCGTTAGCTATAAAGGCATTATAATAATAATTATCTTATATACTAGAGTTATGTACAATTAATTTAACAGTTTTAATAAATTATGCATTTTAAAAAGTATTTAAAAAGCTATAAATTAAACGTATAAACCTAAGAAACTCGTTCTGAAAGTTGCTCACTTTGCTCATCTATACAATTAATAAATTTTGCCGCACTAAATCCAGTCTAGACGCACTTATAATATTAATATTATTTACGAGATAATTAATTGATGAATGATAGTAATTTAAGAAGAAAGTAAAATAGAAATATGTGGTATTATAATACCACATATTTTTATTTTACTTTCTTATAATATTAAGTTATCTAACAGACGTATGCTACTTTAAGTTAACAACGTCGCAATTAACAAATCTCGTATTACAATGTAAATGCATTTAAGTACCTGTGCAACTGAGCTTCGCTCGGCGTATGTTTTTCTTTTGTAAAATATCGTTTCTGTCCGTTTAGAAACCTACATAAATTAAAATTAATAACTTCATAAACTTAAATATTTAATCTAAATCGTTTGTCGTTTTCGTGATACAAGAATATTCTGTAAAGTACCTAATGATTAATAAAAATAATAATTATTATATAGATAAGTCATGCCCATGGAGGTGTAATGACACTTTTTCTTTTTTGGAAAGATACATCTGTCGTCGAATCGAACCTAACTTTCTATTTTTAATTTGCATATCAATTCGTACCTACTTTTTTCTAGTTAACTTTTACAACCTGTCTTATTCTCAAAATAGATTAAATGGAATCTACTCTAATCAAAAATAATTATTTCATAATGATGTAGGTAGGTAGGTAGTGGATGGACATAAAACTAATTATTAATTAATAAAAACAATATTTTGATCAATAAAAATATATTTTAATATGTCTTATAGTAACCGAAGCAGCATTTTTATAGCGTGCTTAATAGATGGGATTTCCAACCTATCTATTCCTTATACTCAGGTTTACAGACGGAGAGAGTTAGGGAATGAGATTTTCTCTTTAATTATTTTAGACTTAATGGATTTTGTATTAATTACAGGTGTTTGGTATATTCAACACAGTGGCATATGGCGCCAGCTCATTCCTGCTGTACAGAGAACACCGCAGCACATCAGCTGCAGTCCCCGCAGCGTGAGACCGATGGTAACGCGCGCGGCCAGTATCATAACCCTAACGGAAGCCTATCATTTTATTGTATTGCTCACATTCGTTTCGCTTTCGATCGCCAAAATATATATGTTTTCAAAGATCTTAACCATTATAATTTTAAAATAATATATTCATTTCAATAAAATTGTGCCTATACAGGCACAGATTTCTAATACTAGAAACGTTATACATATAAGTGGGCTGGCATTAAGGCCTATTCAAATCTGAGTGGTATTCGCTATCGCCTGCGGTAGAGAAATCCGAACCGAATATGCCAACGCACTTGCATGTACAGCGTCATTTAAGGATAACATAATTCTCTGCATGAAGAATAAAAGTATGTAGGAATTACATTATAAACAATAGTATTTGAAATTACGGGGTGAGGATATCTTTATGATTAAGTAAATTATTTTTCAATATCGAGGGCATTATGAATGTGTTTTTATTAACTGCCAGGCCACGTTTATACATACATATATATTATATATAAATAATATTCCTATTGTTAAGTAAAATATTTAATAATATTTATTTAATTTTATAGACAGTTTCAGACAAATATTCCGTCGCAAATATATTTGTAAACTGTGCATTAGAGCTAAGTTACAATGCAATCATTTTACAACACGGACATTTTGAAATTATTGTATTTTATCCGTATGCTTAGGTAGACATGTATTATTTTTAGTTTATAAATAATATTTTAGTATAGTTATTTTAAAAGTCATAACAAAAATACAGTTTTTATTACATATCTACTTAAGTTTATGGCCATAGAGTGTGTACATTAAGGTAACTAAATGGTTAGGCTTTTTTACGATCAATTGAGAATACAAATTAAATATTTTAAGATTTTTAAATTGTATGGATAAGCAGGTGACACCAAATAGATAGTATCAGAATATTTAACACAAAAAGTTTAATCGGTGTTTAGCTAATTTGTTAATGATATTGTATTGTGTATTTCGAATAATAATATTGTAACAATCGTTTAGGTACCATTTGTCAAATGGTAGGGATACAGCATTAGATACGATTATTCATGAGAATTATAGTTATTATTTGGAAATAAATTATTACATATTTTCAGATAACTGGTTTAAAATAAATTTACTTTTTCAGATTACATCAGAAACGAATATTTATTACTTTTAATAATAATTGTTTCTCAAATATACGTATTTATATTAAATATAATATTTTGACTAAGAGCTCCTTTATAAAAGTAAACTCAATAGACTACAGCATAGGTTTTTTCAAAAAAAGATCGACAACCTGCAAGTGATGCCCTGGTGTTTTAATCTAAGCATATAGAATGGAAGGCTATGGTAATTGCATACCATATACCTAATATACTTTGCCACATTTGTGGTATAAAAATATACCTATATCGCAACCTCAGTGGAAAAAGACGTATCTATATACTTACGTCTATTTGGTCATTATGTGCTTATTAGTGTAAGGTATTTACATATGATATGATCTTACGACCCTTTCCCACTAAGTTTGTGATATAGCACTGCGATGAAAATCCATATGGCATACCTATTTTTGTTAGACTACTTACATAAAATAATGATTTTGAAATATATTGGTAAAAGATATCTACTTTTAATAATGTTAACGATTGGGTCAATGACGCATTGGACGATTGGCCAAACGGAGTTAACAAATTGCACTACATTACATCCTTAGCGAAAAAATATAACCCTTATTGGCAATCGGGTAAAAAATACATAAGATTACCAAACAGACGTATCTCATGTTATGTCTTTGTTTCACTGAGGGCGCAATATTGTAATAAAACACATGACAGCATTCTTTTGGCGACAGTTACTACCTTTTTAAAATGGTTGCTATTGGTCTACTTTATTTTAAGAGGTGTAACCTAACACTGATTACCTAAACATGTGTCTTTTTTTCTCTGAGATTTCAAAATGAGATACGTCTCTTTGGCATTTTTGTAATAGTGAGCACCAGCTTAAAATTGAGTAGGTACCTACGTAGCGATTTCTGAACCTACGTAGTACCCCTAAAAATATGTTTCTCCTATGATATCATTGACTCTCGTGCACATGAAACACTGCGTTAGCGCACAACGAGTTCAAACGATTTATACAAAATAATAAATGTGTATTTTCTAAGGTTCAAATAAAATATATTCTTACAATCTCGTAGCTATTTTCGAGCACTTTAACTTTATACAGTTTATTTTACCTATTTGTGTACCAATATCTACACATCATATTTTAATATAATTATTTAAAACATTTCAAAGTTACATTTTAATGTTTTTTCTTGTTAAGTACTGAAATATTTAAGTTGTGTTGAATGTCAGGTGTTACGTGGATTTTTTAAGAAATAGGTAATTTTTATTAAACTAATTTGTAAAAAGTTAATAAATATATTTTAACATACACGCCTGTTTTATTTTTATCAGTGTATTTCATTCGAACATTAAAAATTATTAGCCCGTAGGCTTGCTTTCACTTAGTAATTCCAAATTTAAAACTTTTCCTGTTTGTAATCTATGCTATCACAGTCTAAGGATTTCTTTTCATAGAGTTAAAGAGTGCTTTACACTGTGCGTGTGTAAAGCACTGTGTGTGTGTGTGTATTTTAAATATGAAAGTTTGGATATTTGTTACTCAATCACGCAAAAACGACTCATCGCTTTTGCCTACAATACAGTATTAAATTAGCATCAATTTAATAAATAGGGTTTTAATATATAATTTAAAACTGCATGATGCATAATTTGTAAATTCTTAGCATCAAAAGTTCGAATGTGTTTTCCCGTAGCATTTTTTCACGCCGCTGCGTCATTATTTTTAGCATAGTACACTAGGTTGCTACAATTCAGAAATTTTGCACAGGCGTTTTATAGATTATTTTTATATCATGGCAAACAAGCATACAACAAAGCGGTGGTGGCCGAGTGGGAAAGTAACCGACTTGCACGCAAGAGGTGCGAGTTCGATCCCGGGCAGTACCATGTGAATTTCACTTTGTGGAATTTATATGTACTAATCAAATGATTCGCCATCTGCTAACGGTGAAGGAAAACATCGTGAGGAAACCCACATATCTTAGAAGAAATTCTAAAGACATGTCTGATTCACCAACCCGCATTAGGCCAGCGTGTGTGAATTAAGGCCTATACCCTCTCTCTCTCTTGATAGAGGAGAGGAGACCCGTGCCCAGCAGTGGGACATATATGGGTTGCTATTATATATTATAAACAAGCATACGGACCGCAAGATGGTAACCGTAGCCTATGGACGCTTGCAATACCACTTGCGACTCATTTTTTACAAAAGGGTTTTCAAGAGATATATATATATATATATAAGAGATATAATATCGCTGGGATAGGAAAACGTTTCTTCTAAAATTCATTAATGAGCGCTGGAGACCTGCAATAACAAGGGAAACGCTTTCAAACAAATTTTTTATACTATTTGATATGAAGGCAAGCAGTTACCTTATTAGCCTATAAATGCTTACAATACTTTGGGCCTCACTTGCGTGTTGGTGACACTAAAAATGTTAAACCAGGGTTTTGTCATAGAGTATTCCTGGTTAAAAACAGTTATTTAAAACCGTATCTATATGAGCAACTGGAGACCTGTACCTACATACGTTCACTAATGAGTGTAGTTATTTGGCTGTGGTCTTCCGTAAAGTCCTTCGCAAATAACGCATGCTCGCTTTTATGGTGCGTGGCCTCTGGAAAAGTTATTGGCATTTTCAGTTAAAATTGTGGCTGTCATTGATCATTGACCGCTTCAAGGAAAATAGCACGATGCTATTCAGTAATACTCTGAAATATTAATGAGTTAATGACTCTGACGTGTGGTGACGGATTAAGAATACAAATGTCACCACCCCTTTACATCCCGAGGGTATCGTAAGAGTCGACTAAGGGTCAGTCAGGCAGACAATATCCACTGCAAGAGAGGGAAAACTCGAAACAAAACCCTATACCAACCTGTCTGGCCAGCGTGGTATAGTAGGCTAATATCCCTCCAAGTGTTTGGAGGAGACCCGTGCCCAGTAGTGGGACGTTTATGGGTTGAGATGATGATGAATGACTCTGAAAATATATCAGGTAGTAAGTACTTATGTTTTGTTGATGTTTTATCCTCTCAATATAAGTAAATACAGCATTTATACCATGTTTAATACTGGTATTAGTCATTACGTACTGTACCAGAATACAAAATACGAATAATATCCTTGGTGCGCAAAGCTGTCCGTCTGGTGTGTGCGCAATGTCGATACGATGGTGACTCACTACTGACGCCGGTCTGGTGCACACTTCACAGTCGATCCAACACAGCTCGCTCGTGCAAACGTGCGTTTTTCGCGTTTCCCCAACATCCATTTTCCTTGAATTCCGCAAGCATAAAAACTGTAAGTACTTTTTAATGTTTTATTCACTAAACATGTCTTATTTTCTGTAATATTCTCTTGAAAATTAAAATTAACATAAAGTAATATTATTTGTTTACATTTGAGTGAGTGTTGTATATGCATTCGTCAGTAAATTGTAATTATATGCCATATCTTTTAGAATAAAGATGCCGTAAGTAACGATACATCTTTTGTTATAAGGTTGAAAATATCAGGCTAAGACCTTTTTCTACTGAGTTATTTTTCCAGATTTTTTTCTTGTAGACCAGTTTTTGAGAGTTTATTTATTGAAAATCAAAACTGCTACTGTATAATTAAGAAGGTAGATATAAAATTGACTGTTCGTTTCGTATGGCTTAGTGGTTAAGGTCACCATTGCCATCAACACAGCAACACCGTGCGGAATGTTGTAGGTTCGATTCCTACAAGGAACAAAACTATGTGTGATCTATATAGGATTTTTCCGAATCTGCGTGTAATTTGTATTTTTTTATGTTCTATTTGGGTGGCAAACAAGCATACGACTCGCCTGATGTTAAACAGCTAGTTACTGTACCTTATAGATGCTTGCAATACCAGAGGTATCACATGTGTTACCGACCCATTTTTTTACACCAGGGCTTTAAAATGGAGTATCCCTGGGGTAGTAAAACGCATTCCTAAATGAGCGTTGGAGACCGCGGTATAGTTGTGTGTTATTTGGCTGTGGTGTTCTGTAAGATGGCGGTCCTTCCCCAATCAGGCTTGCACGCTAGTATGGTGCCCTACCTCTCTTCGTGAACTGTGTTTATGTAAATTCCATCGTGACATATGGCTTGTAAACTCCCTAGTGCGAGAGTTACGTCATCACTCTTTACAATTAAACTATTTTAAACAATGTCACGCATTGTAATACCCTAGGTGTGGACAGCATGAAGTGATAGGTATGTAACTACATGCATGGCGTTATACACTACTTATATACAAAGTGTCAGCATGTATATATGTAGTAGTTATTTATTTACGAGAGCAGGCGACCTCGGCACAGAAACATCGCGGGCGTCATGGCCCGCCAACGTGTTGACCTAAGCAAACCATTTTCGGAGATGACATAATTTAAGTATTGGCATTGTCATGACTTAATATTACGGACCTCTGACTTGTATGCCTACACAATTATATTGCCGAATAAATTCTTCAGTCAAACTTATTGAAAAGATGCCTACACATCTCCAGTGCTTGTTGACGTATGCGTTTTTAAAGAAACAAGGTTTTTCTATGCCAAGAATAAACATTAAAATGTTCTAGTGTTATAAATTGATGGGATGATATAGCTTAAAGATAGGCGTTTGCAATACCAGAGGCATTATTAGGTCGTTTTTGTTCACAATAATCCTACTAATATTAAAAAAATTTAAGGTTTGTGAGGATGGATTAATGTATGAATGTTTGTTACTCTTTCACGTAAAAGTTACTGACCGGATTTGGATTAAATTTGACATAGAGATAGATTATAGTCTGGAATAGTGAATAGGCTTTTATCACGATAACCTATATTCATGCGGGCGGAGCCGCGGGCAACAGCTAGTTTGTAATAATGGTAATCTTAGATGACAAAAAAGGTTTCAAGTTTTCGTTAAATGAACTCTGAACCCCAACCCAAGATTTTTTAAAATTATCAATGCAGTAGCACTAACTATAGTTCTAAAGTCATAATCGGATACTACGTAGTAAGTCACTAGGTTCATGTTCTAGGTAGGTATTTAGCAATAATAGATAACAATTATAAAATAATTAACACAGTCATTAGCATCTTGAGGTAGATTTAGAATTAACTTTTAACAGAAAAATTACAGTCAGTTCGTGTGTAATTTTTTTATGTTTGTTACCTCAATATTCCGTTATTCTCCCCCAAACGGTCACAAACGTAAGTAAGACAAGCATCCCTTAGCTCGGGACGCTTGTTATCCACTTACTTACGTTTTTGACCGTTTGGGGTCAAAACTTTGTGACCGTGGGGATCAAGTTTCTTGCTTATAGATACTCTGTACCTTGAGATATCTAAACATATTTATGAACTTTGCCCACAATCCAAAGGCTGGCCTTTACCTGGGTCACCGCATTAGCCTTCCAATCCAGCTTTGGCAATTTAGCTTTAGGTTTCTTTTCTCAGAACTGCGACCTTAACCTGATAATTTAATTATAGGTAAATACAATACAATATCTGATTGTATTGTATGTATTTCAATAATGGTATTCATCTTAAGAATTTAAATTCGTATGTTCATTAAGCAGTTACGAGCACTAAAATTAAAGGTAATAATACTATCAACATAAACAATGGCATTTTTTTATTAACGTTTTTGATCAATGTTTTACAGAGAGCCGGCCATCATGTCTCATTCAGTGACGATTACAAGGACGACGGTAGCTTCGTCGGGTACGCCCGTGTTCATCAATAGCAACTACCTGTGTACCACTCCAGGGCTCTTGAAACTTGCACAGCTGGTAAGAACTTCTTATAAAATATAATATTATTAAGTCTTATCTTTATGTAATTCTTCTGTACGTCGTCGTCGTCGTGTGTATGTCACTGAACTCCTCCTAAACGGCTCGGCTGATTTTAATGAAATTTTGTGTGTGTGGAAACGGTGGTACTGCTGTCGCTATGTCATATTTTCCGTGCAGAACGACGTCTGCCAGGTCCGCTGGTATTATTATATATTTATGAATATGTATTTAATAAAACCTATGTATATATTCAGTCTATGTTATCATATTTATTTATATATTTTTATTCTACTATTATCTAATTATTAGCTGTGGTTGCCTGTATCTGAGAGAGCACCTGGCACGCTTTCAGTTCTTTTATTATGATTTTTATGTGTATCTCTTGTTGATTGCCAACCTAAACAAATAAAAATATGTAATACAATAAAAATGTATTTCTCCACTTATTTAAGTTGACACATTTTGCATTGTTGATACATTCATCTCTGCATCACCCAAAAGTCGGCTGGTTAGTACCTTTGTACAATATTGAGCGTAAAGTTAAAAAAAAATGCGGTTCCTCCTGGGGATAGGACTGTATCATGTCTTGTTAACGTATCATTTTTGTAAATATTTAATATCTATTTAAATTTGGAACAATGACAACCATTGAGATTGTAGCAACTAAGTAATACGAGTAAAGTTGAATGTTTTTTACGAATTTTAAATAAGAATTCAAAATAAGTCCATGAACGAACTGATCGATTTTAAACAGACTACAGATTCTAAAATTCTGTATGTTCGAAAACAATAACTTGTTCCCTTGAATGTAAAAATTAATGAGCTTATGGTGTAATCTCTATTCCCTGCCATCTCCAGATATTTTGATCGAGTGTGTAACCCAGTTTCAGTTACGTAAATATCGTGGTTGAGCAACGCGTAAGCATGTAAGCGTATCAAACGAGAGGCTCCTTGAAAGTATTCAAGATTTTAAGGAGTACAAAATGTCATATAAATAATATAATCTGCGCTGTTCGTGAGGAGTAGGAACAGGTCTGTAGTGCTCATTTATTTGTTTATATTTGGAAAACCAACAGAGCTATACATAAAATAATTACCTTTTTTGAAAGGTAAGATAAGTCATACCTTTCAAAAAAGGGTTGTATAGGTGCAATTCAAGGAAGACTGATTTTAAAATAACGTTTTCCACAAACCTTATTAGAATTTGCTAACGTCGAAAACGCTCCTGCTATTTCAAGCGTCCATATATTACCTATGCTGCGGTAACAGCTACCTAGCCATCGCATCGGGCCGGCCATACATTTGATTGTCACAGTAGTAGAATAAAATAACATATTTACCTGACAAATTATAACTACATAAAAAAAAAAAAGTTAACTCTTTATTGTACACCAAAAATACATATTGCTTACATAGTTTTGCTTAAATGGTAATGCACAATGGGCGGCCTTATCGCTAAAAGCAATTTCTTACAGGCAACCTTAGGATGGATAAAAAGAATAGATACCTAAAGAAGTTTATAAAGTGAGCCGTTTGGTGTTGCTAGTAGATGGAAATATATAAACTTACATAGGTAATTAATACCTACCTATAACTAATATACTAATACTCATAAGTACCTACTTACATAAATACCTTTTTGTTTCCTGACAAATTCTAGTGGGTATTGTATATTTTAAAATGAATTCTATTATAAGTATATTTAGTTACTTTTATCGTTTACCGTACGAGTTTCTATGAACTCTGTCAAGATGATATCACTCATGGCGTCATCGTGTGTTATTGAATTGTCCACACATAAGTATACTGTTAGTATATTCATTTAGCGGCCTATCTTTACAACATGACTCAGAAAGCCAGTATTGCTTCAGTGCAATTACCTCTTGTTACTGCGTTTAGAACAATTATTACTTTTGAGGAAATTAATTAATTGAATGATACCGAGACGGCGCTTGACAGCTAGCTCGTTACTAAGTCTGTGTTAGATAAATAGTTTTATAAAAGAAGTTTAAAATCTTTTTTTTATATACTACATACTTACTAGGGCTTTATTATGGGAGTATCCCTGGGAAAGGAATACGTTTCTTTCAAAACGCATCCCTAAATGAGCGCTGGAGACCTGTACTCACACACAGGAACACAATTACACCACTGTATGTAGTTATTTGGCTGTAGTCTTCTGTAAGGTGGAGGTCCTTCCCCAGTCGGGCTTGCTCGCTAGTATGGTGCTCTACCTCTCTTTTTTGTGGTTTGTTATATCTACATAATATACGGACTTTATTAAATGTTATTTTCTTTTGGATAGATTAATAAGATCAGATAGATCATAAAGTGTTTCTATTATATATAAAAGGTAAGTAATGTTTGTATGGTTGGATGTAAGGGGTAATCTATGGAATGACTGATCCGATTCTGAATTTTTTTTTTCACTGATGAGAAGCTACCTTATATTTGAGTGCTATATTGATAAAAAGTATAAGCAAAAAATTAGTGAAATCGCGGGCAAAGTCTAGGTCTGAATAAGAACAAATTTAATTCCATGCCGACGAAGGCGAAGTTGCGGTTACCTATAACAGATGGGTTTACCTACTTAAAATTATGTATTTCTAAATTGAACGTTATTCTTTCTTCGACCTCGGATTTTACGTGGCGATCGTGACTTCATCCATGCGGGTTATTTTCAGAGAACGTTAGAAGCGGTGTGTTTATTCTGAAAACTCCACACTGAATGATTTGCATCACGAAAGTGCGTCGAAACAATAATGTTTGTGTATTCAATATATTCCAGGCATGTTGATTTATTCTGCTTAGGGAAAACCTTGTTTGTAAATACAAGGTTTTGTCAGTGTCTAGGAAAGGACATTATTCATGCGGTCAGCCTTGTTATTCACTACGTAAGTTAAGTAAGTGTATTTATAAAAAAAACACTCTCTGAATGTACAAAAAATATAATAAAATATATATTAAGGATTACGGGAAAATTGATGCGGGCAAGTTGCCGGTAAACTTATAAAATACTGAAGATACATTTTCTATATCGTTACGGCCCAGCCACGTCTTCATGCGGCAGCAGCAGCGGCAGCGGCAGCGGCAGCAACAAAATGTACTAAAACCGCACGACGCGCGACGCGATGCCGTGCGTGGCGCCTCGTGGCGTCGTCATATAACGTTTTAGGTACATGTTCTCTCCGCTCGCTGCTGCCGCGGCGTGTCCGTGGTCGAGCTGTAATACCCCTTTTTTGTTACAAAGACAACTCCTGCACTAGGGAACACGCCCTGTGTAGCGGGAGACTTTTTAAGCATACATTAACTGACACAAATTAAACCTAGACTAAACAACAACCTGGGGCGCACTGGATGCGGAAGGCGGAGGACCGTGTGCTATGGCGCGTGTTGGGAGAGGCCTATGTCCAGCAGTGGACTGCGATAGGCTGATTGATTGATTGATTGATTGAAACAACAACCATTTATGGATGGATCAAATTTTAAACCCACAACACGCCACGCAGTGGCAAATAGCGAGGTAACCAACCACCGTACAGTATCAATACGTGTTTTACTCAGGTGGTTAACCAGCGATTCGTCTGATGGTAGGCAGTCACTGTAGCATATGGACGATTGCAACAACAAGAGAGAACACTTGCTCTTTGTTAAACTTTGAAAATCTTACTCTTTGTTAAAGAATAACAACACTAGCTCTTTGTTAAACTTGTGAAAATCTTTTAACTCCTTTATTGAGTTCTAAGAATATACATTTGAACTTTCCGGAGAAAATTGTCTAAATGACAGAGAAAACGGCATCAAAATCCGTTGAGTGGTTTAAAAGATCTAAGCGTACCGACAGCAGGAGGAGACTTTATTTTATATTAAGTTTGAAAGATTATGTCTTTCTTTATTATATTTAACTATCTTTACTATCTATCCAAAGGTTGCCTGTAGCGATAAGGCCGCCCATTGTTTATGAGTTAAAATATTATTCGTATCAAAAATATAATTGGTGTACTATAACGTTACGCTATAGTCTGGGAAACATTGGGAGTACATTAGTACGATCAGGTTCTTCCTTCATCCTCACATTTGAGAATTCAAATAGATAATGTTTAACTCTTCAACGCTGCGCCGATTGGAGGTGTACTGATAAAATTCATTTAAAATCTCTTTCTCTTATTTCCAGTTATTGGGCGCAGCATGTGTCGGTGTCGTTGGCTACTACATGGACCATGGTTACTCCTACGCGAGGTACAACCAGAAGGCTGAGCTGTTCTACTTGCTTATAGCCGTTACCTTCCTCATTGGCACTTTCTGTCTTCTAACGTCCTGCCTCGTGTCCTTGTCAACGGCTTCCATGATATCCAAAACTATTTACGTAAGTACCTATTAAATTATTTATGCAAGTTTTTACATTCATCATCATCATCATCTCAACCCATAAACGTCCCACTGCTGGGAACGGGTCTCCTCCAAACATAACATCCATCCATTAGTTTTTACATTAAGTACCTACTATATTTTATTCATTAAATATTTCTGCAAACTGATACTTATTGTCTGCATCTGGTTATGAAAAAGAGAGGCTTTAGTTTCTTTCTAGATCTTCTCGTGGCTATAGGTACCCTTGTCAGCGAATTGGTTTTATTTTATTTGGCAAACATCACTTTGTCCAATATACTATAATAAGATATAACTATTGTTGTCAGTAGTAACTAAGTAGCTTCATTTCATTTCTCACTGTCTTTTTCTGTATCATTATGTTCCGTATTAAGTATCAATTGTACACATACTAGACATTTTTAAGCAAGTACACACTAAAACATGGGAACAAAACTGAACGTCCGTGGCTTAGAATGAAGGTAGCGCACCTTTCTTCATAATACCATTGACTTTTTCTTAATTTCTTGTCAATTTTCCTTTATTTCTGTTGGTTAGTTTAAGATATTTGGTACTATAACTATGTATAAACTACAGAAATACAAAATTTAAGAGTCAGAAACTTCATCAAGTTTATTGGTGTCTTATCTGTCGGTTACGTCACCAAAAACGTGGTCTCTCAGGTAATACGCCATATATCATGTGTCGTAGACGCGAAGGTCTTTTGAAGTATGCTTTTGAAGTATTCTGGTTGTGGCCTGACGCTGATGACTCATAAAAACGTAGGTATTCAACTTGTTTAAATATTATTTTTATATGTTTCAGGAGGTGATATATCATGGCGTTGCATTTATTCTATATCTTAGTGCTGGTCTCACACTGCTCATAGAAGTAAATCACCAGAAGAACAGCTACAGATCTGATTATGATCCTTACTTAGCCGCTGCAGTACGTATTTTATCTTTTAATCAGTGTAATTGTATATCCACTCCTATCAGAAAAGCAAGCAATCGACTGCTGATCACGAGGGTGTTTGCGTTCACACTTATGCACTATAATATATCCCGCACATATAGCTATCTAAGATCGAAATTCGGTTATTGAGACATCTTTTTAAAACAAAAACAAACAGTTATTAATATTTACCTTTTAATTTTACTTTTTGCTAATCGTTAGGGAAGATATCGTAAGAATTTCTTCAAGGACATGTGGGTCATATGTATTGCTATCTTTGCGACTCCACTACACAATACAGTTTCATTTGCGACTATAAAACCAAACAACAAAACACAGTTTAATATGTTATATTATTGTTTCAGATAATGGGACTTGTTATGGCTGGCCTGTATTTGCTGAGTACGTTCTTGGCAAACCGTCAGTACCGTGGCATTTAAATACATTTATTCAACAGACTGTTTATTTCTCAAAGTAATCTTTAGCGTGAACCTGTTAATGCCATGCTTTAGTAGTAACTTTTTCATAAACATTACTTTATACCCACAAAGTATCATAAGTGAAATATTAAATTAAAACCGTAACGTCCCGCTAATAACACTACTTGTAGTGAAACGCAGGGTTCGAGAACGGTTGGAAATATCGGTTAATTATGGTTCTAGACCAGCTTCTTCGTAAACGTTTCCTTAAAGCGGAACCGGCTAGTGAACTATAACGGCGGTGTCGCTTCTGATCAGTTCCTCTATACAAATGAGCATAGTACGTAAGCAACATAAACGGTAGTCGACTCGAGTGGAGCGATTAGTGGGATCACTTGAAAATCGCGTTTCCATCTAGTGACGAAGAGCGCTCTGAAAGTGGCAAAGCGCCCTCCGTCACTAGATATAAACTCTCTCTTTATTTTTTGCTAGACGACCTGTTGCATGGGCACGACCGTCTGATATATTGGCACTAGCTGTTGTCACCGCACCGTTCATTGTTGTATATATTACTGGGAATATCCTGGTTTTTAAATTCGACAAATGTTACATAACATCAATATGTGTAATTAATTGGGGTATGTTGAATAAAAGAAAATATTAATTGATGATTTACATAAAATCGCCGATACAAAGCAAACGTGATTTACACGGATTAAATATCTGTGTAAATCACGTTTGTTTTCCATTAGGTCATAATCTGATAATTTAATTAATCATGCAATCTAATATTTGTTCAAAGTTACATCACAGTTTTATCTTAAACATGGTAACATCGTTATAAAGGATTGATAAATAAAATTAATTCAAAATTGTATTTGTAATCATTTCCTGGAGCCGAAACATGACATCCGATTTGAAATTCGTGTCATTGTCGCTTTTAACGTTGTTACTATTCAAAAATCGAATTTTTATTTGTTATTTAAGTAAATTGTCAGCCATTTAAGTATCTGTATAATTATATTTTCAGTTTAAGCTAGTCAATGTTATTAACTTATTGCTCTAAATCTCGAGATATATTTTAAGTTGCCATATAAATATAAAATCTATTTAAAATTTTAAGTTTTACAAGATATTTTTGTTGCAATTAGTTTCCCTTTAATATGATAATATGTGTATTTTTATAGGTACATTGTATTTACATAGTTGCTTAGATATTTTTAGTTAGTTATATATTTTTTATTGTCGCTTCAGATGTAATCAATGATGATAATTATTTATAATTCTGAGAAGATAAGATGATTATTAGATAGGTACTATTACAGACTACAACTGTTATTTTAAATGTTATGTCATCAATTTTAAACGGGTTGTGTCTTTAAAGTTTGCAATCTAGTTCAGTTTAGTTGCAAAAAAACCATTTTGCATATTAATACCCAACATAACTATTTATATTTTTTCATTGGCAATGTTTTAATCTGTTGATACGTCAACTAATTTATTATCTATTAACGAATATTTATTATCCATTTATATGATCGCTAGAAAATTTATTTCATTTATAAATCTCATTATAAGAACAGGGATGAAATACTTAGATTAATCTTCTTTTTCTTTACTATCCTCAACGCTTAAAACATAAAAAAACATTTCTTTTTTTTTAAGTCATTAATTTGATATGAGCATGGTAAATGGGTAATACCTTACACGAATAGGCTAAAATGTCCATCGTGTGTTGGGAGCTTATCATTTGAAAGGTCAACGCTTGCTATATAATCGTACCTACTTACTGTATGCAGTGCAGTTCAGGGTGCAGAGACCTACACAAAATAACAATAAGTAAATCATATTTAGGTATCATTACTCTTCCATTAACTGTGCGCCAAGATAATGTGATTTATAACAGAATACTTATTATAAAATAAAATAGTAATATTATGACACTTGTTTTTATATTTAAGTAACAATTTATATAAATAAATACTATATTTATTAACATATTTTTATAAAGTAGGTACTTAAGTATATTTTAATTAAGTAAGTACAGTATTATATAGTACTACTATACCCTAAGTAGTATACTATATAGTATACTACTTAGGGTATGTTTTCTAGGTATTTGCATTGCTTGACATCGGCTGGGGTAATCACGGCCAATGTAGTCGTCAAGTAATCTGGAAATATTTAATGCATGATACCCGTAGTAGCAACCTATATAATACTGTATTCAAGCAACGGAAAAGTTTAAATAAAGTACTTACATGAAATAAGACCAGACAAACGATATAGGTTAAACAGACAAACCAGAGAGGTGTCGCATACTTGCAAGAAGATGTAGATACTAAAATAAATTATTTCATTTTCTAAGTAAGTAGGTACCAACTGAATAACAGTAAAAAAAACTTTTAAACCACTTAATTTTTGGACCTATAAAAATTAGTTTTATATTTTTTATGAATTTTGTAAAAACACATTATTATGTCATTATATTTTACATAATGATAGAATATTTTGCTTGTAATTAAAAGGTATTTTGTAATTAATGCCTACTACATATTTTTGTAGCAGTTTTTGTAAACTCAGATTCATACAATCTATGTGTATGTAACTATAATGATTACAAGAATAAATATAAATGTTTGTACTTTTTAGATTCTGTAGTTTTATTCATAAAACAAACCAAAGATAGGGCAGATTGTTATTTTTGAGTAGCTCTTGCAAGTGGAATAAACGCCAAACAACATGCCTTTTCCCCCGAAAGAGTAAGCAAATATATTTTACACTCACATCTATTATACACTTGTAAATAATTACACCGTTCTAAGTAGGTACACATACACTTTTATTCAACTTTATCAATCTGACTTACGTTCTACAACATTACAGACAACAATGAATGATTCGTATTTTACCGACCATATTTATAGCAAATTATTAACTCAAATCACTTCCATTAAGAACAAATACCCTTTCTTAATATATCCATATAAAATCCCTAAATTTATATTTTAATTTCGGTTGTTATATTATTCAATCATATTTATTAACTGACTTAGTAAAATACAATAACAATTTTAATGTAAGCAGTCAAATTAAATACTAATAACATGATGAATTAGGAATTAAGCTACGACGGATCTTCCGGCGACAACATCCGGCCCTCCTGCTCACGCGGCTGTCCTCAGCATGCGTCGCCGTCTGGTGCAGTTGCTGAGAACAACATTGGCCTTGTTAAACCTTATACTCATTCTTGACTATAGAGATGACCAAAGTTACTACTTTACTAGATAGAAATGTATCAATTTATTAACCCAATCTACTATTCCATCAACGGCTAGTACATGTGGGTAACTTATCGAACACCATTAGCATCCAAGTCTTAGCCAGGAACTGTTCCATCAGCGGTTAGTTCCATCCAGACATATAGCTTTCCCTAGGCGATGCCTTGGGCCAACCCTAGGTACAATTCACTACTGGACTGGGGCCTTGTAATGTACGTTTCATAAGACCATTATTATGAAAGTCATTACACTAACCTTAAATGCCAATAAAGTTCGAATCAACTGTGCTTGACGTTTAAATAATAAGTAATTTAGTTAAGAAATAACTAACAGGATAATTTAAATTAAAGCGTAATCATAAATACCTGACAACATCTATGCCATCATACTTATTACTCATCAAAGTCTGATATCCGTATCCAAGGTTTTAAATTTTCTACACAAGCAGTTCCTTCGTAGCGTTTTGAAGTTCTTTCTGCCCCACGCATATCTGTAACTCTGTAACGATCTTGACCTAATATTTCTGTTACCTGAAAAGGTCCCTTAAATAGGGGTAGCAATTTCGTACTTTGGCCTTCATTCGATTGACTAGGTATTTTCATTACAACCAAATCGCCAATATTGTATTTGCGAGCTTCTTTACGCCGGGAATCGAATGTCTGTTTTTGCTTGTCCGCATTAGTTTTAATATGTTCACTAACACTGTTCCGTAACGAAGTAACGTCGATCATTGTTTCCTCGTGATCAACTACAAACTTATCGGAATCTGTTTGAAGTCTGTACCCAAGTAATACCTCACTAGGTACGGCTGCCGTAGATTTGTTTATAGTACTGTTAATACCCTGTTGGATACTTTGTATCTGTAGATCCCATTTGTTATTGTCGGTACTGGCTCCTGTAGTACGTAGAGCGTCAAGAATAGTTCTGTTGAATCGCTCGACTTGACCGTTAGAACGTGGAACGGCGGTTGCAATAACATGTTGCCGTATATTTTTATCCTTACAGTAGTTGCTAAATAAGTGAGATGTAAAAGCACTGCCCGCATCACAAATAAGCCGCTTAGGATTTCCAAATACTTTAAATATTTTGTTAAGCTCATTGATAACAACTTGGCTTTTGGTATTGCGGACAGGTGAAATAAATACAAATTTTGTAAAAGCATCAACAGTTACTAATAAATACATATTATTTTTTGTAGTTTTTACAAATGGGCCTAGATGGTCTATATGAAGAGTATGAAAGGGTCTTGCATACTTTGGTATAGAGTACAATTTCCCTTCCTTCTTGCCATGTACATTTTTTGAATATATGCAATTAAGACAGTTTTTTATATACTTCGAAACTACTTTCTTCATTTTAGGAAACCAATATAAAGCTTTAATTCTTTCAACAGTCTTATCCAGGGCAAAATGGCCTAGATCATCGTGATTCGCCCTAATTACCTGCCAAATACATTGTTTTGGAACAAGCCACCGTCTGCCATACTCAGTCCTACGATAAACTTTATTACCCAACAATTCAAAATCTTTGTATATTTTTTTATTTAGCTCGGCATCTCCTGACTCTAAAGCCTCTCTAATACTGCAGATGCTAGCATCTTGTAATTGAACAGACAGAAGCCAGTCTCCTTCGGTAATAGACATCACACTTTCACTAGTTATGGATTGGGAGGAATCAGTAACAGGATTTCTACTCAAAGCGTCAACGTGCTTCATTTGTGTACCGGGTCTATGTATTATGTCAAACGTGAACTCCTGAGTTAGTAACACCCACCTACCTATTCGGGAATTCAACTCCTGTTTTTGTATTGTGTATCTAACAGCATTACAATCAGTCACGATTTTAAAAGTGGACCCTAACAAATTGTGCCGAAATTTTTGCAAGCTTACAACAATAGCCAAAAATTCTAATTCGAAAGAATGATACTTTTTTTCTTCGTTTGAGGTCTGTCTACTATAGAAATGTATTGGCCTTTCTCCCTGGTCTGTAATTTGGGTTAATATACATCCTAAACCTTCTCGACTAGCATCAGTATAAAGTACGATTGGAAGTTTAGGGTCAAATATTTGCAATAAAGCGTTTTGTATCAATTCCTTTTTTAAATTGTCAAATGCTTGAATCTGAACAATACCCCATTTCCATGTAGAGTCTTTTTTCAAGAGATCGGTTAATGGTCTAGACAGAATAGCACAATTTTTAATAAACTTTCTAAAATAATTTATAAGGCCTAAAAACTGTCTGACTTGGTGAACTGTTTTGGGTTCAGGATAATTTTCGATTGCTATTAATTTCTTATTTCCCGGACGAACTCCTTCGCCAGATATTTCATAACCTAAAAATTTTACCGAGCTCTTGAAAAAGTGACATTTGTCTAAATTTAATGTAAGACCATTTTTTTGTAAAACCTCAAGAACTAATTCTAAATACTTCTCGTTTTCTTCAATTGATTTTGTAGCTATCAATAAATCATCCATATAACAAATAATCCTGTCAAATCGTAACTTTCCCAACACTGTGTCCATTAGTCTTTGAAAAACTGACGGGGCATTACATAACCCAAAAGGCATTCTCAAAAACTCGAAATGGCCGTCAGGTGTTATAAATGCAGTTTTAGGTATCGAGGTCTCATTTACGCTAATATGATAGTAGCCACTTTTTAAGTCAAGAGAACTAAAGCATTTACATCCGCGTAGTTTGTCAATAAGATCATCTACAATAGGCATCGGGTATTTTTCTTTAACTGTAACTTTATTCAGACCACGATAGTCTATACATAGGCGTTTTTCACCATTTGGCTTATCCACAAGTAACACTGGGCTTGAATAGGGTGAACAACTATCCCTAATTATACCATTTTTCAACAAATCCTCAACTATTTCGCGAGTGATTGCTTTTTCCGATTCTGACATGCGGTATGGACGTCGAGTTATTGGCTTATTTGTTGTTAACTCGATATCTAACTGTACACAAGATGTTTGGCCTAGACTAGTTAAATCTTTTGCAATTATACGAGGATATTTAGCTAATATTTTATTTAATCGAAAGGAGTGTTCAGTATGATCACAATTTACTACAGTTGTTTCCACCAAAGTAACTTGTTCGGTAGTAACAGGTTTAAATGTGAGGCTATTTCCTATCCGCGTATACATAATGTTTTTATCCTCCGTAAAATTCCTACCAACCAAAATTGAACACCCCGACAAGTTTTCTAATATATACATAACGATGGTCAGTAAAGCATAATCGATTTTAAGACATACTTTGACGCCTTGTGTAACGCTTGAGCAAGATTCAGTTTTGTAACCCGTCAAGAGGACTGGTTCATTTAATTTAAAAGGCACTAACTTTAATTCCTGTACCAATGCAGGAGTTATAAGAGAGCATCCACTACCCATATCAATAAAAGCTTGATGTTTACAGTTATTTACGTATACATCTTTTACAAACTTATCCTTTGTACTTGGTAAATTAATCAATTTAACTTCTGCATCCTTCTCAATTTTTGCCCTTGGTTTTGACCTACATGCTAGCTCTAAATGACCAAATCTGTTACATGAATTACATTTTACGTTATCTTTATGAATGCAATTGGTCTTTTTATGTCCTGCTTCCCCACAGCGAAAATAGGTTATGTTTGAATTATGATTATCACTCGTTGATGGTAATGAATTATGAGAAGCATCTTTCTTATCAATGTAGGTAGAAGGCAATGATCGAGAAAGATTTCTTTGGTTAGACGTACTATTCCTGGCCACTGGTTTAAATTCGGAAGGAGAATACTTTTTATTATGTAAGAATGAGGCTAGTTCCTCGCAATAGCGAAAATTACCGGTTTCAGCCGCAGTGCAAATGTTTTTATCACCAATGGAACCTACAATTATTGATATTATATCTTGTTCGGAAAACGATAACCTTAATCTATCAATGCGACCTTCCTGTTGAAAATAAAATTCATAAAGGGATTGGTTTTCCATTGGTTTAAGTTGCATTAACTCTTTAAGCATACTATACATATTACGTTTGGTTTGAAACGTATCCAATAAAGTTTTTCTCCAATGTTTCCATTTCCACGTGGTCCATCGTGTTTCGTTCTTTTGTAAGGAATCGTACCAAGTTTTGCCTGTATTACGTAATTTTTGTAAGGCTTGGTATTTTATGACACGATCAGACCATCCAAAAGCAAGAGCATTGGCTTCGACTACATTTATCCACATCTGTATATCGTCCACTAACGGGTCAAATTCCGGTATCACTGAAGATAATATTACATTTTGACTTACTGCGGGAGACGCACGACGTGTGCGTTTTACTTTCCTGCGTCGATGACCCGTGTCATTAGTTGATGAAGATGACCGTGAACTCGCAGTGCTTGGCGTCCTTACACTGCTAGACGAAGTAGTAGATACCCTTCTACTTTTGCGTTTACGACTTCGCGGCATAGCGTGTGATTTATTATCCCGCTTCTGATATTATACACTTGTAAATAATTACACCGTTCTAAGTAGGTACACATACACTTTTATTCAACTTTATCAATCTGACTTACGTTCTACAACATTACAGACAACAATGAATGATTCGTATTTTACCGACCATATTTATAGCAAATTATTAACTCAAATCACTTCCATTAAGAACAAATACCCTTTCTTAATATATCCATATAAAATCCCTAAATTTATATTTTAATTTCGGTTGTTATATTATTCAATCATATTTATTAACTGACTTAGTAAAATACAATAACAATTTTAATGTAAGCAGTCAAATTAAATACTAATAACATGATGAATTAGGAATTAAGCTACGACGGATCTTCCGGCGACAACACATCCCATATATATTTTTCCCCCGAAGGAGTAGACAAAGATATTTGACACTCACATCCCATATATCCCATGTAATAAATAGAAATAAAGTCTATTGTCATACACATACCGGGAACTTTTACAAAATCTGTTTTGAGAGAGGTAGGGCACCATACTAGTGTGCAAGCCCGACTGGAGAAAGATCTCGACCTTACAGAAGACACAGCTTAATGACTAAACACAGCGGTATAGTTGTGTTCTTGTATGTGAGAAAATGTTTCCAGAGCTCATAGGGATGCGCGTATTTAATGAAACGTTTTCCTATCCCAGAGATTTTCCATCATAAAACCCCGGTGTTTATTATTGGGTAGGCAACACGCAACTGATACCTTTGGTTAGCGTCCATAGGCTACGGTAATTCCTTACCATCAGGCAAGCCGTATGCTTTTTTGCCACCTAAGGAGTATAAATAAAACTGTTTTTTTGAACGACGTAAGTAACTGTGGAATGATGTATCTATCAAAACTAATTCTATAATTTATTTTCTTTACGATCTAGCCCTGCAATGTGGCTTGTCTTTTGGGCACCTTTCCTCGTAGTTTATTTTATTTTATTTGTAAGTGAATACCTTTAATACTAGGGGTTAAAGTATGATATTGCCGATTTGTACTGAAAAATTGAAATTTGTTTTTTTTATTAGATGGCAGCAATGTATGAACAATAAAAACCATTATTGTCTACACATTGCTGCCATCTAATCATTTATGCCTTTGCAATAGAACTCTGCTGATCTAGATTCGATAAACTGTGTGAAATCATTTTGTACTGCCTCCTGAAAACTATAAGGGTTCCTTGTTTACTTCGGGACCCTAAAAATCACTCGAATTTTAGAAGTAGATATCCATCTTTCTTGCCTAAGCTGAATAAAAAAAAAACAACTGAAAGTCGCTAATCGAATGCTGCACATTTTAAAAAAACCTATAGGTAACATGTGAAAAAAGTTTCACTCAAAAATCTCAAACCATGAAGGTTCTATGTCAATTCGAAGTACCAATTACATATAATAAAACGGCAATTTCATACTTACCTATTATAATATCTGATTGTTTGTAAGTCGTTTAGGTATGTTAAATTGCTTTTATTTTTTTTCATATTTGACGCAAGACCCAGTAAATCGCTACCTATGCGAATTCGTGGTAGGCCATGACGTCCTTGAAGCGATTTATTTTAGAGCTTTATTAGAATTTCAAATAATTTCATTTTTAATATTAGCTAATAAACTTGTCATCTTACGACTTTGAAATTAAGATCGAAAATAAATCGCTACACGGACGTCATGGCACGGTCACTGAGAGGAATTCGACCATTTAACCTAAAAAAACAAATGTGTGCGTACGTTTATTTCCCAAACAATAAGGTTAATGACTACAAACAATATCCCAAATCCCGAAATAGTAATCAACCCTCCCGTCGCGTGTGCGTCGCTCTATTTTTGTAATTATGCGCCAACGCAGCTCACGGGCACGCGACTTATTCAAAATTATTCCAACTTTAGTCTCGTCAACACATCTTTGTTTTATTCCAATAAAAAATCCCAGTTTTTTATAAAAAATTAAACTATTTGAAGTATATAGGCCAGAGATCAACGAACGCGTTCCTAAACAACTAAAAACTGTTTCGTCTAAAAATATTTTATTATGAGTAATGCTGACCGTGTAAGAGGATTGAACTCTCCCTTATTTCCTGTGTAGAGGTTCAAACGGGATGATCATTTAGTTCTTGGTGTTTTTAGACGTTAATATACTGTGGTCTGTGAGTTAAAATGCCTGGTCCGAAGATAGTGCGCGTGGCACCCGGTGGGGGTGGTGAACGAGGTATTAAGTGCTGCTGCTGTAGATGCTGCGAGTGCCTCGATCTTGGATACCTAATCTCACATCATGGACTCATTAGGCTAGCTGAAGCTGTAAGTAAACAATGGGTATTTATCCTCCTTGCAAAAGAGGGGCGTTATTAGTTTTATCTTTAGTATGTAGTAGTGTAAACATATCAATTTTATTTTAATTAAACAAGATTTCAGACATAAAAACGTATCTATTGAAGTCACATCAACAAAGAACACTACCGAGCCATGCCATGAAGTCCATATAGCAATTTATTTCCAATCATAACTTAAATTTCGAACAATCTTAAATGTCGACTGTAAGGTTGATTACCTCGCCAAATACTACTGCGCGGCGTGTTGTGGGTTCAATCCCCACACGAGACAAAAATCTTTGTCATCCATAAATGATTGTCTCGAGTCTGGATGTACTTTGTGCCCGTTAATTGTATGTTTGTAATAATTAATATAAGTAAAAAATAAATCGCTGTAACGACGTCTTGGTACGGCCCCAGCTAATTATTCTGTGTCGCTAAGATATATTGAACTGAAAGTACTTAATCAAATCAACCGAATCAAAGTGAAGGTCACAAAACAAGGAAAGTCAAGGAAGTAGAGTGAGACAGCCTTGAAGGAAAAATAAATTAGTTACACTGAAAAACTAGATGATAAGTAGGTACGTAAAATCATGGATTACAAGGGAACAGAAGATCACAGCCAAATACCTACACTACATAAAGTGGTGTAATTGTGTTTACTCAACAAGCACAAATCAGTACATCATTATTTAGCTGTAGTCTTCTATAAGGTGACCTATCCCAATCGGGTAACCTCAATACCTCAAACGTTTCTCAAAAAATTTCATCGCTATTTCACTCTAAAATGAGTCACAATATATTGCATAGTGGTTTCTCAATTCAAATTAATAGGGTCACTATCCTTTTGACAGAAGCATCATAATTACTGGGATACTCATTAAAGTTAATTATGTCTACTAACATACGTTTATGAATAAACTAATAGTTAATAACATCTGTATTATTTAATACGTGAAGCAAAAACGCACATTGCAAACACGAAGGAGTGTGAGATTTGGCACCGTTAAAATTCATACGCAGAAGGGCTATAGTAAACACTACGGTGACTACACCGGCGACCTTTAGGATATATTAATGCAAGGAAATATTAATAATATATTTTTATTCAACTTATTAAAAAGCCGAGTTCGATGAGTTGAATAATAAGGAAAAATGTAACATTGTTCGTTCAGTCGGACTACGAGGATCCTCTTTGTTCGATAGCCAAGCCAATACACAAAACAATAGACAGTGGTGTACTTGTATTTCTGTATAAGAGAACAGGTCTCTAGTGCTAATTATAATGCTTTTTTTTTAAGGAAACTTCTTTTTTTTTTTCAAACATTTTAACATTAAACGTTTTCCTATCCCAGGGTTACACATAACGCAAAACGATGATGTAACAAGATGCAGGGTTTACAATGCGCGAGTAATGCTTCTGGTATTGCAAGAGTCCAAAGGCTAGAGTAACTGCTTAGCATCAGGCAGGCCGTATACTTGTTTGTTAACCTAGGTAGTATAGAATTACATCTATATCTTGTTCTTATCCACAGATGTTAGGTGGTCTCTGCCAGAGTCTTCTCGTGAAGTACGGCATGTCGGAGGCAAGCACCATGGGCTCGGCGTTCCATGGATTCCTCACGACTTGCTCCGCCTGCCTGCTCACTACTGCACTCCTCATCACCTGTTATGTCCTCTCGTCAAACTCGCAACAACTTATACGCCAATCTATTTTTGTAAGTACATATATTTTTAAGAGAGAGGGGAGGAAGAGACAAGCTTAATAATAAGTTTAAACTTATTTATTAAGCTTGTATTCAACAAACGTTGCTGCAGACCTTAGCATAGAAAATATCTATATGTTAAGGTTTCAAATTTGCGTTCAGGGTCGTACCAAGACCTTAAGAATTAATTTTATATTGATAGAGTCTACTCTATCAATATAAAATTATCCTCTAGGAGACCCGCGTGTATAGGTTGGTTATTATTAAAATAAATTTGACATCTTACGAATTTAGTTAAATGAGTCGCTATAAGGACATTATGACACGGCTTCAGGCGGGCTCTGTGGTTGCTTTTCAGTATTAGACAATACACACGTGTGGAGGTCACCCCTCTTCTTTATTGCGCGGCGTGTTGTATAGCTTCTCATCCACACGCGGGACAAAAAAATTAGGTAATCCACAAATGATTGTTTCTAATCTATTTTTCTTAGAGTCCGTGAATAGTGTGTTTTGTAAAGTCCTCTGGATCATAGGACTTGCTTGCTATAATAATATTTATAGTGTTGCTAGTCGTGATTCTTTTATAAAAATAAAATAGACATTTTTAAACAGCTTGCCAATGATGATGGCACTGTGTAGTTATGTGTGACACGTGTAATTAAATAGTGGATTATTTTACCTAAATTACATTAAATAGGTACGCAGGAATCATTTTGGGCTAAACAAGCGGAATGAATGTGATAAAAAACATGCAAAGTATACACACGGCATTCTGATTCCAAACTAGGCAGAACCTGTACTATAGCGACCAGGCAACTGGTTAACATATTTATAAATAAGATACACATGTCAAAGAATCGTGCTCAAAGATTTGTCTCGAGTGAGAATGAGCAATCTTAGCCATCAACCTCTAGAGAGACCAACAGGCTTGCCAATTAATGTCTCTTATTATGAAATTAGGAAACAATAAACGAAATTGTGATGAAAATTTGTTGATAATCATTAATCATGATGAATGAATTTATCATTGAATTAATGTTGAATCACCTCATGAATGCAATCTCTTACCGGTAATTTTGTAACTCGTAAGTAACTAAATCTTGTTTTCATAATAATATAACATTGTGTTTTATGTCCTAATACATAATGTACGGGTATAATAAAAACTTATTTACATCCTGGCCACGACCTCGCCTTCTTCTTTGCGTTTTGATGGCAAACATCGTATTAGAATGTATATTATATTAGCTGAAAGCACAGCCACAGACTGCATAGTTGGAGACAACCATCAAGTCCTCCTTCTAGTAGAGAGGCCAATTGTAAAAAAGTCGCTTATTTACGATTTTCGTAGGACTGAAAAGGTTTATAACGACAAGTGGTATCGTTGGAATCGGCATGGTCCGCTGATACTCAAACTGGTTGTTGTCGCTTTCTAAAGTGGTGGAGGGGGTAGCTATGACGTCATTTGTGACGTCACTCCTGGTTTTAGATTTTGTCGATTATTGCGGTAACTATTTATCCGATTTAAACAATATGGATATCAAATGACAGGTAAATAAATTTCTAACAAAACATGCAAAGCAACTTTTATTGTAGGTATTATATTTTTAAAGATATTTGAAAAAATGTAACTTTTTTGCCGTTTTTTTTCCGAACACGAAATGTTTGGTGCGCAATATACCTCATCAATATAAATATTAGACCAACACTTGGGCAGTAAAAAATTTGCTACATTATCGTAGTGTACAAAAAACTTTGAATTTTGTAAATTGCTGTAAAAACAACAAAATTATGACGAAATTAAACGCCGCCATGCCGGGCTCAAAGACGCGTGCCGGCGCGTTGTTTCAGCGTCAGTCGCTTACAAGTGATGATTTATGTACGTACATGCATTTGTCTAATCATTACCATGTGTTCATGTAAATTTCAGTAATTCATGGATTTATGCAGTGAAGTTAGTTGATTTTTTTTTTTATTAAAAATCTGAATTACTGACAAATCACGATAACCCTGGGAGAACAATTTGTAGATATGGTTAAGAAGCTAAATGGGTCTAGTTTTTTATTACGGTGTGGTTTTTAAAGAAAAGAACCACCACTCTTCTGGTCCATTTTTTTATACAACTACGGTGGCAAACAAGCGTAAGGTAAGCAGCTATCGTAGCTTAAGGGCGCTTGCAATGCGAAAGGTATCACTAGCGTGTTGCTAACCCAAAATTAAGCAGGGTTTCATAATGCAATTTCCCTGGCATAGGAAAACGTTCGTTAAAACGATAGTATAGTAGACGAAACGATAGGAACACACCTACACCGCTGTGTGTAGTCATTTAGTTATGGTCTTCTGTAAGGTATAGGTCCTTCCCTAGTTGGGCTTGCTTACTAGTATGATGCTCTACTCCTCTTATCCATATCTTCCATACTTTACACTAGATTCATTCGACGATTACGGAATTAAAAAGCTTCTGAAAGACTTGACTCTTATACATACAAAAGGAAAGGATCCCTCATTGCCATACAGTGGGAAGCTAAATTCATTTTTTTCCCTTTATTGTTTCCTTATTAAAATTATTTTTACTTAAATTTAATTTTGTGTGGTATATTGGGTTCCGTCCCTTTTTGTTAACACTAATATTGTAACTCATACCAAATTGTAAATGTTATACTCTGGCAATTAAAAAGAGTGGCCCGAGTTTCTTGCCAATTCTTCTCGAGGCCCAACCCTAGTCAGCGAATTGGCCGTAGGAAAAAAAGTATGCTGGCATTTGTTTTTATGACGTTCATAAGTATCATGTATTTGATTTAAATGAATAAATGACTTTGACTTGAAATACGGGGTTCTCATTTTGAGCTAAACCTTCATAAATTGAGAGTTTGAGCTAAGATATTTTTTCTAAAAGCTTTACTACAACCACTTAAACTGCCAACTCGTCATTTGAAGGTTGAGGAGATTGATCCACAGTGTCGCTCAGTTTCTTACGGGTCATGGTAACTTTCGGAGCAAGTTATACTCATTTAAGATCGTTGATTCGCCGAACTGTCAATGCTCAACACCTGGCTCCGATCAGGAGTAGTCTGCTCATCACATACTCTGGGAGTGTAGTCTTTGGCATAATGATCGTACTATTATGTTGAACAGCTTACATGTATCGTCTGGAGTGGCCTACTATGGGGATTTAGTCTCATCTGAAGGAAATTTCCGTGCATTTAAACGTTTCGGCCATACATATTATAGCAATCAAACTTAGCTCCCATAGGTCCCGTAGTTTAAGGTCCTCCGTAGAGGAAAGTGGAAACTTTTCTTATTAACTCCTCCTATTTACTTCTGATTAAATTCGTTGCGGGGTCCAAGACAGTAGGTATAGTTGTCCACGGGACGCACGAGTGTCAAAACTCGGTGTATCAGTTGGTTACTCCGCTGTTTATCCGGGTTCACAGGAGTCACAGCGGTGGGCATGTGGGTGGGATTGTCCCGAAAACCCGTCATTTATATATGGTTTTCTAGGCATTAAAAGTGATTGTGGACTTACCAGAGCTGAACATTTACAACACGTAGGTACCTAGACTTCATCAACCGACTTTTTTAAGGTCTAGTAAATATTTAGTGTGCCTCTTACCCCATTGATAACAGATACATCACCATAATATTTGCTTGTTCAATGACAGGATAAAGTCGCTTGTGGCTTCGAATTCATGAAATAAAGGCTTTTTCATTAAATTCAAAATTTTTCCATAAAGTCTGCTAATCTTTGTCTCCTACATATAAATTTGATTTGAGTTTTCTAGGTATTTGCATTGCTTGACATCGGCTGGGGTAATCACGGCCAATGTAGTCGTCAAGTAATCTGGAAATATTTAATGCATGATACCCGTAGTAGCAACCTATATAATACTGTATTCAAGCAACGGAAAAGTTTAAATAAAGTACTTACATGAAATAAGACCAGACAAACGATATAGGTTAAACAGACAAACCAGAGAGGTGTCGCATACTTGCAAGAAGATGTAGATACTAAAATAAATTATTTCATTTTCTAAGTAAGTAGGTACCAACTGAATAACAGTAAAAAAAACTTTTAAACCACTTAATTTTTGGACCTATAAAAATTAGTTTTATATTTTTTATGAATTTTGTAAAAACACATTATTATGTCATTATATTTTACATAATGATAGAATATTTTGCTTGTAATTAAAAGGTATTTTGTAATTAATGCCTACTACATATTTTTGTAGCAGTTTTTGTAAACTCAGATTCATACAATCTATGTGTATGTAACTATAATGATTACAAGAATAAATATAAATGTTTGTACTTTTTAGATTCTGTAGTTTTATTCATAAAACAAACCAAAGATAGGGCAGATTGTTATTTTTGAGTAGCTCTTGCAAGTGGAATAAACGCCAAACAACATGCCTTTTCCCCCGAAAGAGTAAGCAAATATATTTTACACTCACATCTATTATACACTTGTAAATAATTACACCGTTCTAAGTAGGTACACATACACTTTTATTCAACTTTATCAATCTGACTTACGTTCTACAACATTACAGACAACAATGAATGATTCGTATTTTACCGACCATATTTATAGCAAATTATTAACTCAAATCACTTCCATTAAGAACAAATACCCTTTCTTAATATATCCATATAAAATCCCTAAATTTATATTTTAATTTCGGTTGTTATATTATTCAATCATATTTATTAACTGACTTAGTAAAATACAATAACAATTTTAATGTAAGCAGTCAAATTAAATACTAATAACATGATGAATTAGGAATTAAGCTACGACGGATCTTCCGGCGACAACATCCGGCCCTCCTGCTCACGCGGCTGTCCTCAGCATGCGTCGCCGTCTGGTGCAGTTGCTGAGAACAACATTGGCCTTGTTAAACCTTATACTCATTCTTGACTATAGAGATGACCAAAGTTACTACTTTACTAGATAGAAATGTATCAATTTATTAACCCAATCTACTATTCCATCAACGGCTAGTACATGTGGGTAACTTATCGAACACCATTAGCATCCAAGTCTTAGCCAGGAACTGTTCCATCAGCGGTTAGTTCCATCCAGACATATAGCTTTCCCTAGGCGATGCCTTGGGCCAACCCTAGGTACAATTCACTACTGGACTGGGGCCTTGTAATGTACGTTTCATAAGACCATTATTATGAAAGTCATTACACTAACCTTAAATGCCAATAAAGTTCGAATCAACTGTGCTTGACGTTTAAATAATAAGTAATTTAGTTAAGAAATAACTAACAGGATAATTTAAATTAAAGCGTAATCATAAATACCTGACAACATCTATGCCATCATACTTATTACTCATCAAAGTCTGATATCCGTATCCAAGGTTTTAAATTTTCTACACAAGCAGTTCCTTCGTAGCGTTTTGAAGTTCTTTCTGCCCCACGCATATCTGTAACTCTGTAACGATCTTGACCTAATATTTCTGTTACCTGAAAAGGTCCCTTAAATAGGGGTAGCAATTTCGTACTTTGGCCTTCATTCGATTGACTAGGTATTTTCATTACAACCAAATCGCCAATATTGTATTTGCGAGCTTCTTTACGCCGGGAATCGAATGTCTGTTTTTGCTTGTCCGCATTAGTTTTAATATGTTCACTAACACTGTTCCGTAACGAAGTAACGTCGATCATTGTTTCCTCGTGATCAACTACAAACTTATCGGAATCTGTTTGAAGTCTGTACCCAAGTAATACCTCACTAGGTACGGCTGCCGTAGATTTGTTTATAGTACTGTTAATACCCTGTTGGATACTTTGTATCTGTAGATCCCATTTGTTATTGTCGGTACTGGCTCCTGTAGTACGTAGAGCGTCAAGAATAGTTCTGTTGAATCGCTCGACTTGACCGTTAGAACGTGGAACGGCGGTTGCAATAACATGTTGCCGTATATTTTTATCCTTACAGTAGTTGCTAAATAAGTGAGATGTAAAAGCACTGCCCGCATCACAAATAAGCCGCTTAGGATTTCCAAATACTTTAAATATTTTGTTAAGCTCATTGATAACAACTTGGCTTTTGGTATTGCGGACAGGTGAAATAAATACAAATTTTGTAAAAGCATCAACAGTTACTAATAAATACATATTATTTTTTGTAGTTTTTACAAATGGGCCTAGATGGTCTATATGAAGAGTATGAAAGGGTCTTGCATACTTTGGTATAGAGTACAATTTCCCTTCCTTCTTGCCATGTACATTTTTTGAATATATGCAATTAAGACAGTTTTTTATATACTTCGAAACTACTTTCTTCATTTTAGGAAACCAATATAAAGCTTTAATTCTTTCAACAGTCTTATCCAGGGCAAAATGGCCTAGATCATCGTGATTCGCCCTAATTACCTGCCAAATACATTGTTTTGGAACAAGCCACCGTCTGCCATACTCAGTCCTACGATAAACTTTATTACCCAACAATTCAAAATCTTTGTATATTTTTTTATTTAGCTCGGCATCTCCTGACTCTAAAGCCTCTCTAATACTGCAGATGCTAGCATCTTGTAATTGAACAGACAGAAGCCAGTCTCCTTCGGTAATAGACATCACACTTTCACTAGTTATGGATTGGGAGGAATCAGTAACAGGATTTCTACTCAAAGCGTCAACGTGCTTCATTTGTGTACCGGGTCTATGTATTATGTCAAACGTGAACTCCTGAGTTAGTAACACCCACCTACCTATTCGGGAATTCAACTCCTGTTTTTGTATTGTGTATCTAACAGCATTACAATCAGTCACGATTTTAAAAGTGGACCCTAACAAATTGTGCCGAAATTTTTGCAAGCTTACAACAATAGCCAAAAATTCTAATTCGAAAGAATGATACTTTTTTTCTTCGTTTGAGGTCTGTCTACTATAGAAATGTATTGGCCTTTCTCCCTGGTCTGTAATTTGGGTTAATATACATCCTAAACCTTCTCGACTAGCATCAGTATAAAGTACGATTGGAAGTTTAGGGTCAAATATTTGCAATAAAGCGTTTTGTATCAATTCCTTTTTTAAATTGTCAAATGCTTGAATCTGAACAATACCCCATTTCCATGTAGAGTCTTTTTTCAAGAGATCGGTTAATGGTCTAGACAGAATAGCACAATTTTTAATAAACTTTCTAAAATAATTTATAAGGCCTAAAAACTGTCTGACTTGGTGAACTGTTTTGGGTTCAGGATAATTTTCGATTGCTATTAATTTCTTATTTCCCGGACGAACTCCTTCGCCAGATATTTCATAACCTAAAAATTTTACCGAGCTCTTGAAAAAGTGACATTTGTCTAAATTTAATGTAAGACCATTTTTTTGTAAAACCTCAAGAACTAATTCTAAATACTTCTCGTTTTCTTCAATTGATTTTGTAGCTATCAATAAATCATCCATATAACAAATAATCCTGTCAAATCGTAACTTTCCCAACACTGTGTCCATTAGTCTTTGAAAAACTGACGGGGCATTACATAACCCAAAAGGCATTCTCAAAAACTCGAAATGGCCGTCAGGTGTTATAAATGCAGTTTTAGGTATCGAGGTCTCATTTACGCTAATATGATAGTAGCCACTTTTTAAGTCAAGAGAACTAAAGCATTTACATCCGCGTAGTTTGTCAATAAGATCATCTACAATAGGCATCGGGTATTTTTCTTTAACTGTAACTTTATTCAGACCACGATAGTCTATACATAGGCGTTTTTCACCATTTGGCTTATCCACAAGTAACACTGGGCTTGAATAGGGTGAACAACTATCCCTAATTATACCATTTTTCAACAAATCCTCAACTATTTCGCGAGTGATTGCTTTTTCCGATTCTGACATGCGGTATGGACGTCGAGTTATTGGCTTATTTGTTGTTAACTCGATATCTAACTGTACACAAGATGTTTGGCCTAGACTAGTTAAATCTTTTGCAATTATACGAGGATATTTAGCTAATATTTTATTTAATCGAAAGGAGTGTTCAGTATGATCACAATTTACTACAGTTGTTTCCACCAAAGTAACTTGTTCGGTAGTAACAGGTTTAAATGTGAGGCTATTTCCTATCCGCGTATACATAATGTTTTTATCCTCCGTAAAATTCCTACCAACCAAAATTGAACACCCCGACAAGTTTTCTAATATATACATAACGATGGTCAGTAAAGCATAATCGATTTTAAGACATACTTTGACGCCTTGTGTAACGCTTGAGCAAGATTCAGTTTTGTAACCCGTCAAGAGGACTGGTTCATTTAATTTAAAAGGCACTAACTTTAATTCCTGTACCAATGCAGGAGTTATAAGAGAGCATCCACTACCCATATCAATAAAAGCTTGATGTTTACAGTTATTTACGTATACATCTTTTACAAACTTATCCTTTGTACTTGGTAAATTAATCAATTTAACTTCTGCATCCTTCTCAATTTTTGCCCTTGGTTTTGACCTACATGCTAGCTCTAAATGACCAAATCTGTTACATGAATTACATTTTACGTTATCTTTATGAATGCAATTGGTCTTTTTATGTCCTGCTTCCCCACAGCGAAAATAGGTTATGTTTGAATTATGATTATCACTCGTTGATGGTAATGAATTATGAGAAGCATCTTTCTTATCAATGTAGGTAGAAGGCAATGATCGAGAAAGATTTCTTTGGTTAGACGTACTATTCCTGGCCACTGGTTTAAATTCGGAAGGAGAATACTTTTTATTATGTAAGAATGAGGCTAGTTCCTCGCAATAGCGAAAATTACCGGTTTCAGCCGCAGTGCAAATGTTTTTATCACCAATGGAACCTACAATTATTGATATTATATCTTGTTCGGAAAACGATAACCTTAATCTATCAATGCGACCTTCCTGTTGAAAATAAAATTCATAAAGGGATTGGTTTTCCATTGGTTTAAGTTGCATTAACTCTTTAAGCATACTATACATATTACGTTTGGTTTGAAACGTATCCAATAAAGTTTTTCTCCAATGTTTCCATTTCCACGTGGTCCATCGTGTTTCGTTCTTTTGTAAGGAATCGTACCAAGTTTTGCCTGTATTACGTAATTTTTGTAAGGCTTGGTATTTTATGACACGATCAGACCATCCAAAAGCAAGAGCATTGGCTTCGACTACATTTATCCACATCTGTATATCGTCCACTAACGGGTCAAATTCCGGTATCACTGAAGATAATATTACATTTTGACTTACTGCGGGAGACGCACGACGTGTGCGTTTTACTTTCCTGCGTCGATGACCCGTGTCATTAGTTGATGAAGATGACCGTGAACTCGCAGTGCTTGGCGTCCTTACACTGCTAGACGAAGTAGTAGATACCCTTCTACTTTTGCGTTTACGACTTCGCGGCATAGCGTGTGATTTATTATCCCGCTTCTGATATTATACACTTGTAAATAATTACACCGTTCTAAGTAGGTACACATACACTTTTATTCAACTTTATCAATCTGACTTACGTTCTACAACATTACAGACAACAATGAATGATTCGTATTTTACCGACCATATTTATAGCAAATTATTAACTCAAATCACTTCCATTAAGAACAAATACCCTTTCTTAATATATCCATATAAAATCCCTAAATTTATATTTTAATTTCGGTTGTTATATTATTCAATCATATTTATTAACTGACTTAGTAAAATACAATAACAATTTTAATGTAAGCAGTCAAATTAAATACTAATAACATGATGAATTAGGAATTAAGCTACGACGGATCTTCCGGCGACAACACATCCCATATATATTTTTCCCCCGAAGGAGTAGACAAAGATATTTGACACTCACATCCCATATATCCCATGTAATAAATAGAAATAAAGTCTATTGTCATACACATACCGGGAACTTTTACAAAATCTGTTTTGAGAGAGGTAGGGCACCATACTAGTGTGCAAGCCCGACTGGAGAAAGATCTCGACCTTACAGAAGACACAGCTTAATGACTAAACACAGCGGTATAGTTGTGTTCTTGTATGTGAGAAAATGTTTCCAGAGCTCATAGGGATGCGCGTATTTAATGAAACGTTTTCCTATCCCAGAGATTTTCCATCATAAAACCCCGGTGTTTATTATTGGGTAGGCAACACGCAACTGATACCTTTGGTTAGCGTCCATAGGCTACGGTAATTCCTTACCATCAGGCAAGCCGTATGCTTTTTTGCCACCTAAGGAGTATAAATAAAACTGTTTTTTTGAACGACGTAAGTAACTGTGGAATGATGTATCTATCAAAACTAATTCTATAATTTATTTTCTTTACGATCTAGCCCTGCAATGTGGCTTGTCTTTTGGGCACCTTTCCTCGTAGTTTATTTTATTTTATTTGTAAGTGAATACCTTTAATACTAGGGGTTAAAGTATGATATTGCCGATTTGTACTGAAAAATTGAAATTTGTTTTTTTTATTAGATGGCAGCAATGTATGAACAATAAAAACCATTATTGTCTACACATTGCTGCCATCTAATCATTTATGCCTTTGCAATAGAACTCTGCTGATCTAGATTCGATAAACTGTGTGAAATCATTTTGTACTGCCTCCTGAAAACTATAAGGGTTCCTTGTTTACTTCGGGACCCTAAAAATCACTCGAATTTTAGAAGTAGATATCCATCTTTCTTGCCTAAGCTGAATAAAAAAAAAACAACTGAAAGTCGCTAATCGAATGCTGCACATTTTAAAAAAACCTATAGGTAACATGTGAAAAAAGTTTCACTCAAAAATCTCAAACCATGAAGGTTCTATGTCAATTCGAAGTACCAATTACATATAATAAAACGGCAATTTCATACTTACCTATTATAATATCTGATTGTTTGTAAGTCGTTTAGGTATGTTAAATTGCTTTTATTTTTTTTCATATTTGACGCAAGACCCAGTAAATCGCTACCTATGCGAATTCGTGGTAGGCCATGACGTCCTTGAAGCGATTTATTTTAGAGCTTTATTAGAATTTCAAATAATTTCATTTTTAATATTAGCTAATAAACTTGTCATCTTACGACTTTGAAATTAAGATCGAAAATAAATCGCTACACGGACGTCATGGCACGGTCACTGAGAGGAATTCGACCATTTAACCTAAAAAAACAAATGTGTGCGTACGTTTATTTCCCAAACAATAAGGTTAATGACTACAAACAATATCCCAAATCCCGAAATAGTAATCAACCCTCCCGTCGCGTGTGCGTCGCTCTATTTTTGTAATTATGCGCCAACGCAGCTCACGGGCACGCGACTTATTCAAAATTATTCCAACTTTAGTCTCGTCAACACATCTTTGTTTTATTCCAATAAAAAATCCCAGTTTTTTATAAAAAATTAAACTATTTGAAGTATATAGGCCAGAGATCAACGAACGCGTTCCTAAACAACTAAAAACTGTTTCGTCTAAAAATATTTTATTATGAGTAATGCTGACCGTGTAAGAGGATTGAACTCTCCCTTATTTCCTGTGTAGAGGTTCAAACGGGATGATCATTTAGTTCTTGGTGTTTTTAGACGTTAATATACTGTGGTCTGTGAGTTAAAATGCCTGGTCCGAAGATAGTGCGCGTGGCACCCGGTGGGGGTGGTGAACGAGGTATTAAGTGCTGCTGCTGTAGATGCTGCGAGTGCCTCGATCTTGGATACCTAATCTCACATCATGGACTCATTAGGCTAGCTGAAGCTGTAAGTAAACAATGGGTATTTATCCTCCTTGCAAAAGAGGGGCGTTATTAGTTTTATCTTTAGTATGTAGTAGTGTAAACATATCAATTTTATTTTAATTAAACAAGATTTCAGACATAAAAACGTATCTATTGAAGTCACATCAACAAAGAACACTACCGAGCCATGCCATGAAGTCCATATAGCAATTTATTTCCAATCATAACTTAAATTTCGAACAATCTTAAATGTCGACTGTAAGGTTGATTACCTCGCCAAATACTACTGCGCGGCGTGTTGTGGGTTCAATCCCCACACGAGACAAAAATCTTTGTCATCCATAAATGATTGTCTCGAGTCTGGATGTACTTTGTGCCCGTTAATTGTATGTTTGTAATAATTAATATAAGTAAAAAATAAATCGCTGTAACGACGTCTTGGTACGGCCCCAGCTAATTATTCTGTGTCGCTAAGATATATTGAACTGAAAGTACTTAATCAAATCAACCGAATCAAAGTGAAGGTCACAAAACAAGGAAAGTCAAGGAAGTAGAGTGAGACAGCCTTGAAGGAAAAATAAATTAGTTACACTGAAAAACTAGATGATAAGTAGGTACGTAAAATCATGGATTACAAGGGAACAGAAGATCACAGCCAAATACCTACACTACATAAAGTGGTGTAATTGTGTTTACTCAACAAGCACAAATCAGTACATCATTATTTAGCTGTAGTCTTCTATAAGGTGACCTATCCCAATCGGGTAACCTCAATACCTCAAACGTTTCTCAAAAAATTTCATCGCTATTTCACTCTAAAATGAGTCACAATATATTGCATAGTGGTTTCTCAATTCAAATTAATAGGGTCACTATCCTTTTGACAGAAGCATCATAATTACTGGGATACTCATTAAAGTTAATTATGTCTACTAACATACGTTTATGAATAAACTAATAGTTAATAACATCTGTATTATTTAATACGTGAAGCAAAAACGCACATTGCAAACACGAAGGAGTGTGAGATTTGGCACCGTTAAAATTCATACGCAGAAGGGCTATAGTAAACACTACGGTGACTACACCGGCGACCTTTAGGATATATTAATGCAAGGAAATATTAATAATATATTTTTATTCAACTTATTAAAAAGCCGAGTTCGATGAGTTGAATAATAAGGAAAAATGTAACATTGTTCGTTCAGTCGGACTACGAGGATCCTCTTTGTTCGATAGCCAAGCCAATACACAAAACAATAGACAGTGGTGTACTTGTATTTCTGTATAAGAGAACAGGTCTCTAGTGCTAATTATAATGCTTTTTTTTTAAGGAAACTTCTTTTTTTTTTTCAAACATTTTAACATTAAACGTTTTCCTATCCCAGGGTTACCCATAACGCAAAACGATGATGTAACAAGATGCAGGGTTTACAATGCGCGAGTAATGCTTCTGGTATTGCAAGAGTCCAAAGGCTAGAGTAACTGCTTAGCATCAGGCAGGCCGTATACTTGTTTGTTAACCTAGGTAGTATAGAATTACATCTATATCTTGTTCTTATCCACAGATGTTAGGTGGTCTCTGCCAGAGTCTTCTCGTGAAGTACGGCATGTCGGAGGCAAGCACCATGGGCTCGGCGTTCCATGGATTCCTCACGACTTGCTCCGCCTGCCTGCTCACTACTGCACTCCTCATCACCTGTTATGTCCTCTCGTCAAACTCGCAACAACTTATACGCCAATCTATTTTTGTAAGTACATATATTTTTAAGAGAGAGGGGAGGAAGAGACAAGCTTAATAATAAGTTTAAACTTATTTATTAAGCTTGTATTCAACAAACGTTGCTGCAGACCTTAGCATAGAAAATATCTATATGTTAAGGTTTCAAATTTGCGTTCAGGGTCGTACCAAGACCTTAAGAATTAATTTTATATTGATAGAGTCTACTCTATCAATATAAAATTATCCTCTAGGAGACCCGCGTGTATAGGTTGGTTATTATTAAAATAAATTTGACATCTTACGAATTTAGTTAAATGAGTCGCTATAAGGACATTATGACACGGCTTCAGGCGGGCTCTGTGGTTGCTTTTCAGTATTAGACAATACACACGTGTGGAGGTCACCCCTCTTCTTTATTGCGCGGCGTGTTGTATAGCTTCTCATCCACACGCGGGACAAAAAAATTAGGTAATCCACAAATGATTGTTTCTAATCTATTTTTCTTAGAGTCCGTGAATAGTGTGTTTTGTAAAGTCCTCTGGATCATAGGACTTGCTTGCTATAATAATATTTATAGTGTTGCTAGTCGTGATTCTTTTATAAAAACAAAATAGACATTTTTAAACAGCTTGCCAATGATGATGGCACTGTGTAGTTATGTGTGACACGTGTAATTAAATAGTGGATTATTTTACCTAAATTACATTAAATAGGTACGCAGGAATCATTTTGGGCTAAACAAGCGGAATGAATGTGATAAAAAACATGCAAAGTATACACACGGCATTCTGATTCCAAACTAGGCAGAACCTGTACTATAGCGACCAGGCAACTGGTTAACATATTTATAAATAAGATACACATGTCAAAGAATCGTGCTCAAAGATTTGTCTCGAGTGAGAATGAGCAATCTTAGCCATCAACCTCTAGAGAGACCAACAGGCTTGCCAATTAATGTCTCTTATTATGAAATTAGGAAACAATAAACGAAATTGTGATGAAAATTTGTTGATAATCATTAATCATGATGAATGAATTTATCATTGAATTAATGTTGAATCACCTCATGAATGCAATCTCTTACCGGTAATTTTGTAACTCGTAAGTAACTAAATCTTGTTTTCATAATAATATAACATTGTGTTTTATGTCCTAATACATAATGTACGGGTATAATAAAAACTTATTTACATCCTGGCCACGACCTCGCCTTCTTCTTTGCGTTTTGATGGCAAACATCGTATTAGAATGTATATTATATTAGCTGAAAGCACAGCCACAGACTGCATAGTTGGAGACAACCATCAAGTCCTCCTTCTAGTAGAGAGGCCAATTGTAAAAAAGTCGCTTATTTACGATTTTCGTAGGACTGAAAAGGTTTATAACGACAAGTGGTATCGTTGGAATCGGCATGGTCCGCTGATACTCAAACTGGTTGTTGTCGCTTTCTAAAGTGGTGGAGGGGGTAGCTATGACGTCATTTGTGACGTCACTCCTGGTTTTAGATTTTGTCGATTATTGCGGTAACTATTTATCCGATTTAAACAATATGGATATCAAATGACAGGTAAATAAATTTCTAACAAAACATGCAAAGCAACTTTTATTGTAGGTATTATATTTTTAAAGATATTTGAAAAAATGTAACTTTTTTGCCGTTTTTTTTCCGAACACGAAATGTTTGGTGCGCAATATACCTCATCAATATAAATATTAGACCAACACTTGGGCAGTAAAAAATTTGCTACATTATCGTAGTGTACAAAAAACTTTGAATTTTGTAAATTGCTGTAAAAACAACAAAATTATGACGAAATTAAACGCCGCCATGCCGGGCTCAAAGACGCGTGCCGGCGCGTTGTTTCAGCGTCAGTCGCTTACAAGTGATGATTTATGTACGTACATGCATTTGTCTAATCATTACCATGTGTTCATGTAAATTTCAGTAATTCATGGATTTATGCAGTGAAGTTAGTTGATTTTTTTTTTTATTAAAAATCTGAATTACTGACAAATCACGATAACCCTGGGAGAACAATTTGTAGATATGGTTAAGAAGCTAAATGGGTCTAGTTTTTTATTACGGTGTGGTTTTTAAAGAAAAGAACCACCACTCTTCTGGTCCATTTTTTTATACAACTACGGTGGCAAACAAGCGTAAGGTAAGCAGCTATCGTAGCTTAAGGGCGCTTGCAATGCGAAAGGTATCACTAGCGTGTTGCTAACCCAAAATTAAGCAGGGTTTCATAATGCAATTTCCCTGGCATAGGAAAACGTTCGTTAAAACGATAGTATAGTAGACGAAACGATAGGAACACACCTACACCGCTGTGTGTAGTCATTTAGTTATGGTCTTCTGTAAGGTATAGGTCCTTCCCTAGTTGGGCTTGCTTACTAGTATGATGCTCTACTCCTCTTATCCATATCTTCCATACTTTACACTAGATTCATTCGACGATTACGGAATTAAAAAGCTTCTGAAAGACTTGACTCTTATACATACAAAAGGAAAGGATCCCTCATTGCCATACAGTGGGAAGCTAAATTCATTTTTTTCCCTTTATTGTTTCCTTATTAAAATTATTTTTACTTAAATTTAATTTTGTGTGGTATATTGGGTTCCGTCCCTTTTTGTTAACACTAATATTGTAACTCATACCAAATTGTAAATGTTATACTCTGGCAATTAAAAAGAGTGGCCCGAGTTTCTTGCCAATTCTTCTCGAGGCCCAACCCTAGTCAGCGAATTGGCCGTAGGAAAAAAAGTATGCTGGCATTTGTTTTTATGACGTTCATAAGTATCATGTATTTGATTTAAATGAATAAATGACTTTGACTTGAAATACGGGGTTCTCATTTTGAGCTAAACCTTCATAAATTGAGAGTTTGAGCTAAGATATTTTTTCTAAAAGCTTTACTACAACCACTTAAACTGCCAACTCGTCATTTGAAGGTTGAGGAGATTGATCCACAGTGTCGCTCAGTTTCTTACGGGTCATGGTAACTTTCGGAGCAAGTTATACTCATTTAAGATCGTTGATTCGCCGAACTGTCAATGCTCAACACCTGGCTCCGATCAGGAGTAGTCTGCTCATCACATACTCTGGGAGTGTAGTCTTTGGCATAATGATCGTACTATTATGTTGAACAGCTTACATGTATCGTCTGGAGTGGCCTACTATGGGGATTTAGTCTCATCTGAAGGAAATTTCCGTGCATTTAAACGTTTCGGCCATACATATTATAGCAATCAAACTTAGCTCCCATAGGTCCCGTAGTTTAAGGTCCTCCGTAGAGGAAAGTGGAAACTTTTCTTATTAACTCCTCCTATTTACTTCTGATTAAATTCGTTGCGGGGTCCAAGACAGTAGGTATAGTTGTCCACGGGACGCACGAGTGTCAAAACTCGGTGTATCAGTTGGTTACTCCGCTGTTTATCCGGGTTCACAGGAGTCACAGCGGTGGGCATGTGGGTGGGATTGTCCCGAAAACCCGTCATTTATATATGGTTTTCTAGGCATTAAAAGTGATTGTGGACTTACCAGAGCTGAACATTTACAACACGTAGGTACCTAGACTTCATCAACCGACTTTTTTAAGGTCTAGTAAATATTTAGTGTGCCTCTTACCCCATTGATAACAGATACATCACCATAATATTTGCTTGTTCAATGACAGGATAAAGTCGCTTGTGGCTTCGAATTCATGAAATAAAGGCTTTTTCATTAAATTCAAAATTTTTCCATAAAGTCTGCTAATCTTTGTCTCCTACATATAAATTTGTGAATAATTAATAATTCGCGGTAGTTTAGGTTAAGTTACTTTCATTTTAATAACTATTCATATAATAAAATTGTATTGTATAGTTATATATTAGCCAATATATTCGTGAATTCGTCATCGTGAATTCAGTGAATACCTGTTGGTGTTTAAGCACAAGATACGCTACTCTAGTCGACACATTTTCGATGGTCTTGGCGTTACTTGCTTATCTAAAGATCATACGGATCCCGCCTGATGGTAAGGAGTTGTTTATGATGGACTTGTGGACGATAAACTCGATATCACCTAGGGATAGTTGTCCTCCCGGTAGTAGAACAAGATTCAAGTAGTATCGAGTCCTGCTCAAGGACTTCAGATAGTCCAACTATATTTTAATCTAGTTTTTCTCCCAACTCATCTTTTTTTTCAGATCACAACGTGCGTGCATTGTATATCACTAGGGCCAGTCCTTGTTGGGGATGGTAGCCGGTTCTCTGTCGAGGATTTTTAATATTCCCTGCCCTGCCGTAGGTACCCTTGATCACTACCGTAGCTAGGATTAGCGGGGCTATCGGTGACTAGAGGCCGTGGTAGTGTTGTGTCTGTCGTTAACGGGGTTTTGCGAATAATCACTTAATAATAATGCTTATAGTCGATGCAACCTTTTCACGACAGAGTTAGAGCGTAAATGAACACACAATTATTTGTGTCGCTCAATGAGCGTTTTCGGTCTATATGCGTTAAATATGTTAGTAGGTACGTACCTAAATGATTTAAATACACATTTTTAGCATTTTTGCTAATTATAAGCTCTTTTTACAACACTTGCATGGATTTTATTATTATCTTTGCACAATCTAAGATTGACTGGTAGAAAATGTTATTGACATTAAGTTTGCCTATGTACCTGTGTTGTTTTTTAATACATAAAATAAAATCAACTAATTTTCAATACATAAATCCATGACTTACAGAAATTTACATTAACATAGGCAATGATTTGGCAAATGTACGTAAGTACGTATCATCAGAATCATCGCTTATCGCGAAACAACTCGCCGGCTCGCGTCTTTGCGCTAGGCATGGCGGCGTTTAATTTCATCATCATTTTGTTGTTTTTACAGCTATTTACATAATTCAAAGTTTATTGTATACTTCGATAATATAGCTATTTTTTTTACTGACCAAGTATTGGTCTAATATTTATATTAATTAGGTTTATTGCGCACCAAACATTTTATGTTCAGAAAAAAAACCGCATTTTTGCCGTTTTTTATAAAATATCTTTAAAAATATAATACCTACAATAAAAGTTGCTTTGCATGTTTTGTTAGAAATTTAATTACCTGTCATTTGATACCCATACTGTTTAAATCGGATGAATAGTTACCGCAATAATCGACAAAATCTAAAACCAGGAGTGACGTCACAAATGTCGTCATAGCTACCCCCTCCACCACTTTAGAAAGCGACAACAAGCAGTTTGAGTATCAGCAGACCATGCCGATTCCAACGATACCACTTGTCGCTATAAACCTTTTCAGTCCTACGAAAACTTTTTTTTAATGCATTGGCCTCTCTACTATTCGTGCATGTGTTAGGGCATGCAGGGCACGCTGTGAGGTGGACAAAGAGTTGGGAGTGGACATCGTTTAGGTTTGCATTAGCGCTGGTCTATACAGTCTGTGGATAAAACTGGCTAGCACTTTTTGTTTCTGTATTTTTGGGGTTTTAATGATCTCAATGACTTTAAATTGAGACTTTACTTTAATAATAATTGTGCATTTAGGGACACGAAAAAGAAAAGTTTTCCTATCCCGGAGATAGGTGCCTCTATTATAAAACCCTGGAATTACAACATTTTAGGTTGGCACACGCGAGTCAGTTTTTGCAGTTTTTGCAGTTTTTGTCAGCGTTTGTCAGTTTGCTTGCCACCTAAATGCTATAAAACCTATCTTCTTGTAATTCATAATAACTGCAGTACCCTTTATTGCAATGCCCGGGAGACATGTTTGTGTCACATGTCGTATATAAGAATTTTATCAATAGATTCAAGTGATAATCACAAAGAAATGATTGCAACTCAGTCACGCCCACTACATGTAATATTTTAAAAATCGCAACTTGATGAAAATGTTATCTTCTTAATCATTAAACATCTATAGATCTGATAGATAACTCCATAGAGGTGGCAACAATGCTTAGTTTTTTTTTAAAGACAACTCCTGCACTACAGAACAAGTCCTGTGTCGCGTGGGACTTTACAAACATACCTAACAATTAACGGACACCAAGTACCCAACATACTGGTCATGTATTTTCCTGGTCTTTTTAAGCGAAGCGAGGGCAATGCGCTCATATATCTATACTAATATTATAAAGCTAAAGAGTTTGTTTTGTCGAACGCGCTAATCTCAGAAAGTACTGGTTCGATTAGATTTTTTTTGTTTGTTGAATAGTGTATTGATCCAGGAAGGTTAAAGGCTATACCTATAAGATCACGCTATGATCAATAGGAGCGGAGCAGTAGTGAGATATGTTGCAAAATCGGGGAAAATATTCCAAATTACCACGCGGAAGAAGTCGCCGGCGACCCCTAGTTAATATACATATATAATTTCCCTACCGTTATATTCCAGGAGTGGCTGTTCAACGCAGTAGCATGTTTCCTCTACCTGTCTGCATCCTCATACATGGGCGTTGCCGTGAATATATACCTGTACCCGAGATACGCACTAATTAACATGTACGCAGCGTACCCGGCCATGACTGCAGTCTACGTAAGTAAACAAAGTATAACTACCAAGGGTCAAGTATATATTTTCGATCTTAAATCATAATTCGTAGGATGTTAACTTTATTATCTAGCTCTAAGGTTGTCATCTCGAAGTAACTATCTATTATATTAAACTATCTATTATATTAGGTATTCCTTTTTTACTCGTTAGTTAGTTACCACGATGACATATATTCGATATGACAGAGACAGTGATATTACTTGCATCGACAAGCTCGGTGTTGCATTTCATATGAAAAACAAAAGACCCTCGGGTATATGACCGGCCGGCTAATTCTCTAAGAAACAGCGATGACAAACTGACAATTGTGATCGCAAAATTGACAGTTGTGTGATTGCTCGGGGACGGCACAATCTATTGACTAAACGTCAAAAAGGGCTCTTACGGAATACCGATTTTCAATCTGACAGATGGATTTTGCTCGGTTTTTGCGGTGGCTCGGTTTTTGCTCTTACGGAATACCCCTGCGGGGTCTTACATTGTTTTGGTATCACATTTTCACGGGTATTGCTCATCCAGTGGAACACATATATCAATGAATAGAACAGTAAGGAATAAAAGAATAACCATTGCCAAGTCAGTCTCCTGGGCACGTTTTCAGTAGACATCGATGCGGAGGAATTTTACAACGCCTACTTAGCAGTCCTCCACGCTTGATTTTGTGTATATATAATTATATAATTTGTGTAAATATAGTTTTAGTTGTGAATATATAGGTAATTTTATATTATCTTGGTAGATTCATCGATATAATACAAAATATTTATCATTATTGAATGATAAACCCACAGATAAACCACTTTTAGAACAATATGTATATATGACGTAAAATGGATATTAAATTTTGGTAGGTATTTAAAGTTTCACATACGCACACATGTACGTACATTATATTATGCTAACAAAAACAATATATCTGCGTGATGCAAGTTACAGAAAAACCTGTCTAGAGTAAGTTACCTTAAATGCGATTTTACCGTGGCTTCTGTCTGATAGTTCGCGCAGTTCTGGTTTAGTACTGTATTAAGTTTCCATGTAATAAGTCTATCAATAATATTTTGAAACATTTGCATTTCCAAGAAATGCTAAGTACACTTTAAGCTGCTTTGTTATATAGAGCTGCGCTGGCGCCTAGGTCAGAGATAAGTAATTAATAAATTGAAATAAAATAAATCTAGCAAGCCTCACCAAAGGAATGCATTAAAAGATACTGTTTAATATCTTAGAGTTAACCACACATAATACATAAACTGTTATAAATTCTTGTGACGTAAGGGCCATTGTTCCGGCTTCAATAACTGCTTACCCAGTATGCTTGTTTGCTTAATAGATAGTATAATAATAGATACTACAGCTACATCTAATTCCCGGCATAACTTACGTTTTACGGACACTGTTGAATATAAATGTTTAGTTTCAAATTATCGACCCAATAACCAACCTCCAGGCTGATTTTAATCACGGCGCGAAGGCCAATCTCAACGGTGATTCGTAAATTGTGATGAGACATAAGTTTACGACATTATGTCGTAAGTACACTTAGCTTTTTTCTATTCTGTAGGACATAATAATAATAATAGTGTCGCGCTGCGGTGCACGGGTCACATATCTATCAAGAGAGAGAAAGGGACCTGACTGTGCAGAACATAACTTTTTTGACTGGCCTGTTGGTCTAGTGGTTAGTGACTCTGACTGCTACGCCGGAGGTCGTGGGTTCGATTCCCATCCATGACAAATCTTTGTGTGATGAGCATAAATGTTTGTCCTGTGTCTGGGTGTTATTTATCTATAATATGTATGTATTTAGAAATATATAAGTATTTTTATCAGTTGTCTGGTTACCATAGTACAGGCTATGCCTAGTTTGGGATCAGGTGGCGGTGTGTGAGTTGTCCCAAAATATTATAAAACAAAAATATTATAAACAATATTATAATGCACTCAATTTTCAATATTCCTTCATTCTTTTAGACCGATGCAACGGCAATCTCACACAATTGTCCCAACAGCTTTACGTGTCCAAGGCACGGAGGTAACCTTCTTGGTTACCTATTAATTTAATTGAACATTATTAATTTAATGAACCTATTTAAATGTTACAGTACATCGGCGTCGTGGTCGGGATTCTTCACGGAGTAGACGCGTACTTATCATACAAGTATCATAAAGGGTACCGGTAGAACAATCAAAGAACGAAGATAAACGAGACGAAAAGGCATGCCTTAGATCAAATGTTTCATCGAAGAGGCAGGCATTCTAGCTGCATTAAACTTGAATGTACTTTACCAGTGCAAGTATACCATCATCTTTTTGTGTACTCTGGTTATTCCTGTCCATCCACAGGTTGCCTGCAATTAGCGATAAGGCCGCCCATTGTATCTAGTTTGATAGTTCGTGTAAGTATTTTAAATCTTTTAATTTGTACAATAAAGAATTATCTATCTAAATACCTATATTATGTACATGTATGTAGTGCAAGAAGAGGCGGCCAAATATAATAAGGTAACGAAATTTTTGTAATATTATGATCAATCTTCCACTTTTCTTCAACAAAATCCATTCTAAGGTTGTCTGGAAGAGATCGCTTTTAGCGATAAGTTACTTTTTAAATGTTTTGTATTATTTAGTTGGTGTATATAATTGTCTATTTACTTATCTATGATAATAATGCTTCATTCCAACTTTAGCTTGTAACCTTTTTACGTGCTTCAGCTTTATGTATTTCTCCAATTATTTTAACATAATTTTTGTATATGTACTTATAGCAAATGTTAAATAAAATATAGGCTCACTTATTTTCATAAACTTGTTTTAATTATGTAGCTGTAACTTTCTAAGTAATAAACTATAATATATATTTGATTTTACTTCACAGATTATGCAACAGAAATACAGAATGTAGCTAACAAGTTGAACAATATTTACAGTAAGGCTCCGTCAGACTTTTTGTAGGACCGTAGAATCGGTCTGATTATATATCAGGCCGATTCGACACATAGGTTATTTTCTTATTATTTCTGACCTACTTTCTGTAGGACGTGTGTGTTGCACTATGCAATAAATCGACTATCGGATGTGGGATCAAATTGTAGGTAAACTAATTACAAATAATTTAAAATTACCTATAAACAAATCTGATGGGTGTCGCAGCATAGTATCTACTATTTCTGGTCGTAGTTCTGAGGAAAGGCTAGCATATCATTCTGAATCGTAAGGCTAATGCGTTGATCCATGTCAAAGGTTCTAAATAAAATTTAAAAATGGATCGCTATAATGACGTAATTTCTTTTACCAGCCGGGTTTTTTGATGGAATTTCTCTAGAATAGGATATCGTTTTATTAAAAACGCATCCCTAAATTAGCTCTGTATACCTGTACTCACTTACAGGAACACAACTTCACCGTTATGTATCCTTCGGAGGTCCTTCCGCAATCAGGCTTGCTCACTAGTATGATGCCCTACCTCTCAAGCATGACTGCTTCTCATTAACCAGTATCTGTTAACGTGATGTTATTAAACATATCTACGTGACATGATTGTAAATAGGTATTGGTAATGCTTGAGACATCACGTACAACAGGCATGACCTGTGTCTAGTTCAATGTTTATAGCATTGACAAAATAAAATACATAGACAAAGACACAAGATATAATATTTTTTATATCTTGTGTCTTTGTCATTGATATCAGTTTCCACCCGCGTTTACAATCGCTACAGGAGCTGGTGTAGCGGGGGAATGTTTCCGCTTGATACTTTCGACTAAAACTATTACCTAGAGAGGTAGGGCACCACACTAGCGAGCAAGCCTTTGTCATTGATATCAGTTTCCACCCGCGTTTACAATCGCTACAGGAGCTGGTGTAGCGGGGGAATGTTTCCGCTTGATACTTTCGACTAAAACTATTACCTAGAGAGGTAGGGCACCACACTAGCGAGCAAGCCTTTGTCATAGATATCAGTTTCCACCCGCGTTTACAATCGCTACAGGAGCTGGTGTAGCGGGGGAATGTTTCCGCTTGATACTTTCGACTAAAACTATTACCTAGAGAGGTAGGGCACCACACTAGCGAGCAAGCCTTTGTCATTGATATCAGTTTCCACCCGCGTTTACAATCGCTACAGGAGCTGGTGTAGCGGGGGAATGTTTCTGCTTGATACTTTCGACTAAAACTATTACCTAGAGAGGTAGGGCACCACACTAGCGAGCAAGCCTTTGTCATTGATATCAGTTTCCACCCGCGTTTACAATCGCTACAGGAGCTGGTGTAGCGGGGGAATGTTTCCGCTTGATACATTCGACTAAAACTATTACCTAGAGAGGTAGGGCACCATACTAGCGAGCAAGCCTTTGTCATTGGTTTCAGTTTCCACCCGCGTTTACAATCGCTACAGGAGCTGGTGTAGCGGGGGAATGTTTCCGCTTCATACTTTCGACTAAAACTATTAGGTACCTAGAGAGGTAGGGCACCATACTAGCGAGCAAGCCCAACTGGGGAAGGACCTACACCTTACAGAAGACCAAAGCCAAATAACTACACACAGTGGTGTAGTTGTGTTCCTGTGTATGAGTACAGGTCTCCAATGCTCATTTAGGGATACATTTTGAAAGAAACGTATTCCTATCCCAGGGATACTCCATCTTAAAGCACTGTTATAAAAAAATGGGTTGGCAACATGCAAGTGATACCTCTGGTATTGCAAGTGTCCATAGGCTACGGTAACTGCTTAACATCAGGCAGGCCGAAAAAACTGCTTTCTGTGCAATTGTAATTTGCCCAGATGTTTGCCGGCTTGTCAGCTTGTCACACATATTCGGTTTTGTTTAATCTGGATCCGACAAATACCATACAAACGTATGATTCCGTACGGAAAAAAACGAATGTTGTGTTTTTCCAGTCGTACCATTCAGATTCAGGTTCTGAAAAGGTTCGTCGCACCCGCGATGAGTTACGCTTGTTTTGCAATTTTTATTTTATGCGTCATTACAGTTAAGGTTCAAAATTGACAAACGGCATTTTTCAACTTACGCCTCTTTTCCACTGATGGTGCGATGTGTATGGTACACATCGCACCATCAGTGGAAACACCGGGTCTTAAACTAAAATGGAGGATGCAAAAAAACAAAGAACAAATTTGACCCAAAAAACATCAAAATATTACAGTGCATTGTAACGAAAAAGGATAAGAAACCCATGACTTATGTCATCATCATCATCTCAACCCATAAACGTCCCACTACTGGGCACGGGTCACCTCCATACATTTAGAGGGATATGACTTATGTGACCATTCTTAATTAACTGATCGCTACAGTAAGTAAGGTTGTTTATTTTTTATTTTGTAGTGTGACTAGCTACCTAACGACTGCATATGCGCCTGCGCCGATATGTAACCGTGCCTGGTACGACCGTCGCGCGTCACTTACCGACAAGCTATGTTATCAGGCTTCATTGAAAATTGATACTAATCGCACATTAACGCGTATTATTAGTATTTTATTATGTTATTGAAGAAACAATTGACATATTTATTTTTATTGCTATTTGTATAAGTAGATTGATTGTCGTTATTGTTTTATGTGTGGATTGTAATATACATAGATACCTATAAAGGTGCTCTTAGATAAAATACCTTTAGTAGAGAGGTATTTTATATCATCATCCCAACCCAACATAAACGTCCCACTGCTGGGCACGGCTCTTCACCATACACTTGGAGGGATATTAGCCTACATTGCACTGGCCATACGGGTTGGTATAGGGTTTTGTTTCAAGTTTTCTCTCCTTTGCAGTGGTTATCGTCTGCTTAATTTACTCCCTTAGTCGACTCTTGCGACACCCTCGGGATGGAACAGGGTGGTGACATTTGTATTCTTAATCCGTTATCACAGGGACAGGTATTTTATATACCGGCTATTATTTACACTGGAATTCAATTATGCTAATAGATCATAATATAATCATAATATGCGCCTACATGTCTGTGCTGGGGACCTATTATAAGTCCCCAGCACGAACATCTAAGCGCCGTTCCATCAAAAATAAATTAACTTTTTTAATTGATTTATTTTCGATTTTAATTTAAAATTCTTAAAGTCAAACATTGATTTATTTAGATCAAATGCATGATACTTATGAACGTCATTAAAACAAATGCCAGCATATTTTTTTCCTATGGTAAAGGTTGTCACTGTTCAAAATTCAAATTAGGATCGAAAATTCTGGGACACCATGTATGTTAAACAGAGTTTTACATTATTAATGTCAAAGTCCGTCATCTTAATAAGTAAATGCAATTTTTATATCTTTCAAATGTAGTTTTTGTCGAGAATATTTTGAAAACAAACAATTCGAGTGTCCTCTCGAGCTCTCACGAGCATCACATTCTTAAGTTTTCAAACATAACCTTGTAGTTATGACTACAAGGTTATGTTTGAAAACTTAATCAAGTCAGTCCACAACAAATCGTTGAAGTTTGAACTTAAATAACAATGGTGAAATTGGTTTTATAACCATAACTAATATACCGTTGCATGAAAACAGTATTCGCGTAACCAATATTGCTTACCTACATATTTCTTTAGTTATTGTTATCAACATAACGTTCTCTGGCATTAACAATCGCCTTTGATATAATTTGAATGGAGTTTGAATTACCTATAATTGTTTTATTGAAACAAGCTATACAGTGCATTCTTGAGAATATTGAGGCGGAATGTGTTGAATAGTACTTATGTTATGTTATGTTATCCTCGTAAGGCCGAAATTTATTACACACTAGCCGCCCTTCGGAACTTCGGACTGGTGGTATTTACCAGAGTCCCGTAATGTTTATTTCAATAAAATATAGCTTATGACATGACACTAACAAATAACGTGGCATGTGGGATTTGTAGTGTAGTGACTCGACTGACGACTATTTTATGCGGACGGTCTTGAGACGCTGATTGTGTATCTTGAGTTTTTTGTCTATGATGAAAATTATGACAGAGGCAAAGTATACAAACCTGACTGGGAACGAAATTTAAATAAATGTCCACCCATACGAAGCCAGGAGAGACCGCAGTTGTTTACGTTGAGATAGCTAAACTATCGTCACAGCTTTCGATATCCGACGTACTCGTCGGTGACGTGAAAGTAGGGCATAAAGACGGGTCTCCCTACACGGCCTACACCCAATATTATCTCTTTGATAACTGTACACATATGTGTTTACCAAACTCGTTACACATGCTGGTGCTAGATAGTAGAGAGTAACATCTTTTGTGTTTCTAGGCTGTCAAATTATGTGTGAGACACGAAACAGGGTCACTAGGTGACAAAGTATATGACTATGGTTTTGGTGCGGTTTTTATAATACTAATTAATATTTATAGTGGTCGTTGAGTGCAACTAGTGGTCAGGTGGTCCTGGGTACTTTTCATAAGTCTGCCAGAAATATAAATTGGATTCTTCTGTGAAGAGTTTTTTCATACACCTCTTGCACTACGGAATTTGCAAACAAACAATTAACTAAGTACACTCAGACTCGGGACAACCATTTTTGGATCATACAATTTTTTGTCCCGTGTGGGGATCGAACCTCCAACAGGCTGCCAGTGGTAAATGGCGAGAGTCTGAAGTAACCGTGCAGTCAGATGTTAGAAATTTGGATATTAAACGTAAAGCCGTTGGTCCTAGTCCTACGCTTGATATCTCACAGTGCGATAGGACTGTTTGTTTTGAATTTGAATTTTGAATTCACTCTCATAGTGTTTGTGCACACATTATAATTCCGCAAAGGTGGCTGGTCTTTGTCGAGAAAAGTCGCCGTGACCAAATTTCGGATAGAAGGGCAATATTTAATAATACGTTCAAAACTAATAGAAGTAGTTCACTTTACCAGTAAGCAAGTTCGACTAGGGAGACCTCCACTTAACAGTAGACCACAGCCAAACGACTACAGTGCAGTGTAGTTCTGTTCCTCTATGTAAGCACAGGATTCCAGAGCTCTTTTAGGGATTCTGGTGTTTATTTTTAAGTCGACAAACACGTAAGTTATACTTCTAGTATTGCAAGCGTCCATAGTGTACGTTAACTGGTTACCATCAGGCGGGCCGTATGCTTGTTTGCCACATAAGTAGTAAAAAAAATAATGCTCTCAACGGTGCAGTTATTTTTATACATTACATTTTCCAACAGATAATCTTGGCGCCCGCTGCATCGAAATAATGATAACATTTTTTTAAGTCTCACACAGATACTATCTTGATTGAGATATCGACAAAGATGTAAGTACCGCTGAATAATGGAATAGCCTACTAGATCTCTAGATAAAGAGGTTGATTTTAGCCAACCAAGTAATAATCATGAACCGACCATTTTTAATCATATTGATGAAAACCAAAAGTACTTAATACCTATAGTTGACTGCACGGTTGGTTCTAGCCATTTACCATTACGCGACGTATTGTGGGTTCGATCCCCACACGGGATAAAAATTGTATCATCCATAAATAGTTCTCCCAATTCTGAGTGTACTTTGTATCCTTTTAGTGTATGATTGTAAAATCCCCTGCAATACAGGGATTGCTCCCTAGTGCGGGAGTTGTCTTTAAAGATTATTTTTCTAGTCTGTTCGAGAGAGACGTATGCGGATTGCGAACCCACCTTGTTGGAGGCTTGCTTCTAGTTCATGTTCTAATTAATTTATACTTACTTTATAATATAGGTAAAAAGAGCATTTGATGGGGACAACGGAGATAATATTAGCTAGCTTCTCATAACCTATTTTGTTTTGAGAGCAAGCTATTTTTTAATGTTCAACAAATGTTTAGAAAGGACCCATCTACATTTATTATATGGCAAATGCTTTGCATCGTGCTTTTGGAATAAAACAACAAACAATTATATGCTATCTATAAAAAAATCTGATCCTATCGCAATTTTGATCTTCATCAAAAGTGATTATGAGTAAGATTAGATTGTAAGATCGACGAAAATCATTTATCGAAAAAATGGAAGCCAAAGGGCAATTTAAACAGTATCTGCCTAATCGGTTAGTAATACGTGAAATTATTACTTATTAGCTGTTCCTCTCAATTATCGCCATTTAAAATATAATATAGGTATACAGAGGATTGTTGAAGTCCATGAGCGGCATCGTCTATTTCCATGAGCAAACAAATAAATCCAAGCCTTTGTGGATAATTCAGGCACATTTGTGTACGTACATGCAGTACGTACGTATTGTATAACTGCAGTTCTTACATGTATAGTCTAGTCTCCGATGAGATTAGCCACCGTGACCGAAATTCGGTTAGGAGTACATTATTATCATGGATGTCTGTAACACAATGCCCTTTGTTTTAGATTAATCTATACTAGAGGTCGCTTTCTGCAGGCCTTCTCCGTATGAACTTTTATTTTACTGTGCCAAATCTCAAACGCCTGCAATGTGCTTAAAAAGGGTAATGGTTAGGATTAAATTGTCCTTCTGCAGTGCCATGGCCTTTTCTTCCTTTATCCATGATACAATACAGTATCATTTACTGATCCGGTCTATAGGCGTCAAGCTCATCTTGTTATTTCCTTTTTCCTCTAGCACGCCGTGTACCCGCGTACTGTGTATGCATGCATAGATTATTGTTTATTATTGAATTTTCATAATACTTCAAATAGTTTCTAAAAGTAAACGACGTTGATATTAAATTTTAGCTGGCGGCGGGGATTTTTGTGCAGTCAAGGCAAATATAATACTTATAAATTGCTGAAGATAAGATTGTATTATCAAGGTTCATTTTAAAGCCTAACAGGGCTACTGCACATACTGCATAGTCACCGTGTGTATATAAAAGGTGCAAATGATGTTTGCATCAGCTCTTTGTTAGCCTGCGACGGCGATGACGGGGTGAGGCGATTTAAAAAGCAGCGTTATACGTTTGGAACCTATTTTTATTATTGTTAGCTACGTCATTGCATAACTTCACTTTTTATTAGAAACAGATAAGCTTTATATTCGTTTTTCACTTGGGTTACAACTGAAAATTAGTGCTGTGTTGTAATTACAACCACATTGTTCTAAGTGGTAACCTTGTTGACGCGTGTAATATTTTTTTGTATGTATTTTTTAAGTTATTAACCTATAAGGTATTTTCTGTAAAACCAACAAGTTTTTGTGTCAATATTTTTTTCTGTAGTACTCCTGGCCGAATGTAAAATAAATGCGTTCAAGGCAGAGACCGAGATGGTCAAACTGTCGGAGCTAGTATGTACCGTGCATCCACACATAGCTTGGAGACGCTTTGTATGTGGTCGCGATCCTCATCAGAGAAGCAACGACGATATAGACCAATATAACAAACATTAGCAGACAACTTATGCACTATGCGGGGCATATTATAGTGCATAAGTTTTCTGCAATCACACGTACCTACATACGGCCGCTACGTACAACGACTGTTGGAAAGAGGTAAGGCCTAGAGAAGAGCGCAGAAATTTAAAATAACCGACTAAAGAAAATATTGAGATTAAGGAAAATTAAATAGAATGTATATAATAGAATAATCTGATGTATAGTATTCACTGTAACAAAAAACTAGCCTGACAATTGTCGGGTATAACACGTTACGTGTTTTTATGTACTTATACTTCACTAGATGTCGCCCATTGTTTGAAATTCGATCGTATTTATTTGTATTTTTCAGTTTGTACGTGAGGTTCTTCTTTTGTGTTTTATTACATCAGCTGCTAGCATGTTAGTACGGAAAAACGTCGTGTTTGACATTGGTCGTATGACGACGGCAGCGTATAAATTTAAACAATGAACGTTTTATTTTATATAATTAAATGAATTTGTTATGCATATTATATACCATGGCGGGCGTCATTTTTGTAAAATCGGGTTTTTTCATGAAAGCACGTAGCAATATGTGAATAAACCTAAAAAGAAAAACCTACTTATCTAAAAACAAAATTTTATTTTTTGACCTGTTTACCACAATATTCTTAAAAAGGAATCCGAGGTTTATACATTAAGTAATAACTTAATGTATAAACCTCGGATTCTAAAAGTTATTTAATATAATTATTCCTTTCTTCTTAATCCATCTTTATAATTCCATCTGGCCCTGAATCTCAACCCTGACCGACTTGTATAAGTTAATAATTCGGATGATTTTACTTCAGTATAAATACGTAGTAGGTATGTTAATTATTAACAATTTAATAGCCCCTCTAGACACAACTACCGTTTATGCCACTTGTCTAGAGAAACACGATTTTTTAAAGATGTCTAATAATAATAATATATTTTTTTATTTTATTTTTATTTAAAAAAGACAACTCCCGCACTACAGAAAAAGCTCTGTGTCGCGGGGGACTTTACAAACATACAATTAACGGACACAAATTACACCCAGACTCAGAACAACTCTTTATGGGTCGCACAAAGTTTTGTCCTGTGTGGGAATCGAACCCTCAACCTCGTGCACAGCAGGCGCATACTGAGGCTTCTGGACCACCAAGGCAGTCAAGTCAAAGTCAAGATTTTGTAATGTGGAGTTTCAAAAAATGAAACGCTAACTTTTATGCTTGCCAAGTAATGATTTCTAAGTAATGATTCAGTTAGTTAAATAATTTGACACAAGATTCACAATACATTTACAAACAAATATAACTTATTAATCTACCTACGAGTCCGTGTGGTGACGGATTTAGAATACAAATGTCACCACCCCATTCCATCCCGTGGGTGTCGTAAGAGTCGACTAAGGGAGTAAGTCAGGCAGACAATATCCACTGCAAGAGAGGGAAAACTCGAAACAAAACCCTATACCAACCCGTCTGGCCAGCGTGGTATAGTAGGCTAATATCCCTCCAAATTAATGGAGGAGACCCGTGCCCAGCAGTGGGACGTTTATGGGTTGAGATGATGATGATGATGATGATGATGATGAATCTACCTATATTCCTTTAATACATGCGGAAGTAGGAATGAAAATTATCTACACGATACAGGCGTGCCTAGTGTGGAGACCACCGAATTGTTATTTATGTTTAAAACTAACAGCGCTTAAAAAATAATACTCATTTAAATGTAAAGTACTTACGAGTATATTAGATAAAATAAACATTTTTCATTTTATTTTGTTCATTTTTAATGGATGTTCTCTACCACGCCAAATAGGCTGAACGGAGAGATTTGGGACAAAGTTAGTAGGTATTGTACAATAGTCTGGCATTGTACAATAGCTAATAAATTATATCTCTATTAACTAATTAAGGCTTGTCGTTAGTTTTTATTTATTTTTGAAAAAAAAAAATAAGAGTGCAATAAAGTATTAATGTAAGCTCGTTAGTGCGTCACATAATATAAACAACACAATAACTTCATATTTCGTTTGAAATTCGGATAGGAAGTAAATAGGTAAGTATAAGGACGTAATGTTACGCTCAAAGAGATTAGGAAAAATACTACATCTACGTCGTCTTCAGACACCACGTCCTTCTTTAGAAGGGCCTGTATGCTTGTACCTATACCACTTATATTAGTACCCATTTTGCAAATTGTACATACAATGCATCTGTTTGAAATTCTTCTTATTGTTTGATCTACGGCTGTTACCAGCCGCGTGCTCTCCAAAGCGCAGAGACGCTCATAAAAATACCACAATTCGGTCACCCATCTATAAGGTAACCGCGCCCTTGGTGGCTTAACCCGCAGATTGTTTATCAACTAGCGAGTTTGAAATATCTATTCAGTTTTAAGAATAATATTATATCTTAGCGTAATCGTCAGCCAGCAGTCAGTAAAGGTGTAAACGTTGCTTTCGTCATCGAAGTTCTTATATAATTTTTAACAATAATTTTGCTTATTGTTAAACGACTATTGTATCTTGTAAATTGTATGCCAAACTATTGATTTCTTGGCCTAGTTTCTCTGGCAAATGTTTGGCGATATAATATAAATTGGTATTTAAATCAGTCTCGCAATACATCAGCATAAAACCTCGTTTACAAGTATTGAAATAGTTATTCGCTTAAAATGAATATACGAAAGTATTTCCTCTTCTGGAATAATTATTATGAAAGTGGAGCATTGTTAGAATTTACAAGATAAGTTTTCATCATCGATTCAATCGTAAAATTTATTTTATTACATTAAGTAGTATTGTATTCTCTGCGTGAGACCTACTTAAAAATTTAAAACTCTGCAAAAGGATCATACTAATATACTGGAAAATCTTTAAAAAGAAAATGAGACGGAGCTACCTATATACGGTAGGTATATAGCTCTGTCCCTCTACGGCCCCTGTCGGATTTTGGCAGCAGTCTTGACTATGGTCAAGACTATTGCCAAAATCCGACAGGGGCCACAATATGTTGTATGGCACCTAAAACAGCTGGTGAAAAATGTCGGTCTGGCTTTACTTCTACCTACCTTCTAGATGTTTTGCCTTGATAATATTGTGTTCCATTACTTCATCAACTTAATTAAAGTGTAAACATCTTCCTATGAGGCCACATTTACAGTTAAAACGTGTTTGGATTTAAATAGAAGTGCTTTTAAACAAGATGATCGTGTTGTAAACTTGAAAGGGAATTTAATGTCTTAAAACATCCGCCGTGCTCATGTGACCGCAAACTAAAGTTGTGCAAACAACCTGTGCAGGAGTCGACACCTCGACCGGCCACTGTCCTGTGATCATTAGTAAAACAGTACAACGATATAACAATACGTTCACGCTATAAAAATAAAATACGTCCATATAGCGATTCAATTTCTATACTACTTAATTTGATTTTCGAACAATGTAAAACTCAAAAACTCAAAACTCAAAATTCATTTATTCATTTAGGTTACAAGGTAACACTTATGAAGGTCATAAATCAGAAAGATGATGTCAGCAAAATTTTCCTACGGCTAGTTCGCTGACGTGGAGCCTTGAGAAGAACTAGCAAGAAACTCAGGCTTCTCTTTTTAATCGCCAGATAGTTACAATCTTTTGTAAAATACAAGTATGATAGCATGCAAGCTGATGCAGACAAAACACGATACTAACTACATATATTGATAAAATAAGGTAATCGTACTTAGTACTGGTCGTGCGAGAAAAATTAAAAAAATAAAGTATGGTGTTAAAGTCTGCTTCAATTTACATATTGCTATTAAATAATAAGGCAATATGTGAATAGTGACAATTTATAACGTATTGCTACTAAAGAAATAAACAAAGAAAAAAAAAGAAAAAGTACAGAATTATCACTAGAATTCACAATGTGCCTCACGTCACAAATAAGAACTTATGTACTAAGCTGATTTATTGTAAATTAAACAAACAACTATATAATGCAACTAATTCCAAGACTTTTTATCGTTCAAATAATCATTTATTGTATAATAGCCCTTCCCTATGAGAAGATTTTTAATAGTAGGTTTAAATTTGTGTAAGGGCAAATTCATTATCTCTTTCGGTAATTTGTTAAAAAAACGTATACCGAGTCCTACAAATGAATTATGCACTTTGTGTAAACGATGGTACGTGCCAACTAACTTATGTTTATTTCTGGTATTTACTGAATGAATATCACTGTTCTTACTATATAGATCAATATTCTGTTTAACAAACATAATATTTGCAAATATATATTGACATGCAACTGTTAAAATACCTATTTCTTTAAAACGTTCTCTAAGAGAAACTCGTGAGCCTAGGTTATAAATTGAGCGTACAGCTCGTTTCTGAATTAAGAAAATAGTTTCAATATCAGCAGCCTTGCCCCACAGCAATATGCCGTAGGACATGACGCTGTGAAAATAACTAAAATAAACTAATCTAGCCGTATCTACATCAGTAAGTTGTCTTACTTTACTAACTGCAAAAGCCGCAGAGCTAAGCTTACCTGCGAGGCATGATATATGGGCTCCCCACTGAAGTTTACGATCTAAAGTTAAACCCAAAAAAACTGTAGACTCAACAAGTGAAATAGCTTCATTATTTAGACTTAAATTAGTGGTAACACTTCTTACGTTAGGCATGGTAAATTTAATGCATTTAGTTTTTTTTTGAATTTAACAGTAGATTATTTGATGTGAACCAGTCCAGGACTTGTGCGAGAGAACCATTTACAACATCAAAGTTACTTTCTTTACGGAAATTAACTTTTCTTCTCTTCTGCCACTCTAAGGTTTGCTGGTAGAAAACTCATTATGAGTTAAGCTCACCTACCACCTATTATGTACAAAACATAATATTTTTAAGTATTATTGTTATGATAATGTTGTTAGTACAATAAAGAATTAAGAATGTCAATTAAAGGTAGGTTATCTCACGAATTTCTAATAAAGATTGGAAATGAATCGTATAATGACGTAATGGTACGGCTCTTGTAATGTACGGTTTCTGAGTAATTTCGTCCAACGTACGATCATGTTGTGAAATGAGTTTCCTGCCTGGGTTTTTCCATATCATGGGGTTCATAAAGAAAGAAGTCAAAAGTTATTTACAGGGTCCAAGGCAAGCTGGTGCTGCACAAGCTTCCATAGGCTACGGTTACTGTAGGCGGGGCCTTATGCTTATTTGCCATCTTTCTTATACTACTTAGGTGGCAAACAAGCATACGGTCCGCGTGATGTTAAGCAGTTACCGTAGCCTATGGACGCTTCCAATACCAGAGGTATCACTTGCATGTTGCTAACTTATTTTTTACACTAGGGCTTTAAGATGGAGTATCTCTGGGATGGGAAAATCATGTAGATAGATATAGTAAAAAATTATGTAGATAGGTATATAAATTTGCTTGATATCTTAAAACTCATACTAATAATCTGATACCTTAGTTGACTCATAGTTTCGTAATGCGTCTTGTAGGGTTTTACGTAAAAAAAAAGTATTTTTTTACTTGGAATGCGTGACTGATATCAGGTTCGCTAAGAGGATAATTCTTTTTACTTCGGTACAATGTATATGAGGTAAAGCGATGGAAGCCGAGTTCGATCCTAGGTGGTGGTACTAACGTAAATTTCATTTTGTAAAATTTCTAAGTTATATACCAAATAATTTACCATATGTTAACGGTAAAAGAAAACATGTCTTTTAGAAGGAATTGTAAAGGCATGTCTGATCCACCAACCCGCATAAGGCCAGCATGTGTGGATTAAGGCCTAAAACCCTATATCTCTCGATAGAGGTGAGGAGACTCGTGCCCAGCTGCGGGATATGGGTTGCTATTATCTATACTTTACTATTTTTTCCGTGTGGCGACTAATTATGAATACAAATGTCACCACCCCGTTCCATCACGACGGTGTCGTAAGAGTCGACTAAGGGAGTAAGTATTATCCACTGCAAGAGAGGGAAAACTCGTAACAAAACCCTATACAAACCCGTCTGGCCAGCGTGGTATAGTAGGCTAATATCCCTACAAATGTTTGGAGGAGACCCGTGCCCAGCAGTGGGACGTTTATGGGTTGAGATGTAAACGAAATTGAAATCGAAAGCGATAAAACTAGCTATATGACGTCACGGTACGGCGGCCAAGCCCCAGTTTCAGACACCTACATCCCAAAGTATACTTGTAAGGAAGTTTCAGAACAGAATTTGAAATGTGGGATTGCCGTATACCTACACATTCGTTCTTACGAACCACCACAGCATGCGGCATCAAATTGATTGCTTAGCTATAGGCATTTTAATAGGTATGCATTTATTGTTTGAGAACAAGGAACAGCTACTCAAACATGAGTAAGTGACACACGGTACGCGTTTGTAATGACAACGAGTAAAGTACAATTCACTGAACGATGAGTCACAAAACAAAAATGTTATAACTAACTGTTTAGTTTAAAATATTGACGTTGTTTTTACAATAAACGATAAGTTATCTAAACTGAATGTCTGGTCGAATATGTTATTGTAAAAATAGGAAATGTAAGGGGGCGTTTCCTAAATAATGATGGACGCGACACTATGGAATTTAGGCCTGCGGCTTTTTCTCCCGTGGTATGTTTAATTATTTTCTAACATAGCTTATGAAGGTACTTACATTGTCTTAACAAGAAAGTTAGATGACAGAATATATTTAAAAAACCAGCAAATAAAAAAAGTTTTTTTCTTTATTATTATATTATTATTATACTACTTGGGTGGCAAACAAGCATACAGCCCACCTGATGTTAAGCAGTATCCGTAGCCAATAGACGCTTGCATTACCAGAGGTATCACTTGCGTGTTGCCAACCCATTTTTTACCCACAGTACGCATCACTGCTGCGTCTACGAGGCAAACTTTAAAATGTTAGTTTTGCGACATTCAATGGCCTCCACCTCGGTCCTCATCTTAATTCGGACTTCGGTATTCGCAATAAGCAGTTTTGATCCCAATACCTGTGGAATTGTGGATTCTTACTGCTATGGAATTTCCTGACAAAAGTAAACATGTCTCTAAAAGAAAATATCTACCAATCTCTAGCTGTAAAAAGCTGAAAACAAGAGGTCTTTGGTTTTGTATAAAATTTATGGCAATATATCTATATAAATAATATATAAATTTTATACACAACTAAATGCCTCCTTTGGCAAAAAATACTTACTTGTTTTTTTCAATAACAATATTTGTGTAATCAGTAAATAGGTACGGTAATAACACCTCTCATGCATAAGGTCGTATGTCCAAATTTGTCATTTTACATCACAGATTGTTAATTGCGTCTTATGGTCATTTAGGCAAAGTACGAAGTATAAAAATATGATTATTTAGACTTTAACTGACCAAAGATCACGTAAATTTGTGTTTTTTCTTCTAGAATTTAATTTTTTTTATTTAATAGCATCGATGATACTAGAATATCATAATTCTCTAATTTACGCCATTTGCGTTGTAGCCTGTTGCAGGTAACAAATAGAGTCGAAAGGGATAGAGGACGATTGACGACTCTTTGAGATATCCTATTACACAATAGATACGTGTTCATCCACGCTAAATAGTACAATAGCCAATACAATAATACTGTAACCGTCGTCAAACTGCCTGTATAGTTAATGGTTTTGTTATAAGAACAGTGAAGTGATCTCGCAGTTACCGTCAGCAGTGAGAGACGCGCCGTGGAGCGCTGCGCATGCGCGTGTATAACACCGACACAACGGCGCGTACGTTTCGTCCGCCGATACTGTGATACTTAACATATACGAAGTATTTTTATCAGTGTTTTAAAAAATTGTGTAAGAACTTATAACTATCTGGGATAAACGTGTGTTTCCAAGTGAAAGGAATAATTATTTAATATTATAATGTAAGTGGACACATTGTTTCATAGATTTAAATTTCAAAATGTTGAACAATTCAAACGGTGTAGGAAAATTCGCAGAAATTGAAGGCTGTATATGTACGTTGTGAATAAGGCATTCTTAAATAAATATTAGTGTTTCGTCTTTATCTATTGAATGTATTGATATAAGGTGCGAATGAGAAGGAAAACGTTTGTTTTATCGACTGTTAATGAATGGTACACCTGAGCGGAAGACGGACAAACTTGTTTTATTATTAAGTGCGTCGTTATCCTGCGTTAAACGTTATCGATACGGGGATTATTTTGTGAAGGAAGTTTTCATTAACTGAGTAGACAGACTATGTATACCATAGTCTGACTACTCAGTCTACCCATGAAGTAATTGAGTACGACTACTGATCACAAAGTCCAAAATTTGATTCCCGGATCGGACCTATGAATGGGTTTATCTATTAAGAAATACACAATATATACCTAAAGTTTGAAACTTGGCAGGGTATACGCTCCGTGACTCGGAAAGCACGTAAAGTCGTTGGTCCTAAGCCTGATCTCTCTACGTTCTATGTCGACGATCTAAATAACTTTGTCACCAGGTTGGCCACTAACCAAACGATAATAAGAAGTACACTTGTGCATTATAATAGATCCTGCACAAACGGTTAGCCTCCGACAAGATTAGCCACCGCACCGTGACTGAAATTCGGTTAGGACATATTATTATTATACATAGATAGATTATAATTTAATTACAAAGATTATGACTTTTATACTTAAGGTATAATGTAGAAATATAAGATTACTTTAGATCATGGTTGTGTCAATATCTTAAAACACATAAGTTTAGCAAACTTCTGACGTCACTAAAACAGCAATGGAAAGATTGATTGTAGTATTGTTGATATACCTACTACGTTTTTACGTAAACGTATCGGTACAAAACGCCCCTTTTTATACAGAAACAATACACAGTATATCATCCACAATAGATTGTACAATTATTTGTTTTTATGCTATTTTACCGAGCGGTTAGTAGCCTGCCTTGACATGTGACAATGATTATAAAGGTAATACTTTTATTTCGACGTAAATATGATATGACAAAAAGAAAAATTAATATGGCGGTCGAATTTTGACCTCTAGTTTTTATTATGTTGTATGAATTAAGAAACAAATCGAAAAAGAAACAAATAAGGTTAACCAATCAATAAATCTACCAGCCAAAACTTTGGGCATGTATCATTCATCATCATGTGGATTTGTTTTTTTAAAACTAAAATGTAGCTTACTTATATGCTGTTTCAATTAATAAGTTTCGAGCTGTTGCCCGTAGTCACAGTCAGTGCCGTAAATAGCCATTTTTGCGCCCTGTGCGAGCTTCCATAACTGCGCCCTTGTTTTTTTTTATACTACCTAGGTGGCAAACAAGCATACTGCCCGCCTGATGGTAAGCAGTTACCTTAGCCTATAGACGTTTGCAACATCAGGGGTAAAAACCTCATAACTTGGTCTTCATACTTCTATAATAAAATTACACCCTGCAAAGTTTAAGTAAACTGTAAATTAATTTAATTTTAAGTACTTGGTATGGTAGAGTTTTAAATAAGGATGGTAGCATATTATAAATTGCGTTTAAGCACAGATTACTAAATAGTTACTACGTAACAGATACTTCACTCAGTAGAAAATTACCAATACCTAGTGCTATAATAGCCTACTCTGTCGCGTCAGCAACCGCTGCATGCTAAAATGTGCCTAAATGTTCAAGTGTACAGTTGTGATTGCTTCGCACTGCGCGATCCCACAGCAATCGCGGGGCTGCCTCTTTGATAAAATTAAATTAACATAAATAACTATTTGTGCCTATTTTATTGAGAACTGTGAATATGTTCTGACTATAGGTGGTAGTTTAAAATTGTTGACTGTGCAATACATCTAAAACATAATTATAAACGTCAGTATGTAGGTAAAATAAAAAAATCTTTAAAAGTTACGAGTTTTATTTGTATATAAATTTCTTACCCTTTCTAAATTCTCGGATATTAATTTTTAGTGTAGAAAAAAATAATAGAACGATTAAAATTGAACAACGTGCGTGCGCTTCGCTTGCGAAAACCGCATTGAATTTGATCCGTCGGGGGTACGACGAGCCGTAGGTAATTATAGCGCGCAAGTACATGGAGTGACGGAGGCCTGGTTTAAGTATGAATTGGTGAAAAAACGTTTATTCAAAAATATTTGCAAGATTATTCACAACTACCCAATACACAAATGAATGAGACCACAAATGAATGAGTTCAGATAGTAAAGATTTAAAGCAAAAGCAAACCATAAACTTTTTTAAAGATTTACTTTTCGCGCTTTCTTCATTGCAAAATCGTTGATAACCTTTTCATAAGACAGGCACCGTCTTATGTCGCGTTCAATCAACAAAATGGCTAGGCCTATCAACCTTTCTTGGCCAATTGTCGAGCGCAAGTAAGTTTTTATTAATTTGAGCTTATTATTTATTATTAGCCCACTGCAGGGCAAAGGCCTCCCGTTTTTCCATGATAGTCTATCTTTTGCCAATTTGAGCTTACTGTACAAATATTTTTTCGCAGGAAGCTACAGTCACTGGTTTTATAGCGACTTCTACATTGGAAAACATCTCTTTATCTAGTTCGACTATAGCTTTAAGAAGACCCAGACTTGAACTACGGTCACATTTATGAAATAATATAGTCGTTTCTACTTGACTCTTTAAAGTGTCTAATTCAGCCCAAAATTCAGTAGCAATAGTCTGCTGAATATTTGATACTCAAAACAGTGGCATGTTTTTTTAGTACACAAATACGCCCGTGCGCTGCTAAAAAAATGAGCGCGATGTTTGGTGTAATTTAATAGACTTTTTTTATGATACTGGCATGTAGGTACGTATGTGTTGGAATCGAGCACTAGGGGAGCACCGGGAACTTATCAGGAGCTAACCGAAAAAATAATAGTCCTGTCTGGTCTGGCCATTCTTGCGCCCTCCAGACTCTACGCCCTGTGCCTGGGCACCGGTGGCACCGCCCTATTTACGGCACTGGTCACAGTAACCGTAGTCCCGCCCGCGTGGGAATCGGTTGGCATGGTAAAAACCACCTTATTTACCTAGGATACCATTTATCGCCTTGTCAAATTGCATTAAGATTTCCATTCAGCCGTTTGATCGTAAAAGGTAATAAACAAACAGACTTATTTTTAAATTTATTAATATAAGTAAGTATAACATTGTACGAATCTCCTCCATATACTTGGAGTGATATTAGCCTACTATACCACGCTGGCCAGACGGGTTGGGTTTATTTTCGAGATTTCCCTCTCTTGCAGTGGATATTGTCTCCATAACTTACTCCCTTAGTCGACTCTTACGACATCCTCGGAATGGAATGGGGTGGTGACATTTGTATTCTAAATCCGTTATTACACGGACCATAGAGTGGTGGAGACCCGTGCCCAGCAATGGGACGTGTAAGGGTTGTGATGCGTGAGAGATAACATTGTAGAGTTTCATCGAAATCCGTCCATTAGATTTTGCGTGAAGGAGTAACAAACATATATTCATCCTCTTAAATTTTCGCGTATAGGTATAATATTAGGCTGGTACCTAATTTTTCTCCCGTTTAGGGATTGCCTTTCCAAAAACTCTTTCTTAGCTGATGTTTGAGTTACAAAATAAAGTTATGTTTCAAATTTCAGTTTTTTAGACAGTCAGGGGATAAACGTTTTTATATTACCACTTACTCTAGCTGTTAAGAATATACTTGACCCCGTTCCTTAACACCGAGTCCGTTACTCAACCTTGTACAATATCCTTCTAGACCGTTACGCCTTATCCTCAAGTAACACTAGCGTGTAGTGTCCGGTTGAAATTGTATTTTATCGATACTCGAATCTAATGTTCAGCTTAGGCCAAAACCGAAATATAGTAATTTTTCTAATCTAGACCTCGCACAATGGTGTAAATTTTAGCTCTGCAATCCTCACTGGTTTTTAATCTGGATTATGTAAGCTTATAACCCTCAGTATTTCGATATGGAAGGATTGTTTGGTTTTGAATTCCTAATTTATGCAACTGTTTTTGGGATTGCAAGAAGCACCAGCGGCGCTCTAGGAATAAATTTGCTAAACAAATATTGGTTTCGGCTAAAGCTAAAATTTGGTTTTAGTATCAATGCAATATACTTAGTTTCAAGCAGACACTATAAGTACTCTTTTGAAAAGCAACACTTCAACCGGCGATAATTACACAATACAGAAATTTTAAAGATGTTTCTACTGTAGGTTCTCTTATCTTTAGTGCGCTATTATAGTTACTGTATAATAAATAATTATATGATTTAAACGTGTATGCTTTGTAATTATTTTTTATAACCCACATTACTGCAAGTGATTATGTATTGTTACTGTTACATATTATTGTTAGGTATAGGTTGAGGAAAAATTATAAATGGGACTTGAGATAAATTAGTGTTAGATTCGCTGACTAAATAGATAGAGGTACAGCCTAGAAAAAATATGTTACTTCTTACCCTCTTTGTCACTTAGAATTAAATACTCCTGCAGCAGACGATTGCCAGAAGAGTCTTTTATTATTCTGCAGGTATGTAGGTATATAATAATTAGTTTGTGAATTTTTATGAATCATGAAATAACAAAAGTAAATACGTAAGCTCTCTCTTATTGCAATCTTATGCGTGAGTAAGCAGATCTCCAGAGTTCATTAAAGAGTTAATTTTTAAAATTACATTTGTCTTATCCTAGGACTTCCCAACTTACAAAGCTCTGATATTATAAGATGTAGGGTTAAAAACGCGCGATTAAAGCTCATGGTATCGTTATCATCTACGGGCTACGGTAACTGCTTACCATCTGGCGGGCTGTACGCTTGTTTCTTGTCATCGTGGTAGTATAAAAAATATGAAATGTACTTAATTCATAAATAACCGGGTACAGATAAAGAATGTGACCAGAAATGTTGTTTTATTTTTGGTGCCGATATTCATGTTATAGTAATATAATAATATAGGCGTGCGGATATTATAAGCAAGCTAGCTGAGGTCAGGCCGTATATTCCTTTCAGTGACCGTTTTTCAAAATACTTCGAGACCCCTTCGGCCCTTTATGGTATTTATTTATAAACTTATATTCAACCCTATTCATGGTATATCCGAAACCTGAAAGTAGTTTATTCAGAATCAGTAATAGATTTAAGTGCAATAATTTTTTAAATAATGTTATAGTTATTTGATAAAAATGAAAAATATAAAACTATATTTTAAAGTGTGCTCAGGTACGTAAATCTACAAACATAACCAATGTACCTCTATATGCGTTGCTAAACGGAAACGTTACTAAACGGACGTAACAGACGGAGCTATAATATATATTGATATAGTAAGCTTTAAATTTTGATATAGCAAGTTGCCACAGACAGTGGCAAGGCTATAGCCTATAATATATACTTTTGCACCCATTTGCTCCGCGGCCATACCCTACTATATCGTGCACATAATATGTATATCGTGTCGACATATTTTGGTGACGCAGTGAAAATCTACGTTATGGCTGGCGTCTGTGGTCACTACTGGTCACTCGCCGATTACTGTAGAAAATATACCGTAATATACCTTGCTACGATTCATATTAATATATATTATAGCTCCGTTTGTGAGCTTATGACTCATAATGGCTGATATTTGTGTCACGTTTTTGTAAACATAAAAACCCGAGCCTCTATCCGTTATGATTATGATCTATAAGCTAACATGACACTTCTACAGTGGAAAGTTGGAAACGCATTGTAATTGAGTATAACAACCTTTTAGGAAGTTCTAGAAAACAAATAAAAAACTAGAAGGATGAATGATTTTGATTGGTAAAGGCGTTTTCAAGTTATGGCATGACCAAGGGAAATAGGGATTTATTTTTGTTATTGATATGTCATAATAAGTATAAAATATTTCTAACTTCTTTACTAAAAAAAGATAAAAGTAAAAAAACACAAAAAAAAAACAAAAGAACATCGATATATCCTCGTATGTATATCGATTTTCTTTTATTAAGTTATTTGTGAAAACTAGTGTTTAATACTGTATTTTAAACACAAAATCTACACAAAAAGTGTTATGATGCACTAAGTGTTTACTGCATTCGCTTAAAGTATTATGTTTCATTATAAAATATTAATAACATTGGCGGTAATGTTAGACAATGGTATGGTTTATATTGTTCGGAGTATAATGACAGTTTTCATGTAGTTGTAATGCAAATTTAATGCAACAATCGCATTTTATTAATATGGTTATTACTTTGGTTGTGTAAGTTTATATAGGGTTGGCACTTTTAAAACTCATAGGTAACTTTGATTCTCGGTCCCTTTAAAAACCAATTCCCGCTTAAGGGAACTAGCCTTGTGTCGCGGGGGACTTTACCAACATACAAATAACGGACATAATGTACACTCAGAATCTGGACAACTATTTTCACATCACACATATTTTTGTCCCGTGTGGCGATCGAAACCATAACACGCCTCGCAGTGATAAATGGCGAGGTTACTACTTAAGCCATTGATCATAACCGTGCAGTTTAGCTCGGGAACATTATTGGCAGCCCTATTTGCTAGTTATGTATTGGTATGCCATTGTTTATATATTGTGCCTATTACCACAGCCATATTCAATATATGTATGTTTTAATCCTTTCATTATAACAATTCATAACAATTATAAAAACATGTAAAACATGCGGATCGTCATGACATTCCGCCATTTGATACCTTTTTACTCATTTTCAATAGATACTTGTTGGTTGGTAAGTAAAAGAATTAATAATAGATATTCTGCAGTATTGAGGCTTCTTTATAACATTTTGAGGAATCAGAGTGAACCAGAGAAGAGAAGAGAGTTAGAATTTCTCCTAAAACATGTTCTTAGAAGAAATTCTAACTCTCTTGTCTTCTTTGGTTTACCAACCCGTATTGAGCCAGCGTGTTCCGCACACGCTGGCTCTATACGGGTAATCCAGAGATAAACTCTTCTTAACCTCTCAGATATGTCTATCAAGAAAGAAGAGAGTTTAGGCCTTAATCGTTAGTATGGCAGAAATAGAAGAATAAATTTACGCGAGACACAATGTATTTTCTATTTTGTTTGGTCAGAACGATTAAGGCCTAAACTCTCTTCTTTTTTGATACGCAAAAGTCTCCTCTTGCTCCCTTGTCCATAAGGATATGGGTTATTATTAATAGCAAAAATTTTAGAAACAAAATAATATATAATTCTTCAATGTTCTATTTTTTACATGTAAGTATTGTTGTAAAATATAGGTTTACTTAATTAACCTCTTCATTGCTAATCGTTCATCAAAACTCAAGGGTATAATTATTACTTAAATAAATACCATTGCCATTATCGCAACGCCAATCTGCCACGGCCGTGAAAATTTAAAGAAGGTAAAAATATTATGAATTACGCACGTTTCGCCTTCTACGGAAGCGATAAGCCATATTATAGACTCTTTTTTAATATCCGAGATTTGCGTTATCAAATTAAGTACAGCTATAGAACTGTTCTATGTTTGTAAACAACAAATACCCAGACACCTTTCGCACACCTATTTTTTTTATAATTCCATTGTTGTATTTAAAATGGTGTTCTGATTTCAAACTGCCTGCCTGTTTTTGAACAGTTGGTAGTTTGTAGATTAAAAACTCAGCCTCTTCACCCACTGCGACTTTTTGTGCCACTATATGAACGCGATACAATTGCTAGCTATCACCCATAACACAGTAATCTCATCTCTCAGCCAAAAGACGTCCTCTGCTGAACATACGCCTCCCCCAAGGATTTCCACAACTTTAAATCCTGAGCCGACCTTGGTTGCCCGCAACCTTTACCAGCTCGTCGGTCCACCTTGTAGGACACGTCCACACTTCGTTTTCCATAACACAGTACCTACGGCGTTTTATATGATTGCGATATAAACGCGATGTAAACGATTTGAAATCGCATGTGCATAAATGCAGTAGGTCGGTTCAGATATAAGGTTCTACTGTTTAATACTTTGTCTGAAAATTGTTTATTATACTGCAAAACTAACCTTTAAAGTTGAATGAAGCTGACGTCACTCCAAGACGAACAAAGCGGTGGACGAATTCGAACTTAGGAGTAGGAACTCGGATAACACAATTGATAGTGCAGGTGCGAATCTTGCTTCGAACTCAACTTTTCCTCATTGCCTTAAATATTTAAATACCTACAATTACACTTAATATAATTATAGTAGGTGGATATGTCGATAGATGCCGTCCTAGGAGAACATACAGCGACCAAGTAGAGGAGTTGCTAACCAAATTAAAAGTACTTACCCAGAATCGACGTTCATGCATGAAAAGGTTGATAAATGTAGAGGAAGCGATAGAAGTATGTTTGGATCGAAGCAATTGGCGTACCATAGTCTCTGCCTACCCTTATGGGAGACGGGCGTGATGATATGTATGTATGTATGTAGTAGGTGTCATTTGGAAGGTATTTTTATTATTTTGATATAAAGCTTTATTCTTTATGATGCATCAGAATTAATTCGAGTGTTTACTAAGCTTGAGCTGTATTAACTGTTTTTTAAATAGCATTTTATACTTTTTCATATGAAGCGAAACAATAACTAAGTATAATCCCTAAATCGCGATAGGCGCCAATGCCATTATGACAGTGTTATTTGATAAAGATTTTTATCTGGTATTCCCCCCGTTTAAACGATATGTTCGCGACATAAGGCTAAGTAATGCGAGGACGATTTATTACGGAATTGGTGATTAAATAGATTATCGCAAAAGCTGTGAAAAACAGTAGTAAAGTGCAACGGCTACGGCAATATGAACTTTATTACCTTACATTAAGGTTTTCACTGCAAAATCCAAATTGAGATAGATACACCAGATCATATGGGCGTTATGGTACGGGTAGAGGTTTTTAATGCACATTTTCTTATAACAAGAATGAGAAATTGCAAAAAATTATAGGCATTGGTATGTGTTCCACTAGATTAGCAATAACCGTGAAAACGTGCTACCAAAGCAATGTAAGACCCTAGCCGAATGCCTAAGCGTCTTTTCTTATGTATATGAAATGCAACACCGAGCTTGTCGATGCTAGTCTTTGATAAAGTATTATCACTGTCTCTGTCATATCGAATTTATGTTTTCATGCTAATGAATTAGAGTAAAAGAGATAGATATATGTTTATTTCAAATTTTTTGGTGATTTTAAGCTACATCGACAATGAAATAGCGGGAATATTCAATATTTTGACGTAATCTATACTAATATTATAAAACTGAAGAGTTTGTTTGGTTGAACGCGCTATTCTCAGAAAGTACTGGTTCGATTAGAAAAAAAATTATTTTGTTGAATAGTGCATTTATCTAGGAAGGCTATAGGCTATATAACATCACGCTATGATCAATAGGAGAGGAGCAGTAATGAGATATGTTGCAAAATCGGGGAAAATATTCCAAATTACCACGCGGACGAAGTCGCTGGCGACCCCTAGATATGAATCTTGTATTGAGTTGCGAGTTGCGACTGCGACTCTATATGATTACCTCAGTAGAATACGGTATCTGCTTACCATTAGGAATACCATTATGCTTGTTTGTCACCTAAGTAATATAAAAAATGTTAGTCCGTTTTAAAGTTATGAGCTTATAGTCGAACATAACGTTATTATTATTAATTCACGATCATATTGTCGGTTTAAAGAAATGCACAGCTGTTGTGAGTCGCACAGCCGCAGATGCTGCACAAACAATAGTGAAAAAAAACAGGTAGCCAAGCTCACACGGGACCTTCCGAACCTTTTCGTATAGACAAAAACGTTTTTTTTATCCTACTTCGGTAGCAAACAAGAAAGACCCACCTGGTGGCGAGCAGTAACCGTCATCCAAAGGATTTGATGGGGTATCTCTAAAATAAGAAAACTATGTTTTAAAACACATGCCCAAATAAGTACTGGAGACATGTTATAGTTATGATACCAACAAACTTGGCAAATAAGTATCATTTAGGGATGCGTTTTGAAAGAAACGTATTCCTATTCCAGGTACACGCCCATCTTAAAGACTTGGTGTAAAAAAAAAAAATCACTCCGGGAGTGCCGACAGATGTGAAAACACTAGGTAAAACAGTTTTTATAAATTTTATAGCAATAAATGTTTTATTTACACATTACTGGTCATCGAGCAGTTTTGTAATAATAATTTAATATTTAATAACAGAACTTATTTTTTTTTTAAGTGTGAATCCTTACCTTGCCGTAACACAGTCTTTTGACTGGCATGGGAGGTAAAGTTTTCAAATGAATACCGCTTTGTAACGACATAAATGTAACTTCCTAACGACCTATTTAAGTTTATAGTGTATACTATGTATGTAATACGTATGTTAAAATGAAATTCTATTCTATTCTATTTTTTAATTTATCTAGGTGCGTTCACGGTCTGCTATTTATGTACATGCATATCGTCTCTTTTGCTTTAATAACGTGACAGTCGAAAAAAGATTTTTCGGTTATGTCAAGCTGCGTCTCGTAACGGTGCGGTGTCGCGAATCCAGAGATTTTATCTCATCTAAAAATATGCGTACTGTGCTAAAATAAGTTTTCACTTAAAAAATGGGGTAGCAAAACGCAAGTGATACCTCTCGCATTGCAAACATCCATAGTCTACGGTAACTGCTTAACATCAGGCGAGCCGTATGCTTGTTTGGCACCCAAGTATGTAGTTTAAAAAAACAACCTATCTACTGGAAAGCGATTACCGTAGTGTAAAGACGCTTGCAATATCAGAGAGCCATTACTGGCGGTTTGGTCGACCCTGAGACTTTTTACTTTGTTCTGACGTCACGCATGAACAGTCATTTCACTATCTACAGTACCCTTCAGACTTAAACGTAGTAGTAGACTATTTGTACACTATTATGTCGTATGTCGATAATAAAAGATTTGATGAATCAGTCTAGCTACAAGTAATATACATATAAAAGGTAGCAGTGTGCAGTAGCTAGCTGCACGTGAAATATATAACAAATCTATCGCTGAAAAAGCCTATCTATACTAATATTATAAAAATGAAGAGTTTGTTTGTTTGGTTGAACGCACTAATCTCAGAAAGTACTGCCCCTCTAGACAAGTGACATAAGTGATAGTCGAATCGAAAAGTCAAAAAAGGAAATGTATGGGAATTATACGTAAGTTTATGACATTATATCGTAGACTTATGTCAAATCCCATACATTTGTTTTTTTGACTTTTCGATTCGACTTCCGTTTATGCCACTCGTCTAGAGGCTCTGGTTCGATTAGAAAAAATCTTTTTTTGTTGAATAGTGCATTTATCCAGGAAGGGTATATGCTATATAACATCACGCTATGATCAATAGGAGCGGAGTAGTAGGTAGTGAGATATGTTGCAAAATTGGGGAAAATGTTCCATATTACCACGCGGACGAAGTCGCGGGCGACCCCTAATCCTACTAATATTATAAATGCAAAAGTTTGTAAGTACGGATGGATGGATGTTTGTTACTCTTTTACGTAATAACTACTGAACGGATCTGGATGAAATTTGACTCAGAGATAGATTATGTTCTGGAATAACACATAGCCGCCGGCAACAGCTAGTGTATCTAACGGATCGGGATGAAATTTGGCAGTTTGACACAGAAACTGCCTTTCATCCCGATCCGTTAAGCCGTTCAGAGCCTCTAGACAAGTGGCATAAGCGATAGTCGAATTGAAAAGTCAAAAAAGAAAATGTATAGGATTTGACGTAACTTTACGACATTAAATCGTAGACTCACGTCAAATTCCATACATTTTATTTTTTGACTTTTCGATTCGACTATCGCTTATGCTACTTGTCTAGAGGGGCAGACGTGATTGTGTAACAAACAACTGCCCATTATAATTTTCGCGTTTATTTATCGGTATAGAAGTACAGATACGTATTAATTTAATCGCCTGCTGTGGTAACTCGTGCTATTTTAATTCTTCTTTTATTTCAGTTTAAATGTACTAAGTAAATTTTTTTTTCAAATACCGTATTATGTCAGTTAATGAGAAAATACATTTCCTGTTAAGTATATAGATAAAATACTTATTATAGCGCCACATCCGCTGATAAGTAGAATTATTCAACAAATCTTATTGATTAAGCTTTTATCATTCGTGTATATGTAGCAATCTTATTTCTTAGTAGAAATATTCGATAGAAAATTATAATGACGATGTTAATTCAATTAGTTAATTAGAATTTCATATTAATATTATCTTGGTACAATGTACAACTTTCTTCTCATAGTACCTACATGTTCAGCCTAGTTTGGGATCAGATAGCCGTAGGTATGCTGATCCCAAGCTAGGCAGAACCTGTACTATGGCAAAGTAATTAGATAATCTGTACTTTGACTATGGGAAAAAGACTGGTAAACATATGTAATTTTACTTAGGTATTACTATACGTAATTTGAAAATATCTAAACTAATATTTTAAGGAAGAAATATTCGATTTTTTGTCTTAGCAGTCTGGGTCAATAACTCGACAGGCCAGACAAAAATAAAATAAACTACCCAAACTAACCACAGTCGTAGGCTTCATCACAAAGCCACACCGAGAGACGATAGCATTCTTCTTCTAATTCGTTTCGCTCTTGGCAGAGCGGTCGTGGTCACGATGATTGTTTAATGTGGAAGAGGCTGATGTAGCTCGCCTTACGATGCCTCGCCAATTATTCCTGTGGGTGGACAGTCTGGTGCACTCATGAACAGGAATCCCTATCGACGACCTAATGAGATCTGTCCACCGCATTGGTGCTCTTCCGCGTGGTCTACTCCCGTTAACTTGACCCTGCACAACAAGACGCTCTATAGAGTTGTTGCTTCTCCTTGAGACGATAGCATAGGGTGCTTTAAAAGAGTTGTAAGGTTTTTACAGAATCGGCAATGCCGTACCGCTGGTGTTGCAAGTCAGCATAGTAGCCTATGTTACGGTAATTGCTTACCATCAGGCAATAGCTGTATGCTTCTCTGCCTCTCAAAAATAGTCATATTAGTGAAAGTCAGAATTGGCATAACTAATAGTTCTCAGCGTTTTGTTTAGAACATGATTGGTGTATAGATAGATAGATAATTCTTTATTGTACACCATGATATAACAAAAACTTATGTTAGATACATACAGAAAATAAAGTACAATGGGCGGCCTTATCGCTGAGCGCGATTTCTTCCAGGCAACCTTAGGATGGACAGGAATGACCAGAACATTTAAAATATGTGATGGTGTAGCTACTGTTACTCATACTTAAAAAGAAAAATCCTATACAATGTGTCATTGTAATAGTATACATACATACATATATCGTATTATAATAAAATACATACACATATAAATACATAATAATACATATTCACATAATAAGAGTCATGCTTAAGGAGGTGATGCTCATGCTTTAAGGTAGTGGTCTCTTAACATATTTTTGAAAATATTAATGGATTGCGCTTTTCTTATTTCTAAGGGCAACTTATTCCACAAGCGTACGGCTTGGGCAGAAAAAGATTTATCATAGAAATTTGTGGTATGAGTTGGCATCTGTAGTCTCAAATTTTCAGAAGACCGCAAGAACCTCGAATGTGTGTCATTTAGGAACTTGAAGCGTTCTTTGAGGTAATTAGGAGCAGTGGGATTAAACAAAACATTATATAGTAATGTGAGAATATGAGTATTCCTGCGAAGACGAATTGGAAGCCACTTGAGTTTGTTGCGAAATTCAGAAACGTGATCATATTTGCGTAAGCCAAATATAAATCTTATACAAAAATTTTGGAGACGCACAAGTTTGTCAAATTGCTCCTCTGTAAGGTCAAGATAGCTGACATCGGCATAGTCGAGAATTGGAAGTAATAGAGATTGTGCAAGCGTAATCTTAGTGGCAGTCGGAAGGAAGTTCCTGATCCTACGTAATGACCCCGCAGATGCATACAGTTTACGACTGCATTCTTTTATTTGGAATTCCCATGACATAGTTCTGTCTAAGTGAATACCTAAGTTTTTTACGTGGTCACAAATTGTTAATAAATTACCACCAAAATAAATTTGAGGCAATTGTGACCTGTCAATTTTTGAAAGCGTTCTCGAACTTCCAATAACTATAACCTGTGTTTTGGAAGGATTAACAACTAGCCCATGACTTTTGCTCCAGTCGCAAATTTGTGCCAGATCCGTGCTTATGGCAGAAAAGGCCTCCGACAGATTATTTATAGGCGCCTGTGCATATATTTGCAAATCATCTGCGTAAAGGTGGTAGGATGAAAGTATATTTTTAGAGATAGTATTAATAAAAATTGCGAAAAGTAATGGAGATAAAACGCCACCCTGTGGTACACCGGCAGACGTATTACACCATGAGGAATATGATTCTTCAATGCGTATACGCTGTCTGCGACCAAACAGGTAACTATGAAACCAGTCAATAGCCGTTGGAGATATGTTAATAGAGCGCAAAATGCTAAGCAGGATGTGGAAGTCTATTGTGTTAAAAGCATTGCTAAAATCAAGTAAACATAGAAGTGTGACTTTTCCATCATCCATACCTTGCCGTATATCATCTGTGATATTAACTAAAGCCGTAACTGTACTGTGCCCAGGACGGAAACCGGATTGGTAGGGGTTTAGGAGAGCGTTTTTGCACAGGAAAGTACTAAGTTGGGAATGTATAAGGCGTTCTAGGATTTTAGAAAGGAATGGTAGAATAGAAATAGGACGGTAATCAGAGAAGGAAGAAGGTTTGGACTTTTTCGGAAGAGGAATTATTAGAGCATCCTTCCATGAAGATGGAAAGACACTATTAGAAAGGGATTGGTTTAAAATGTGACACAGGATAGGAAGGATTTCATCTAGGATAGGAATTATCATGTTCCGGCTGATACAGTCCTCACCAACTGCATTAGATGATATTGCAAGTATACTCTTTTTAACATCACAAGCGGACAATTGCTCGAAAACGAATGATGAATATTTGGGAGTTGGAATTTCTGAAAGATATTGCAAAGTGTTAGTTTTATCGGGCCCATTAAAATTAGACGAAGAAGCGAAATGTGCGTTAAGTGCATTAATGTTAAAATTATTAGGAAATGAGTCATGTCTTGATTTGCCAACTCCCATAGATCTAAGAAACTTCCAAACTTTAGCTGGATCTCCGTTCTCAACAGAGGTATGGATATGTTGGCGTTGCGCTTTCCTACACACCTTGTTGCAGTGATTCCTAATACTAACATATTTTTCCAAGTTTGTAGGAGTGGGTCGGCACTTGTATCGGGTCTTGGCTGAAGTTTTCATGGACATTATACTCTTAATCTTTTCAGTAAGCCAAGGCGCTGGAAAATGTTTTACTCTTATCGAACGGAAAGGTGCATGCACGTCATACAGTTGATTAATTTTTGCAGTGAATATTTCAACTTTAGAGTCAACGGAGTCTGAAGAAAACAACGTATTCCAGTCTATGTTGAGGGCATCCTCACGGAGCTTAGAACTATCCATGTCACCAAAATTACGCTGCATAATAATCCTCGGCTTTGCCTTGGGTGGACGAATTTTATACGAAAGATAGATCAAATCATGATATGAGAAAGCATCAGCCGAGCATTGTCCATGTTTACTAACATGGTTGTGAGAAGAGACAAAAATTAAATCAAGAAGAGAAGGAATAGAATTTGGGAAGTTGTGTGTAGCACTTAGAGGTAGAATAGTCAGATTAAAGGATTCTAGAGTACGACGGAAACAAGAAGAGCGATGGTCTTGTTTAATAAGACAGGTATTAAAATCTCCCATTATAATCGTGTGACTGTAAGAAGGAGTTAAAGTTTCCAGAATGTTTTCAAAAGAGGAGAAGAAGTTAATGCGTGAGGAAGGAGAATAGTACACACCAAGCAGAGCCTTGGTGTGATGAAGCTCCACTTCTAAGAATAGATGCTCGCCAGCGTTCGCTGGTGGTGGCTGTGATGACATACTTACAATTTGAAAAGGAATATGTGAGCGTAGATATATGGCAACACCGCCCCCACCACCAACAGCACGATCATTTCTTATTAGCACAAATCCAGGAAGAGAATAAGAAGTCGATGGCAGACAAGGTTTGACATAGTGTAAGGAAGAATCTCTCTCTGTACAGTGAGGAATCTTCCGCAACAAAATAAATACCTACCGTTTCGGACCTATTCAGTTGGCATATATTATGTATGTAAGTACTAGGGGTCGCCCGCGACTTCGTCCGCGTGGTAATTTGGAATATTTTTCCCGATTTTGCAACATATCTCACTACTGAATGAACCCGTACTTTCTAAGATTAGCGCGTTCAACCAAACAGGCAAACAAACTCTTCAGATTTATAATATTAGTATAGATTATAGATGGGCTGGCTACGCAGCGGGTGGGGTGCCAGTGACCGACGCGACGGCGCGGCGTTTGAAGATTAAAAAAATATTTTGACATAATGCAACAGTGTTCTTACTACATATATAAAAGAGAGAGATTCCTCCTTACATATATGGTATTGGTGCTAATTGGCTCTTTCCATAATTCGTGGAATATACAGAAAGTAAGGCGGTAAGCAATGTAACCCAGGCCCTTTTGAGAAATCTAAAGTTGTTACGCCTTTTAAAACTTGTTTAGCGTCAAACGTACCTTATCCTTACATAGTATGAAATAAAGTCACTGCCCTCTGTTTGTGCCTCTGTACGCTTAGATCTGCTAAACTAGTCTTCCGCAATTTTTTAATCATAGGCTGGTTTCACAGCTGTCCGGGAGACCACTAGTGGTAAAGTCGCGTCCTACAGACCAATCCGCATCGCTGTGAAACGATGTTCTAGCGCCTCACGTGTCTCTCCGTTGCGGGAGCACATACGGACGGCCGGTATGGGTCTCCTGGATTCTCCTGCAGTGTGTATTAATCAACAAACCTAACCTAAACATTATATGTAGGTACTGTACTTTTATATTTCTTGAAGGCACATCAACTTTGACCACGGTACATTAGTGTGCCATTGCACACACTTTACGGAACACAGTAAACTAAACTAAACCATGCAACGGAAAGGATTTTCACCATTATTTAGATAATTTCATCCGGAACGTTTATATGCTAATTACAATAGGGATATTAAAAGTGAACCGAGGGCGTGTCGCTACGAGATAAAAAATTGCACTATTTATCTCGAGTCTCCTCGAGTCGCACTATATAGCGATTTTATTCGACCTAATAAAATTATCATATCAGGCGCTTCATACACCTGATATTGATGATTGCACGGGTAATATTGAAGGGCGGCAGAATGATTGCAAAGAAGCTTGAGCAAGCTTAAATTATATAGTGCAATATTTTTGCATCAATGTTGTGCAAAATTAACATACAAATTGCAAATTACGATAATCGCTATAAAAGACGTATTGCTGCTATATTAATCTGTGGTATGGAAATTGCAATTTATTTAGGGGGCGATAACGCGTTTGATATATTATTATGTAGTATTTCTCCATAACTATTTAAAATTGAGCTTTATTCAGGATTTTACATTAGATATTTATAACTAATAAACTTTTCTGTGTTGTTGTGTAAAACATTTTTTAAAGTCTACGTCGTATAAATGAAAGTTTGTATACAGAGCCTTGGAAACTTTCCATTTGACTGAAATTTTGTTAATATTTTTAAAGTATGCATTAGATATTGGTGACCCATAGAATAGTTGTGTCTTGGATATTGGAATTTGACTGTTAATAGCGTTAAAATAATATGATAGAAATTTAGGATGCCTAGCTTATTCTATTTACCCTTGGCTCTCTCTCTTCTTAACCCATAAACGTCCCACTGCTGAGCACGGGTCTCCTCCATACACTTGGAGGGATATTAGCCTACAATGCCACGCTGGTCAGACGGGTTGGTATAAGGTTTTGTTTCGAGTTTTCCCTCTCTTGCAGTGGATATTGTCTGCCTGACTTACTCCCTTAGTTTTCCCTCTCTTGCAGTGGATATTGTCTGCCTGACTTACTCCCTTAGTCTGCAAATCTGCCATAAAAATCTAAATCATTGTTTTTCTAATCAAATTGTTTACGAGACTCATTCATATAAATCGTGAATTTCAATAACATATTGTTATAAATCTAATCTTCTAAGATCAAAATCTGACGGAAATATTTAGTCGTTACGCATTCGTAATTACCATTAGGTATATATAAATTATATTAGCCAGCAAACAATTTGAAAAATGCGCAGAAAATGCGCGTTTTTTAGTAGTGGTGGAATATGCAGGGCGCACTATATTATTATTATATTATTATGTATTGTACTGTAAAAATATTAATCATTGAATACATTTTTTTTTATTGGTGTAACAACTATGTTCGTTAGGTGAACTGCTTCGTTGGTCTAGTGGTCGTTATGTGCGACTGCTGATGACGAGGTCCCGGGTTCGATTCCCGATTTTTTTATTATACTACATGGGTGACAGTATCTCAGTTACATACTTATTCGACGATTGCGATGACGATGTGGGGACGGGGACGACATACATACAAAAACAAAGGGTAATAATACATACATAATTGCTTAATGGCGCACAAAACAATCAATTATAAGTTCTCCTTCCTTCCTCATTTCTTTATTTAAAAAACGTCTTGGGGTTGAAGTGCAACTATCTTTGGGGTTAAGTGGCGTAAGCCCACAAAATGTATATTTCTCAAAATAGCTTACTCTAAGAATGGCTAAGTCTAGTACTAGCTATCTACTTATTTCAATTGCCTATAGAAAACAAAGAAGTATGTACAAGCTAATTAATGATTAAAGTGAGCGACGCTCGACGTCACTTTATCAATGAATATTCAATAGATGTTATCATTATAATATTAGATACGTCATCGCCACATCTTGATAATAAATACAAAAATAGGCACCAGATTTATATGACAAAATCTAATTCTGTATTTGTTATCAAATTACTTACGTATTACTTTGTTGTTGATATGAGACCAAATCTGGAACATAAAAGAAATGTAATACGAAATTAATTGTTGCAAGCGTCTTTAGGATACGGTAACTGCTAACTATTAGGCAGGCCATATGCTTGGCAATCAAGTATATGACCCATTTGATGGTAGCTAAATGTACCTTAATTTTATGTTCCAAATTTGGTGTCATATCAATGCTTTATAACTCATGTTATATGTTTTTCCTTGGTAGTACGAGTATAAAGAAAACTATGGACGTTTGCGATACCATTAGCATAACTAGTCTGATCCTTCATCTTGTAAATTCAACTTTTTCTGTTACGGGGAGCCCAAGAAAAAGAAAACATGATAAGAAAATCTTTTCCTTTTAATGCGCACTGAAGATTTGTGCTCACACAACCTGTGCAATCATAATATGTACAGGAATACAATTCTACAGCGCTGTAGTCTTTTGTAAGGTGAAGGCTCTCCCCATTTGGGATTGCTCGCTTGTCATTTAGCTGTCTTCTTGCAAATTCAACAAATATCTATATTATATATATTATATAAAATTAAACCCCTATTCCCCTTGGTCACGCCATAACTTGAGATCGACTTTAGCAAACTTTAATCTTTTTCACGGAAAGAAAATGAGGACATTGGAGGAGGGCGGGCTGCTAGTTACTCATATTTATGAACCCATGGATTTATATTTCACGTACAACAAAACATTCAAAAGTTGTCGCAAACTAAATAGAGTATTGTAATGATTGCGAATTGTTGTTGAATTGCGACTGAAGTTTCACAATGGCGGGCGGTCACTGCAATATTATCAACATGATCGGTGTTCAGTGACGCTTTGTATACCTACTGAAACGTTACCAAATCACGTTCTTTGGCGTGATTCTTGATATATTATCTGTTACGTCTATTTTTGTGTCTTTAAGTATTATTAATAGCCTTCGAGGTACTTTTAAAACACAAATAATAAACAACATAAAACGTACGTGTGTACGGCTGACTTCAATACGTGCTCTGTATCGTTTGATATAAGGTTTTTACACTAAATAGGTGGCAAACAAGCATACGACGCGCCTGATCGTAAGCAGTTCCCGTAAGCTATGGACACTTGCAATACCAGAAGTATCACTTGCGTGTTGCCTACTCAAAAAACAAATTATATCAAGTTGTTGGAGTATACTTGGGATGGGAAATCGCATCCCAAAATGAGCGTTGGAAAGCAGACAGAAAAGAACTTGTAGAGGAAAATGCGGAGCCTGTAATAGAAAGAAAGAAAGAACAAAATATTTATGCCCAGTATTATAAATATAACTAGGGGTCGCGATTTCGTTCGCGTGGTAATTTGGAACGTACATGCCCCGATTTTGCAACATATCTCACTACCGCTCCGCTCCTATTGATCATTGCGTGATGTTATATAGCCTTCCTGGATAAATGCACTATTCACAAAAAAAGATTTTATCTAATCAAACCAGTACTTTCTGAGATTAGCGCGTTCAACCAAACAAACAAACAAACTCATCAGCTTTATAATATTAGTATAGATATCCTTTCTCTCTTTCTTGTCTGTCTTCATTTTTTTTATAACTACTTGGATGGCAAGCAAGCTTACGGCCGCCTGATTAAGCAGTTACCTAGTTACGTAGCCTATGGATATCATTTCCGTGTTGCCGACCCATTTTTTTCACCAGGGCTTTGCTTTAAGATGGAGTTGCCCTGGCATAGGAAAACGTTCCTTTCAAAACGCATCCCTAAGTAGACGCTGGAGACCTGTTCAGGTCCAGACCAAGTCTTTTGTGATGTGGCCAAGTGGGCGAGCTTTTTGCTATATCCTGCATAATTTTAAACAGCGATTTAATTTTGATCTTAATTTGAATTTCTTACAATTGTCATATTAGAAATTTTAAAATAAAGATCGAAGATATTTCGCCCCTGTATCTTGAAGATCTAATTCAATAAAAAAACATAATTCTATTCAATGCTTTAATTCTTAATATTGTTTTTACTAAGTTAATTTAGCAACAGACAATGTCATGGGCGGTGTTTACTGTTAATTACATTGTAATCACTGATGTTAATGTATGATTACGATAATGATAACCAATCACAGCTACTATACGTAACTTGTGCCGATTAAATGCCAAGTATTCAAACGTTTTTCATCGATTATTAATCAAATAATTGGTTTACGTCACGGCAATTCTTTTATTTCTTGGAATTGATTTCTTAACTAAAACATATAATGCACATTAAAAGTTCATAATCAACGCGAATCTCTACATATTATAAATGCAAAGTAACTCTATCAAGCCGTTTGGTCGTGAAAGGCAGACAGACCAAATGTTTGGAACAGATCTTAATGCAATTATATAGTATATGGTATCCTGGGGTAGAGGACATAGGGAATAACCGACAACCATGTGGTCGGAACTGCAGGCGACATCTAGTACCATATATCAAAAATGCAATTCGGCCTGTCTATCTGTTACGCTTTCACAGCTAAACCACTGAACTGATTTTGATGAAATTTGGAACGGAATAAGTTTGATTCCTAAGAAAGGGGATCATCATCTCAGTCAAAAAGAGTCCGCTGCTAGACATAGCTGCATAGGCCTGCATAGGGCAAGATGTTCCAATCAACGATACTTGAGTTATCGTCGGACATACATTCGTCGTATTGTTTTAGTAGACTCGGAATACTACGCTCATTTAAATTTTTCTCTTTTCACAATTTCCTTACGGCTAGAGTTTATATAATATCAAACAATATTCCATGTTTGTGAGAGACTGGGGTACATATTCGTGGAATATGTACCCCAGTCTCTCCTTTCATGCAAATGTCCATTCAAGCAAGTGTCCTGATACCAATTTTAATGAACCATTGATCTAAATCTAAACGACTTTTAGACACTGTCCGCACTCTCATACAGCAGCTGAAGCAGAATTGTCACAAATTAATGTTGTATGACGGCATTTAAATGTGTGATTTTATGTAACTTCTGTCAGTGAAAGCAAATCATAAAAATCCTACTTATATTTTATTACGTTTTTTGTTAGAGGAAGCGCTGTCTCAAGTCAGATTATAAAGGAAAATAAAAAATGCGGTATCATGGCTTTTGAAATTATTTATGAATTATTAGTAGATTTATTTGGAGTAGGTTTTTTTGTTTAATATCACGTAAAGACGTATCGGATCAAAAATCATAATTATCGTACATATTGTGATTGCGATTATATCTACGTGATCGTAATCAATAGTTCTTAGAACCAGTAGCACTTGAATAAACAAGCTTTTGTAACTATAGGGTACAAAGTCAATCGGTGATAAAGTCATTTTACATAACATACCTGGTACCTACACGTCAACAACGGTAAAAGTAATAAACTTGAGTAAAAAAGTATAGATAAAATGAATAATTAGTGTTAATATGAAACATATTTTCTAATCACTGACGGACACAAACTGCATTAAAGTTCAGAATAAATTTCAAATAAAAATATTTATCCAATACTATCATATATATAATCTTTCCAGCAGTAAAAATCAGTGTCTGCTAGAGTTACAATTTGTTTTGGAGCATAAGGTAACACACACTATACTTAATGCATAAATATGTATGTACATTTTTATACTATATAAGTACAAGAATTGTTTTTCTTTAACTCAAAGGTATACACAAAAACAAAATAGAAAACAAGAAAGTCTGTTGTTTAGGCGTCAAATATTTCTCAGAATCACCCTTTACCGAGAACGTTCCCAGAAGGCTAGCAGCATTGCCACGTTGGATGGCAACTTACCATGAATGTTGTTTTGTGCGTCAGTTTTGACTTAAAATTATTATCTTTTTGTCCACAGTTCACCAGTTTTATATACAACTACTTTAATAACACTAAGAAATGGATCCGGTTGGAGACAAGGGAATTAATTGGGCGGAAGCAGGTAAATATGAATCATCTGCTTAAAAGAGCAAACACTAAACAAATAAAAATTATGCTGCTTCAATAGGCGTCGTAAAATTCCTCTGCGTCGCTGTATAGAGAAATCTGAGATGTTGGCTCTATTTGTTGTTCTTTTAATCGTGTAAATAAGGTTTTATCATAGTTATTCACGTTATGTATATTTTTGAAAGATAGCACTCGAAGGAGTATTACTTATTAGTAGTATTGTGAATTGTGTAAAGAACTGAAGACGTGTTCTTAAATAAGGACCGTGGCTCTACCAACGTAGTATAGAATGTCAACAGGCAAGGTGGAGTTACGATCTTTTTAAAGTGTCTGAGAGCAGCTGCTCAGACACTTTGAAAAGATTTAAAGATTGAATTAAGTTTATTTTTTACTAGACTTCTTGCATCCAGCTGGATGCGAGAAGTCTAGTAACGTACTAAGTGGCATACTCTTGGAGAGGCCTATGTTCACCAGTGGACTGTGATAGGCTGTTGATGATAATGATGCAATTTGATGATATTATGTTGGCGTTATCGGATTTTTTTTGTTTGTATAGGTACCTTTAAGAGTAGAAATTGTGTGACGAAGCAAATTAGGTCATTGATGTAGTCGCGATAAAGTTAAGTACAACCAGTTTTATGTTAGCAGATACAAACACTTCACATAGTCGTTACTTGCGTCACATACCTACCTGATGTCCGTCACGTCGTGAATATTTAGGTTGTTAATCTGGTCTAAAACTGCAAGTTTTAATATAACCTTTAAAGTAATTCCCCATCCCCCCCAATTAAAGGCCCTATTAAAAGATTCGTAGCTAAGTAGCAGCTGCGCAGTTCCGTAGATCTGCAAAATAAAGCCAGCTGGCTGCGGTCAGTCAGTAGACGGATAACCATTTTCTAAAATCACAGTGAGCCTCAACGGCACTTTGGTAATTTAATTTATCTTCGATCGTGTCGGATATTGTCCTAATTGGTCACCATGTCTGAAATTGGTACGAAGAACTACCACAATTCAAGGACAATTTGAGTACAAGTAGAAAGTAGTTACTTAATACTGTATATCTAATCTTTATGATATTATAAAAGCACAGGGATTTCCCTTAAGTGTCGCTGGTTATGCGCTTTAGATTATGTATAAATAATATCATAATATATAATATTTTTGTACTCGGCCTTGAGAGGTATACGTACCTATATTAACAAAAATGTCACCGATAAATACATCCTTGACATAAATTCACTTTGCAATGAAAAGTAATGATTATCAACTATTACATAAAAAATAAATAAGGAAGTCCTACATAAGTATAAGGAACAATATACATTGTTTACACTTTATATATCAATAGTATTAGGTAGTTCTATCTCTCCGTGTACTCAGTACTGCAAAGTGTGCTAAGGGGTCGATCCTGCATGGGCCAAAATTAGTACGATGACGATTTGGCGCTACATTTTTATCCAGTACTTTGATTGCTTAAATTACATTTGATTAGACAGTGAATTGAGAAGTCCGCCAAAAATAAAACACATTTATTTAAATCACATGAATGTGTGACGACGCGTATGTTTGCGATGCAGTCAAACCGGCCGGGATTAGCGTTCTTATTAACACTACTTAGGTGGCAAACAAGCTACATTGTCCGCCTGATTGTAAGTAGCCTATGGACGCATGTTACCCTATACATTGTTCACTAGTTGCTGACTTGTAGGTAGGTACTTATGTACAGGAACACAACTATACTGCAGTGTGTAGTTATTTAGGCTGTGGTATGTTGTAAGGCGAAGGTCTTTCTCCAATCACGCTTGTTCACTTGTATGGTTTCGTTCCTCTTTTTTTTGGGTGCGTTCATATAAAATGTTATAATGAGATTTAGTGTGGGCAGAGACGAAGGAATAGACAAAAACTTTCATCATCATTATTATCAGCCACGCAGTCAACTGTTGGGCATAAGACTTTCCAAGTGCGCACCATCTAGCTTGGTCCTCGGCTTCTCGCATCCAGCTGCGGACGATTCGACAAGAACTATAAGTTGTGCTTATTCTTGACTGCACGGTTGGTTTAGTGGCTTAAGTGAGTACCTACTTCGCTAACCACCAGGACAATAAATTGTGTGATCCATAAATGGTTGTCCCAAGTTTGGGTGGACTTTTTGTCCGATTATTGTATGTTTGTAGAGTCCCCTGCGACACAGGGCTTGTTTCCTAATGCTTGAGTTGCCTTTCAAACACAATAATAAAGCATACCATAATAAGCCGTACTTTTTTTCAGACATATTGAAATCGACATCGGACCCAAATCTAACGATGTCAGTAATAGCGGAGGATGTGCCCACGCTGACGGTGGCAACTATAGTGGGCATGATAGTGATCATGCTCGTAGCTATCGCCGCTGTGTTCCTACTGGGAGTGCTCATCGACTGCAGGCAACAGTAAGTTCAAAGTGTTTTTCTAGTAAAAAATTTCAACAAAATAATCAAATTTAGACCTTGAAAAGATCCACCCCAACGAACAAGATTTAAGATTTTATTCTAAAACAAGGAAGACATAAAAAAATATAGGTATATTTGTTTATATCATAGGACAACTGCTACATAGCCATCTGACCTGAATACAATACTAACATGTAAGAGATAAATAATCTCACAAAACAACATAATGATTTGTCTTGGATAGGCCTTAAAGCCGCGATCTTCGCCTAGTTAGCATCACTTACCATTCATTAGACCAACAGGCCAGTCATTTTGAAAAACAGTTGCCAAAGATTTTGAGTGGCTCAAACTCCTGACATAAGCAACATGCGCTCTCTACACGTTGGCCCAGTATACGCCACTACTGGCCACAGTAAACCCATAATAAAGCAAGCAGTTTATAAAAAATACAGTAGTTCAATGTTTCAGTTTTAACTTCAATTATGCTGTGGTCTACCATAGCTAATGTTGGCCCAACGTGTCAATCACCTTTATAAAATAACGAATAGAAAATATCTTATAGGTACAATAATTAATTAATATCGTTATAAATAATAACGACAATTGCATACTAACTGGTTTTCGAAGCACTAGTCTCTATTTTAAAACACGTATACCGGAATACACAGCAGGTACCTAGCTCTGTGCGAATTCGCAAAGAATGAGCGATATGTAATAAGTAGGTATGTGAAATGGTGAAAGTGATTACACAATTCAAGAAGGCCAACGATACTTCGACATCATGCATCTTGAGATTAAGGTGATACATTGAAAATAATAAGGATATTATAATAAGTGTAATTCGCTAAGCATTTAAAATAGGAAGTTAAAACTTTAGCATACATTTTTTGATTCTATGATCTACCATATGGTAAGAGGAAAACGTGATTGGAAGAAATATCCTCGATAGAAAACAGCTGCGAAGTCCATTCTACTTTTTTCCCTTTTTCTGTATTATGTAATAAAACTTAAGATTTATTCAACGGGGTTTACTTAAAAACATAGAGGACAATCGTATCAAAGTTTTGCTAAGATTTTTTTTTTGATTTGATAATGTATTTTAGTAAAAAGTAGAAAATTCAATTTGGCACATACGTTATTTTATTCTGAGCGCATGCATCATTATAGCTCTCTCTTCTTTTGCCTTACAAAAGTATTTGCATCACTCTCACTCGCCACACTTTTAGTCGGCCGGTAGGCCTCACCAACGACGGACGTATGCTACTTTTTTGCAGATCGGTTCTCTCAGATTTTTGTAGTTTTAAATGTTATAATTTATTAAACAGGTCATTAACAAAATTAGTTATTCAATTCATCACAAATTCGTATTGAATTTACTACATTATAGTATATTTTTAGACTTACTTTATAAAGTAAATGATAGCAAGAGATGCCCAATGTGTTTATGCCTGGGGGGCAAAATAATAAAACCCGATAATACTGACATTATATATTTTTGGTTCAGAATCAATTCCTAATTATCATCAGCTTTTGCATTCCTCTGCTGAACATAGAACTTCTCCAAGTTCACGCCACGATCACAGGGCAAAAATTAAATCGTGACTTTGTGCATTTGCGCATCCTTCGTTTCATTTCCCTTCATTGCGTTATTCACAAAGAATAACTAACAATAAGTGTCGAATGCGTCTCAAAGTGCAACTGAGCACATGGTATAACATTTTACAACTTACATAGAATTTCTTCGGGCATTTATAGACATTCTGCCAAATTTGCCTAAAATGCTCAGGCATTTTCCCAACTCTAGTGGAACTATTACCGAAAGTGACAGACTAATAACAAAAAGAGGGATGGAGTAGCACTTCAACTTTTTGTATTTAAAAAACTGTACATTTTCGAGATTATTTTTAGTATTTTTTGATGTTAAACGTAAGGTTCTATTAGTATAGTAGGTAGTAAAATATGATTACCTATGTCCTAATCAGAAATATTTTTAAGATTGGATTATAAAAATCCAATCTTAAAAATATTTCTGATTAGTTTCTTTCAATGTAATAATAAATAAAATAATTTTAATAATAAGAAAAAATAAAAGTATTATAGATTTTCGTTTCACTTTTTTTTATCATATTGTCATTTCATAGAATATTCAATACACGGAATATTTACTCTAAATTTTTGTTAAAAATTACTTTTTATTTTTCGATATTCTCATAGAAAATCAAATTAAATATTCTTTATCCTCATATTGTTTAGTTTATATAAAAGTTATTACCGAGAAAACGAGTTTACGATTTTTTTTTAAATACAAAGAGTATTTAAAAAAAGATAAAGGGTTGCAAATTTCACTTCAGTCAAATATTTTACAGGTAAAGTATAATTTTGAATTAAAATAATAATGTTATATTTAAATAATAATGTTAATTATATATTCTCAGGCTGCGGTAAGTTTTTTTTATTTATGTAAAATTGTTTCTAGCAGGTCGCAGTTTTAACCTACCTACTTGCTATTGTCATTTCTGGTATTAACAAAATTCTATGAATTTTCTGTCTGCGAATGATGGGAACGCCGTTTTTTATAATGAAGGGAACGCCCTTCATTCACAGACAGAAATTTCATCGAATTTTGTTTCGCAGAAAATGTTTCATATAATATTTAAGCTACAGGGCCCAAATATTATATGAAACATTTTCTGCGAAACAGTATTTATATTTCGAATATTATTGTTTCAATGAACTTTAAAATGTCCATATTTTGAATATAATGGTTTCAATGGACAATTGACTTCAATTAAACATATTCGACATTGCAGAAACTTAATGAATTTAAAAATATTTGTTTTTATTTAACAAAATAATCAAACAGTAGAATTTTTAACGCATGCTGTTTGATCGGTATATTTTTCCATGGTATTTTATTTCAATAAATATGTAGAAATAGATACATTACGTATATATACATAGATTTTATTAATTATTAACATTCTATGAAATTTCTGTCTTCAAATGAAGGAACACCATATTCAGTCAGATTAATTAAGCAGTATAATTGGAAATATTAGATTAAAACACCTAAATTAATTTGCTAACTGTAAAATACGTTAGACTAAGTTAGAAATAGCTACTAGAAAATTAGGTTAGGTTGCAAACTGCGACTCCGTCAGATATGACTTGTTACCAGAAAAGAAAATAGTTGGTTAGGTTATAACTGCGGAGCCGTCAGAAACAACTTGTTACAAGAAAATTAAAAAGAAATCACCTCAGCCTGAGTAATTTTAAGAAAGATAGGGCACCATACTAGCGAGCAAGCCCGACTGGCGAAGGACCTCCACCTTACATAAGACCACAGCCAAATAACTACACACAGCGGTGTAGTTGTGTTCCTGTGTGTGAGTACAGGTATTCAGCGCTCATATTGTGTTTTAAATAAACGTATTCGTATCCTAGGGATACTCGCATCTTAAGCGCTGGTGTAAAAAAATGGGTTGGCAACACGCAAGTGATACCTCTGGTATTGCAAGCGTCCATAGGCTACGGTACCTGCTTAACATCAGGCGAGCTGTATACTTGTTTGCCAACCAAGTATTATAAAATATATACATATATATATTTACTAGCGGACCTGGCAGACGTCGTCCTACCCGGACATTTTCCCGGTAGGACGACGTCTGCCAGGTCCGATATACCGACAGCAGCGCCACCGGGTCCAATTGTGAATCTGAACCATCCATGACCCTACAAAATTTCATTAAAATCGATCCTGCCGTTTAGGAGTTCAGCGACATACACACATACAGAAGAATTATAGATATTTATTTATTTACTTATAGTTGATTAAATACAATAACACAATCGTAGTTATATTATATAATAGTTATTACCAAGAAAAATATTTTATCGAGTGATATTTTCTGAACTTTTTAATTAAATATATATATTTATGCCAATGGTAAACATTTAATTTTATAATTAATTGTTCTATTTTTGTCTACTCCATGCCTCCTGTGCTAAAATTCCTAAAAACTTAATAAAATATTTCTAATCACTTATTTGACAACGTCACACGGACGAAGGCGACGCGTAGCGGCCAGCCGTGGAAGCTAAGCCACGCCCACAAAACCACAATTTATTTTCGAGGTATCGCCTTAAGATGTGTTCAAAAAGGTCGAGTCCGGTCATGTGTTTCTGTTGTTTTTGAAGTGAAAACTTCTTTAGGTGCGTTAAGCACTTTTTGGGTGAAGAAAAATCATGGAACTCGCGTCATTGTCACGGAACACTTTCCTTATCAATCCTTTCGGGTGAACAAAAATCATGGAATTCGCGTCTTCGTCACCGAACACTTTCCTTATCAATCTATTTGGGAACAAAAATCATGGAATTCGCGTCATCGTCATCGAACACATTCCTTATCAATCCTTTCGGGTGAACAAAAATCATGGAACTCGCGTCTTCGTCACCGAACACTTTCCTTATCAATCTATTTGGGAACAAAAATCATGGAATTCGCGTCATCGTCACCGCTTTCCATATTTAAAAATAATAGTCTAATAGCTCGGTGATACAATTCAAAAGTTACTTAGATTTCACTTTTATAGGCAGTCCCCAAAAACTGCCCCGCATGTTTTTTCGGGAATCTTCTATTGACAAAGGCCATAAAGTGTTTCAGTAATCAACCTTATTGTCTATGTGGCTGGCTCCTTTTTAAAACCAGTCTATACTTTTGCTTGTTTAATGAAACTCGTTGTTATAATTATGTATTACTTAAAAAAATATAAAACTAGTCTATGTCTACAACCACTTTACACATCATTTCTTCTTATTTCTTTACTTTCTGAATTTCTTTTGAGCTTGTCGGCTTTTTATACTACCTTCTTAGGTGGTAAATAAGCATACGGCTTGCCTGATGGTAAGCAGTTGCCGTTGTCAACTCATAAACTTATAACAGTTTCCTGTTATGAGTCATTCTGAGATAGAGAAAACTTTTTTCGAAAACGCAACACAAAATGTACACCGGGGACCTGTAGTCACTTATGCAACTGTATATGTTGTTACTAGCTGTTTTGCCCGCGGTTCCGCCCGCGTGGATGTCGGTTATCGTTGTAAAAAGTAGCCTATGTGTTATTCCAGACCATAATCTATCTCTGTGCCAAATTTCATACAGATCCGTTCAGTAGCTTTTACGTGAAAGAGTAACAAACATCCATCCATCCATCCATACTTACGAACTTTCACATTTATAATATTAGTAAGGATTAGGCTGTTTTCGTTTCCCAGTCGGGCTTGCTTGCATTTACGGTGGTGTTAATATCTTTGTTTTAAAAGTATTTAAAACAAGCAATGAACTAAAATGATATTGACCTGAAAATTATGTCTGAAATGCAGATATGAATCATAATATAAATAACTATGCATTGTCTAGGTACTTTTACCAAGGACATTGACATTAGGTGGAGGTTTAGATTGGATATATGTATATCGATACATGTAGTGCGTATCTTGCGATAACCTTATTACATTACAAGAAACCTTGCGCATCATTAGCTTTGTCATCATTTGGAATTTTAGGTGTAAGTTATCGAAACGGGAAGTTGTCGTTGTTTGAAATTATAGTGTGCGTAAATGTACACATATATTTAACATTATACCTATATTTTTAAACACATACCGCTTTATTTTTTATTTTTTTATTTGGCTGCCTTGGTGGTCCAGTGGTCGCAGTATGTGCCTGCTATGCACGAGGTTGTGGGTTCGATTCCCACACTGGACAAAACTATGTGTGACCCACAAAGTGTTGTTCTGAGTCTAGGTGTAATTTGTGTCCGTTAATTGTATGTTTGTAAAGTCCCCGATACTGATTGACAAAATTTGAGATTATATAATATAATAACGCCTATGACTCTATTTTACGTTTATTAATAAGGTAATATAAGTAGGTACCTAAATAATAATTATTTAAGTACTTGTTTTTATTAAAAACTTTATACTTACATAAAATTGGTAAAAGAAGACTTATTATCTACCAGTCAACCTTAATATTGTTAAGTTGCATTGTAATTTGAATGTTCTTAAAGAAGTGAATATTGTATTCTTTTGAGAAATAAACAATCGTTATTTGATATGATAGCAAAGGTTCTGCCTAGTTTGGGATCTATCTAGTTCCAATATAGTTATTTTTATAGCGGCGGTGTTACTAGGCAACAGACGAGTCAAACCTTAAATATTTCTAGGAATTCCACTAGCATTTAGTTCAAGCTATATAGTGTAATACCTACTTTAACATTACCTACGCCCTAGCGAAGCAAATCAATTTGAATGTTTTATGGGTCACGCGTGTGTTATCTTAAAATAACTCGCTGATTTCAGTAGCTACTGACGGGGATAAAAAGATTCTACTGTATTTCACTATAAAACTACTGATAGAGCACGTTAAAGTCTGCTTGTAATATAAATTCTTATGATTGTGGATTACTTACTGAGAAATATTTAGATACAGGGAAATGCGACAAGATTATCGTGCTGCATAATCCCATTATCTCTGTTTTAATTCCGATTACATGTTATTATCAGTTAGCGCTAAGGCCACAAGAAAATATGTTATTATTGCCAATAATAGCATGTTTACTGAACCGGAAACGTTTCCCGGAATTATCAAGAATTTTAATGTTAATAAAAATTTATAAACCGCTTTATTAATAAACGTGGTGTAATAGTTACGTCATGCTTTGTTCTGTTCTTTAGAATGGCTAATTACTGATGACAGAAAGAGAGAAATCGATGCCTAACTATTCACTCGCTACTACGTTTATCAATAAAGCGGTTTGGGTTGTTACTAATATAGACCTAAAGTTGATGGTGTGATACATTTCAGTAGGACCTACAGGGGGTTTTGTTCGATATGCCGGCCGCCTATTACCTCTAGGCGGGGCAGTAGGTATGCGTAAAGCAATTCCCCAAAAAAAAATGTCCCAACATACAAAACTCTGGCGTTGTGGTAACTGCTTACCGTCCGGAGGGCCGTACGCTTGTTTGTTACGGTGGCGTTATACAAATATTTATCACAAAGTTTTCACAAAATTTATCACAATTTGCCATGAACGATAACTTTGGTAATCTATGACGCTATCTATCTGTTTGACAAATTTGGATCACAAAAAGGGCAGTTCTTACTTAACGAGTGTAATAAAATGTTTGTTTCACTTTCCAGGCGGTTGTTAGAGAAGAAAATGGGCGAAGTAAAGCGAATGAAGAGTCAGCGTCGAGTGAACACGAGTACGGAGGACGATGACGCCAGTATAGCCAACAATATGGAGCAGCCAGGGGAGAGTGATGCCCCGGCCGAAGTCATTACTCAAATACCATAGCGCATCTAGAAATTCTTACTTTGTAACTTCTTTGAATCGTCTAAAATATTTATTATTTCAAATGTTTGTAGGTTACATACGCATCTCTTTTATTTCTACCAGAATAATTATGTAAATCATAGGTAGGTTATAAAACGATGTATTTTTTTATCTTAAATTCTCACGCAAAAATATCTGCTTAATGGTTGGCAACAAGGAGATTATGTTAGAATTGTCTTTGGACGGATTGGTTAGGTTAAGTTGTTCGGCATAGGTATATTTTTTGAAATTGTATTTTGTTTATATCAACTTGTATATGTAGCATGTAAAATAAATACGTTATGTGTTAAACAGAATTAAAAAAAATAATGTTGCCAGACACATTATTTATCAATATATTATGCCTATCTAGATAAATTACAGCTTTCCATACTCCTTGTTAGTGCAAAAATCATACTTCACAATCCAAAATGAGGTTGAATTTCCTATGAAAGCTATTTATTATTAATATTGTCATGTCGCCAAAGTTAAGTCCTATTATGTACATAGTAATATTAGATAGGCGATTTAAAATAAATTTAGATTAATTAACTACTATTGATCTGAATTCTTATGTTTTTAAAGAACTTACATGATGTGATATACCTAATTGTAATTGTATTATGTGTATTTAATATATATATTTTATATTTAACATTGAAGTCCATGTGTGTATAAATAGGCATTTATTAAATAACTTAAGATTGTTATAATAGAAAATGTATTTTGTAATTTGTATATTTCAATAGGGTATCAAAATGAATGGTTACACGTACCAATATTATTGTTTTATTTCACTTAGAATTAAAAGAAATAGTTCCTTTCTCCAGCAAGAGATATAACTAAGATAGTTTCTGTGTTTTTCTACAAACGCTGGCCCAATGCAGGTTGGTGAATCAGAGATGCCTTTTGAATTGTTTCTAGGACATTTCCTCATATTATACACCGTTAACAGATAACAAGTTTAGTATTCACATAGAAATTCCTAAAAAAACTTAATATACCAAATTGTAAATGTTATAATCTGGCAAATAAAAAGAGTGGCCAGAATAGCTTGCCAATTCTTTGTGCCCTTAACCTTGTCAGCGAGTTGGCTCTAGGTAAAAATATGCTGACATTCATTGTTATTTTTGTTGACGTTCATAAGTATATTCTATGGAAGTTACCATCTTACGGACTTTCCGAGGGATTATGCAAGTGGATTGCCAGCTTTTTGTCCAGCAGAAGCATAAGAACCATTGTTGATGGTTGTTGCTCGGATCGCCTGGACATCAATGCTGGCGTTCCGCAAGGCTCTGCGCTGTCCCCGACACTGTTTCCGCTGCATATTAATGATATGTTATCCATTGATAGCATTCATTGTTATGCGGACGACAGCACCGGGGACACTTTTTACATGGGCCGCGCAAACATCCCTCGTTCCGTAGACGAAAGTCGCGAAAAACTTGTGTCTGTAATCAGTAGCACTCTGTCCAGAGTCTCTGATTGGGGACGACTAAATTTAGTCCATTTCAACCCCACTAAGACACAAGTTTGCGCGTTCACCTCTAAAAAAGCCCCATTTGCTATGGCTCCAGAATTCCTGGACACAGCCCTTACGATATCCGAGAGCATAAGCATTCTTGGCGCTGACATATCCTGCAAGGTCCTGTTTCGTCACCACTTTTTACACCGTGTGCTCAACAGAGCAAAGCGGTACTTCACTGCGGGCCAAAGATCGCTGCTTTACAAAGCGCAAGTTCGGCCCCACATGGAGTACTGCTGCCACCTTTGGGTGGGAGCACCTGGATACCAGCTTGGGCCTTTTGACTCGATCCAAAGGCGCGCTGTGAGGATTGTTGACGATGCCAAGTTCACAGGCGGTATCGATCCACTTAGTTTCAGGTCAGTTTCAATCCCAGGAATTGTTTGATATGATGGCTACGGCTTAGGTTAGGGTTAGGTTGTGGAATGAGCTTCCTGCCGAGGTTTTCCCGAGAGGCATAGGGTTCTTCAAGAAAAGAGTTATAAGGTTTCTAAAGGGTCGGCAACGCGCGAGCGATACCCCTGGTGTTGCAAGCGGCCATAGGCTATGTTAACTGCTTACCATCAGGCTTGTTGTATGCTTGTTTGCCTCCTTGCTAGTATAAAAAAAAAGTAATGCATTTAATCTTTATTTCAATTAATCAATGAGTTTGACTTGGACTTCCCCAAAGTGAAATTCACATTGAGGCACTACCAAAAGGGATTTAACTCGTATGTCACACTTGTTAATAAATTGCTAGGTATCTACTTTATTTAGTTACTTATTATAACTACTTACTTATTATCAAGAAAGTCATAATTAAATGCCTGCTTACACAGAACTCTCTCAATATCTTTGCACTACGTTGAAATAACAATGCTTGTCAATTTTTACGATATATAGGATTTTTTGTGTATATACACACACAAAATCCTATATAGCGTTAAAATTCTGTGATATAGGGCAATATTGAAAGAATGGTGACGGAGCCTGCGTAGCGCGGGCAGCCGCTGGGTGGACCACTGATGTCATATCAGGTCCCGGTGGTCCACCCTTGAAGGTGTATGTGCACAGGGGGGTTTTAGGCCAGAAAGTCAGACATAACCGGCTGACTCCCCCGGGCAGGGCGCTATGCCTAAAGCATTTCCCATCTACAAAAAAGGCCAATGTACAGCAGTGGACGTTTTTCCGCTGAAATGATAAAGGTAGAAGGTAGGTAGTATAAAAAACGTTACCCTCCAATCGAGTGACATGTCATTGTGATGATGAGTGACATTTCATCACGACTGCCTTGGTGGTCCATTGGCCGCAGTATGCGCCTGCTGTGCACGAGGTTGTGGGTTCGATTTCCACACAGAACAAAACTTTGTGTGTCACTCAAAGGGTGCTTCTGAGTCTGGGTGTAATCTGTGTCCGTTAATTGTATGTCTGTAAAGTCCCCCGTGTTACAAAGCTTGTACTCTAGTGTGGGAGTTGTCTTTTTAAAGAAATAAAGAAATTGTGTGGGTGTGCAATCAAATAACGACGTTGGCAGAAAATTCTAGACTTTTGTTTAGTTAATAGAATAGAATAGAATAGAATAGAATAGAATTTTATTTCAACATAAGTATTACATAGTATACACTATAAACTTAATTAGGTCGTTAGGAAGTTAAATTTATGTGGTTACAAAGCGGTATACATTTAAAAACTTTACCTCCCGTGCTAGTCAAAAGACTGTGTTACGGCAAGGTAAGGATTCACACTTTAAAAAATATTAAGTATCGGTGTAGACATTTCTGTTAGTAAATATTAATACCATTATTATTACAAAAATGCTCGATGATCAGTAATGTGATTCTAGTTAATCACGTAGTATATTTAAAAATAGCAGATAAAAAAAGAAAAACCTTAATGATATACAAAGTACCTTAAATTTAAAATATAAATGCTACAGTATTAACAAAATAGGTATTTATTACACTTAGAGATCTGTATTTAATTAAAATTATTATAAATACGTAAATACATTAAAATAATGTTGTTATAATAAATAAATATTAAAGGAATATTATATATACTATTATATTTTATTTCAATTATATTAGGTAGATATATAATTTATTATAAAATATATATTATTTAAATTAATAAATATATAACAAATTAAATTATTTACTTATATATTTTCATAAAATTTTCAGTCCGTTCATAATCCAACCTATACAGAAACTCATCCAGTGCTTTTCTGCAAATATATCTCGACATATTTTTTAATATGGGTAGGTAGGTAAGTATTACTTAATATTTAATCCGATGATAATAAAATATCCATTATGGTATTTATTGAAGAAATTAAATCATAAAATGAGGTATTTAGAATCAATAAATAAAAACCAGAATGATATTTGTAATATGTTTGACAGATAGGAATAGTTTCTAAGGGAAAGCGAAATTTTTGTTTTTACTGAGCATTTTTTTCATATTTACTTACCTTTCCTGGACTTCAACAAATAATTCAAAACCAAAATCAATCCAGCCGTTCTTGAGTTTTAGCGAGACTAACTAACAGCAATAGATTTTTATTTATAAAGATATGGGGATGTCTCATCGCATCGGTGATCCGCGGGTATTATACAAGGCGTATCTATCACCAGTATTCCACCACAGCAGATACCTATGCATTGGTACCTATACTAAATACTAAGTAGAAAAAATTGCTCACGAAAATTATATGGTCTATCTATCTATTTAGAGGCCTGTAGAGCTGTGTAAGACATAAGTCGGGTATTCCCATAAAATCAAAAATATTTTATGATTGTGTGAGTTAATCCGCTGCGTTAATCATAACGTCATTAAATAACTACTGACTACATTTAGGATTCTAGGTTTTGTTAAGTAGGTACCTACTCAGCAACGTCATCAAGCCAAAGAACAAAAGCAGTAGGTGCCTACTTATGATTTCATAAGTCAATAACTGAAAAATTTAAATCTTTTACAAATACGTCGAGAAACTACGTAATGTGAATGAATCTAACTGTACTCCCCACACAGGAACACAACTACACCGCTGTATATAGTTATTTGGCTGTGGGATAGTGTAAGGTGGAGGTTCTTCCACAGACGGGCTTGCTCGCTAGAAGTATTCCTCTTACCATGTGCCGAAAGAGGAATAGGGTACCACACTAGCGAGCGAAGGCTCGCTAGTGTGGTGCCCTATTTCTCTTAGCTTCCTTCCTTTTCAGCACAATATGGTTATTCAACATTATCAACATTCATGTGCCTAGTTCATTTTGACTTTTGTATTTTGTAGCCACCTGACGCGTGCCCATTAGATGCTTATCTTACTGAGGAAGGGGTAGAATAATAAGACAGGAAAATGTAAAAAGGGGACTTACAATGCATACTTAGGTGAATACGTATACGCAACAGAATATAATTTTAGCAATTCGAAGATCCAGAATCGGACAAGTGGCACCCTAATACTTAACCCTTTAAATAAATAAAAGTTTTAGGTGACATTATACTTTATACCCTAAATTTAAACTTTGCATCTGGTATACATAATAGTGTGTTTAAATTGGAAAGAGAGCTTAGAATTATAATGCATTAATATTGTGCACTACTGTATTTATTTATCACATAGGTACTCGTATGTTTGTATGTTGTAATTTATATGAATTAAGTGAAAGTGAATACAATAAGCAATGAATAGTTAGTAGTTACTGAAAATGGGCTATTTGTTCCGCATGTTTTATTATTTTACGTAATAACATGTCTTGAACAAGAGGAATGTTGTTTGTCTCATTGACTGAGTCTTCAGTGACACGCAAGCACTAACGTTGACGCTCGAGGTAGGGGCTCAATCACAAGGAGGTGGCTATCCGTCGGTGCCCAGAACGACATTGATATTATGCCGTGCATACTGCAATTCTAATCAATTAAACTCGATAACTACGCTAATAATTATTGGTAGCTGATAAGAACAGTTTTTCAACGCACAATTTGTAAGTCACTTCGTCAGTACTAAAACGACTGTTTACTCGAGCTCACGTGAACACGGAGCCCTCTTAACGTTTAATAGTATTGATAATTAAAATGTGCGCGATTGTCTTATAGTTTGGGAAATCAATTCGAATACCAACTTGTGAATTTTCAATGGGAAACTGGGGATCAAAGAAAGCTCAAAAGGAGCCCGATGGCATTTTTTCGAGGGAAAGGAAGAAGGAGATGAAGCGGAAAAAGAGGAAGAAGAATCAACTGAACAGGAGGCTAGCTACGAGAGATGCGCCAGTGACGCCGGAGGTGCTGGCAGTGCCACCAGGGCCAAGCCCCGTGCCGACGGCGGCGCACGTCCGCTCTTACGATGAGGAAGCTCTGAAACATATGCGGTGGCAGCTCCAAAATGATTCAGACGGCTTCATTTTAAATAACGTCCTTCTATCTGTTCAATTTTTTGAAAATTATGAACGGTAAGTACTTACAAAATTTGGCTTTATCTGTATATTCGTTCGTGATACCTCAAATCTGTAATCTTGCTTTAATTCATTATTAAAATTCATCGAATTTATTTCGCGATACGGAATACCTCGAATTTATTGCGATTGTTTGTGATAATCTAGACCTGATATAATCCAAATTATAATATTATTAAAGCTTAATTATAATGAACATTATAATTAAGCTTTAATAATATTATAATTTGGATATATTATTTTAAAATTAAAGCGAAATAACTTATTATGTAAGTAATTCAAAAATTTACGAAGTTCAATACTAGGTACTGCAATATATGCTGCTGCTAATTTTATGATAATTTATTTAAATATTTAAGAGGTTTTATTTTATATAAATTAAGTATTTTAAAATAAAAACATGAACATTTTTATTCCTTCTTCTCTTTTATTAACCGACGAATAAAAAGGAGGCGGTTCTCAATTCAACCCGTATATTTGTTTTTTTTTATAACGACACGTGCACATTTATTTAGTCTTCGTAGGGATCCCGTAATTTTTTCCTCTGTCTATGTTTTCCACTGATAACGTAGCTTTCTAATGGTAAAAAAAAGAATCGGTTGAGTAGTTTCTGAGTTAAATCGTAACAAACGAAAACAACATAATAATCAAATCTTTCTTTCTTATAATATTAGTTTAGATAATTTAATCGCCGGACGTCCACTATTAAGGACTGTCCAGTGCAAAACTTAAATAATTGAAAAATAAATAATCAAAATATAATAATAATCAAAAATGACGACAATCCTCTATTGGAAGATACCTACTGCATTCAACTTAGGTAAACCTATCTGAATCGAGGATTAATTTAAATTAACCAATGTCTTTATCAATGTCATAAAACCAGTGATGGAAGTGCAAGTAAAGTCCCTCGCAACCTCGACAATCGTTCTACTATCGGCTTTATTCATAAATACCTATATCATAAATTTCTTCAAGGTTATTATATAAACTTTTACGCAGTGTTTTCTTCTGTCTTTGATGGTCCACGTGATAATAAATCTACATGTAGTCTATTTAATTCCGTCGGAATGCAAAAAACAGACCGGCTGATGTTACAGCTAGTGATAAAGAAAAAAAGAAATATTTTATATCAGTCTCAGTAATATTGGCAATGGTGCTGCGGCCGAACCATGATGTTGATATAGCGGCTCCTCCGTGAATTCTCTGTCAAATTCTAAGTTAATTATAATTAGGCTTTATAGTTTCAGAAATTTCGTGACTTGATACTAGGTAAAGTTTTGGATAAACTGTATTCGCGTGTAATTTTAAGAAATCCTTTTACGTTTTAAATTTCCTATGTAAAGCCAGTGCAAACTTTTACACTTCTAGCTCTAGTAGCACTTCTGCGCGTGACAGACAAGAATATGCTATAGTTAAAATGTTTTAGAAATATCACAATTTGAATTTTGTAATTAATGTCATGTTTGAGAAGCAATGGTTGTATCACCTTAAATAGAAACTAATAAACAAAAAAAAGAGTGGAGAAGTCTCCTTATTTAAAAAAAATTATTCTATGACGTCTTCGTTATTAAGTAGGTACGTATTCTTTGGACAACAACAATGATAATGTTACATGAGTCATTTCTTTTTCATCCTTATCAGATTGTGTAGAAGTCATATGTGACCTTTACTATTTTACCTGTCTCGTTACAAGGAAACTTTATACATAAATATGGGGTAATTTACCTAATTAACATTCGGTTTATTGGGACTATAAAAGATCAAAACAATTGATATGATAAGCGTATAAAGATGGCAATTAAATGATAAAGTCTTCGTTGTATATATTAACTGTTATCAGCTCTTTGTAAGCGGTGATTTTGTTTTATTTAAATACACTTAAATGAATTATTTATTATCAATTACTAGCTTTTACTGTGACTTCTTTCGCATGGTATTTGTATGGTTTGCCTTGGTAATCTCGGGGAACCCTTTTTTTAGCCTTGTCTAAGGAACAACTGTAAAAATAAAAACATTTCTAGTTTGTCTATCAGTCTGTTTATTAGCTTCTTATGTTACGTAGGTATACCAAATTTGACATTATTTATTTAGTTTCATCTTGTTTGTCTGCTTGCTGACACTGCTCAGGCAATATTCCGATAGATAGAAAGAAAGAAAAATTATCAGATTTATTAAGATAACGAGTATAAGTCATTTTAAAAATAAAAAAAATACTGACTAAGGAGAAAACATACTATATTTTAACAAACATAAACTAATTAGTACTCTATGTGTACCTATTTCAACTTAAAGTTATTTTCGTGCCATATCAAAATCAAAGTTGCTTTCATCGTTCTTATATTACTATGATAACTTGATGTAATAAATTCATTTTATTTTGCAGAGAAATACATCAAATAAAATATAATCCAACAAGCGATAAAGAAAACTTAATCAATGAAGCTATGGTGAGGGAGAATAAGCATGTATTCTTTGCGGATCGATTGAAGGAGTGCGTTAATGAACATATAAATTATCAGAGGAGCCGAGGTCAAACAGAACCACTGTCAGCTCCTAGGCTCTTTGTTATATATGACAATGTAGAAGCCAGCGAGCCTGGGGATAATCCTGACTATAGCGCGGTTCTGGACGCACCTTTCTATAAATTAGGGATTGAAGATTGTAAAGCAGCAGGTAAATACCTTTATTATATATATTTGTTGTTATAAAGATAATTTTATTGCAACGACCGATTAGGTTGGTAGTTGGTAGGTACCAATGCAGGAAGTGATATTTTTCTTCGACCAAATGTCATGTTAATTATGCAAATCTATGATTTAGTATAAAAAGTAATGTATTGCCGCTGATAAAATTTATTGTGGATGTGAATAATACTAAACATGCTAACAAATTGAATTCTTGTTTGTCACCTAGATTGACCTTTGTATGTGTATTTGCAGGATATGTTAAGCTGAAGAAAATTGAAGTTTTAGAGAGTACTCTACAGAAAGAAAAAGAAATAGACAATACAAATAAAGATGATTTAGATGATAGCATCTATACCGACTCTGAGAAAGAATCAAACGATTCAGATGAAGCTCCTTACTACACGAGGAAAGGGAAAAAGTTATTGCACCTGATTGAACAGAAATTAGATAAACCGGCCGTTCAAATAAGTCCTGATTTTCACATAAATCCTGACATAAACGGTACTGGTCGCAGATTCAGTGGACCTATAAGACAATTTAGCAATCAAGTCACTAATAGTGATATTTCAAATTTGAATAGACTAAAAAAAGAAAGTATTTTTTTCGCGGAAGAGGATGATGATATCATGGAAAATAATAATTACTTACTATCTAAGAATGATGATTACATAAAGGTACCAAGAAAGTCATGTTTGAAAAATAATGGAAGAAGAATGAGTGGTCCAGTAATGACTCAACAATTTGATACAAATTTAAGAAAAACTTCTTCAGAGACTAATGTCGGTGACGAAACAGAAACATCTGGCTATAGATCAACTTCCAGTCGACAAACTGAGGCCAGTGAAACAGAATCTGATTATGGGTATTCAACCATAATACAGGCGACGACACCGAAAAGAGTGGCACTTAGTGTACAAATAAATAATGCCTTATCATCGGGTGTGCTGCCTGACGAAATCTGGTCCCAGGTTCAGATACGCGCGTTGAACGACTGGAGTGATGAAGATGAAGAAGTGATTGACGATAGCGCGTCCAAATCATCTTTACCTCGACATTTATATGAAAGCTATTTTTATTTAAATTCAGTTCGTTTCATGAATAATTTTGTAAATCATTTTATTATTAACTTGGGTTCCGGTCTAGGTTTGTCCAATGATGAAATTGGCTCTGCGTTAACTCAAGGAGCAAGTATATATTGTGGCTCAAAACCTGGCTATGAAATATTTCCTGCTCTTGTAGCTACTTGGCCAAACGCAGCTAACCAATGGATAATCCGTGAGAGACGTATAATACAAAATCCTAGAACAAACTTCAGTTATCAATGGCCAACAAAGTATATGGTCAGTAAAGCTGTTGGTGCTGGTTGCCTATTAGTTCCTGTTGGTTTTAGAGAAAAAAGAGGATTCAATCCTGAACAAACATTGCAATGGAAACTTATATATCCAGCGGCAGAGCGCTATCTTGAGAGTTGTTTAGCACATTCTCATATGCGTTGTTATTTATTTAGTTTAGCATTGCATAAGACATTCTTAGAAAATGATACTGCTAAAATAGGAATAGATGCCAGTCATATTAAGAATCATTTATATTGGCAATGTGAAGATAATTACGCAAAATGGCCTGAAGATCGGCTTGGAGAATCGTTACGAATGTTTTTGCGTAGTTTTTATGTACACTTTGCAAAATCCAGGTTACCAAACTATTTTATGGAAAATTGTAATGATTTTGCAAGTATTCCTAAACCTATATTAAGATCGCAACAAAGACAGCTAGCACATATACTGGAAGCTCCTGTAATGCACGTACTACATGCCCTTGATAAAATCAAGTACACAAAAAAAGATTTTTATCCAAAGTTTAATTGTCAAAGGCTTTACGATATCTTAACTTGTAAAGATCCATTACGTGTTATAAATCCAAATATACCTCAAGCAGTTTCAAGCTATCAAGATAGCTCTGATAGTGATGACGATACTCTAAACGACGTGTGGGATAAAGCTAAATCTCAGGATATGGAATATCAATGGAAGAAAAGACAACATAAAATGCATGAAAGGAGAAAAGCACAAATTAATGCGAAAAAACAAAAATCATCTAATAAGGAGGATAGAGAAATTAAAAAAGATGTAAGTTTAACATATCTATTATATTAATTGATGGTAAATTCTAATTAGTAAGTCAAAGTGGCAATAACAAAAAGGATGATGGGATATGAACACACATGCGAGTTATTTATCGACTAGATTCTTATTTAGTCAATATTTATTAAAGGCCTTTTAACTAGCAGATATTAAGCTATAAATAGTTGTTAATAATAAATTTATTACTAATATTTTATCAATACAATTGTCGTGATGTTATTACTGAATTATTTTTTCCATTTTTGCAGATTATACTACCAGTAAAAATGGAGCCTGTACGGCGACGGTTGGTCCTTGAATTCTTTATACCACACTTTATAGCTATGGCCCGATCCAGTGAAAGATTCGATGCTATAAGGCAAGCAATCATTTATTTAGAACAAACTCAAAGGCTTTGTACACTTCTATCAGAAGAACCAGGAACAGAGACGACAGTGAATGATTATATGAGGGTGGTTCGTGATAAATTGACTGATTGTCAACGAAAATTAGCTCAGCAGAGTGGTTTCAAATTGCCACCACGTCGAGAAAGTCATCTAGATCGTATAGCTCGTAGAGCAGCCCGCAAACACCGCCACAAGTTTGAGAATATTGTTGATTCACCCACAGAAAACCATGGCATACAACCTTTTACTTTTATCGATGTACATAGTGAGAGCACCAATGAGTCTCTGAGACTTAATGATGCGATGCCTGGAGAGGAATCGAAGCTATAATTTAATTCACAAAATAAAATATTATTTTGCGTTATTTATGGTAAATAATCTTAATAAAAAATTGTGTCTAATATATCACAGGCCAAGATCAAATCAAACAGCTCATCCAAAAAAGGCCTAGGTTGCAGCTAGAATTATGCTAAGTTAAAATACTAGTTTTTAATTAGCTGAATTAAATTTACTTGGTCGTGGAATTATACTGAATTCAATTCTGTGCTCTCTGAGTCTCATAGCCTATATTTAGAATCGTATTAAATTCCAAAGTTAATTTCCAAGTCACTGAAATATTTAAAAGGGTAACTACTAATCTGTAATTTGATCACTTCGTTCTTAACGTTGGCCAGTGACATATAGACATGAACTTATAAATATTCTATAATGTTAATATGATTAATGTTATTGTCTGTAATTAGATGATCTATTGTTTGTACATAAGTGAGGAATCTCGTGTTATTTTATTATGTTAGAAAAGTGTAAAAATGTTAGGTTTAGGGGGTAAATTAATGTAAAAAAATATTTGCATCGCATTATTTTATTGTAATTACTATATTTCTTTTTCACTTATACATTTTGTATTAAGTAATATAAACTTTTAAAAAATAAACTCTTGTCTGAATATGGCGCAAAAATATTTAAACTTACCTACGTTATATTATACGTATAAAGAATTCTTAAATTATCTCCAACTTTTACATGAGATTACGTTTATTTGAGCCGTGGACATAATATTTGCCAACTTGTGCAACTTGGTATCTACTGTGTGTGCTTCATGTAAAATAATTTGCATATAATTTGTGAATTCTGTATATTACTGTGTTATTGTTTAGATTATCATACTAGCTGATGGATCAATATCTAGTGTTATGTCAAGAAAGAAGTCCTGGTGTTTGAAAGAACTACCCCGTGGCCTCACAATGTAGCAACCTTTTCAAAGGTTCCTTAAAAATTAATCTTTATTCTTCTACAAAATTTCATAGTTAGTGTATTTCCTACGGTACTTCTTTCTTGGCTAACACTCTAGTATTTTGTGGTGTTATAATTTTGTATTATCTATTCAAAATAGTACCGATGTACATTAAACTCTTCTTGTATATTTTTATCATTGAAATTATAAAACATTCTTCTGCAATATTATAACTGTTTCTTTTTCTTTTTTTGTTATAAATACATTTACTACATACTACTAACAGGGAATGCAATAGTCACAGACGGTCCATTCAGAAGCAATGTATATTGGTGAGGAGCAAAGTGGCGTTTTATTTTTAAGGTAAACGATCAGCACTTCTAGACCAGTGGTATAAACGGTAGTCAAATCGAATAGAATAGATAGCTTTTAAACCAGCAGCAAAAACGTCATGTCTAAATTAATGCTTCAAACTGAGCGAACTAACTCCAAACCGCTCTTAAAAAGTTGTTTACTCGCCCACTCGGCTATCACCGAGCTCTCTCTTAGCTATCTTTATAGAGGAGAGAATACCAGCAGTGAAACAAATATGGATTGCTATTATTATAACAGGAACAGTAGTGAAACAGGAATGTTATGTCGTAAAAGAGTTTTTCGATATTTTTGTTTGCAGTTCCGTTTAAGTAATTAAATGGAACATATTTGATTCAATATCTGCCGCTTCATCAGAGTCTGTAATAACTCCTATCGTTTCAGATCGTATCATAACTAATTTCGCTAACATCAAATGTCGGCAATACTTAAACAGTAATTTGCTTCTGATTATTATTATTTCCTAGTGATTCTATCTTCTTGATTGTATCGGACGGAAATGCTTTGTTTTAAAATCGAAATTGATTAATCAACTGCTGATCGATCACTGATATTGAATTACGTGGTTAAAGCACTGTCATGATTAGGTAAGAGGATTTACTCCTGCTACCATGGAGAGAAGGGCCATGCGGACGTACATGCCGTATTCGGCTTGTCTAAAGTAAGCCGCTCGAGGGTCTGAGTCGAAGTCTGGAGAGATTTCATCGACACGTGGTAGTGGGTGCATAACTACCATGCGCCTGCGAGCTCGAGTCATCAGCTGCGGAGTTACTACTAGTAGACCTCGAGCCTGCAAAAAAGAAACATCGTAATCAAGCCTTCGCCTAGTAAGAAATGAATGAAGGGTAGATCCTAATGTCAACATAATTTTACAATGGCTTCCTATTGGGACTTTTGCTGACAAAATATATCTTATAAAGCTGCTGATCATAGCAATTAAATCAGGGCCCAGAAAAAAGATTATCAGCAGCCATATTTACCTTAAAATCAATGACCCAGTAAACATAATTTTACCATTTTAAAACGACTAAGTAAGTATAATTAACTACGACGTTTGTGAGTCATATACAATATACATTCAATATTTAATATCTTATTAAGTATATAAAAAATGTTTTCTACGCAAATAATATGTTATAACTGCACGATTGGTTCAGTAACTTAATATATTTATTGTGCCATTGACCACTGTGTGGCGTGTTATGGGTTCGATAAAGTATGATGCCCTGCAGTGGAACAATACGGGCTTATAGTAATATGTTATCTTCTAATAATAGTTTGTAGATTTAGTTCTTCGGCTTTTACAGTGAGTAAAGATAGACACCTTCCTGATATAAAAACCGCAAGACTAAGTAGTTAAGTTATTTTCATATCGAGCTGGAGCTATACCTTGATGTCTAGCGATTTATTTTTGATCTATATTAGAATTTCTTTGAACATTTGGTAGGTACAAGTTGTTTATTTAATTTAGGATGAGTCATTTAGTAGATAAATACCAATTGTGACGAGAGGCACTTTGTGAATTCTTATGATACATTTATTTTTTGTTGTTTATTTATTAATCATTATTTACACATTGCCTTATCCCTTTGTAGCAATATGTAAATTGAAGCGGACTGTACACTACACACAGTGTACACCACAGGTGTACACCATACTAATCTATTTAGCATGCACGACCACGATTAGACGACACGAACTAAGATAAGCATTTTTATTATTAAATACGTATGCTGTTTTAACTGCTTACATGCTTCTAATGTTATTTACAAAAGATTGTTTGATTATCTGGCGATTAAAAAGAGAAAGAGTGGCCTGAGTTTCTTGCTAGTTCTTCTCATGGCTCTATAATTTTCAGCGAACTAGCCGCGGGAAAATTGGCTGAAATTTATGTTGTCAGCCAATTTTTCTAGCCATCTGTTCTGGCATACCTCCTATATTCATAATTTATACTTTCATTAGTGTTATTTTGTAACCAAAATGAATAAATGAATTTTGAATTTCTTCAAAATGTATATTATTTACCTTTTCATATTCCTCTTGACTTTGGAATCGTTCACGCTGTATTCTTGTCATATACAGGACATGCGTTTCAGCCAAAACGTCTTCCAACCGTTCGTAAACCCTTTGTGTAATTCCTTTAGAAGCCACATAGTCTGTGATATGCTTAGGCATACCAAGACCTTTAGGACTAACATACTGCAACTGTACTTGGTACAAAGTAAGAAGTCTTGCTAGCGAATGGACAGTACGTCCATTCTTCAGATCTCCAACCATGGTGATAGTCAATCCATTGACTGTACCAATTTCTTCTCGAATTGTGAATACATCGAGCAAAGCTTGTGTAGGATGTTCTCCAATACCGTCTCCGGCATTTATTACTGGTTTACGAGTGACTCGTGCCACACGCTGAAAAAAAAATCATTTTTTAACAAAAACGCAACAGACTCACTTTCTTATTTGATCTTCGAGGGCTACAAATTTGACATTGATAATAAAACTATAAAAAAGGTAGGCTTTCATCATCGTTAGCATAGGCCGTTTAAAAATACATTGTTTAAATTATTTTTTAAAATCAGAAGAAGACATGTCAGATGAGAATGGAACTCTATCTTGCCTTTCGGGCAGAGATGAGTCACGTCAGACATTGTATTACGAGTTTGTTCTCTGTTATATGCAGCTAAATACCTTGGATTGACCGTAAATATAAATAAATTAAAATAAAGTACCTACTAAAAAAAATAGTTAAATGAGTTGACCTTTAATTGATAAGCATATCTTTGAAACTGAGAGGTCTAATCATACTGGCCTACTTTTTGTGAGTTAATCGGGAACTACTACTTAAGTAATATAATATAATATATGTATAGAATCAAAACAAATAAATATTGGTTACTTACAGTAACAGCTCCAGGTTCAGGATGCCGCAACACCACCACATCAGAATAGCTAGCCATGACTGACACGCTGTCTTCCAAAGTCTCTCCTTTTTTAGCTGATGAGCTTGTTGCATCTGTATGAACAACAGAACCACCTAATCTTTGCATGGCAGCGGCAAAACTACAACTCGTTCGTGTACTTACTTCATAAAATATTGAAGCCATAACTTTTCCCCGCAAGATATCATCCAAATATCTACCCTTATTTACACTAGTTTTCATAAACTGTGCCAGGTTGAATATATCATTGAGAGTATCTTTACTAAATGAGTCTACCGTCAGAATACTTTTTCCGAATATATCACTGCGTTGACGATGAGAAACTGAGCTTGCAGGCGGATTATTTGATGTACTATCACATCTTTGTCTGGTATGCTGTGGTGGTAATGGGGATAAACATCTCATGGCGGCAATTTCACTGAAATGAACATTAGGCTTTGTTTGTCCTTCAGGTCTGTTATCAATTTGATCCAAATCAATATCACTTAACCTACTCAAATCTCCAGACATATGTAAATCAAGTGCTGAATTTGGACGACTGTGTTCTTTCTCAATTTTCTCAATGATAGCAATGGGGAATGTTTGTTTCTTGGGAGTGGGCCAGTCACGAACGTTCTGGCCAAAACCTGGCGGTACAAGAACTTGACCCTCAACATAGGCGATTTCACCACGTAATGTGACTCGGTGTACTGCACCACATACTTGCATGCCAGCAAATGGAGTCCACTTTGATTTGGAGAACTCCATAGCTTGAGGGATTGTCCATTCATAATCCATATCCACCTCTACGTAAGTATTTGGTTGCTCCGGTAAGTTGAAAATTTTTCTCGGATTTCGATGGAATTTATTTATGAGATCCTCCATGGTTAAACGCCCTTTATGGACGGCGTTGAGAAGTAGTGGTAAAATTGTCTCTAAGCCTGGATAGCCTGGAGGTGGCTTATCTGAATTCTTTTCTTCAACCGTGTGAGGCGCGTGATCAGTAGCAAATACATCGATAATATCAATATTTTTCCACAATTCTGCCTGATCTTCTGGACTACATAATACTGGTCGCACTTCAGCTCTTCCCTCCCCCAATTCAGGGATATCAGCTGTACTCAAAAACAAGTGGTGAGGACACACCTCACATGTTACCTTTAATCCTCTTTCCTTAGCCGATTTTATGATAAGAATTTCTTCTTTTCGCGCCACATGACAAATATGTATAGGTCTATCAAGTAGAGAAGCCATCAAAATAACTGCACCAGTCTTTTCTCGTTCAGCATGTGCACATACTGGCATTTTCTTTGGCCAGTTTTGAAGATGCTTTTGCCAAACTGTCATGTCATCTAGTCTCAGGGTGGTGTACGTTTGATTAAGATACATTTTTAAAGCCGCTGCTTGAGGTGCCATTTCAGATGCTGTCTCAGTGTTACTTGTTCCAGCTCCAACAAATAAGGCGTAGTCACATCTAGCACTAACACGTGCTAAAGCAGACGCGTATTCGTACGATGAGCGATCAACTACTGGAGGATTTGTGTTTGGCATGGCACATATCATTGTGATACCACCAGCTAAAGCCGCTGCAGTACAGGACGAAAAGTCTTCTTTATAGGTAGCGCCGGGTTCCCTTACATGTACATGAACATCAATGAAACCAGGTAACTTTATAATATTGCGTGAGGTCATGCAATCTGTGTGTGTTTTCATTGCAGGAACGCCGCCGCATTTTGTCATTGCCTGTAAAATAATAAGTTATTTATTAATGAGTGCTCAATTGGTGCATTTATTTATGCGGCATGATATATTATGTGTTATCCCCGCACAAAATAAAGAAATATAATATAATCTACTAACTAAATTATAATTTATTTCATAAGATATTTACACGAATAGTTATTAAAATATAAGCAACTTAACCTAAACTACTTACAAAGAATCAGATATTGTATTTAAAAGTATTCAGCGTCTTTACCTATAAATAAAATATCTCATTGGGGTCGCAGCTCTAAGAAAATTTGCCCAAAAGACTGGCCACATTGCCACGCTGGATCGCAAGGCTCATACGTTGACCCAAGTAAATATGTAGTTTAGCAAATTGATATTTAATTTATTTTATATTTATATTATTATTGTTCCGAATCTTGGTGTCTTTTGTGACTCTAATGTCATTTTCAAGACAAATTACAAATAGTACAAACCTGAACTAAGAGTTTAGCACATTTAACATCCGTAACTAATGGTACTGCATAATCAACTGCGAGTCGGCGTGTGCGATATCCATGAGTACTAAATGCTGATACACGACGCGCTCCGCCCCTCATTGGCAAGTTGATGACTAAGTCTAATTCACGCCGTGCCATGAAGTCAGCTAAATGCATCAATTCTCCGTCCGATCTCACATCTTCAGGATCACCAATGTGATCAAATGTCCATTGAACACTTTCTACCTGAAAACGAAATAAAGAAGCTTTTAGGATCTCTCAAGTATTATTTTACATACTTATACATAGTGAATAATGCTCTACATATACTTTAACTTACGTCAACTCCATGTTCAGCGTAAAAATCTCCAGTGCCCATACTTGCATATAGTTTATATCCCATTTTATGCAAAGCTCTTACACTTGGAAGCAACTCCATCTTATGCTAAAATTTTAAGACGTTATATTTAGTAATAATAGTTTACAACAAATATATCATAGCAACTTTTATTTTAACTTTTTCTTACCTTAAACGTTCCTACAGACAGTAAAATGGCTTTCTTAGGTATTCTAAAGCCTGTACTCATTAAAGATTTTAAATAAGCCTCATAACGATTTTCACCAAAACAAGCTACTTCTCCAGTTGATGCCATTTCTACTCCTAAAGTTACATCAGCACCGGCCAATCTGGAGAATGAAAACTGAGGCACTTTCACACCTACTTTCCCACAACCAGCCATTACATTAACCGGTTCCACAGGTATTCCTAAGATTATCTTAGTGGCCATTGCGACGAAATCGTGATCTAGCGTCTTTGATACAAATGGGAATGACCTTGATACTCTCACGTTGCATTCAATTACTTTTAGGTCATTATCTTTAGCTATTAACTGCATATTGAAGGGTCCAGTTACGTCTAGGGTCTCGGCTATAATGCTGGCAATTTCTTTAATTTTCTCCAAAGTTTGATCATTAATATCTTGTGGTGGAGTTACTAGCGTTGCGTCACCAGAGTGAACACCCGCATTTTCTACATGTTCAGAAACTGCCATACAAAATATAACACCATCTGCTGCTACCACATCAACATCAATCTCTTTTGCATCCATAATAAATTTAGATATGACTACAGGATGATCTTTACTAACTTGACTGGCCGATTTCAAATACGCTTCTAATTCCTGGTTTGAATTAGCCACATTCATAGCTGCGCCACTTAAAACGTATGATGGTCGCACCAAACACGGGTATCCAACCTCATCACAAAAAGTTGTAGCTGAGTCTAAATCAGTTAGTTCTTTCCATCTGGGTTGCATTATACCCTTGCGGTCTAACATTCTTGAAAACTTAAATCTATTTTCAGCGTTATCTATCATATCGGGTGAAGTGCCCAAGATAATTGCCTGTTGTCTATGCAAATCCATAGCAATATTATTCGGTAATTGTCCTCCCATAGATAAAATGACACCGTCTGGATGTTCAATATTATAGATATCCATAACTACTTCAAAAGAAATTTCTTCAAAGTACAGTCGATCGCTCATATCGTAATCAGTACTAACAGTTTCGGGGTTGTAATTTATCATTATAGTCTTTTTACCTTGATTTCTAAGTTCCCTTAGACAACCGACTGCACACCAATCAAATTCAACTGAACTTCCTATACGGTATACACCAGATCCTAAGACCATGATAAAACCTCCTGGAAATTCTAAATCATGCGTGGAACCATTATAAGTCAGATATAGATAGTTAGTTGTTGCTGGCCATTCGGCTGCGACTGTATCTATTTGTTTCACAAATGGAGTAATTTTATACTCTTCTCTTAATTTTCTAACAGCTACTTCAGTGCTTTTCACTGCTGCGGCTATCTGTTTATCAGAAAAACCAATTTGTTTAGCTTTTTTTAAAATATCAAAAGATATTACACCTCCTTTTGGCGTTTCTAGAGTTTTATAATAATCTATTATATTTCTAAACTTTTCTAGGAACCATTTATCAATTTTGGTTAATTCATATAGTTTTTCTATTGTGTATCCAGCTCTTAATGCCGCAGCTAAGACAAACATTCGCTTATCGGTTGGTTCTCTAAGTTCATCTTCATTAACTTTCTTAATAGTTGGATCGAAACCATTAACATTTTCGTCCACCATTCTCAATGCTTTTTGGAAAGCTTCCTCAAAGTTTCTGCCAATTGACATAACTTCACCAACACTTTTCATAGAACTTCCTATTTTTGTGCTAACTCTAGTAAACTTTGCTAAATCCCATCTAGGAATTTTAACAACGCAATAGTCAAGACTTGGCTCAAAACAAGCTGTAGTCACTCCAGTTACTGAATTTTTAATAACAGGTAATGCAATACCTAAAGAAAGTTTTGCGGCTACATATGCTAATGGATAACCAGTTGCTTTGCTTGCTAATGCAGAACTTCTAGATAATCTGGCATTTACTTCTATAATATAGAATTCTTCAGAATTAGGATTTAGAGCATACTGAATGTTGCACTCGCCAACAATTCCAAAGTGTTGAATTACTTTTATTGCGGTGTTCCTTAGCATATAGTATTCTCTGTTTGACAGAGTTTGACTTGGTGCAACAACTATAGATTCTCCAGTATGAATTCCTAAAGGATCGACATTTTCCATGTTACAAACCGTTATACAATTATTGAATGCATCTCTCACAACTTCATATTCTACTTCTTTCCATCCTTTTAGAGATTTATCTATTATAAGTTGATCAGAGTGTGACAATGCGTGATGAGCAAGTATTTTTAGCTCATCTTCATTATTTGCAAAACCTGATCCTAATCCTCCCAGAGAAAAGGCAGAACGAGACATTACTGGATAACCAATTTGTTGGGCAGCTGCAATTGCCTCCTCAACGGATGTAACAGCAGCGCTGGGGGCAACTTTTTCTCCTATTGCATGAATTTTTTCTGCAAATATTTTTCTGTCTTCTGTGTCAACAATTGATTGTATAGGAGTTCCTAGTACATTGACATTGTACTTTTCAAATATTTTGGATTTTTCTAATTCAACTCCACAGTTTAAGGCGGTTTGGCCACCAAACGTCAACAGTACTCCAGTTGGACGTTCAGCTTTGATGACTTGTTCCACGTAATCGGGAGTAATTGGGAGAAAATAGACTTTGTCGGCTAATCCTTTGGAGGTTTGCACAGTAGCAATGTTTGGGTTAATTAAAACTGTTTGAATTTTCTCTTCTTGTAAAGCTTTGACAGCTTGAGACCCAGAATAATCAAATTCGCCTGCCTGTCCAATAGATAAGCCTCCAGATCCAAGAATGAGGACTTTCTTAGGTCTTTCATGAATAGTTGGTACAAACTTGAGCTTCTCTGTGATCATCTCATCAATAACGCAGGTTTTTTTCTCCTTATAACATTTGACTGTATCAATAAATATATCAAAGAGACATTCAAGATCAGTAGGGCCAGCTGTGTGCTCCGGATGAAATTGCACACTAAAGAATGGAGCTGATTTGTGAATAATTCCTTCATTTGTTTTGTCATTTTCATTAGTAAACAAAATTTTCCAATCCTTGGGTAATGTGTTGGTATCAACAGCAAAGCCGTGATTTTGTGACGTCATGAAACAACGACCTGAACCGTTATGAGTACACGGCAAATTGTGTCCACGATTACCGTAGCTAAAAAATAAGTATAATTATTAGTATTTGTAGGCAATAATTATGATTATTAATATTATTTAGTTATTTTTGACAGGCCGATTTGATAACAGACCGATGGACAAGGTCGGCTCAGGATCGAGAGTTGAGGAAAACCTTGGGGGAGGCCTATGTCCAGCAGTGGACGTCTTTTGGCTAAAATGATGAGTTATTTTTGCTCTTACAAAAAAAATCATGAAAAGGGAGTTCATAACCATCATATATTATGTTTATTGATAACATTTATTTATTAAATGTAAAATAATAAAGAAAATGATAATACAATCTAAAAGTAAATCTATGTTAATTCTAATTAAAGTTTAGCCGGTAGAAAAAGACAAATAAACGTATTTGTTTTTTTCTACCGGCTAAACTAAGTTTTTCTTCGTCACAATAAGTTGCACATACACATGGTAATAAAATATATAAGTAAAAACACTAACCGAGTTTTGTAAGTGTTACACCCAGCTGCAGTGGATAGTAATTGATGTCCAAGACAAATACCAAATACTGGTTTCACATTCTTTTTATCTTCGATTACTGATCGTAAATTATCTACAACCTTCTTGCACATTTCTGGGTCTCCTGGACCGTTACTGATGAACAGTCCATCATACTGGCTCGAGTCCAACTTATGGTCCCATGGAACTAATATAACTTTAGCGTTTCTTTTTATCAGACATCTGATCTGGTTATATTTGAGACCGCAGTCAACAGCCATTATTGTTACTGTACCATTGGGATTGTATATTTTTGGTTCCTGAAATAAGTTAATTTTATTTTTGGTTATTGTTGTTATAAACAGGTTAATTGATGGTATTTTATAATTAAAATAAATAATTCAAGCACATCCTTCATAAGGTGGACAGTGGAGTTGTAGTGGTGCTAGAAGCCTGTGTGATGAGCACGATTCTTTGTTTTTTGTTGTGTCAATCATCTCAACCCAAAAACGTCCCACTGCTGAGCACGGGTCTCCTCCATATACGTGGAGGAATATTAGCCTACTATATCACGCTGGCCAGACGGGTCAATGTCTGGGTGTTATTTATTTACAATATTATGTATTTATTCAGTTGTCTAGTTGCCATAGTGCAGGCTAGAGGTGGCTAATATATTATATAGCAATAATTATCACGTTAATTTCATAAATAATTGTAGTCGTTAAAAATAATCAGAAATAAAGTTGCTAGAATTATAATGTAAAAGTTACGTGAATTTCTGGCCAAACTGGAAAAAGTACCATCTATTCGTGAGTAGACGACAAATTAATACCAAACTTACAAATAACAAATTAGTTCACTAAAATTCTCAGAGATGTCAGCTATTTTCAAAGTAAGTATTAATTTAATATTAATTTCTGATATATTCTGTGGTTATAATCAACTATGAAGTCTGTTGTGCTATCCATGCTTATGATTGGTCAACATTGGGTCAACGTTTGTCAATTGTTTATTGATTGGAGGAAAATTGAATGTTTTAAGCTTACCTCATTGGTCTAAATAAATATCGTTCTATAGAATTGAAACACGATTAGTTAAATAATATGTGTACTGTGAAATACGAAATATGTGGTTGGTGATAAATATTAAAAATAACTATCGTTGGATTTGCGATTTTTAGCAATCTTTTGCTAGATTGCTAAAAATCGCAAATCCAATATATTAGGTATATCGTTATATAGCATTGAAACACGATTAGTTGAATAAAACGTGTACTGTGAGATACGAAATATGTGGTTGGTGATACATATTAAAAATAACTATCGTTGGATTTTTTCAATATATTATTAGGTAGGTATGTTCGTATTTCATTCTGCGAATTATAATAATTATGTTTAGTTTAGAGTTTGTTTTGAACTTTTGTGCCAGTTACGGTCTTAATGATTAATATTGTGTTGGAGGCGTACCTACCTAGTGTAAATTAGTAAAAAGTGTAAAATAAAAAAAACAAATACCTATATAAGGGTAACTTAAGGTTATTAAAGGATTTTTGTTGATGGGTACGTTAATTACGTGATTGAAATACAATCCAAATCTATATTTTTATATATAAAAGGAGAAGCTGACTGACATATCAACGCAGGGCCTAAACTATAGGAGTTAGAAACTTGAAATTTTGCACAGGGGTTCCTTTCATAACGTAGGGAAGCATTAAGAAAGGCTTTTTGAAAGTTCACCTCCTAATGGGGTAAAACGGGGGTGCAAAGTTAGTATGAAATTTTGTTTTATTTTATCACACTTCTAGTGCAGGCTCTGCCCAGTTTGGGATCAGATGGCCGTATTCCACTTATTCCAATATATATTGATTCATTTATATTACAAAGTAACATTCATAAAGGTCATGAATTAAGAAAGTAGCATGAAATATAAAACGACGATGTCAGCTAACCCAACAGCCAATTCGATGAAAAGGGTGGAAAGGAGAAAGGAGCCATGAAAAGACTTTTTTTTTGCCAAGTGTGGCAGACGAGCCAGCGGCCCTACTGATGATAAGTGGTAACCGTCGCTCATAGACTACAGCAATGATAAGGACACAGCCAGACTGCTGTCTACCGAGAAAAGAACTGATAAGAAACTAAAGCCACTCTTTTATCTCGACAGATAATTACAATCTTTTGTAAACAGTTAGTATTAGTAAATGCTAGTAAGTTGAATGCAACCTGATGCAGCATTCTCAGTGGAATAAAAATAGGATATCATTAGTCATGTGTTTTTTGTTATCTCTTAATGAGATTATATATCAATTCTTTTTATTAACTCTCACTTTTCTTTTCCTCTGCCACTCTTAGGTTTGCTGATAGAAAACTCATTATAATTTAGCTCGCTTTTGTACATGATTGAGAATGGCCCGAGTTTCTTGCCAATTCTTCTCGAGGCCTTACCCTAGTCAGCGAATGGCCGTAGAAGAAAAAAATATGCTAGCATTTGTTTTTATGACATTCATAAGTATCATGTATTTGATCTAAAAGAATAAATTAGTTTGACTTTAGATGCGTACTCACGCGTCACCGACCTTGAAAATATAACAGATTTTTCAATCATTGATGTCTTACATGAGTCAGTGACTTCCGATTGCCTATTAGTACCGTAGACAGTCTATTGAATGCACAGGGAACTGGTTTGTCAAGTTTAGACGTGGGGTCACTGATCCCTCACAAGTTTTGATTTTTATGGGATTTTTTAACGTCTAAAAGGAGTTGACCCAGTATTGTACGTGTAGTTTCTTTGTGCGTGTATATGTTTTTGTTAGCCCCTGGTTGGTTTAGATTCATAATTGAACCATGTAGGTCGCGCTGCGGGTCAACGTCTGTGGGGTCCACAAGTAAAAATTAAAGGATACTAACTTTTACTGATACTTCAGCCACCAGATTTCTTTCGTTAGGATCAGCTAATGGCTTCGAGGGGCTAAATGGTGGTACACCTTGTATAATACGTCCTAGTGTGACACCCTCGCGGAGACGAAAGGTCAACGCTCTCGTGTCTACGTCGCAAAGGCCTGGTACTCCACGAGCTGCCAGCCATGATCCCAAGGAACGCTTCGCACGCCAGTGGCATGCTCTTGTACTGACTTCACCAACTATCAATCCAGCAGCCCATATGCGGTTAGATTCAAACCATCTGGAATATCAAAGATGAGAAAATGATTAGAAAAAGCTATGTATTGGTGTTTTCAACCGAATCCAAAAAAGAGGAGGTTAACGCTTCTTGATTTGAACCCTTAGATAGGAAGACGTTTCTTTAATAAAACGCGTCCTTTAATAAGCAATTAAGACCTATACTCACGCACAGGAACATGACTTCTTCTGTAAGTAATTTCTATAAGCCAACAACCCTTGAAGCCAAATAACAAAGAGAGGTACGGCAACAAACTAGCGAGGAAGCCCGACTAGGAAAAGAACTCTACCTTACAGAATACCTAAGCCAAATTACACACAGCGGTATAGTTGAGTTTCTGTGTGTGAGTACAGGTCTCCATACTTTATTTTGGGATGCGTTTTGAAAGAAATGTTTTCCTATCCCAGGGCTACTCCATCTAAAAGTCCTGGTGTAAAAAGAATGGGTGTACAATACGCAACCGGTATTGTAAGCGTCCATAGGCTACGGTCACTGCTTAATATCAGGTGGCCCATTAGCTTGTTTGCCACCGAGGTAGCATAAAAAAAACAGTTGTAAATCTTACTTCGGTATTCCATGTTCATCTTTGTCGTCTTCATCAGGTACTCCGTAGTTCCCGACCAGCGGGTATGTAAGTACTAGCAACTGCGCGTGGTAAGAAGGGTCTGTTAATGACTCAGGGTATCCTACCATGCCCGTCTGGAATACTGTAAGTATAATTAATTTAAATTCATGAACATAAACAAAGGCGGCACTAAAATGCAATGTTGATGAGTTGCATTTTTGAGTTTATTGAAAAATAATTTTAACAAAAAAAAACGATTTTAATGCGGCAAGTTCTAGAATTTTCAAAAAACAGAATTAATTTTTATACAAACTCTAATCTCACTTTTCCTCCCATACTTACTTATAATGCTTATTTTTTTTTAATCTGATCATTTAAAGCGAAAGTGCATCTCATGATCATTCAAAAAAGCCCAAACACGGCTAGACTACATTGTTTAATTATGGAGTTTCGTAGCCTACCTTCCGATTTCATCATCAGTTAGTTTCAATTGTACCATTTTAATTTGCTAAATTACATTTGCTTAGTAATAGTTGCTTAACAACCTTAATCGAAACTTATATAATCGTCATCCGTGAAATACTTATTATTCTTCTTCTTATCGTTTGGTTAGCGGTCAACCTGGTGACAGAGTTATTGAGATCGCCCATATTTAGGCCTCTGTCGTGATCTATCGACTGTTAACAGTCGGGACGGACTTTTAACGTGCCCTCCGAAGCACGGAGACGCTCAGATGAAATACCACTATGCGGTCACCCATCTATAGGGTTACCGCGCCCTTGGTAGCATAACCCGCTGATCGTTTACCGAACAGCGAGTGCACCTAGCTATGAGCGTCTCTTACTTATTATTGAGAAGTTCAGATGGCCATCTATGGTCTTCGCATCAGATTTACTTCACCAAATTACATTTTCTGAATGCAAATTTAAATTGCTAATACACACCAATTGATAACCTCCTCGTTTTTAAGTCGGTTAAAAATGACAGCAAATAATGTTTAATTTGCGAAGCTTGCCGAGTGAAATTTAAAAATATATATATTAAAATACTGCCACAGATTTAAGACTTAAATAATTACACTGTCCTACATAAATAAATTAGATTAAAACAAAATGCAGTTTAGCTATAAATTATCAGATTATTAAAAAAACCCATCATTAGGTAAGTGGGGAAGAATTCAATAAGAGTTTGTATGAAAGTTCATCCCGTTTAAATACTTCAGAAATAGATTCCTTCTATTTTTTTTAATTTTTCAATTAATTAGATACATTAAAGTAGGTATATAACTAGGTAACTAAAAATTGCACACATCCTACTATGAAATGTCATAACGTACTCCTAGATTGTTTTAGTTCTAGGTAGGTAAGCAATTTTGGCCATAAAGGTCAAAATCGCTTGGTTAAAACTTTAGAAATGGTCAAGCTGAGTTCCAATTTTGTTGATAGTACGTATTAGGCCTTTGGCAACAAAACTATTTTTCAATTGACTGTCTGGCCCCGATTAGTTTATCTGTAACAGCGTAATATACCTACAGCTTTATGTAGGTATATATCAAAATAAACGTTTGTCAGACTGTACAGTAGGTACCAAACATAACTTATTATTTTAAGATTACAATGGGTATAGAGTTCAAAGGGTTCAGAATATTTTAGAGCAAAGTAGTTTTCTTCAAAATAAACTTTATCTTATTTTTAAATACTAGTGACTAGCCATAATATAGTGCATAATTGCGTGCACGAACACACCTGTGCACTCTTTATTCCCTCACTCTCATAATCTAATGGGACAGCAATTTGACACGACTTCTTCGAAACTTCTTCGAAAAAACAAATATCCATATTTTGGCCTGACCCGGGAATCAAACCCGGGACCTCGTGATTAGCAGTCTCACTCAACGATTAACGAGACAGTAATTTTTCAATACTTGGGTGGCAAAGAAGCGTACGACCTGCCTGATGGTGAACATCACTCGCGTGTTGTCGACCCAAAATTAATATCAGTTATCAGTAAATTTTTTGTTAACTGGATATCCCTAAGTTAGCAAAACATTTATTTTAAAAGTCCCCTGTATACTTACGATATGATATCATAAGTGAACAGCCCATAGGATTTGACGTAAGATTAAAATATAATGTCGTAAACTTACGTCAAATCCCTCCCATACATTTGCTTTTTTGACTTTTCAAATCGACTACTGTTTATGCCACTTGTTTAGAGGGGCAGGAGGTTTTAAGCCGAACACCTATCACCTCAAGGTCAAACAACCCGACATAACCGCTTAATTTCTCCGGGAACGTAGTATGCATCGTATTTGCCCTCTAAATTCTATGTTCCCCTCTCAAGTGGTAAAACATTTTTGTAGGCTAGGAATACGTACACGGAATACTCTTCTGCCTACCCCTTCGACAAAAGACGTGATGATAAAAAACATTAAAAATACTGACCTACTTCTCCTTCGACGGGTACTTGAGCCCCAAAACTTTTACCGGTGAACACCGTGCCATCTGACAGCACTAAGCTGCAGGGCGGCCCCACTTCACACGTCAGCTCTTCAACTGTCATCTGTCATATTATAAAAAACATATCATATAAAATCATCTTAATTAGAAAGAATTTATTTAATTAGAAGCGGTGGTGGCCGAGTGGGAAAGTAACCGACTTGCACGCAAGAGGTGCGAGTTCGATCCCGGGCTGCAGTACCAAACCTGTAAATTTCACTTTGTGGAGTTTATATGCACTAATCAAATGATTCGCCGTCTGCTTACGGTGAAGGAAAACATTGTGAGGAAACTCACATGTCTTAGAAGAAATTCTAAAGACATGTCTGATTCACCAACCCGCATTAGGCCAGCGTGTGTGTTAGCCTAAACCCTCTCTCTCTCTCTTGATAGAGGAGTGGAGCGTGTGGGTGTCGGTTATCGCTGTAAAAAGCCTATGTGTTATTCCGGACCATAATCTATCTCTGTGCCAAATTTCATTCAGATCCGTTAAGTAGTTTTTACGTGAAAGAGCAACAAACATCCATCCATACTTACAAACTTTCACGTTTATAATATTAGTAGGATTATATTATATAATTAATAGAATAAGAATTTGGCAATAACTATACAACTTCAATTCTTTTTGGAATTTGGGCACTATACGAGTAAGCTGGAGGATCGTCTTTTCGTTCGATCCTCATTCAAGATACTTACGCACTTTAGTAGTTGTGTCACTATGGTCTACTGTAAGGTAGAGGTCCTACCCCAATCTAGCTTACTTTGCTTGTATGGTTTCCTATCGCTATTAGGAGTTTGTATTCGCTAACGGTGAAGGAAAACAACTTGAGGAAACTTACATGTCTTAAAAACATTCTAAAGGCATGTCTGCGACTGCGACATAGTGCAAGCGAAGTGTACTAACATAGTTTTAAGTTTTTAATACTAACACAGGATTATATTAATATGTACGTTAGTCTGTAAGGTAATATATCCATGCGTTTATGCGACGCGATAATAAAATGATTTTATGTCTGATCCACCAACCCTTATTAGGCCAGCATGTGTGGATTAGGGCCTTAGCCCTCTCACCTCTTTGACAGAAAAGAGGAGACCTGTGCCCAGCAGTGGAATATGTGTATGTTTTTACCACAATTCCTATTATTGATTTCCATGTTTATACAATGAGTATATGTTTTTGTTTACCTTAAAATAAACATTAATAAGTGTTTACGTGTTTTTTAATTCATGCGGAACCGTCCATTATCGTAGATCGCTACTCGAAGGTAATATTAAAGTTACCTACGTTAATAAAAATGCATGGAAATCTCAATTTACAAGCTAACGAAGTACTATCGACACATATTGACAATGCGGATGTGTTGAAATATAATATCATCTATTGAGTAATTACCTATTGTGAGTTACGTACCTACCTACTTAGACTTAGGTATACCAATTTTACAATGATAGATATTATAGTCTATTTCACGTAGCATGGGTTTATACGGTGGCGTTCAGTTTTGTTCCCATGATTTAATGCGTACTTGCTTATACATTTCAAATAAGAATGCGATAAATAATACGTTACGGAACGTAATAATACAGAGAGAGATAGTGATAGATGAAATTAAGCTACAGCTACTTACGGTCCCTCTATAGGAGTACGTTCACTTCTGTGTCCAAAAATGTATAGTGATAATACAGAGAATTATAGAGTGATGTCCGTTTGGTGACGGTTTAAGAATACAAATGTCACCATCCCCTTCCATCTCGAGGGTGTCGTAAGAGTCGACTAAGGGAGTAAGTCTAGCAGACAATATCCCATACAAGAGAGGGAAAACTCGAAACAAAACCCTATACCAACCCGTCTGGCCAGCGTGGTGTAGTAGGCTAATATCCCTCCAAATGTTTAGAGGAGACCCTTGCCCAGCAGTGGGACGTTTATGGGTTGAGATGATGACGATGATGATAGAGTGAAAGTAAGTTCAAAACTAAACATACCAAAAATATATGAAAAGTAGTTACCACCCGTGGTTTTGCTCCCGTAATTTAAAGATAAAATGTAGCATAATATATGTCACTCGGGAATACCAAAGCTTTCTATCAGTAGGTTCAGAGTTAACCCCCTGCGTTTTTTATACAACAAGGAGGTAAACAAGCATACCTAACAACTTACATCCCGCCTGATCACTCGCGCGTTTTAGAACCCTTAAGAAACCATATAACTCCTTTCTTGAAAATTTCTACATCCAAACTTTACACTTTAAAATATGAGGAAAGTAGTGTAGATGTTTTCCTCAAAAAGTCACATAAATTAGGTACCTACAACAATTTTGGCTCAAATAAAATAAAATTTACTTTAAATTAAGTACCTAGGTATTTGATCAACCGACCGACTGACCAACTCATATAAGTAAAATAAATAATAAAATAGACAACGACAACGAACAAAGTTGGGATACCGGATACCTTGTTTTACTAATCAGCTGATTAAAATTTATTTTAGTTAAGTAACAATTTTAATAATAAAACAGTTAACTGTCAATGAAAATATAATAGATACCTAACAGATTAAATACGACGCCGTATTTTTAAGGAACGTGTTAATTCATAATTCTTTACGTTTAATAAAGGAAAATTAAACAACTTAGTGTTTACGATGCTAATTAATTTCAAACTAACTATAAATAGATTATATCTAAGACTTAACTCAATATGATCGTCATATTATTCTTATTATAAACCTATCTATATATTAGCACCACGGAGTAAAATAACCAGATTAGCACATAGGTATACCCTTTTCACAGATTACAAACCTATTTGCATTAAAATACGACAATTTAATCTAAGTAAAATCGTATCAAATTCTAAATGACATAAATAAAGCATGTCCAAGTTCAGAAAACATTTAAATTACATCAATGTCAAGGGAAGCGGTAAAAAATAAAATAAATATGTCAACATTAAGTTTGACGACATCCAATCATTATTTCATGTAAGATTTATAAGCAACAAATAAAATAGTTAATCCGAGGTTGAATTATTTAAACACAACGCATTTTATAACATAATATTCATGTTACACCGGGCTGTATCAGGTTGAGATGAATTACAATGGAATGTGCTTCTATTCTTAACGCACAAAATATATTGTGTGCAAAGTTATGGCTATTAACCCATGTGTCAGTCAATCAACTGTGATTATACTCACGATTTGTAGGTTCAGTTTGCCGGCCACGTGGTTTATTCCAAAGCCGGTGTAGAATAGTCCGGTGCTGTCGCGTTCTCCACGACGACAGGCTCGCTTTACCCATTACCGGCTTCTTATCATACTCCGTCACACACACAATGGATTCTACCTGCCTTTGACTCATTCTAACTTATGCAATTTCATATGTCTGTCTCTTTCCAATCACTTGTTGTGGGTCTGTAGTGTGAATTGCGCTGGTTATGTTCGGAATACTTCTAGATGTATTAAAATTAAATTTATGACGGCCACATTATGTCGTGTTTGCCAGGATTGGCAGGATTCATCTGTCTGCCTATATATTTGTCATAAATCCATATCAAATGTCAAAACAAGTTAGAACGGGAATTTATAAAAGATGGACTATGTAACTGAAATTTAAAATGCAAGTCTTGCTGCTAGTTAAACGAAATAAGTAAGTAGGTACGATGTATTTGAAACTATTGACTGTAGATCAGATACCAATACCTACTTAGCTTATAGCTGGTACCTAATTACCTAACTGTTTAGTGCAGCAGTTGCTGTATTGCGCGATTAAGTACAATAAAATTATACTTAATCGTGAAGAACTAACTGAAGTGTATCTTATCTATCTCAATTATCAGTCTTTGTATCAATTATTCAGCCTGTTTCAGTCTATACATATTATACACTGCACAGACTCACGCCTGTTTCCTATAGGGGTGGGCAGAGACAGTTTAGAGAGAGTTTTAGACATATTTAAAGGTATATTTTGATGCAGTTTGTATTCGTCAATGTATTTATACGAGTATAATACTAGAGGCCCGCTCCTACTTCGCCCGGGTTAAACTATTTTCAGCTCAACTTTCTTAAACAAAAAAGAATTAGCGAAATCGGTTCAGCTGTTCTCGAGATTTGCGCTTAGCAACGCATTAAGCGATTCATTTTTACATTATAGATTATGAATAATAACTTGTCATTCATTTTATTGGCCTTACATAATTGTCATAGCAATATTTTCTTTGTGCAGATAAAAATAAACTCTCGTCATTTCTAGTCGCAATACGTATGTAGCATACTTTATAGTATCATATTTTTTCGTATAGTGCTATTTAGCCTAGTATCTATATAGTATACTTTAGCATAAAAAAATGGGTACTAAAAAGGCGAGGCAGCAGGCGAGACTTAGGTTTATTAGGTACAGTAGTACCTACTTAGTCGGTATAAAATTTCAGTTTCGGTAAATGACAGATTATCCGTAACTGTTTGTAATTACTTTACTTTTTTATATAACATACTTACCGGAATCGAGATAACAGTGTGAGAACTGGGGGACCGCAGTTTAAGGGCTGTATCTTTTGATACATTTCTTTACAAATTCCAAAATCCGTTCTACTATTGTTTTAAGATAACTACTGTATTTTCCAAATCCCCGGTATGGTCCCTCGGTGCACACACCCATCGTTTTAATAAATCTGTCATTCACCGAAACATCCTAAAATTTGTGTAAGAGAGATGGCTATTAGGCGAGTTTGTAGGAATTACCTAGGTGGTATTTTTAAGAGAGTATTCCAAATTCTTTTAAAATGCACTTTTTTGCCACCAATTTAGACCAGAGTTTACGGCACGCAGGCAGGCAGGTTGCGGCAGGTTATTTCGCCACCTCTTTTAGTCTGTCCTCGATGGCGCATGGCGCAGTCCGTCGTCAGACACCTACTTCATCGCGACTTTTATTTTTTGTTTTCCACAAAATAGAAACTGAACCCTTTCTGCTCACTTTTATAGTGGAGATGGGATCCGTGCTCAGCATTGGGACATATTATCATCATTATTATCTTTATCATTTCACAGTCTGACGTGTACTGATAAGCAATATATTATACGGGACATATATTGGGTTGCTATTCTTCTTCTTATCGTTTGGTTAGTGGCCAACCTGGTGACAGAGTCATTGTGACAGACTTTTATCATACCCTCCGAAGCACGGATACCCCCCCCCCCCTGCACGGGTAGCTTAACGCTGATCGTTTACCGAACAGCGAGTGCCCCTACCTAGGAGCGCTGCTAATGTAAGGTATTAAAAAAAAGGAAAAAATAAAAGGAAACCTTTCGAGTTCCATTAATAAATTTTGTACTCGTTTATTGCATATAGGTACATAATTATATTTTATATTACTAATTTGATTCTAGCTAGAATTCATATATACCGTAACTATAATAACACCAGAGACAAAATCAGCTTTGAGATACTACGTAATCGATGTCAGAAATTGATGCGTTCAATATTTTGTTTATATTCCTTGTAGCATACAAGGAATATAAACAAAATATTGAACTGGGTATCCAGAAAAACCCCAAAGCATTTTGGCGCTACATTAAAAGTAAAAAAAAAGAAGTAATAATTCAATACCATCCCAGATGCATATGAATGATACAACGGTCGGTGGAGGATATATAAGTAGTACATAGCCAACTTATTTAGCAGTAAACGTGATAATAACAGCACTCCAATAGCTCTTAGTACAAATTATAATTACTAAGTACCTTGATCAAATTAGGAAAAAAATATTTAATTAACTAAAAAGGAAATCTTACATAAACTTAAGCAAATTGACACTTCTAAAGGTTCTGGACCTGATTCTATACATCCTTTTTTCATAAAACGTTGCAAAGAACACCTTGCTCAGCCACTATGCAACATGCAATAATTGTGCCATTATTCTATATTATATTATATTAATATTAACTTTATATCTTAAATAATTTATTTTTCGTATTTTAAACTTTGTAATTTTGTTGTCGCTTTTTGAAAACCATGCTGGTTAGTCCATAATTGGCAAAGGTATCAGCCTACTACCTATAATGATTATAATAAACATATGTAATACCTTTGCTGTTGACAAACCATAATAATAAATAAATAAATAAATATAATTCACTCTACCAAAATCTATGAAACTCAGTTCTATTTAGGATAGGATAGTTGATAAATGCCATAGAGAGCATTGCCGCTGGTTCTTTAAGTTCTAAGATCTGTATAAGGTTTTCTTCCGGAGCTGCCTTTAGCCAGATGCCTGGTACATACAGTGTTACTTGAGGACCCTTATGTGGCCAGTACCGACCCAAATTGTTGCCGTTTATCCATATGTAACCCTGTAAACACATTGTGAATTATTTAAAATATATTAATGTAAGTAATAATAATATAATTAATGTACAGCAAAACCTTCAAACTATGTAAAAATCTAGCCAGCATCGTGTTATTATCAGGTAAGTTCATACTTTCTGTTGTCCCATGTTTCGGACGAAATAATTAGGGTTAAAAAAAGTAATGTAAACCTCGCTTATATTTGTGGTTTATCGTGAAGTCAGATTGTTGATCTACCCCTCTAAAAAAGTGGCATCAATAGAATAGATTAAAAAAGTTTACATAAAGAGTGACAAGATGATAAGGTTACGATACGACATAATGGCGTAAACGTATGTCATATCCCTTTTTTTTATTATATTCTATTCTACTGCCGTTTATGCCACTTGTAGACTAGTATCTCTCTCTAGTATCTACCATCAGTTGATCAGAAAAGTATTATTGGGATTTTCTGTAAGAAAATTCTTAATAGCAGACACGGAGGAAGTTGGTTCTCGTGCGTTGGTCGCTCCTTGGGGAGCACATGAAGCGCTGCGGCATTGCTTCCGCGATTGATAGCTCTCTCTGATCATGTTGGATTACCGTCTCATCAGACTATTAAACTAAAAAAATTAAGCGTGCAGTGTCTTTGGTCGCTGTATTATACCTCTAATTAAAGTATTTAAAAATATATAAATTAACGTGAAGTTTACCTTGCCCCAGCCGGTAGTGTCAATGAAGGTGTCTAGTGGAGTCTCACCCGCCGGCAGAGTCAGCCGACCCTCAAATATTAGGGGAGCGCTCGGCACACTTTTCTGATCTTCATTTGGTAAGTTGAGCACTTCCAATGGATATCCAGATACCTTCCAAGTTCCATTGATTTTCTTATTGTTATAATTCACTGGACTTAAAATACCCTGTAAATATATTAATTAGGTTATTGTGTTAATTTATTTTTGGGTGTATGATTGCCGTGTCCCGGTTTCAATCCCAGGGTCGGGCGGTATTAAATTTGGTGGTCAAAATTGGTTACCTCTAGTATAAATAAACAAATAATAAGGAGACATTTTTATTAAGTAATAGGTTGGATTGTCCTATTAGAAACCACTGGATGGGTGTACACGTACGGCGTGATACGAGTTTTACCATGACAATATATGTACATAGTATCTCTGTGTGTGTGTATGTTAGTAAATGTTATTGTGTTGTACCTAAATGTTATTGTGTTGTAAATGCTGTTGTGTTGTAAATGTATTAGATATTTGTATTATTATTGGTATTTTTCACTAACATAGTTCATAAGAAGAATTGTTACTAACATAATGGATTTTTTAATGGTCTGAATAAAAACTATTATTATTATGCTCTTCTCTTTTTTAACAAAAGAAAGTATAATAACAAACAGAACGTCACAGAACAAGTTTGTGGCATATTGTGCTTGTATAAAAAAAAGTAAAAATAAACAAATGGATAGATAAAAATAATTTCAGTGCAATGAACGACAAATCGACATTAATATATACCAATTATCCTCAAAACAGATGGCCATCACAGTTTAAGGTTACGTAGAGATAATAAACATTGGACTAAAGTAAGCGGTCTGTAATGCCTCTGTTGTCATACCTATCATTAAGTATAGTCTGTATCCACTGCGATTAACTCACATATCTTATCTATGGGATGTTATCGTGAAACGACCGAAATACTCATATACTTATTTCATTCATATTTTACCGATCAAAGAACACCTATAATATTCACACACAATTTAGGTTTGTAGGTCTGAAGTTAGGGCAATCCACGGGCACTTAGATATCCTACCAAAGACCTTTACGAAAATAGCGAACTTCTATTTGTCAGAAAATTGTTTATTTTGCTGGTAACCTTAAAATTACATAAAATAATACCTTTCAATCCCATTGAACAAACTACTAGGCGAAAGAATAAGGTCGCCCCCCATCAACAAACCAAAACAAACTTTGCTAAACGGCAATTTTATATTATATCAGCGTAAGTACATCTATAATAAATTAAATGAACAGCTAGATATTCACAAACTAAAACTATCAGAATGCAAGAAAGAAATATGTATAATTAGTACCCTAAGGCTTTTTAAAATAAAGAATTTTGAATTTTTTTGAAGCCAAAGTTTTGTGGGATTCAATTGTGAGTAAAGGAAGTGGCATAAACACATATCTACACTCTTACATTATTGTTCTGTGATTATCTTTTTCAGACAAAAAGAAACACAAATAGGTGGACCGATAGAAGATAAATATATTTACCAGTCATTCTACAGTACCACCTACCGGCTCCCATTCTGAATCTATACTATCTAGGCATAGTTCTGGGTGTTGCTTGCGTCCATAGGCTACAGTAACTGTGTTTTTTTAAACTATTATAGGTAGGTACTACCAAGCATACGGCCGCCTGATGGTAAGCAGTTACCGTAGCCTGTGGAGTGGACGGTTGCAACACCAAGGATGTATTCTTAAGTAGCATAAAAAAAATTAATAACTCCATACAAACTTACAACATAAATTTTTCCATTGTATACCGCAAACCACACGGGTTATCAATACTTCCCAAAATAAAATTATGAAGCACTAAAACAGCTGATCGAAGTAGGTCGCGGGCAACGGCCAGTTCACTACGATAAGATACGGAACTCATTGTTGCCAAGTTGTCAAGGTATAATAGTTACAAAAAAGAAGACCACAGACACATGCAGTCTGTGGCTTAGTTTATGTGTGTCTGAGCGTGACAACAGGGGCCGTACCATGTCGTGGTAAAATGAGAGTAGTTCGAGCGCGAAAGAGGGACGGAGCTAGATAGCGTTTATAGCACTATCCCTCTTTCTCGATCTTAAGACTGACGTTTAACACGCCATGGTACGGCCCCTGGGGCAGTAACATGCCAGTATGCCGATTTATTTCCGATTTCAATTTAAAAATCCGGAAAATGACAATATTATTACTTACTAGCTGCTACCCGCGGCTTCGCCTGTGTGGATTTCGGTAATCGCGATTAAAACCAACATATATTATTCGCTATTCCAGACTATAATCTATCTCTATGCCAAATTTCATTCAGTTCCGTTCAGGTTTAACGTGAAAGAGTAACAAACATCCATACATACATTCATCCATCCTCACAAACTTTCACATTTATAATATTAAAGTAGGATATTTAAGGTTACCATTGTTTCAAATTAGTTACTATATGTTCTACGCCTATCGCCTCACCTACTGCCACCATTTAGTCACAAAAATATCCACTGGCGCGCCACTCGCGCTATCTTTAGGTCAGCCAACTTGGATTGTTATACAGACATTTTAGTCAGTAAAAGAACAGGTTATCAAAAATTATTATAAAATAATGAGTTAAAACGTTTAGAAAAAATATTTACCTTATAATCATGTAATTCACTTCCATAATTAATACGTCCTTGGTTTTCGACAAGTAAAGATAACACTGAACCTGATTTGGTAGATATTTGTAGGGTGTAGTCCTTATGCATCCTGTCTATTCGACCTTGGTACACCTGAGGGATACGACACAAAGATCATGTTTATTTAAGACCAACAAAGAAAATTGTACAAAAAATCACTGTCAAAACTAAGTACCAACTTCTTCTTTTGTGTGTATAAATACTGACTGAACGACATGCCAAATGCCAATGCATAGTGCACTGGCATTTGGCATGTCGTTCAGTATTAGACTCTTTTTTTATACTTATTCATTTAAAATATAGCTGTGTCAAGTGGCGTACACTTAAGGAGCTTTATGTCAAGCAGTGGACTGCTATAGACTGATGATGATGACGATTTAAATATGAATTTCTCGAATTTCCTATTTTCAATTTGTTAGCACGTGAAACAAGCATTGTTTGGATTTTAGGTATTACCTGCCACGTAATTAAATTGTGAATTTCTATAATATCGGGATATGGTGTCCTGCGAAGAACGGACTTTTTAACAACCTAGCCTTAAGCAGTCCATTGCTGTACATACGCCTCTCGAAGTGTAGGTAACCCACTTAAAACCCAAAGATGATGACCGCGGTCACCTAGGGTTACCGCGCATATACTAGCTTAAACCATTTGGCTATTATTACGTCCAGCTAACCTTTTTGCTTATTTTACCTATCTATATCAATAAACTTATGTAAAAATTTACATACCCCATCAACAAACACAAAAATCCGATCTCGCGGACGATTTATTTTCAACAACCCATTATCTGCAGCGACCGTGGTCTCATACAGCATCAGTCCAGCTCTCTGACGTAACTGCTCAAAGGTAGGCAGAACAGATCCATTCACCTCACCATACGCTTTGCTCAAAGCTGTTCGTCCCTCTGTACTCAACAGGCTTAGTTTAAATTTGAAAAGGACTGGTCCATAGTTTCCTTTAGGGCTTGGCTTTGGAGGCTCAATGCTTTCATTTACAAAGTTATACTGAAAAGATAAGTATATAAGTAATTAGTTATAAGTCTACTCGCCCGATAATATATCTTTTATTTAGTTACTTTTAGGATACCATGCTCTTAATCAAGTTTTAAATTTAAGAGGTAAGAGAGATAAGGCTCCATATTTTATTAGTTTACCTGCAAGTCTTATATAGAATAAAAAAATAAATATTTATTTATGCTAGCTAGCCCGTTTGGAGTAGGACCTCCATCTAGACCAGCCAAATAAGAGCAAGTGTTGACAAAAAATGGGTTTAAGGGCATCACTACAAAATCTATACCTAGCCAAATGAACGGGACCTGAAGTGTGCATGCTCTTCAGGTAGCGTTCTTTGGAAAAAGCCACGGCTAGTTTAAGACATTATTACATAAATATTATATCCGAATAAAGTATTTACCTTCTTTAATTTGTCCCTTATCAGAAAATATTTGGGCGTAGGATCACCAGCTTCGGTCAAAGGAGAATCGTAATCATACGAAGTGATGTCTGGCTGGTAAGTGCCACCGAAATTTGCTCCTAAAAACAGCATTAACATTGAGCATATATATATAAAAGCCTTATATGTCCTACTACTGGCGACGGATCTCGTCTTCTGGGCAACGTCATAAATTATATATACTTACTACAACCATTTTTACTTGAAACATGGTATGGCAATGAATACAACAACGTTTACTCGCGACATGGCACAGAAATTAGCAAGGCGCTTCGTGACATTTGCTATTAAGGCTAAACAAGAGTGACCAGAGTGACCACTAGAGTTAAATATACTGAATAGATAGATGACTGCCTTGGTGGTCCAGTGGTCGCAGTATTCGCCTGCTGTGCACGAGGTTGTGGGTTCGATTCCCACACAGGACAAAACTTTGTGTGACCCACAAAGAGTTGTTCTGAGTCTGGGTGTAATTTGTGTCTGTTAATTGTAAAGTCCCCCGCGACACAGAGCTTGTTCTCTAGTGCGGGAGTTGTCTTTAAAAAAAAAAAAAAGATACCATACTGACCACTGACCCATGTATATAACCTCATTATAGCAGTTATTTGTAGGTACACATTATTATTGGTTCAATATATGTATTTAATGACACTTACAAATACCTACGTACATTGGTATAATTTTGTTCAGTTCTAATTTTATACCTTTCGTGTTATTTGAAGCCCAAATGGGCTACATGACGTCACACGTCAAAAATCACTCAAACTGCAGAAAGCCCTATCGGGCTTCTGCTATCCTTACGACTTAATCTATTTTTATAGACTAAGTTTTTGTTGAATATAAACATATTATCATGTCATTAGTGTTTTAGGACTTAAGCACTTTGACAATCCCGTGGGACCAAGAGTTTTTTCCAGTTTTCAGTTTTGTTTTGTTTGTAGTGCTTATTTAGGTATTAAAACTATAATTAAACGTTTTCCTATACCAGGGTTGCTCCTGTCATAAAACCCTATAATCATAAACACACGGTACACACGGTATTGCTAACGCTCATAAGTTACGGTACCTAATAAACCATCAGGCAAGTCGTATGCTTGTTTTCTACCTAAGTTTTAAAAAAAGTGTAAGCAAATTTTTGTAAAGCTGTGCGTTCTAATCTTTGGAAGTTCCGGCCCGATTAGGAAAATAATTTTTTATATTTGGTAGGTAGCCTAATTCCTGAGAAAGGTTATTGGCTATTTAACACCACGCCATGAAACACAGAGAACCCGACTCAGGATGGCATCCAAATTTAAAGAAATGTTTTCCTGACCTATTCCATCATAAAGCCCTGGTGTAAAAAAGTGCGTCGACAACATGCAAGTGATATTGGTATTGCATCTATAAGCTACAGTAACTGCTTAACAACAGGCAGGCCGTAAGCTTGTTTGCCACCCAAGTAGTAATAAAAAAAATGAACGTTGGTGAAACAGCTAGTTATTTATAAATTCTGAAAATAAATAATTTATTGTATACCTGCGGTAAATTCAAAATTGGTACCACCAAAAAACATGTAGAAGTTAACATGGGCACCGTAGTCGAGGATATATCCGAGGCTGTTAGCCACGGAGCTCGGGTCCCCAGTTGCGAATCGCTCGCCCCAGTGCGTCAGCCACCCCGTGTAAAACTCCGAGTTCATCAGCGGACCGTGAGGCATGAACTTCCGTAAATTTTCAAAACTTGTTTTCAAATCTGAAGCTGAAAAATGAATAATTGGGCTTTAACTATCGATATCTGAAGATTTGTATCTTAATTGTTAAATAATACTCTCAATTTAGAGGGTTTGAGGAAGCGAGACAGCAATAGATTTGCTTAATATCTATTCTTTATTCTCAAATTTCTTGCAGCCCAAGCTACCCATATTTCTTGACATAATATAAAAAAAATCAAAGTAGCTTCCGTTGTCTGTACGCTTCGACCTTTTAAACTTCGCAACGGACTTTAATACCGTTTTCAGCAATAGATAGCGTGATTCAAGAAAAAGGTTTCTATGTACAATACATGCATGTTATATTTACATTAAAAAACCGAAACTATATTATATAAAGGTAAAGTGAGTAAGTTAGAATGTAGGGCATAATTTCTTAAACAAGATCTCAGTCCAATTCTGTCCTTTTTACATTATTATAAAGCTACACTATCTTCGAGTGCTATAGGTTTTTATCGACATACCACGTAAGAGAAGCTAGTTTTACATGAATTTTCACCTGAGATAGGTCCAAAATCAATAGTAGTAAGAGTGTTTGGCACATATCCGGAGCTGACGTAGCTACTACCGTTTCCATCTGTGGTGTATAAGAGCGCCTTATCACCTACATGCTCAGCCAGCATATCACGGACTTGCAACTTGTACGTCATGTCAGCACCATAGCTGCCATATTCATTTTCTACCTAGAAGAAGCGAATAAAAGAAATTGCATCAATGTAACAAGGAAATTTGATCTAAAACAGAGGCTTTGTCTATTACGGATATTTCTTAAATATAACAGAGGCATGGAATTATAAAAGCAGGCAATACCGATTAGGGAAGAACCTCCACCTTACATAAGTCTGGAAGAGATCGCTTTTAGTGATAAGACTGCCCATTGTACAGCTAACTATTACATGAAACTGATTTTTATACTGTTGTATTTTTGCTTGGTGTACAATAAAGAATATTCTATCTATCTATCTACAGCCAAATAACTACACACAATGATAAAGTTGTGTTACTGTGCGTAAGTACAGGTCATCAGTGCTCATTTAGAAGTGTAATGGGTAGCGACAAAAAGAAAAAGAAGTTATCAGAATCTCGTGTAAAACAGCCTTTCTATTTCTGGTAAACTCCGATAAGTCAAAAACTTGAAATTTCAGCAAGAATTTGTATTGAGACCCTGAGAAAGGAAAAGGTTTTATTCAAAAAGTAAAGCTACACAGAATACAACGAAGTACACCACTGTGTATAGTTATATGGCTGTGGTCTCCTATAAGGCGGAGATCTTACCACGGCAGGGCTTTCTCGTTTGTAAAATGCATTACCTCTCTTAAAACTAACGAACTAGTCGAGTACCTACAGGCAGAGAAGAGATAGGCATCTGCTCACTATTATAGTTATTCATTCAGGCGTCAACACGGAATAGATGCCAACTGCTATTTTGAGACTAAAACCTAGTGATCATTCCACACATAACAATGACTGAATCATGAATCGATTACAAAACGGACTCTTGATTAAAAGAATTGATAGCCTAATGTTTAATGAATATTACCAAGGTCATCTTTGAGATATTAGACAGGTAACCTTTTTCCTAACTAGATAGACTTTACCAACTGCAAGCGGTTCGGAGTTTCATCATTATATTTTTTACAATTAATTAATCATTTAGTGACATTTCGTAACTTGCGTTTGATTTCATGGCTACCCTAAATCTCAAGACGTTACAAAGACGCTTTTAAAACATCAATGTCTATTTGTTTTTAAGATTTTTTCATTAATGTCTTGCGCTTCTAAGCACATGCTTACTTTGCCGTAGGGACAATTTAGGATAGACAAGCACAAGAATCACACGAGACGTTTCCCTTCTCAATTAGTAGGTATGCCATATAAGTATATTGCCAGTGTTAAAAATACCTGAACTAAAATTATGGGTCCGCCATTGCCATACAATAATGGTGACACTTGTGAAAACAACTTATTGATCCAAATCTTAGCTTCGTGCTGGTAATCTGAAAATAGGACAATGTTATAATATAAACAGTTAAATTGGTGTGGCCTAAAGTAACACAGTGGGTCCCAAATAAGTAGGTAGGGATGGCGTGATGAGCTTGATATAAGTGATTGACTTCAAGTCCCCAGTGGAACAGCCCCTCTAGACAAGTGGCATAAACGGTAGTCGACTCGTAAAAAACTTACGTCAAAGACCATACATTTGCTTTTTTGACTTTTCGATTCGTCTACCGTTTTTGCCACTTGTCTAGAGGGGCAGGGCTTATTCTCTTCTTGCGGGAATAGTCGATATATCATTTTGTGTTGTGTTATCAAATGAATTTCACTCGACACCGTGACAGCTGCCCGCAATTAAAATAAACCGTCAGGTCGGATTGGGTGTCACCCCCGCGGCCCTACCCACTACGTCACTGGGCTATGGTATCTGCTTACCATCAGGAAGCCGTAAGCTTGTTTACCTACCAAGCTAAAGCGGATGATAGATAGAGAATGAAAATTAACTTACTTTTATCAGTAGTCCTTAATTTTATGTTTGGATATTTGCCAAGAAGCCAGTATGGCAATCCACCCTTGCAAAAAAAGAAAAAAAAAACACTTATAAAACAATAAATTATTTATTCTTATTAACCAAACTGATAGGTATATATTACTTAGATATACCTACATAATTGAACGAATTAGCGAAACAAGCGAAATTCTCCAAGTCTACAAAACAACTCAACGAACTAGCATTTTGTATGTATAAATGTACATATGTTCGACGATAACTTGACTATCGTTTATAGGAACGTCCATGTATTTTTGGTAGGTGAATGAATGATACAAAAATATTATTTAAGTTCGAACATGAGCCGAATCGGTTAAGAGGTTGCTGAGGTATAGGAGTATATCGCGACTTTACAGTTTGGGGCGAACGTAGTTATTACTAATGATTTGTCTGACACGTTCACAACCCATTAATATTAACTAGGTATATTATATGAAGCACAACAGTTTTTTAGGAGAATATTTCAGAATAAAATGTAAATATAAACACTCATAATGGCAATGCTACATTTCGTGATTTATTTTTATTTATTTATAACATATTTAGGTATAAGTAAATATTAGATACTAAAAATTCAATACCAGTGCATACTACGAATCACGAATACGATGATTATTAAGTGTGCATCCGCATTAGTTAGAAAAATACACATTTAAATATAAACGTGTAATAATTAAGCTGACAAAGATTTATGATCACATACCAGGTCCCTTTCACCACAGATGTAGGGGCCGACTCTCAGCAACACGTGCAAGCCCTCTTCGGCAGCTGTTTGTATGTATTTTACGATATCACGGTCACCATCGAACTTGTACTGCCCCTCTTCTGGTTCGTGGTAGCTCCATTCAACATAGCTAATAAGAAAAAAGAAAAGACCGGTTAATGCATTGATATATATTATGTACAATATTATTATGTGTTCCACTAGATGAGCAAATACCGCGGAAACGTGCTACCCAAACTATATCAGACTCCCGGCGCGGCGTATGCCCGAGCGTCTTTTATATTTCATATGGAAACTACACCAAGCTTGTCAATGCAAGTAATGTCACTGTCTCCACTGAGGTAAACATAAAGAGTAGAAAAACCCTTACAATATATTTTATGTTTAGATACAGCCAGACATGCAACAGATGATAAGTGCACAGCCGTAGTGCAAGGCGCATAGTTCGACAGTAATAACCAATGACGTGAATCCACCAATCCTGTGATTGGTTCATTGTTGCGTCCCGCCCGTCGCACCCCGCACATACCACCAAAGAGACCTAAAAAACGCTTTTTGCGCATTTGTCAAGATGTTTGGCTATTATAACAACGCAAAGAAATAATTTCAACATTTTGCTGACTTTTTATTGTTTTAAATTTAAAAATTTAATTCAATCTTTTTACAATACTTACGTGGCTACAGAGTTTAGTCCAGCAGCTTTCACCTTATGTAGTCGATCTCTCCAGTAGGCTGCTGGCAATCGAAAGTAATGTAAAGATCCTGAGACGATGTGGAGCGGCTGCCCATCCAACATAAACTGATCACCCACTATACTGATGTTACGATTTACCTGCACATCTGCTGGTTTCTACAAAAAAAAGCATTTATAAAATCGGGTTTTTATTATTTATCAATGATTTTTAGAAGATACACTATAGTATAAAAATGTTTTTTTTTTTTCACTATTTAAATCGAAATCCAAACTATTTTATTATCCGCGAAAAGTTCAGGTGGCCATCTGTGGTCTTCTTGATCAGTTCCACTTGACCAAATTATACTTTTGTGAATGTATGATTACATGTCTTAAAAAATTGAAATTAAATGTATATAATAATAATTTATTTATTATAATAATAATAATTTATTTCGGCATTTAAAATAAAACCATAGATAATACATCAATTAAGCACAAAAATATTACATAAATTAAGACAAGACATTAAATTATAAATTACACAGAAATTAAACATATTAGCCTTCTTTCAGAATGTTCTAAATTTTTTTTATTTGTTGAATTTGAACACTAAACATTGGTTTATTCTGTGTGCCCTTTGGCAAAGATCTCCTCCAACACTCTCCAGTATAGTTTTTTCTATGCTAGTTTAGTCCAGGTTTTTCCAGCTGCTCCAACCATCTTCCCATCGTCTGCATAGTTTTCCTGTCTTTCTTTTTCCCTCTCTTGGGTACCACAGTGTTACTTTTTTATTCCACTTCTCTTCTACTTTAATTACATGGCCAGCTGATTTCCACTTTAATGATTTTATTTTAAGCACCACATCTTGAACCTTTGTAGCTTTTCTAATGATGCTATGGCCGCAAACTGACAGTTGTGATTGCTCGGTGACGGCACATACGATTGCTAATCGTCAAAAAGGCTCGGTTTTCGCTCTTACGGAATACCGATTGTCAATCTGACAGCCAGATTTTACTCCAATTTTCAATCTAACAGCCAGATTTTGCTCTGTTTTCGCGGTCGCTCTGTTTTCGCTCTTACGAAATACCTCTGCCGATTCCGCTTTCTATGCGGACGCGGGTGAGCGTTTTCTATCGTACGGTTTAAGTCTTTTTCGCTGACCATATCAATGATATTGGATAACATAATAAATATTTATTTACAACGCATATGAATTTAATTCAAGAGCATTTATACTCGTCGTTTTTGTGTTAGATTTATGATACTGAGGTTATACTTAACATTTATTTTCATTAGAAAGTACTCGTACAATTTGAATAAAATTTATACCTTCGTACTTAGGTATTAGGGTTTTAATGTTAGTAGGGTTTTACTAAGTTTGTGTACATACAGTCTTGTCTGAAAAGTGTGAATTTACAAGAAAACGATGAGCTCGGTTGCCATGGTTCTATGTATTTACTACTGTAATAAATACATAGGTACCTACATATATATTTCGGCAATGTAACGTCTTTACCATTACGCAAACTTAGATTTAAACTTAATAATATTAATTATTTTTATTTTATCGTATTGTATATAACTACAATTACCGCCAATATGTACGTTCTCTAGACAAACATAATGAGTACTTACCTATCTATTGTGAACATTAATTTTGTCAACACAACGTTATTGCGCTATTTATCCTGTTGGCTTTAAAAGGTGAAACTAATAAGAAGGTCAAAGACTTGCACTTATTTATAGATATAGAATTAATCTGGGGTCCTCAGCACTGGCGTAGTTTGGATATCAGCAGTAAAATATTTCGGCGTCCCCTTATTTAGTTATTTCAATTAAAGAGACTTAAATATAGGTACAGTTATTTAAGTAGGTACCTACCACCGATTGTACACTTATTTAACTTTAGAATTGTTAATATATAATGTTAATATAAAATAATATATACCATTTGTATTATTTACTTGATGTGCAAAAATAAATATTTCAATCAATCTACTGAAGTATCTAAATGCAATAGAAAGACAACTACACAACAGTGTACTTGCGTGTGAGTACAGGTCTCCAGCGAAATGTACATCAAACTATAAATTTACGCAAAAAAACACTTCCAAAGATCAAATAGCAAAAATAAAATAAAAAATATAGAACATACTTGATGTAAATCCATATTATTAAACAGGAAAATCGTATGAAAATACTTCTAATTTTATTATACGACTATATGAATTTGAGTTTTGACACACTAGGACTCGACGAGCGGGCGAAACGGGCAATGATCTCATATAGGTATTAGCTACTTAATAAATTTACCACAAGACTTGCATTGCTAGGTATTTCCATCAGACCACGTAGTGACCGCGTACTCAGATAAATAAGACCTGCCAAGCCGAATGTATCACATTTCACTTTTTTATACTACTTGGGTGGCAAATAAGGCTTGCATTCGAATATTCGGAGTGTAGAATATTCGAATAATAAGCTACTTCGAATATTCGTGTCTCAAGCGGCGCAAATATGAAAGTCTCGGTGAGACTTATATTTTTGAGCCGTTTGGGGTCGAAACTCTAGGACCATGGGGTCCAAGTGCCCACAAACTGTATCGTGAGATATCTAAGCGGTTAGTCGAGTCATTTCACGATCCTAAGGCTGGCCTTTACCTTGCAATCGTGGAAATGTGGCCAGTCTTTTGGGCACCTTTCCTCAGAACTGCGACCTCAATCAGATATTCTATTTACCTATAGTTTAATACTTTTAAATACAATATCTGATTGTTTTAGGTAGTTTAGGTTAAGTTACTTTTATTTTAATAACTATTCATGTAAATTTCTTATGAAATAAAAAAAAACTGTAATAATCGAATATTCGTCTGTTTTTCTAAACACTTCAAATCAGAAATTTGATGTGTGAATCCCGAAAACGTTGAAGAAGAAGCCTAAGAGCAAAAGCTAGATAATAAGATTAAAACGCATTTTGTTTTTGAACAATGTAGCATTGATCTGCCCCTCTAGACAAGTGGCATAAACAGTAGTCGAATCGAATAGAGTAGAAAGCAATTGTATGGATAAGTTAAGAGAGGTAGGCCATCATACTAGCGAGCAGGCCCGACTGAGGAAGAACCGCCACCTTACAGAAGACAAAATAACTGCACACACCAGTGTCATTGTGTTTCTGTGTGTAAGTACAGGTCTCCAGTGCGCGTGCGGTAGGGAAGCTTTATAAAGGAAACGTTTTCCTATCATAGGGATCCAACATCTTAAGGCGCTGATAACAGCCGAATAACTTAAAAGTTTTTTTTATCAAAATCTGTTTCATTTATCACAATAAAAAATATATTTGTTGTTCTTTACAATATTGACGATAATACAGCTGTATCCGAAATACATTTTATTAAAAAGACATACATGAAAAAAAAAAAAGTCAGTCACCCCTTAAAATGTTTAATTATTTAAACTTTTTGCACATAAAACAATTGTAGGTACAACAGCGGACTTAATGCCTGAGGCATTATCTACCAGTCAACTTTTATGATAACTAAAATGTATGATTTGAAATAAAACAGCCTTCACAAATATATAAGTAAATAATATACTAATAATAAATATATTTTAATTCTATAAATAGATAAAATATTTCGTTCATTTATTCAATTGCCTCTTCAGCACATCACCGCTCCGCTTGCCCAATTTTGCGTTGAAGTCCACCATGACAACAGTGTAGTGGGTCTCGGTGCTGTGTGGCTTTGGAAATTCATACATAGCTTCGAACTCCGCGGTAATTAATAATAGAGGAATCGCACATTGAGAGTAAACAACGCCTCGGTAAACTATGCAGAAGTTATTGCTATTTATTTAATATCGTCAAACGGTAACCAACATTAGCATATTTTTCAAATAAAATGTCTACAGGAATAGTATTATTAAAGTACTTTACTACCCCAAGAGTTTGCTGTTCTTACTCGAATAATATCGTTATCGTAATATATTGAAAAACTTGTTTAACACTTGTAAATATGTAGGATGTTTCACATTTTTTTAATGAATATTTAAGAAACTAGCATTCCGTTACAGGTTTACTGGTTCTTAAATACTCAAAATTTATAAATTTAGTAAAATTTTATACCTAGCTTATACTATCTTGGGAATAAATATTTTAGTTTTTAGGGTTCCGAAATAAACAAGGAACCCTCATAGTTTCGCTATGTCCGTCTGTCTGTCCGCAGCTTATTAGCTCAGAGACCCTTAGTCCTAGAAAGCTGTTATTTGGCACAAATATACATATTAGTCATGCCAACAGAGTGGTAAAATAAAATCTTTTTTTAGTGTACCTCCTGTACATGTATAGTGGGGAGTTTTATTTTTTTCTCAACTACGCCATTGTGTGGAGTATCATTGAATAGGTCATTCAAAAATGTTGATGGTTTATTGAGACGATTTTTTGATTGAAGGATTCGTTAAGCTTTTATGTGGTATTTTTTTGTTAGAGTCAAGTGCGAATCTGCAATTGTGGGGTTTTGTCTCAAACCTTTCTATTTAATTTTATTACCGGGTTTTTTTCCTAAATAAAAAACTAATCACGAATAGTGCAAATGCTTTTGTAATTTTCGTAATTTGTTATAGGTCTAGGGGTAGAAATACCTAACCATATAATAAAATGATCAGTAGGTTAGGTTAGGTTAGAACTACGACCCCCTACAAAAGCTAATATTTACAGTCATACGAACAAGAAAATTTTCATATTAGGTATCACATAATTTTATACCTACGAAATTTTAACATTCAATATTGAAATATTGAATGAAAAAACGTGAAGTGTGGTGCGGGTGTGATTCCCCTACCCCTTCCTCTGCTACCTCCTCCCCCGAGACTCTTTTAAGGCGACTTATTTCAAGACTTACCTACCGAAATTGTACCATCGTCCTGTAATCTCAGAAGTCATGAGCTGCTGAAACCGTACCTTATTCTTAGGCCGCATTATTGTGATTGATAATTTCGGAACCCTACATTGTGCGTGACCTGAGATGCTCTTGGCCAGTTTTTTATACTATTTCAGTGACAAACAAGTGTTACGGTATGGCCCATATCCGTAGCCTATCGACGCGTGTCGTTGCTATGCTATATGATCGATATAATTAATTACTTACCAAAACTAAATACATATAGGTACTTATTAAATAGAGCAATTACCATATGGCTGGTGTTATGTGATTAAAATAATTCTGTTTTTCGTCATCCAGATGACGATGACAGATAGCCGATTGTGGCGGATCAAATAACTGTTAATAAATAATTTACATTTCAGGAAACGTACCATGACACCCATATTGCGAATTATTTTCGATCTTCGACACTAATTCATTTGCCAAATTATTTTAAGACAAAGTACTAAAATAAAGAAACTGTAAATTTTGTTTTTAAGCTGTCAAAACGTTACCAAAACGCACGTAGAAAACGCTTGATCGTTTTTTTTTTACAGCTCCCGCACTAGGGAACAAGCCCTGTGTCGCGGAGGACTTTACAAACATACAACTAGCGGACAGAAAGTACACCCTGACTCAGGACAACTATTTACGGATCACACTTTTTTTTCAGTTTTGTTTTGCAGTAGTAAATGGCGAGGTAAACACTTAAGCCAACCGTGCATTCGAATCCTTAAAAAAAAATCTGTGCAATCGATTGAAATTATTGATTGATATGAAATATTCAGAACCCACTTAGTACTTGGCTGCAATATAAACGTCCGGCCTATTTTGCATGAAACTAACCTATGACCTACTAAAACGTATCTAATTGGTCAATTATGAACAATTAGAACTATGTTACTGTGTCGTAGTATTTTTTTTTTTTTTTTTTTGTTTTTTATACTACTTGGGTGGCAAACAAGCATACGGCCCACCTGATGTTAAGCAGTATCCGTAGCCTATAGACGCTTGCATTACCAGAGGTATCACTTGCGTGTTGCCAACCCATTTTTTTACACCAGGGCTTTAAGATGGAAGTAACCCTGGGATAGGAATACGTATCTTTCAAAACGCATTCCTAAATGAGCGCTGGAGACCTGTACTCACACACAGGAACACAACTACACCGCTGTGTGTAGTCATTTGGCTGTGGTCTTCTGTAAGGTGGAGGTCCTTCCCCAGTCGGGCTTGCTCGCTAGTATGGTGCCCTACCTCTCTTATGTTGTTTACTTTAGACATTGCCGTCATTCTTTAAAAAAAACTTGACTTGACTTTGATATATATACCTACACGTCACTTCAAGACGTAAAAAAGCAGTGGACAATTCGACCAAACTCAGGAGTAGAAATTCCTAAGTTCGGTCAATTTGTCCACCAATTGTGCCAGGAGCTCCTATTCGTGGCACAATTGGTAAGTATAAGTACGCTGGGCCGGACCCGAGAGGCGCAAGTTCAAATCCTGCTCCGGCTTCGACTTCTTAACAAAAATATCGAAGCAGGATTAGTTATTGTGTAAGTATGAAGTTCAACGTTGAAAAAAGTGATTTTAATCCCTGATTTAAAACAAAGGTTGCTTATTAAGTTTGGCGTTCTGGTTTTGACTAAGTATTTTTTTTTTTTTTTTTTTTTTTTATACTACTTGGGTGGCAAACAAGCATACGGCCCGCCTGATGTTAAGCAGTATCCGTAGCCTATAGACGCTTGCATTACCAGAGGTATCACTTGCATGTTGCCAACCCATTTGTTTACACCAGGGCTTTAAGATGGAAGTAACCCTGGGATAGGAATACGTTTCTTTCAAAACGCATTCCTACATGAGCGCTGGAGACCTGTACTCACACACAGGAACACAACTACACCGCTGTGTGTGGCTGTGGTCTTCTGTAAGGTGGAGGTCCTTCCCCAGTCGGGCTTGCTCGCTAGTATGGTGCCCTACCTCTCTTAAAAATACAAGTACAAACAATACAAGTTTCACTTTGTCAATTTATTGTTGTAATGAGTGAGATCAAGTTTAATTTTAACTTTGAGTTCATCGCGTAAGAAGCTAAATAATACCCTCTCACTCTGCAAGGAGCCTTTTAAATACCTAATACTTATGTACCTTATGCTTATAGGTACCCACCTTGTGAACCGGCTCCGACAGTCTTTGATGTCTTCTGTGTACCACTTGCACGACTGAAGGTTCCAAATTACCAAAAGCCTCCACTTTCAACGAAGTGTTCCTCACTACAGTCCACAGTGAAACTATTACAAAAACCCGCCATTGTAACTGCATTTTGTTCTGTAACAAAAATTATACTTAGATTTGGAATACGCATATCGATATTTTTTGATCGAGTCAAAAATGTGTACGGAATTATATTATTCCTCCAATCCTGACCTTTAGGCCCGGCCTTAGATGGTGAACACACTATTTTGCCTAATGTAACGCAACGCTACGTATGAGCGCGAAGCCCTTATTTTCAAGCAATGGAACTAGGCGTGCGTGAAACGCTAAACGCCGGCGAACGGCACGCGTGGCGCCCGCCGCGCCGTCACGCGTTTTAGTGCGTCCACCTTAGACTAATAGAATAATTATATTGAACAGCCCACACAGAACATTAAAGTAACTAAGTAAATATAAGCGATTCAACTATCTCTTCTAAGTAATATAATGCAAAAGTAACTTGTTCTTTATACCTAACTATAAATATAATTATCTTCATGAATCGTATTTGAGTGTGTGCACACTCACGTTACTCACGATAATTTGCCGTGGATGGATAGATGCTATATTCACCATATATTATGCTGTTGATATCCGGTAACATTGCCAACTAAACCCAAAAAATAAACTAAGTATATAGCGAGCTCTCAGAATGCTGGTTATGGACCAGCTGTAAGAAATAAGTATAAATGTTACTAAACTATTATAAAATCGTTATTAAGCGTTATTATTGTTACGTAATTTACACACTTAGGTAGGCACTTAATTAAAAATGCCATGCTTTAACTGTACACCAACGTTGTGACCAACTTTTAATTAAAATTGGTAGTAAATAAATTATTAAAAATTATCAGTGAGCATCGTGTCTAATTGAAAGTAACTTTGTGAGCACAATTTCACACACTGTCCCGCGACAACAGACGCGATCCTTCGACCGCGCGTTGCCGCGTGGATTATGCCGCGTCTCCGTCCGATATGTGGTATCGCGAAGCAATAAATAACACATGGGATGGCAAGCGAAGGAGCACAGGATATGGATTCAACGAAGAAGAAACTAGAAAAAGAAATTATAACGCCCGTTGCAAGACAGTGTGTGTTCCACCTTACGTAAGCCTGCTTGGACCTGCTTGGACCTTAGTCCAAGCAGGTACTCGTACCTATCATTAGTATGGTTGCGCAGGCTTGTTTTCCATATCATGTGACATTGCTGGGTATAGGTCTCAAAGGGCAGCAGACAGTAGAAAATGTTTAATTTCAGTAACAACAATATTCTAGTATTTTAGCACGCAAGTTTTAGTCATGTCATTCTATTGAGGGATTTTGGTGTTTAAAATGTATTGTTTACCGTTTACCGGTAAATATTGTTTTAAAATAGCAAATTTATACGAATTGCAATTACATCTCAATACTTAGGTATAAATAACTAACGTCAAATAGCAATTAAATAAAATTTCATTACAAATAAATGACTTAAAAAAACTAAAAAACCTGACTGTGGTAAAATAATCTTCCGAATTTCAAATTAAGATTGACAATAACCCGCTTTAAGGACATCATAGTACTGCGTCAGTACTAATCACGCCACAAAGTAGAAATATTGTTTTTAGAAATTAATTTAATCCTATATGATATAAAACTTTCACAATAATAATGATTTTACTTATTTTCCCACATTACTACAGGTTACTTTTTATTTTTATGTAAATTTTACGCGAGAGTAAAGTTTATGAGGTAAAGGTCACGAACATAAAATACTTTGTATCTGCTTTTGAGACGTTTTTTTTATACTACATAGTAATCTTGATAATGACATCGTGTCGTAAACTTATGTTAAAACTATGGAACAAGCCTGTGTCGCAGGGGATTTTACAAACATACAATTCACGGACACAAATTACACCCAGACTCGGAGCAAACATATATGGATTTGCCTTTTATTATTCGGTTTTTATTTTAGGTTTCGACTACCGTTTATGCCACTTTACTAGTTTGTTTTTCCACTTGCCATAGTAGTTTGGGGTTATATTTTCTATCTTTCTTAGTCTTTTTTTTATAAAAGGACAACTCCCGCACTAGAGAACAAGCTCTGTGACGCGTGGGACTTTACAAACATACAATTAACGGACACAAATTACACCCAGACTCAGAATAATTCTTTGTGGGTCACACAAAGTTTTGTCCGGAGTGGGAATCGAACCCACAACCTCGTGCACAGCAGGCGCATACTGCGGACACGGGACCTCGAAGGCAGTCAAACTATTTATTGGAAAGCCTTACGTAGCCTTTATTAGTCCAGTCTATCGTTACTAAAAGGAATTTTAACTAAGTACATCGAAACAATTTCCTATTCACATCCGTTACATCAATTACTAAAAAAAAGTTTTGGTTTACGTCGCTTGAACTACTCATAGTTACAATCAATTCACATTTGGGAAAGTAACTTTCTCATATATCTAGAATTAATCTCATAACTATTGAGATACATATAACACGAAAATATTCGCTCGTATGTGACCCGTTTTATCTAATAAATGTATTTGATTGATTGATCATTAATTGCCAAATAAACATCTTAAGTTGATAGTGATAGTAAACCACGCATGGCTCAAAAAAAATAATGAATGAGTAAAACAATATTTAAAACTAGCTTCTGCCTGCGGTTTCAGTCGTGTGGTATGTCGATACAAAGTAGCACACACAAGCATAATATGGCTCCATATTTGTGAAAGAATGTACAGAATCGAATCAGTGCTTCCAGAGATACAAAGTTACAAACGATATCTTATTTTTAAATATGAAGCATAGATAAGTAACAGGTAGGTATAGTTATCAGATAGGTACATGCTTTGTATGCATGTACGGTCGGCAACGGATTGAGCTGTAAAGGGCCGCTATAAGATTAGTTTTTTAGGGAAACCAATGTATGAATTTGTGTAAAATATATTTTTATTAGTAGGTTTAGTCTAATTATATACTGTTTTCAAATTGCACAGAAATATATACAATGGTTTTCTTAAAAAATGAATCATCATATAGCGGCCCTGTACAGTTAACTCCGTTGCTGTGTGTATCTATCTGAAACTACTCAATACTGTTTCCCAGAGTTCTTCCCTATGTCCTTCCCCTGAATATACTCTTATCTCCTTCAACAAACAAACATACAAACAAACATGCTTTCGCAAATATAATACTAGCTGTTGCCTGCGTTTTTGCCTGCGTGAATGTCAGCTTATCGCGATAAAAAGAACCCTATGTCCTTCCCTAGGATACCATCTATCTTCTTGCCAAATTTCATTAAGATCTGTTCAACCGTTTAGACATGAAGATAACGAAACAAATATACCGAAAACACGGAAACGGAAAATTTAAAGCATGTCGCAATGTTTAACTGTTTGTTAAACATTGCGACTTGCTTTGAAAATGAAAAAAAGGCATATCTCGCATTTGGGAACAATCCCAGTTTAAATAATTGTATGCCTGTAAAGTCCCCGCGACAAATGACACCCAGACTCAGAACAAAATGAGTTATGGGTCTGTTATGAGTCACACGAACCCACGACCTCTGGCTTAGCATTCAGGGTCACTAACCACAAGGCCTTTATATTGTACATTACCTACTATTTTCACTCGCCGAAATAATAGAAATTTAAAAGTATGTTCCAGTTATCTGGTTGCCATAGTATAGACTCTGCCTAGTATAAGATCAGACGGCCGTAGTTGAAATTAAAAAATGTATTTATAATTAAAAAAAAAGGAATAAAATAAAATATAAATTGCAGTAAAATGTTTACTTACATTGCAATGGTGCGACACTAACTAAGACGCCAGCCAGGCAATGTTCTACGCTATTTATACAACAGTGTATATAAGGCTCCCCGCAAACGGGCCACAGACCACAGCTACCGGTGGCTGTAGTGTGCCACGTACTTTGATAAAGCGCAAACGGAGGCCTAACCTTTTTAAGAGAGGTTGGGCACCATACTGGGCAAGCCCAACTGGAGAAGTTACTTCACCTTACATAAAACCACAGCCTAATGACTAAACACAGCGGTTTCGTTGCGTTCCTGTGTGTCAGTACAGGTTTCCAGCCCCTCTAGACAAGTGGCATAAGCGATAGTCGAATCGAAAAGTCAAAAAAGCAAATGTATGGGATTTGACGTAAATCTACGATATAATTTACCACATTATATCGTAGACTTACGTCAAATCCCATACATTTGCTTTTTTGACAACCGTTTATGCCACTTGTCTAGAGGCTCAGAGCTCATAGGGATGCGTTTTTAGCTAAATGTTTTCCTATCTCAGGAAAATTCCATCATAAAACCCTGGTGTTTAATTTCGAGTAGGTAACACGCAAGTAATACCTTTGGTATTTAGTAAGCGTTTATAGGCTACGGTAACTGTTGATGTTGATGTTGTCTAACCATCAGCCCCTCTAGACAAATGGCACAAGCGATAGTCTAATCGAAAAGTCAAAAAAGTAAATGTATGGGATTTGACGTAAGTTTACGACATTATATCGTAGACTTACGTTAAATCCCATACATTTGTTTTTTTGACTTTTCGATTCGACTATCGTTCATGCCACTTGTCTAGAGGCTCAGGTGAGCCGTATGCTGGTTTGACAACTAAGTACCGTAAAACAATGAAGGTGGTGGTCTGTGGCCGCTACAATTTGTTTCACTCTCTTGCTGAAGTAGCGCGTGGTGGCCACCGGTGGCGTTCAAGTCGCATACGGTTGACACTAAGTCGCGAGTAGCCACCACTTGCTACGTGTTTGCGGCGAGTCTAAACAAATTATTTAAGGTCCTCCGTGGTGCTCCTTTTCATAGGTTACAAACCTATACAGACACACACTTTGCTATGAAGGAAAGTGGAACCTTTTCTTTCTAACGTTGCGGGGTCCAAGACAGTAGGTTTAGTTGTCACAGCGGTGAGCATTGGTGTATCAGTTGAGGAGTCACAGCGGTGGGCATGTGGGTGGGACTGTCCCGAGTCTATACAAATTGTATAAAAAATCAAAACTTTTTGTCGCTAGCCACCACTGGCCGCCACTGGTGGCTCGTTTGCGCGGACCCTTTAACTTTTATTATCATTATCTACAATAGTTAACTATTTGAAACATTTTTAAGATACTTTACGATAATAAAACTATTTTAAATCATTATGCTTGGGATTCCAATGTTGTTACAGTACAGCGATAAAGAATTGTTTAATATATGTATCAGCTAATAAATAAAATTAAAACACTAATAAAATTTTATAACAAACAAATTTCCGCCTGCGGCTTCACCCGCGCTTGCAAACCCACTGGAACATATTTTTTGGGATAAGCAGGATATGTGCTATTCCAGACTACATTTTATCTCTCTGCTCAAATTCATTCCGATTGCCGATCCGTTGTGGACGCATAACAAACATCCATACATCCATTTAAGCTTTCGCATTAATAATATTAGTTATTAGACTGCTGATCATGATGCTATCAAGAAAATCGCCAAAAGTTTCGAAATTGGCGATTTGTACACTCTGTACCTCGGAAAATATGTAAAGCCGTTGACCCTAAGCACAGAATACTTAATAGTACAGGCCCTAAGAATGATATCTCTCTGTTGGTGTCGAATTGCTGTCGCATCGGTGTATGAGAGTAATAATAATAAACATATTTATATACCTATAAGAAAAATAAACGACAAAATATGTACATAGGTACATGATGCATGTGTATACAATACTTAAATAAATAATATACACAATATATAATATTATAAACATTGTGATGATTCTGTCAAATTTTGTTATTAAACTGACGTTTGCTGATTTCGAGAGGAAGTGCATTCTATTGGCCGTCTAAGTCGAATGGTAGGTAATACTCGTATAGAAAAAACGTAGCCGATGTTTATTGGGCGTATTCTATCAATTAACCGCACTGTTGGTGGTTATTTCCCATTTACTAAACGGCATTTGTAGGTTCGACAAAAATGGTGTGTTCCATAAATGGTTCTTCCGAATCTGGGTGTACTTTGTGCCCGTTAATTGAATGTTGGTAAAGATTCCCGCGACACAGGGTTGCCTAGTGCTGGAGTTGTCAAAAAAATTTAAACTTTAAAAGATTTCTGATTTCTGAGAATTTTAAAAATCGGCCAGCTACCTAGTTTCTGAGATTGCATGAAGTGCATTCAAACAACTGTAGATTATTGCTATTATGATGCGGAAATAAAACATTTATTGATAACTGTATAGATTAGAGTTGATTTTATCTTTATACACGTTTTTCCAATTTTTCGACTAAAATGTATTAGATAGTCATCAAACACAATTATCAACTTTAGTTATCAAAACAATAGGTACACATGTAGACATACCGAGTTCTCATAGTCTGTTGTACTTAGGTAAAAGTAAGTAAAAGTTGTAAGCAGAATATCTCTAAGTTGGTATACAATACAATTCACTATGTATTTCACAAGCTAGCATGCAAAAAAAAAACCGACAAAATTACAAAAACAACTTGTGTTATTTTGAGGTCAACATGTACCTAGTATAAATTTTAATAGAAGATTTGACCTCCTTGGTATCGCACCGATGACCACATGAAAGTATAAAAAATAAGTTTGTTATTCATATTGCTGCGAAAAACATCATGTTTTTTTATTATTAAATTCTTGACTTATTTTGTATTAATTACTCTAAATGCTCGCGTGATGAGACCTTTATGATTAGTCGAATACACACTACTACAAGTATGGCGACAAGAACATACATCACGTCCGTCTCCAATTGAGGTAGGCAGAGACTATAATATACTAGTGGACCTGGCAGACGTCGTCCTGCCTGAAAAAGCTGAAATACCGACAGCAGCGCCACCTACCGGGTCCAATTGTGAATCTAAACCATCCAGGGCCCTACACAAAATTTCATCAAAATCGGCCCAGCCGTCTAGGAGGAGTTCAGTGACATACACACGCATACAAGAAATATATTTATAAAGATAGGTACGCCAATTGCTTCGATCCAGACATACTTCTTTCGCTTTAATTCATTAACCTCTTTATGCAAAAACGTCGCGTCGTTTCTTTGGCCTTTTTTTAGCACATCACAACATTTACGAGCATAATGCAATTTTCCTAAAATTACGACTTTCCTACCGTATGTAGGAAAATGATTTCAACAAGTGGTTGTTTGCGACCGTTGTAGTATACAACGGAAAAAAATTAATCAAAAATTAAATTGAGACTAAGTTCTAAACATATTTTATAAAGGAATTTTTAGTAATATTCCTAGATAATTCTCGCTATTTTCCAGAATTAGTACTAAACAAAATTAAAAATTAGGACATTTGTATGTTTGTATACAAAATAACCAACATAATAAGACCAAACACACTAAGCGGTGTGGGAAAGCTAGTTTCTAAAACAATGATGAAACAGTTTCCTTATCGCGATTTATTAAAGAAACTTTGGCAAACCTTTAGTCATGACCATGATTATGTTATATTCGCCACTAGTTATTAAATATTTTTTTAGGTTCCAAACGAGGAAAACATTGTGTTAAAATTCTGGTACCACGAAGTAGGTACACATTTTATCCTATTTTTTATATGTAAACAATAAATAATTGCCTATTATAGGTATTATGATAACATAAAGAGATTGTTTGTACGTGCCGCAGATTGACTTATAATTAAATACAATAAACATGTGAGAGACAAGCATACAGCTGGCAATACCAATCAATCATACCCCATAAGTGTATGTACAAATGATACCATCAAACTTCGTCGGTATACAGAACAGACGTGCGTCCGTGAGACTCAATAAACGGCAATGACCCTTGCTGGTAAAACACTGAACCGACAGTGAACTGTCTTGACCCCGAGAAACGGCTTACAATCACTGGTCTGTGCCTCGGTTAGTAGGTAGGTTATTAGAGCGCATAGGTACCTGTGCATAGAGTATTTATGTGGCGGACGAAGATGATTCCGCGGCAAGCCACTGCACGACTGCTCGCTTCGGCACTCCCTGTTGAACTCGCGGTACTCGCTGATTTTTGAACCTGTGATCGAACAGGCACACATGTGGAATGCAGATTACCAAACTCATTTTACGTATCTGTTTTATCACTTAATAGCTAATAACCGGTATGCGTTAGAATGTCTTATTCATTTGTTATTGTGTTTTTTTTTAAATCAGCATCGAGCGCGCGCACAACAGATTTACCTATACAAATATTAAGTTTCATCGTAATTGAACGAATGGTTTAGGAAACGCATAGAAGTCTAAAAAACACATATTTTTTTATTATAAGTTAATTATATTTAATATATGTTGCACGTTAAAAAATAAAATTTACTTAATTATATTATGTATCTCACTAGAATCGCGTTGTAGAATCCAGCGTCGAAAACTTGAAACCAGGTTTTGTGATAACTCTTTTATTATTTCAACACTAAATGAATTAAGTAACAAATAAACAGCACTTAATTGTTTTTAACAAGTGTGATGCGTAGCACTCGGCGATAACACAATTACTGCCGGCTACCGGCGAGTCTCAGAACGAAGCAAGATCAACTTGCGTCATCATAGATACAATATTATGAGATGGCTTGATTAAGCTTACATTTTTTTTATACTACTAAGGAGGCAATCAAGCATGCGGCTGATGTAAAGCAGTTTCCGCAGTTAAGGGCACCTGCAACAGCAGCAGGTATCACTCACATATTGCCAACCCATTAGAAACCTTATAACTCATTTCTTGAAGAACCCCATGCTATAAGTCCCTCGAGAAAACCTCGGCTGGGAGCTCATTCCACAACGTAATCGTACTTGGTAGGAAATTCCTCTGAAACCGAACAGTATGACACGATTGAGATTCTAAGATGTAAGAATGCATTCCTTGTCGATGGCGGGAGCTCTCCAGCTCTCCTTTAGGGATGCGTTTTGAAAGAAACGTTTCCCTATCCCAGGGATACTCCATCTTAAAGCCCCGGTGTAAAAAAATGGGGCAGCAACACGCAAGTGATACTTCTGCCATTGCAAGCGTCCATAGGCTACGGTAAATGCTTAACATTAGGCGGGACGTATGCTTGGTTGCCAAGTCGTATAAAAAATATTTATATCATATATCCAACCTAACGACCTCTATTAAAACTATGATTCGACATTGTACAACATTTTAACCCCTTGACCGCCAAGGACGTCATTGGCGTCTCGATCAAGTTATATGTTGAATGACGCTTTAAAGCGTCTACCGCACTTTAATTTTAAGTGACGAATAAAACTTGGCTTATGTTGATTTTCAGAATCAGGAACATTTATAACTGATCTTGACTTCAACTATATAGTAGTTGAAGTTATGCATTAAAACAGAGAGACATAATAGTTTAATTAAAATTTTACTAAAGAATAGTATTCGTTTCGCAGCGTTGTTAAACCTTAATTAATGAATATAATTTAAAATTTTATACAATTACTCCTTGAAACACCCTCTATAAAAATGATCTATGTAATTTTTTGTAAAATAATTAGAAAAAAGATATATCGAGCAACAGATATATTGATTTTTTACGACTAAAGTTACTTGACAAAAGTTATAGATAATCTCTTATTGGCAAAAAAAATGTTAACACATTTTTTGTGAGACCTATAGTTTGTCAGATAAACCATAAAAACCATTTGCACCCCTTTTTCTAAGATGGTGGCCGTGGGACAAGGGTTGCAACCCCACAAACTTGGATTTAACTGTAAATTGACCCCCCCTTCATACCTAAAAAATAAAATTGCGTCGTCTGACAAATGCAACCCCAAATGTAACTTTTCAATGGACTATATTGTTTATTGTATTCGGGGTTCTCTGAAATGGAGGCCTCGGAGATCAGAGATACTCAGGGAATAGCCCACTTTACAATGTCAAGAATGAATGTGAGGAATGGAATGTGTAGTTTATATCATTATATAACAACAGCTTATTAAAATATTATTATAACGATATGAAAACAAAGTTATTTACGAACTTCTTCTGATGTCAGAGCGTAAATTTGGGTTTTTAAAAATATATAATTATTAAAAACATATTAAATAAAAAAAAAAAGATTAACGTGTACACCAACTTGGAGGTGATTAATTAATAATAATATCTAATAATCATTTATTTCGGAAATAATTCCATAGTGTTAGTAACAAAAGTGGGCTTACTGCTAGTGTTAGTAGATAGACAGAATACAACTTACAATATTATAAAAACAAAAATAGGAAAAACAAACATTAAATTCATAATCAGTATATAATAATAAATTTCAATTATAATAATTTAATAATATAAAACTTGGAAAAATAATATGATATTTTATAAATTTAATATCAAATAATCATAATTACTTAAATTATGATTATTTGATATTAAATTTATAAAATTTGTAAATCTACCCATCTTCGTTGCATAAGCGAGTCCCAACTATCTGCGAACATACTCAGGATACTGTTAGTGCTGCCATGGATACGGGCTAACAGAGAAGCACACCGCTTTCTGATAATTGCCGCAAAGCCATCCGTGTGCGCTTCGGCAAACATGCCTGACGCACTACAGCGCCATGGCAGCGCCAGCAGTACCCTGAATGCATTATTATATTGGACACGCAGATCGCTGTATGTCCGCTGCGTGAAACTGACCCACAGGTTGCACGAGTAGGAAGACTGGCAGTAGGCTTTAAAAAGTGTAATCTTTACTGCCTTTGAACAGCGTGCAAACCTGCGGGCCAGCATTTTGCATCGAACAGCCAGCGATCTGCGCTCCCTCTCGATATCACCATCATCTCTCCTCCAGTTCATCTCCAATCCTCAGTGACCCAGTGGCCGAAATATTTAAATCTATCTACTTTCCCATAAAGCAAGACTACCGGTATATCCGCATATGTTACTGTTCTTGCCTTAAATATCATAATCTCACTTTTTTGACATTATATTTAAGCCCATGAGACACCGCATAGGATTCACATACAGCGAGTAAGTGTCTTAAAGCACCAACAGATGGGCAATGACTATTATTGTATATGAAGCGAGGCTCATCCGGTGGAACAGACAGCTAAGTCCGCATCTTACATTCTAAGAAATGCATGTGCAAATACTCGTAAATGCATGCAGAAACTATATTCTATACTTAATCTAAGGCAGAGGGGTGAGGGGTATCCATAACTAACTATTCTAAGTACATAATATCAACATTATTATGTACGCTAGTGTCAAACGTAGATTTATGTAGGCAGTGAAATCTCGTGGTTCAGTAAAAGGCAATTTATCATAGTAAAAGTGTTGCTGCACAACGAGTACTCGAGTAGGTATAGACAATTTTATAGAAGCAAGTTTAGGAGTTTAGAAAATTTATTCATAACACACACATGCATACTTTTTTGTATTAACATCAATCCATTGCACCCGTACTCCTATCCTACAAACCAATCGGACCAATCGCAGGCCAGACCGATTTAAGACAACAAAAACGTAAAAAAACAAGGTTTCGAATTCCGGTTTTCCTCATCCAAAATTTAACCGATTTCAATTTTTTTTACTGATAATTGCGCAAAGAACCAGAGTATGACACTATGATTCGTTTTTTTTAATTGTATGCCACCTTATTTGTTTACGTTTATTTGGGGCCGTCTCAAATATGCATTTTTTATAATATTCGTTTGGTCATAACTTCTATAAAAACCTGCTTATCCAAAAAAACTAAACCCTGCGTAATTTTCAAGCCTAATATCTAAGTATATCAGGTTAAAAGTTCATTGTTCTAGACTCAAAATTCTCAAAAAATAAGTTTGTATGGAAAAATAAGCAGTAAAAATTGTTCTTAATCTATACTAATATCACAGTGGGAAAGTAACCGACTTGCTCGGAAGAGGTGCGACTTTAATCCGGGGTGGCAGTACCAATGTTTTTTATCAATTTTACTTTGTGGAATTTATATGACTGTGAAGACCGGTGAAGGAAAACATCGTGAGGAAACTCTCACGTCTTGGAAGAAATTCTAAATGATGAATCTTTTTTTTAAGACATGTCGTCTTAAAAAAAAGATTCATCAACTGGCATTAAGGCCTAAAACTTCCCCTTCTCTCTCTCTCTCTCTCTATCTAACTTGATAAAGGAGAGGGTTTTAGGTCCACTGTCTAAGGAACTACGAAAGAGTTCCATAGACTGTGCTAATAGTAAAAAGAGGCAGAGTTTGTTTGTTTGAACTCGCTAATCACCAGGACTTCAATTTTTGTTTTCATTTTTTAGCCCAATTCTTAAGGTACATTTGTTGCTAATAACCGTGGTGACCTAAGAAGAGATTACAGCTACAAAAACAGTGGGGTACAGCTAGTAATTTATTTTTTTTACTACACAGGCGGTAAACAAGCATACGGCCCGCCTGATGGTAAGCAGTTACCGTAGCCTATGAACACGTGCAATACCAAAGGTTGCGTGTTGCTGACCCAAAAAATAAACACCATTTATGATGTAATTTCCCTGGGATAGAAAAGCGTTTCGTTAAAATCGCATCCCTATGAGCTCTGGAAACCTGTATTCGCACAGAGGAACACAACTACACCGCTGTGTAGTTATTTGGCTGTGGTCTTCTGTTAGGTGAAGGCCCTTACCCAGTAGGGCTCACTCGCTTGTGTACTTCAGTAAAGATACATTTCTCTTAAACTGCACAATACATTTCGTATTTAATTTTAAATTTAATAACATGTTGCTCGTCGTAGCGGAATATTTTTGTCTGTAATATAAATAACACAAAGAAACAATAAAATATTTAACAGTGATGCGCGATTAGTCACAGCGGCCGCGCGTGTCTCACTCCGCTCGACCCGTTTGTCGTGAGTTGTTTACGCGTAAAGTGATACCTACTTTGTTTTAACCTAATATAAAACATAACAGGGTAACTCCTGGCAACAGGGGCCCCTTTATATTTAAATGTATTCCACTCCAACGTCCCAAAACACCCACAATATGTCTCAAACACCCATCAAGTCGCAACCAACACCGAATACTTCAAGTTATGCCAATGTGACGTCATCAACATGTTTCCCCAAGAAAAACCAAGCTATCATACTGGATTCCATCGATGGAATAACACTAAGGGAGTACCTTATTGCCTTATCATCTATAACACCAGCAACATCCATTAGATTTATATCTCGTATATCGAATGCACGTATATGTATATATCTCGACTCAAAAAATACTGCTGACCACTTAATAGAAGAAAAGAAAAAGATTAATATTCAAAACAATATACTTGAAATAAAACCGTTGATTACAAGAAATAAAAGAATTGTTTTGTCAAATGTTTGCCCCGTCATACCTAACTACGTTATTGAACAGAAATTCAATGACATAAATATTAAAATAATGTCTCCGATAACATTTATGAAAATAGGTGTGACTGACCCCGGTTTTTCTCATATATTAAGTTTTAGAAGACAGCTATATATTAGCCCAGAAGATGAATTACGACTCCCAGAATCATTCCAAATAAGTTTTGAAGGAACGAATTACTGGATTTACACATCTACTGATGCTCTAAAATGTTTTACTTGTAACACAATGGGACATTTAGCCAAAAATTGTACACAAAATTCAACAAACCTTCAAACGTTCTCCCAAGAAACAGACAGTAGTACTAAACAAACAGCAGATGAGATAAATAAAACATTTAATAGAAATGATGATCTAGTGTCCGAACCTGTATTTTTAACACCGTCAACAAAAAAATTGCCACAGCCGTCCGAAATAAAAGGAAAGAAACGTATTCATTCTCCAACGATCAGCGATTCCTCGAAAACAGAAAATAATAATATTTATACAAAAGGAGAAGATTCAGATATATTGGAATTTGAAAGTGATGAAACAGGCAGTATTGTGTCATTGGAAGAACAAGAAGAAATGAAAACAAAAACCAAGAAGAAAATTAAGAAATCTGATTCTATATCTGAAGAAGAAGTTTGGAAAGATATTAAAGACAATTTAACAGAATTAAACAACGAAGAAATATTCCCTATTAATTTAGATCAATTCATTAGTTTATTAGATAATTCACGAGGGAAACAAAACGTAAAGGAATTAGTTTATACGTACACTGATAATATTAAAGACTTAATTAAAATGTGTAATAAGTTACACTGCAAAATGAATAAAAGTTTAAAAAATAGATGTTCTCGCTTATCAAGAAAATTACATGAAATATTGACCAATTCAAACACAGAAAAAGAATAATAATTGTTACTGAATCTATTCTATTTTCTTTGTATATCTTTTTATTTTACTTTTCTATTTTTGTATATTTAAGTCTAATATTAGATATGGATATTTTACAATGGAATGTAAATGGCTACTTTAAAAGATTCGAAAACCTTAAACTATTGATTAGTCGATTAAGTCCAACTTGCATCTGTTTACAAGAAACAAATTTTACTTCTAACTATTGCGCCCGTATGATAGGATATGAACATTTTCATAAAAATCGTTTACAGAGTAATAGGGCTAGCGGTGGAGTTGCAATATTTATTAAATCTTATGCATTTCCCGAATATATACAACTAAACACACACTTAGAAGCAGTAGCGATCAAAATTAAATTCCCTCTAACTATTACAATATGCAATGTTTATCTTCCTAATAGTATTCCACTTAACATAAATGAATTAAATAACTTAATAGGTCAACTGCCTACGCCATTCATAGTTTTGGGCGATTTTAATAGTCACCATTTTTATTGGGGTTCCGAAAAGTGTGATACCAGAGGTCGAATAATAGCTGAATGGCTTGACGAACATGATACTGTTTTATTATTAAATACCGGCCAACCGACACATTTTAATAGCAACACTGGTCAAACGAGCAATATAGATCTAACTATAGCTTCACAAAATATAGCGTCATATTTTGAATGGAATGCTTTAGATGATTTATATGACAGTGATCATTTTCCAATTTCAATAAATTGTCAAGTTACTCCAAATGTGACACATAATATAAATTTACCAAAAAAATGGAAGATTGAAAAGGCTAATTGGCCAATGTTTCGTGACGAGATGGATCAAAATATTTCCGGATTGACCCACTCCACTTGTATGTTTGTTTATCCTATTAACGATATTGTTGAAAATTTTACTAAAGTTATTCTTGATGCGGCTAACAAATCAATACCTAAATCTTCTGGTACCTTGAGAAAGAACTATTTGCCATGGTGGACTGATGAGTGTAAAAAAGCAGTTAGGGAAAGCAAAAAAGCTTTAAAACGCTTTAAAAAATATGCCCGAAATGATCCCAACTCAGTATATAAAATTGAATATAAAAAAAAGCGAGCATATAGTAGGAGACTTGTCAAAGAATGTAGGAAGAAGTATTGGGAGAATTGGGTGTCTTCTATAAATAATAAAACACCTATTAGCGAAGTATGGAAAAAGATAGGAAAACTTAATCATCGCAACATTAGATTCAACAATATTATACTTGAAAAGTCAGATGGAACATTAACATCTAATCCTACTGAAACTTCATACCTATTAGCCAAAACTTTTGCAACCAACTCTAGTTCAAATAATTATGATAAGCATTTTATTGAATACAAAACTAATCAAGAGATAGATTCGAATTTTGATATATATGATAATTCCAACCCAATAAATAACGAAATAACCATGCATGAATTACAACTGATTCTCTCTCAAATAGGTAATACTAGCCCCGGACCAGATTATGTATCTAATATTATAATTAAACATCTACCAATTAGTGGAATTAAGTATCTACTTGAGATTTATAATTTTATATGGAAAAAACAGGTGTTCCCAGATAACTGGAAAGAAGCTTTGGTGGTACCTATATTAAAACCCGGCAAAATAGCAAGCCTACAAACAAGTTATAGACCCATATCCCTAACTTGCAACCTTTGTAAAATACTAGAGAAAATAATTAGTAAACGAATTAGATGGTATATAGAAACTAATAAATATTTATCACCATTTCAATATGGATTCCGTCAATTTCGGTCCACAATAGACTATTTGGTAAATATTGAAAGTGAAGTACTTGACAGCTTTGCAAATGATAACTTTACGGTAATTGTAGCTTTAGACATAGAAAAAGCATATGAAATGGTGTGGAAACACAGAGTTCTAAGGCTATTACACAACATCAACATTAAAGGCAATACCCTAGCATTTGTACAAAATTTCCTCTCAAAAAGAACTATTAAAATAAGGATTAACGATATAATTTCAGATCCCGTTTCGACAGAAAATGGTCTACCTCAAGGTTCGGTACTTAGTGTGATTCTATTTTTACTAGCTATCAATGATGTTTTCTCATGTATTGAAAAACCCGTAAAAGGTTTCCTTTTTGCTGATGACCTGACTTTAACTTGTAGTGGTAGGACACTAAAGCCTACGTTGAACCTAGTTCAGAACACGTTAAATAAGCTCAACGAATGGTCTAAGATTACAGGTTTTAAATTTTCTCAAACTAAAACTGAATTTATGATATTCACTAACAAAAGAAGTAGATCCAGGAACATGCAATTAACTCTTAACGGACATAATATTAGGGAAGTAAATAAATTAAAAATTTTAGGATTAACATTTGATAAAAAAATGACTTGGAATACACACACAAATAATCTAAAATCAGAATGCTATAAAAGGTTAAGTATCATTAAAATTCTATCATCAACAATATGGGGATCCGATAGACAATGTTTGATAAATACATATCGCGCTTTAATAAGACAAAAGCTAGATTATGGCTCTGTTATATATGATTCTGCAAAAGTACGTACCCTAAATTCATTGGAGTGCATTCAAAATACTGCACTTCGACTTTGTATTGGCGCATTTAAGACTAGCCCGATTCTTAGCATTTTAGCTGAATCAGGAGAAATGCCACTAAAATTTAGAAGAAAACATCTTGTGATTGTGTACGCTATAAATATTTTATCTCAACCTGAAAACCCGACCTATAGCTATTATTCTAAAGTAACGGCAACGGACATAGAATACGAATTTAAACCAAAATTAGCACAACCATTCCGAATAAGAGCAGTTAAATATTTAAAAGAATTAAATTTTACATGTCCACCAATATTTTCTAAGAAATTACTTGCTTGTGGTCCTTGGGAAAATATAAAACTACCTATTAATCTCGAATTAGCTAAACATCAAAAAGATGATACACCCCAATATATATATAGAAACCTATTTTGTGAAATTAACAGTGCATACAAAGATTGTAAGATTTTCTACACAGATGGATCGGTTATGAACGGAAGATCAGGATGCTCGGTGGTGTCTGGTGATAATTGTTACAGATACAGACTTTGGGATTTCCTTACAATTTTTAGTTGCGAAGCAATAGCTTTACTTAAAACATTAGAACTGATTCACAATGAGCCTAACTTATATCAGAAATATATAATTTATACTGATTCAAAATCATGCTTAACAGCGTTACAAAATATAAATAACACAAATCAACTCATTATAGAAATAAAACAAAAAATTCTTAATCTTCAAAACGATAACTACATAATAGAAATAATATGGATTCCAAGTCATCAAGGAATAGTAGGAAATGAAAAGGCAGATAGTGAAGCTAGAAAAGCAACTAATGAAAATGATATTAGCAGTACAGTTAAATCTACTACAGTTGAATTACAAAAACATATTAGATGTAAAATAATTTATTTTTGGGATTGTTATTGGCAAACAGATAACACGACAAAATTATTCAGTATAAGAAATTCTATTTTGGACAAATCCCCTACATCATTCACCTGCCGAAGGGATCAAGTCACTATTACTAGGCTACGTATCGGACACACAAATATGACTCATATCCACCTTATAACAAAAAATGAAAGAAACAAATGCAAGTGTGGACAATATCTTACTGTTTCACACCTTCTAGTAGAATGCACAGCATACGATAACGAAAGACAAGCCTGTAAAGTAGCCAATAGTTTAAAATGTTGTTTAAATCAGGATGGTTGTAAACGAACCTTAAATTTTTTGAAATTGCTTAATATGTATAGCTTAGTATAGCTTACGAACACAAATAATTGTATCGTGGTCGCTAATGACCTTAGATGTTAAAAAGCGACCTTAAATAAATAAATAAAAAAAAAAATATTTAAATACCTGTTTTCTATTAAAGGTAGACAAGTAACAAAAACAAAATATTAAATGTTTAACTACGTACGTGTATATGTTTTTTATTCCTTTAATTTTTCATGGTTAGCTAGGTGCTACCAAATAAATTTGTTCAAAGAAAATTTCTCTGCTTATAATAAAATACAAACAAATAACGACTAAAAAAAATAAATCATTACATTCTGCGCACTTTCGTATATAAATATACTACCAAATTATTGTAATTTAAATGCGTATGAATATAATTATTATTAAAATTAGAGCGTAAATACATATTCAAGTTGAAACGTTTAAATATTGTTTTAGTTAATTTGATGGGGCAACAGTTATGTATGTGTATTTGCGTTTATGTGCAGGTAGATAATAATGTCAGACTAGCCGTCTGCGCGGTAGGTATTATAGTGCACAAGTGCACTCTTTATTCTCTCACTCTTATATAATTCCGATGGGACGGCAATGTGACACAACCGGAGGGAGATCAGGCGTAGGACCAACGGCTTTACGTGCCTTCCGAGGAAAGGGGGTAAACACAGGCAATTTCCAAAGACCGGCCATCTATTGTAAATTTCTTGACTGAAAAACCCAATGTAAATTTTTGGCCCGACTCGGGAATCAAATCCGGGACCTCGTGATCAGCACACACATCGACTACTGAGCCACCGACGCAGTGTAAATATAGTTATTAGAATCAGTGATCGAAAATCAGCCGATGAAAGTTTGTATGGATTAATTCTGTTATTCTCAGTTTCCAGATTTGAAGTACGAGTACATAAAAAAGTTGGCATTCGAATGGTTTAAAAATAAAAAAACACGCGGACGAAGTCACGTTAATCACCATAGAAGATAATTCCTATAATAATTATGCAGGCGATTGTACATAGTATGACGAGTTTGGAATATGACGAATTTGAAATTTAACCAATTTGGAATATGACGAATCAGGAACAAATCCTAATAGTAATATAATAATTATAGATATTGATGGGGTACTTGCAGACGAGCGAATTTAAAACGCGTATTTATTTAGTGTTTAGGCACTAGGCACTCTAAACGGAAACTGTCTAGACGGTTTTTTTCAAATTTAAAAACAGATTGACTGGCCTTGACTGACTGGTAAACCTGACTGGTAAGTCGGAGGTCGTGGGTTCCATGCCCACCCGGGACAATACTTTGTATAATTCATAAATGTCTGTTCCGAGTCTGGGTGTATTTTTGTCCATGAATCGTATGTTTGTAATGTCCCCCGCGACACAGGGCTTGATCCCTAGTATGGGAGTTGTCTTCTAAAGAGAGAAAAAAGATTGTTTAAAAAAAAACATGCGAGGCATTCTTTGGGGACTGCCGATAGAAGTGAAAAATAAGTAACTTGTGAATTGTATCGTCGAGCTATATTTTTGAATAAGGAAAGCGTTAGGCGGTGACGATGACGTTAGTTACATGATTTTTGTTCCCAAAAAGTGCTCAACGTGCCTAAAGAAGTTTTTACTTCAAAAACTCATTCTTGAGGTATAGTTACGTATTCCACATGTGAAAGCTGGTGAATGGCATGTACTAGCCTATAATATAAGTATAATTTGTGAAATTATCCATAAGCTCCCCAAATAAAATAAATAATCAGTCTAAACAGAAACAATCTAGAATCTTACAAAAATTCAAAGTAGCAGTAAAATATCATCTTTTAAGCTAGGATTATTATACTACATATTTATGAATTTTTAAATGATAAAAAATCATGGTGGTAGTTGTTAATTTTGACGGAGAATTATATAAGAATAAACTACATTTGAAATTTGTCAAATATAGAGGTTTTGTGATCATTATTGACATACTATTTAGTTTTTTTTTATTATGTCTATGTATGTGGAAGAATATTTAAAATCTGCCAATTTTTGTTTAATTAATTTAAACAAAAATTGGCAGATTTTAAATATTCTATATATCGTAACAGGCAAACAAAAAGTCAAATCTTTCCTCTTTATAACAATAGTTTAGATTCATACTTTTTGGTAAGAGCAGATGAAGCACTGACGTCATATTAGTTTCCGGTGGTCCACCCATGAAGGCGGTATTTACACAGGGGTTCGAGTCGGTATGCCGGTCACCTACATTTTCCTTTTGGCCGGAGAGCCCGACATAACTGCCTAGGTTCACCGAGCAGGGCGGTATGCTTAAGAAGCATTTCCCACCTCAAAACAAAAAAGTAAGTGCAGTGGGGAATGCAGTTAAGCGAATTAAAAACTACCATTTTTGGTGTATAAGCACTATAAATGGAAGCAGTCAAGTCGTTTCTGAACTTCAAAAACACACTGGCTACATTATTCGGCGGATTAATCGTTGGCCAATGTAACAAAAAAGCTAGAAGTAAAAGTGCAAGGTTCTTGATACCAAGCATTGGTTTTCAGTTGAAGAGATGCAAAAAATATGCACTAGATGATTTCCAAAATGGTGAAAGTTTCAAGTGATGAATGGTGGTAATGATTCAGCAAAACTAACTATACTCACTTTTGTTTGTCGACGGTCTATGAGGTTGATTTATATTACTATTACATTTATACGTATGAAAAGTGAAAATTTATACAAATATTTATATTGGTTAGTGATTTTAATTATTTTACTTTTATGGCAGAGTAAATTTTGGGCACGGTTGTTTTTTAGATACTTGTAATATAGTCGCACATAATACGTTCCACTGCTGGGCACGGGTCTGCTTTCAACTATCATGAGTTTAGTGCTTAAACCACACGGCAAACTTGGTTGTCTAAATGGGGTAAAAATTCTAATTACATATGTGAATATTATTTAATAGGTCGTATAAAGCGTCCGTTCATCTGTACCTATGTATTAAGATTATTTTTCTTTTAACCGTGTTACTATTATTTAGAAACGTCTCTTTGTCTCTGCTCCAAAGTTTTCATTCTTGGGTTGTCTGTTCAGACAATCGGGCTTGCTTGTCTATGCTTTTATTCTACTAGGGTTACAAACAAGCAACCCTACAAAGTTATGGGTGACACTGAGATATAAAAAAGGTTGTTTTAAAAAGAGATTACATTAAAACAGCACTGGAAACCTATTCTCATGCACAGGGAACAACTACACCACTGTAGTCTATAGCACTGAGCTTAGAAAAGACCCCAATGTTATACAGCGGGAGTGAACCCCAAGGTATTGCAACCTGTCTCTGTTAGGCTATCCTAACAGAGACAGGTTGCAATCTTGCTAGATGGACCGTATGCTAATTTACTTCTTAAATGATATATAAAACTTCATAACAATGATTTTTAAAACGTAACAAACGTTCAATAACGCACAATGTTAGTGTGAGAAATAAAAATGCTTGCACTTTTTATTTATATTATAATTTTGTATTTGTAATACGAAAAAAAGAGAAAGTTAAGTACGGTCTTAGAGTACGTCTGTGCATAGAATTTAGATATAATAGTTTTTTGTCTAGCTTTCGCCCGTAGCTTCCTTTAGCCGCGTTTCATCCCGCATGGAAAGATTATTTTTTAAATAACGATTTCCTAATTCTAAGGTTACCCATAAAACAAAACGATGTCAAGACGTGGATAGTTACTTCACAAATTTTAAGTCGCAGTGAGTTATTCTTGGAATTTTCTTGAAGGATAAACTACGAAATGAGGTTATCCGACAAAAATGCAGAGTTAAAATACTTCATTTCATAAACTTTAAGATATTGGGTTAATAATACAAATAAATCCGTTTTTTTATGAAAACCCTCTATAAAACTATGGGTTGCAATAGGGGGTGAACCCTCATAGAGGGTTAGTCCTGCTATAGAGGATGTTATTGGACTGCTGTACATGTAGGTACTCAACATTTCATTATCTGCATTAAAAAACAACTGTTCTACGTATATTAAATTAACAATTTAGAAAATGACTACGCGATAAAATTTTCCAAACAAGGGGTAAAAATGTGCAAAAAAGTTTGTAAGTATAGAAAAAGCTTAGTAAACAGTCCTCTAAACAACGTATTATCAAAAAAATATGTAAAGTGCCAGAGATTTCGTAAATATAATAAGTATCTATAAGCATTTAAGATTTTTCTAATAAGGAGCAAATTTGGGTAATAACGTTTTGTACAGAAAGATCTTTTTAAGCGGCTACCTAAATCTATACTTATACTTATTACAAAGCTGAAGATATAATATTAATATTAGAGTTATGGCTGTCCCTAGGAGAAACCTATCCTATCCGGGAGTACCGAAAGAAGTGAAAACACTAGGCAAAACAGCAAAAACAAAATATTTTTCAAAATTTACTGAAGAGTTTGTTTGTTTGGTTGAACGCGCTAATCTCAGAAAGTACTGGTTCGATTAGAAAAAAACTTTTTTGTTGAATAGTGCATTTATCCAGGAAGGCTATATAACATCACGCTATGTCAATAGGAGCGGAGCAGTAGTGAGATAATGTTGCAAAATCGGGGAAAATATTCCAAATGACCACGCGGACGAAGTCGCGGGCGACCCCTAGTAAGTTATATGCCAAAAAATATGTATAAGTATATTTCTATAAGATGTCTACATAAACTTAAATAAGTTTTTTTTTCCGCTAGACTACTTAATTACTTAATTTAGAAAGTAATGCGAATTTGCTGAGTAAGCAGATGAAAGTGTTCGATTTGTAAATCTATGTATGTATGTATTTTTGAAAAAATAACTGAAGCAAAAAGACTGAGCAAAAAGTTTTTAATCCAGTGAGCTGTAAGCGTATTCAGAGATTGATGTAGGCAATCATAAATATCACTACATATTTGCTACCTTTCTTTTTTAATTTTCAATATATTTGGCGAAAGTAATTGGATTTTTTTACCCTTTTTAGTGATTATCTATTTTCGAGTTGGAGAAAGCATTACTTTTTTGCAATTTTGCTTGCTTTGTTTACATAAAATTTAAGTATAGAAAAGTTAGTAGCCTATTAAATGTATACAAGTAACTTTAAATTTGTTTTTCACCTTCCATAGACAAGGATAAGGATTGTTCAAAATTTAAAATATAGATTTCTTATTGTTTGGTTAGTGGCTAACCTGGTGAGAGTTATTATAGATCGCCTATATTTAGGCCTCTATCGTGATTTAAACAGTCGGGACCAACGTGCCCTCCCTTTGGAGACGCTCAACTTAGCCTGCTAATCGTTTAACCGAAACTAAAATGGAATTGCCGTGCATTTGAATCTTTCTGCCACACGTAATTTTATTATTACTTATGTTAACCATAGCTCACATTATGTCCTATTATTGTTAAAGCCAATTTTTTTAATTGGACTGGTAGTTGTAGAGATAAGCACGTTATAAAAAAAAACAAACTATTCCTTCAGATTTATTATATTAGTTTAGAGACTAACCTTTAACCTACAAAAAGAATTACAAATAAGAAGTATACCTATGTTTCTTTGTCGCTATAAGAAAGACATAGTTGGATATTTTTAATTAAATTTCGTTACAAGAAAATGCCTTCAGGCATAGATGATATTATAATACTCTAAGTACCTAGGTACTTGCTTTAGTTTGTTTATACATATAACTTTTTACATAGCTCGATGTTAGAATAATGATCATCTCTTTTTTTAAAAACTTGGCATAGACGAATCACAATAATAGTAATACTTTAACGACTCATGAAATCTACTTTATCAAATGAATATTGTGAATGAACAAGTTAAGGGCTTCCTGTTGTTCAATTTTCACAGTTTCTATAACAATAAAAATACTTCGTCATTGAATTGTTTAACGCTACACATTGTTTGCTACATCAAATGGTACGGTCAGAATTATAAGATCTCATTCAGAGTACTTATCTCGAGAGTGTTGGAGATAGAGCATTTTTGCACCGCACTGGTTAAACATCCGCCTTTTCTAAAATTAAGTGTGTTTTTTTAAACCTTTGCATTGGTTCATCTTTATTTTCTATATGGACATTGATATGTCTATCAGTCTAGATAAAAGTTTCATGACAAGCTAATGACATCCTTTCTCTCTTCCTCGAGCAAAAACCGCAATCCACATGTACAATTAGAAATTTCTTATCGTTGCTTGTTCTCAAACAATTGAATTTGAGAACTTTTAATGGATATCCGTCTTTTCTATATCGGGAAAATGGAAAATATTTGCAGGTCCTACATTGATGTTTGTTCCTTCCTGCCAAAAAAGGAGTTAAGAGAGGTAGGGCTCCATACGTAGTTACTAACAGCAATGGCGGAGTGGTGTTTCTGTGCAAAGGCTCTCAAGTAAAGACTGCAGTGCTCTTTTAAAACGATTTGTGTAAAAAACTTGCAGTCCAATAGGAATAGTCTAGGTACCTATGTCAGGCGCGGGAGTAGTCCTGCAATAAACATCGAGCGCGTGCGTCGCGTAGATGCTGTCAAACGGTCGTGCGTGGGATATGACCATAGTATAGGGAAGACTATATTCTTCGTTCCACTATGCGAATACTCTTTAAATGGCGTTTGACCAGTGTGGCATCGAAATAAATCGGTTTTTTTTAAAGACAACTCCCACACTGGGGAAGAAGACTTTACAAAAACACAATTAACGAACACAAATTACACCCAGACTCAGAACAACTCTTTGTGGGCCACACAAAGTTTTGTTCTATGTGGAAATTGAACCCACAACCTTGGTACAGCAGGCGCATATTGCGGCCACTGGACCACCAAGGCAGTCAGAAACTGATGTTTTTCTTAAAAACTATAAAACAGAAAATACTACATACAATAGCATCCCCATTGGGGATTACTACGGTACTATAGAATGGTACGAGAAATTGCTTCGATCCAGACATACTTCTTTCGCTTCCTCTTTTCTCTATTTTCATCTACCTCTTCATGCATGAACTTCGATAGAAACATACTACTTTGATCTTTTTCAGGTTTAATACATGTTTAACCAAATTCCACAAAAAAAATATAAGTTGATATATTTTCAATTTGGTAATGAAACGGTACCTATTTAGTGTAATATCATCTTTTAAGCAAGGTTTATTATACTATTAACGACTATTTAAATGATAAAATGTCATGGGATTAGTTGCTAGTTTATATGCAGAATTATATAAGAATAATAGTTATAAGTGAAATTTATGTCATATGAAGCGTTTTGTGATCATTATTGACTTTCTATTTAGTTTTTATTTTATTTTTTTATGTCCTTGATTGTCATGCTCACTCAAATGTCATTGCTTGCGGTGTTGTATTGGCCGGGTCATTTCCTTCCCTCTAATATGGCAAAGGAAATGATGGCTGGTCCGTGCGTCATGCTCGTGAACGGGTGCTACTTGGGGTGGCTGGTCAATCTTGGCATGATTTATTTTTAAATTATAAAGATATAGTTTTTAGATTTTACTAAGATTGCAATGTGATATCGACACGTTTCTATCTTATTTTTACAAAAAGAAACGATCCCTCATTACCATACTAAATTCATTACTTTTTTAAACTCATTATATTGTTTCTTAATTAATTAAATTAAATACTTACCTAAATTTCATTCTGTATGGTATATTGGTTTCCGTTCCTTTTCGTTACCACTAATATTGTAACCTATACCAAATTGTAAATGTTACATTCTAGCGATTAAAAAGAGTGACTCGAGTTTCTTGCCAATTCTTCTCGAGGCCCTACCATAGTCAGCGAATGGGCCGTCGAAAAAAAGTATGCTGGCATTTGTTTTTATGATGTTTATAAGTATCATGTATTTGATCTAAATGAATAAATGAGTTTCACTTTGACTTTGACTTAATAAAAGGACTAGCTTTGAAAAATAAATCTATGTATCAAGAAAATATTGATCAATAACATTTTTGGTTGTCATTCCGCTAGATTATATTTTCACGTTTCAACTAATATCAAGTCTGTAGCTTTTGCCGTTACTGAGAAAACACGTGGTCATTTAAAACCCAACAAAAATCATTTTTCTTATCCCAAAATAACTACAAATTCACATATCACTTTTTATTATTGGGAAAGTATACCACAAAAGATTTTAACACATCATTCTAAAAAATATTTATTTTAAATAAGAAAGCAATTTATTGCAGAAGTGAAATTGTAGCATTTCTTTGTTACCATAGAAATATGTCGTAAGTGCAATCTTTGCAACGACGTAACAGTTTTTGCACCTGACTCTATACCTATTGTGTAGGAAAAATTAGGACGAGAAACAACGTTTTCCGCTTCATTGTCTATAGCTGATTAAACTTGTAACTATACTTGATGCTTAAAGGTAGAATTAACATAATAATACTTATATTAATGCTGCATTCATGCATATATCCCATGAGCTATAATGAAAAGCTCATGTTATAAATCATACCAAACTTTACGAGCCTGAGAACGGACAATTTTGTTAAACGATACAAAAGTTATATGTATTGGAGGAATGTCTGTAAAATTCGCCGACATCCTCAATACTTAGAAAGCTTTTATATAATTGTTTAAACAGAAAGTTTGACGCATGTAATTTGAAATAGTACAATGGGGCATTTCCGAGTGAAATGTGATTGCTACCCCCCAAGTTAGCGCGCGCACGTCACGCCGGCGCCGGCATGGGCCGTAGAGCTGTCCGCGTGCGTCGGTGCACTAAACGAACCGTGCAGTTTGATCTACATTTCACGCGTTGTCTATTCATACATATGTGATGACAAACGAAGGAAAATTAAATCATATGTCTTAACATAAAACAATATTATTTGCAGTCGAGTTCAGTAATGGCTCAGTTTTACGCTTATTGACTACAGCTTTCTGCAGGCAAACTATCAATTTTATTGATTTCGCCTGTTACTACTACTATTACTGTAATTTCATCAGGTTACTCCTGTATTTTATTTCTTTAGTAGGTCTACTTATCAAATAATTTCTGCGGTGGACCTATTTTATTGCTATCCAATAACATGACAAAAGACATTTTTCTTGATTAACCTTTTTTTTGTAGAGGGGATTAACCTAGTTTAAGGTAGGTACGATTACATGTTGAATTATAAGTTGTACTAGTAATATCTTTATTTCTGATTACTTGTATCTACTTAATTAAAAAATATAGTAGGTATGATAAACCCTTAAAACAATGAAATTTCACTTCTTATCTTAATAAAATCATATGATCAATTACGTTTTTATATGACAAGTGATATTGGTAAGACGACCCATAAGTACGATGCGCAAAAAGATGCGGTCAGGTAGATAGCTAAAGCGCCAAGCAGGCGTGTTGACCTAGTGGCGGCGTGCGGCGCGCGGCGTGGCGCGGGCGCGTTGAAAGCGACATCGACGCATAATAACAGTGGCAGGGAAGGTGGTCCGGCTGACTACGACGCCGGCCACAGGACGTACAGTGCGCGCGCACCTCGCCATGCGCACACGCTCGTCACATGGCGCGTCGCCTGGCGCTGCTAACGCTGCTGGCGTGCGCGGCGGCCATACGCCGCCCGCTCGGGCATTCCGCGGACATCTCCGACTCCGAATCCCTCGAACCTTTCTCAGTATGGGACGATTACGAGGAGTCGTACGAGACAACCCCGCCGCCGCGGCCACGGACTACTACGCACAGTGCTAAAGTGATACTTAAGGGGAAAAACCCTAAAGTGAATGTGACTATGAAAAACAGTAAAGGTGAAGAAAAAAAAGTAATTAAGACTACTAATATTAATATAGAAAGTCATACTAATTTTATAGTTACTAAACCACCACTAGTGAAGCCTCATTCTGATGGGCTACCAGTGCTGCAGATAGGAGATCAATACTTGTTAGTGGAATCTCCCAGTATGGAGCATGTTACGAGGGCTACGACGAGGAAGCCAACCACTCGCAGGCCGGCAACCCGGCGAACGACCACCACACGTCGGCCGCCGACCACCGCACGTCGGCCGACAACCACCACACGTCGTCCGACCACAAAACCCATGCGTCGAACTAAAACAACCAAATCACCATATAAGAAGAAAACTACTTGCCCACCCAAAAATTCTGGATGGTTGTCGTCATTCTTTGAAGAAAACAAACTAAAGAAGATTCCAGATAGACCAGCAAAATCAGGTTGGTTTTTAGGTAGGTCTTACCTTAATTGTTGATTGCTTACAAACGTACGTTTTTATTTTCGCTGTTTATAGCAATGGGTACATTGAGGCGATCCGCACACTTTTTATTTGTCTTTTTTTATCATGAGTACACTTATCTTTATCTAGCATTCGTATGGTATATTGACTGTATCAGTGACCAATGCGCATATTTATTGTAACGAACAAAACATTTTAACTACATGACAATTTTAAAAAAGCGGCTCGTGGTTCTTGGCATTTCTTCTCATGGGTAAATTGCCCGAGAGATAATATTTCTGGCTTAATAACTAATGACCTTCATAAGTGTTTCCTTGTGTTTTGATAGGGAATCAAAGTGCGTAATTTAAATTTAATTAAAATTAAATAGTAAAAGAACGTGTGACTTAGTAAATTAAGTTCTACATGTGACTTAGTAAATTAAGTTTTCACCTCCCCATTTTTATTGCGTGTGGGTTTGATCCCTAAATAGGACAAATGTCAATATGCTTAAAGCCTTCCACGCAGCAGATTTTTGGTAAAAATATTGATAAAATAACTAAACTGTTAAATTTGGGGCAGTTTAGGCTCTGCGTTAATGAATCTAGAAGATAAAAACAGCAATGACCCAAAATCGACTTCATATTTAAGTCGTCAATGCAAGCATGCAGTGTTCAAATCCAAAAACGGAGAATATTATTGTTGTTACCACAAAATCACACTCGAATAGAAAAACGAAACAGTTATCTAGGAAAACTACATGTTAGGTAGAATGATCTAATGTTGTTGCAACATTCAAAATTTCCCACGGATAAAAGTTATGTGTCGAGAAAAAAACAAAATTCTATTATTCCCGCAAAAAATGTTCAGAGAAATTTGTTACGAACACAATACTAAGTTCACACACTACTGAACAGTGTAATTCGTGGTCCAAGGTGCTTGTCTTCTTGCGTGTCCTGTCTTTTAAGCAAGCCTAACTAAAGGAAGGACCTCCGCTATACAGTAGGTAGACCGCAGTCGAATAACTATACACAGTGGTGCGAGAGCACAGGCGCACAAATACGATTTTTTTAATACTTACTCTCGTAAGTATTAAAAAAAATCGTTTTGCTATCATTATACGTAGTTATTAAGCAGTGGTCTTCTATGAGGTCCTTCACCAATCCAGCTTGCCCGCTTGTATGGTGTCCTGTCTCTCTTGAAAAGGTTACAAAGCTCCTAGCAGCAAGACATGGAAATTCATCTCTTAAGCTAGCAGGTTACAGTTTCCGATCCGCCGATGATATATGATATATCAAGTTTCAGCCATTCTGCGAAAGCGGAGGATAGGTGCAAAGGGGGTTGAATCAGAATGTCGGCCGCCTACCATCTTTCGATGGAAAACCCGACAACCGCTTCGCTCGCAGGGAATAGGGTAGCATTTTCTCTCTAGAAAAAATATAGAGTGTCCGAAGGGTGGCAATGAGCAAGTAATGCTCTGGAAAATAAATATGGCTGCTTACGATTGACAGGGTGACATGCTTCTTTACCACATTTATAAAATAAATATAAAGGAGTTTCTCTAAAAAGTTCAACTAACTTCAACTAAAATTATCATTATGAAATCGTTGGCGAGACGAGCGACGGCGACGGACGAAGCGAATCATTGCGGATTCACAAGTAGAAACAAAAATGCGGTTCAAAACATTTTACTTGTGCTTTCTAATGCGCTATTTCACGCTTTAAACTCGTATTTATACATTACCTAATGTCACTTGTTGCTTTTATACAACTAAAATGAAGTAGACAACCTTAGTCTTCTGTATGAATAAATGAAAAGTCAGCTTTTTCTTCGGACTGACTGACATATTACTTGACAAGAGCAAAAGGGATAACTTACACAGGGTCATATGATCCCTAACTAGACCGAGTATATATCCACCCATGTCAGTCAAAAGACGTCCACTGCTGGACGTATGTCCAGCAGTGGACGTCAAAAACGTAAAATTCTCGTGTCACGGTGTACGTTATTGAACTCCTCTGAAACGGCTCGACCGATTTTCGTGAAATTTTGTGTGCATATTGGGTAGGTCTGAGAATCGGACAACATCTATTTTGCATCCCCCTAAATGTTAAGGGTGGTCCACCCCTACATTTATTTTTTAAATACTTTTTTTTGTTTTTTTTATATACTCGTAGCATACAAAAATACATACAACCCTTAATTTTCACCCCTCTACGATCAACCCCTAATTTTTAATAGCGATATTAGGTACTATTTTAGAATCAAACAACGTTTGCTGTGTTAGCTAGTACTTATATAGAAAAAAAATGAGCATCATTTTCTATTACTGAATGCTACTGGCTAGTTTTTTTTTACATACCACGCGAGCGAAGCCTCAAGTGGAAGCTAGTAGATAGTGACTACTTTTTTTTTTACTTATGGCTTCATCCATTTTGTTATACCGATGATTCTGCTAACATCAAGGGATCATCGTATAGAAAGCTGGTTGGCCGGTATCTGTAGCTATGGTTTCTTTTGTAGGAAATGGAATATTACTTATTAAAGTTTATGGGAATCTAGACAAGTTTCTGTCATTATTCATTCCTTTGCCATTTGTCAAACTTACGTGTATTCCAATCAAGCAAGCAATATGCTACGTAAGTATACCTATTACAATTTTAGCTGTTCCCAAAATACGAATAGAATATGTCTTTGTGTGTAAAACTATATAAAACTATAAAAAAATGTGGGGCAGTCTTTGGGGACTCCCGATACTAAGTATAAACTATATATAAGTAACTTGTGAATTGTATCGTCTAGCTATAAGATTTTTCTTTTTGAATATGGAAAGCGTTCGGTGACGATAACACGAGCTCCATGATTTGTATTCACCTAAAAAGTTTTCCACGCGCCTAAAGTAGTTTTCACATAAAAAATCTATGCGCGTTGGAAAATTATGAAAAAACGTCATCCATACTAATATCACAGTCTAAGGATCTCTGAGTTAAGAGTTATTTACACTGTGCTAATATTATCAATGCGAAAATAACTCTTTGTATGTTTCTTTGTAACCTTTTCACGGAAAACGGCTAAACGGATCGTAATGAGGAGATTGTATAGGAGAGACTATAGAGTAGTAGTATCTGGTTAAGCTAATATATTATCTATATTATACTAATATTATAAAGCTGAAGAGTTTGTTTGTTTGGTTGAACGCGCTAATCTCAGAAAGTACTAGTTCGATTAGAAAAAATATTTTTTTGTTGAATAGTGCATTTATCCAGGAAGGCTATACGATACGCTATGATCAATAGGAGCGGAGCAGTAGTAAGATATGTTGCAAAATCGGAGAATATATTCCAAATTACCACGCGAACGAAGTCGCGGGCGACCCCTAGTAGTTTATGTCCTGGGAAAGAACATTGTTTTTGTCGTGAAAACATGCGAACAAATTTAAAAAGTTGCAACATACCTACGTATTTTCCTATAAAAAACAGCTGAATACTAGTCTTTGTGCAACTTATTAACAAACTATAAAGAAGCTGATACCTCACGGCCAGTCACGGCTCGGCTATAAGATGTTATGGCTCAACCGTGATGGCATTAGTATTAAAAGCATAGACATTAGACATGAAAAGTTAAATATAGGTAGAGCACAAAGTTCTTAGTTCTACACAGTACATAATATATCGTTGATATTTATACGTGTTTATAATTTTATAGGTAACTAATATTGTGTCTTTAGGATTTTAGCTGAATGAGAACCGGTTTTCATTATTAGTTTAGTTTTTGCTCTTTGTCTATGACAAAAAGCGTCAAGATGTAAATAGCCTCCAAGTCCAAAATAAGAGTTATTGTAAATCCTACTAATATTATAAACTCGAAAGTTTGTAACTATCGATGGATGGATGGATGTTTGGTACTCTTTCACGTAAAAACTACTAAACGGATCTGGCTGAAATTTGACACGGAGATAGATTGTGATCTGGAATAACACATAGGCTACAGCGATAACCGACATCCACGCGGATGGAGCCGCGGGTAACAGCTAGAAAAGAATGTAACAGACTTTATGTTATGTGTAACCAAAACAAGAAAGAAAAGCATTTTATTCAAAAATACACTGGAAAACAGATAGATAACAAAAAATAGACACAATCAGAACACAAAATTTATCCTGTGCGATGTCAGAAAGGATCCTAATATCAGCTCTAGCACAGGGATTTGACCGCTTAGGGTATTTTTTTGTGAAATTGCGTTAAGACACTTACATACTTACACAAATGGCCATCTGATCTATACTCATATGCTTATTTCTATAATAATACCTTTTATAGCTAAATTACACCCACAGTGGACCAACAAGTCAGTAAGTAACCTTTTTTGTAGCATCATTTTCTATTACTGAATGCTACTGACTAGTTTTTTTTTACATACCACGCGAGCGAAGCCTCAAGTGGAAGCTAGTAGATAGTGACTACTTTTTTTTTTACTTATGGCTTCATCCATTTTGTTATACCGATGATTCTGCTAACATCAAGGGATCATCGTATAGAAAGCTGGTTGGCCGGTATCTGTAGCTATGGTTTCTTTTGTAGGAAATGGAATATTACTTATTAAAGTTTATGGGAATCTAGACAAGTTTCTGTCATTATTCATTCCTTTGCCATTTGTCAAACTTACGTGTATTCCAATCAAGCAAGCAATATGCTACGTAAGTATACCTATTACAATTTTAGCTGTTCCCAAAATACGAATAGAATATGTCTTTGTGTGTAAAACTATATAAAACTATAAAAAAATGTGGGGCAGTCTTTGGGGACTCCCGATACTAAGTATAAACTATATATAAGTAACTTGTGAATTGTATCGTCTAGCTATAAGATTTTTCTTTTTGAATATGGAAAGCGTTCGGTGACGATAACACGAGCTCCATGATTTGTATTCACCTAAAAAGTTTTCCACGCGCCTAAAGTAGTTTTCACATAAAAAATCTATGCGCGTTGGAAAATTATGAAAAAACGTCATCCATACTAATATCACAGTCTAAGGATCTCTGAGTTAAGAGTTATTTACACTGTGCTAATATTATCAATGCGAAAATAACTCTTTGTATGTTTCTTTGTAACCTTTTCACGGAAAACGGCTAAACGGATCGTAATGAGGAGATTGTATAGGAGAGACTATAGAGTAGTAGTATCTGGTTAAGCTAATATATTATCTATATTATACTAATATTATAAAGCTGAAGAGTTTGTTTGTTTGGTTGAACGCGCTAATCTCAGAAAGTACTAGTTCGATTAGAAAAAATATTTTTTTGTTGAATAGTGCATTTATCCAGGAAGGCTATACGATACGCTATGATCAATAGGAGCGGAGCAGTAGTAAGATATGTTGCAAAATCGGAGAATATATTCCAAATTACCACGCGAACGAAGTCGCGGGCGACCCCTAGTAGTTTATGTCCTGGGAAAGAACATTGTTTTTGTCGTGAAAACATGCGAACAAATTTAAAAAGTTGCAACATACCTACGTATTTTCCTATAAAAAACAGCTGAATACTAGTCTTTGTGCAACTTATTAACAAACTATAAAGAAGCTGATACCTCACGGCCAGTCACGGCTCGGCTATAAGATGTTATGGCTCAACCGTGATGGCATTAGTATTAAAAGCATAGACATTAGACATGAAAAGTTAAATATAGGTAGAGCACAAAGTTCTTAGTTCTACACAGTACATAATATATCGTTGATATTTATACGTGTTTATAATTTTATAGGTAACTAATATTGTGTCTTTAGGATTTTAGCTGAATGAGAACCGGTTTTCATTATTAGTTTAGTTTTTGCTCTTTGTCTATGACAAAAAGCGTCAAGATGTAAATAGCCTCCAAGTCCAAAATAAGAGTTATTGTAAATCCTACTAATATTATAAACTCGAAAGTTTGTAACTATCGATGGATGGATGGATGTTTGGTACTCTTTCACGTAAAAACTACTAAACGGATCTGGCTGAAATTTGACACGGAGATAGATTGTGATCTGGAATAACACATAGGCTACAGCGATAACCGACATCCACGCGGATGGAGCCGCGGGTAACAGCTAGAAAAGAATGTAACAGACTTTATGTTATGTGTAACCAAAACAAGAAAGAAAAGCATTTTATTCAAAAATACACTGGAAAACAGATAGATAACAAAAAATAGACACAATCAGAACACAAAATTTATCCTGTGCGATGTCAGAAAGGATCCTAATATCAGCTCTAGCACAGGGATTTGACCGCTTAGGGTATTTTTTTGTGAAATTGCGTTAAGACACTTACATACTTACACAAATGGCCATCTGATCTATACTCATATGCTTATTTCTATAATAATACCTTTTATAGCTAAATTACACCCACAGTGGACCAACAAGTCAGTAAGTAACCTTTTTTGTAGCATCATTTTCTATTACTGAATGCTACTGGCTAGTTTTTTTTTACATACCACGCGAGCGAAGCCTCAAGTGGAAGCTAGTAGATAGTGACTACTTTTTTTTTTACTTATGGCTTCATCCATTTTGTTATACCGATGATTCTGCTAACATCAAGGGATCATCGTATAGAAAGCTGGTTGGCCGGTATCTGTAGCTATGGTTTCTTTTGTAGGAAATGGAATATTACTTATTAAAGTTTATGGGAATCTAGACAAGTTTCTGTCATTATTCATTCCTTTGCCATTTGTCAAACTTACGTGTATTCCAATCAAGCAAGCAATATGCTACGTAAGTATACCTATTACAATTTTAGCTGTTCCCAAAATACGAATAGAATATGTCTTTGTGTGTAAAACTATATAAAACTATAAAAAAATGTGGGGCAGTCTTTGGGGACTCCCGATACTAAGTATAAACTATATATAAGTAACTTGTGAATTGTATCGTCTAGCTATAAGATTTTTCTTTTTGAATATGGAAAGCGTTCGGTGACGATAACACGAGCTCCATGATTTGTATTCACCTAAAAAGTTTTCCACGCGCCTAAAGTAGTTTTCACATAAAAAATCTATGCGCGTTGGAAAATTATGAAAAAACGTCATCCATACTAATATCACAGTCTAAGGATCTCTGAGTTAAGAGTTATTTACACTGTGCTAATATTATCAATGCGAAAATAACTCTTTGTATGTTTCTTTGTAACCTTTTCACGGAAAACGGCTAAACGGATCGTAATGAGGAGATTGTATAGGAGAGACTATAGAGTAGTAGTATCTGGTTAAGCTAATATATTATCTATATTATACTAATATTATAAAGCTGAAGAGTTTGTTTGTTTGGTTGAACGCGCTAATCTCAGAAAGTACTAGTTCGATTAGAAAAAATATTTTTTTGTTGAATAGTGCATTTATCCAGGAAGGCTATACGATACGCTATGATCAATAGGAGCGGAGCAGTAGTAAGATATGTTGCAAAATCGGAGAATATATTCCAAATTACCACGCGAACGAAGTCGCGGGCGACCCCTAGTAGTTTATGTCCTGGGAAAGAACATTGTTTTTGTCGTGAAAACATGCGAACAAATTTAAAAAGTTGCAACATACCTACGTATTTTCCTATAAAAAACAGCTGAATACTAGTCTTTGTGCAACTTATTAACAAACTATAAAGAAGCTGATACCTCACGGCCAGTCACGGCTCGGCTATAAGATGTTATGGCTCAACCGTGATGGCATTAGTATTAAAAGCATAGACATTAGACATGAAAAGTTAAATATAGGTAGAGCACAAAGTTCTTAGTTCTACACAGTACATAATATATCGTTGATATTTATACGTGTTTATAATTTTATAGGTAACTAATATTGTGTCTTTAGGATTTTAGCTGAATGAGAACCGGTTTTCATTATTAGTTTAGTTTTTGCTCTTTGTCTATGACAAAAAGCGTCAAGATGTAAATAGCCTCCAAGTCCAAAATAAGAGTTATTGTAAATCCTACTAATATTATAAACTCGAAAGTTTGTAACTATCGATGGATGGATGGATGTTTGGTACTCTTTCACGTAAAAACTACTAAACGGATCTGGCTGAAATTTGACACGGAGATAGATTGTGATCTGGAATAACACATAGGCTACAGCGATAACCGACATCCACGCGGATGGAGCCGCGGGTAACAGCTAGAAAAGAATGTAACAGACTTTATGTTATGTGTAACCAAAACAAGAAAGAAAAGCATTTTATTCAAAAATACACTGGAAAACAGATAGATAACAAAAAATAGACACAATCAGAACACAAAATTTATCCTGTGCGATGTCAGAAAGGATCCTAATATCAGCTCTAGCACAGGGATTTGACCGCTTAGGGTATTTTTTTGTGAAATTGCGTTAAGACACTTACATACTTACACAAATGGCCATCTGATCTATACTCATATGCTTATTTCTATAATAATACCTTTTATAGCTAAATTACACCCACAGTGGACCAACAAGTCAGTAAGTAACCTTTTTTGTAGCATCATTTTCTATTACTGAATGCTACTGGCTAGTTTTTTTTTACATACCACGCGAGCGAAGCCTCAAGTGGAAGCTAGTAGATAGTGACTACTTTTTTTTTTACTTATGGCTTCATCCATTTTGTTATACCGATGATTCTGCTAACATCAAGGGATCATCGTATAGAAAGCTGGTTGGCCGGTATCTGTAGCTATGGTTTCTTTTGTAGGAAATGGAATATTACTTATTAAAGTTTATGGGAATCTAGACAAGTTTCTGTCATTATTCATTCCTTTGCCATTTGTCAAACTTACGTGTATTCCAATCAAGCAAGCAATATGCTACGTAAGTATACCTATTACAATTTTAGCTGTTCCCAAAATACGAATAGAATATGTCTTTGTGTGTAAAACTATATAAAACTATAAAAAAATGTGGGGCAGTCTTTGGGGACTCCCGATACTAAGTATAAACTATATATAAGTAACTTGTGAATTGTATCGTCTAGCTATAAGATTTTTCTTTTTGAATATGGAAAGCGTTCGGTGACGATAACACGAGCTCCATGATTTGTATTCACCTAAAAAGTTTTCCACGCGCCTAAAGTAGTTTTCACATAAAAAATCTATGCGCGTTGGAAAATTATGAAAAAACGTCATCCATACTAATATCACAGTCTAAGGATCTCTGAGTTAAGAGTTATTTACACTGTGCTAATATTATCAATGCGAAAATAACTCTTTGTATGTTTCTTTGTAACCTTTTCACGGAAAACGGCTAAACGGATCGTAATGAGGAGATTGTATAGGAGAGACTATAGAGTAGTAGTATCTGGTTAAGCTAATATATTATCTATATTATACTAATATTATAAAGCTGAAGAGTTTGTTTGTTTGGTTGAACGCGCTAATCTCAGAAAGTACTAGTTCGATTAGAAAAAATATTTTTTTGTTGAATAGTGCATTTATCCAGGAAGGCTATACGATACGCTATGATCAATAGGAGCGGAGCAGTAGTAAGATATGTTGCAAAATCGGAGAATATATTCCAAATTACCACGCGAACGAAGTCGCGGGCGACCCCTAGTAGTTTATGTCCTGGGAAAGAACATTGTTTTTGTCGTGAAAACATGCGAACAAATTTAAAAAGTTGCAACATACCTACGTATTTTCCTATAAAAAACAGCTGAATACTAGTCTTTGTGCAACTTATTAACAAACTATAAAGAAGCTGATACCTCACGGCCAGTCACGGCTCGGCTATAAGATGTTATGGCTCAACCGTGATGGCATTAGTATTAAAAGCATAGACATTAGACATGAAAAGTTAAATATAGGTAGAGCACAAAGTTCTTAGTTCTACACAGTACATAATATATCGTTGATATTTATACGTGTTTATAATTTTATAGGTAACTAATATTGTGTCTTTAGGATTTTAGCTGAATGAGAACCGGTTTTCATTATTAGTTTAGTTTTTGCTCTTTGTCTATGACAAAAAGCGTCAAGATGTAAATAGCCTCCAAGTCCAAAATAAGAGTTATTGTAAATCCTACTAATATTATAAACTCGAAAGTTTGTAACTATCGATGGATGGATGGATGTTTGGTACTCTTTCACGTAAAAACTACTAAACGGATCTGGCTGAAATTTGACACGGAGATAGATTGTGATCTGGAATAACACATAGGCTACAGCGATAACCGACATCCACGCGGATGGAGCCGCGGGTAACAGCTAGAAAAGAATGTAACAGACTTTATGTTATGTGTAACCAAAACAAGAAAGAAAAGCATTTTATTCAAAAATACACTGGAAAACAGATAGATAACAAAAAATAGACACAATCAGAACACAAAATTTATCCTGTGCGATGTCAGAAAGGATCCTAATATCAGCTCTAGCACAGGGATTTGACCGCTTAGGGTATTTTTTTGTGAAATTGCGTTAAGACACTTACATACTTACACAAATGGCCATCTGATCTATACTCATATGCTTATTTCTATAATAATACCTTTTATAGCTAAATTACACCCACAGTGGACCAACAAGTCAGTAAGTAACCTTTTTTGTAGCATCATTTTCTATTACTGAATGCTACTGGCTAGTTTTTTTTTACATACCACGCGAGCGAAGCCTCAAGTGGAAGCTAGTAGATAGTGACTACTTTTTTTTTTACTTATGGCTTCATCCATTTTGTTATACCGATGATTCTGCTAACATCAAGGGATCATCGTATAGAAAGCTGGTTGGCCGGTATCTGTAGCTATGGTTTCTTTTGTAGGAAATGGAATATTACTTATTAAAGTTTATGGGAATCTAGACAAGTTTCTGTCATTATTCATTCCTTTGCCATTTGTCAAACTTACGTGTATTCCAATCAAGCAAGCAATATGCTACGTAAGTATACCTATTACAATTTTAGCTGTTCCCAAAATACGAATAGAATATGTCTTTGTGTGTAAAACTATATAAAACTATAAAAAAATGTGGGGCAGTCTTTGGGGACTCCCGATACTAAGTATAAACTATATATAAGTAACTTGTGAATTGTATCGTCTAGCTATAAGATTTTTCTTTTTGAATATGGAAAGCGTTCGGTGACGATAACACGAGCTCCATGATTTGTATTCACCTAAAAAGTTTTCCACGCGCCTAAAGTAGTTTTCACATAAAAAATCTATGCGCGTTGGAAAATTATGAAAAAACGTCATCCATACTAATATCACAGTCTAAGGATCTCTGAGTTAAGAGTTATTTACACTGTGCTAATATTATCAATGCGAAAATAACTCTTTGTATGTTTCTTTGTAACCTTTTCACGGAAAACGGCTAAACGGATCGTAATGAGGAGATTGTATAGGAGAGACTATAGAGTAGTAGTATCTGGTTAAGCTAATATATTATCTATATTATACTAATATTATAAAGCTGAAGAGTTTGTTTGTTTGGTTGAACGCGCTAATCTCAGAAAGTACTAGTTCGATTAGAAAAAATATTTTTTTGTTGAATAGTGCATTTATCCAGGAAGGCTATACGATACGCTATGATCAATAGGAGCGGAGCAGTAGTAAGATATGTTGCAAAATCGGAGAATATATTCCAAATTACCACGCGAACGAAGTCGCGGGCGACCCCTAGTAGTTTATGTCCTGGGAAAGAACATTGTTTTTGTCGTGAAAACATGCGAACAAATTTAAAAAGTTGCAACATACCTACGTATTTTCCTATAAAAAACAGCTGAATACTAGTCTTTGTGCAACTTATTAACAAACTATAAAGAAGCTGATACCTCACGGCCAGTCACGGCTCGGCTATAAGATGTTATGGCTCAACCGTGATGGCATTAGTATTAAAAGCATAGACATTAGACATGAAAAGTTAAATATAGGTAGAGCACAAAGTTCTTAGTTCTACACAGTACATAATATATCGTTGATATTTATACGTGTTTATAATTTTATAGGTAACTAATATTGTGTCTTTAGGATTTTAGCTGAATGAGAACCGGTTTTCATTATTAGTTTAGTTTTTGCTCTTTGTCTATGACAAAAAGCGTCAAGATGTAAATAGCCTCCAAGTCCAAAATAAGAGTTATTGTAAATCCTACTAATATTATAAACTCGAAAGTTTGTAACTATCGATGGATGGATGGATGTTTGGTACTCTTTCACGTAAAAACTACTAAACGGATCTGGCTGAAATTTGACACGGAGATAGATTGTGATCTGGAATAACACATAGGCTACAGCGATAACCGACATCCACGCGGATGGAGCCGCGGGTAACAGCTAGAAAAGAATGTAACAGACTTTATGTTATGTGTAACCAAAACAAGAAAGAAAAGCATTTTATTCAAAAATACACTGGAAAACAGATAGATAACAAAAAATAGACACAATCAGAACACAAAATTTATCCTGTGCGATGTCAGAAAGAATCCTAATATCAGCTCTAGCACAGGGATTTGACCGCTTAGGGTATTTTTTTGTGAAATTGCGTTAAGACACTTACATACTTACACAAATGGCCATCTGATCTATACTCATATGCTTATTTCTATAATAATACCTTTTATAGCTAAATTACACCCACAGTGGACCAACAAGTCAGTAAGTAACCTTTTTTACGAAATGTACTACCCTGCACCTGTAGAATAGAAGTGAGTAGTGCATTTGCAACTCCGATAAATATTACGGAGTATTGAGACGTAGGTACACGTTAAGCCCTGGATTTACTATAGGGGCAATCGGGGCTACTGCCCAGAGCGACCAATTTTCAGAAGCGGTAAAATTCGGAGCGGAATTAAAATACACTTTAATTATTTTTAATGACGTAAACGTATTTTCTCTCGCGGTCTGAATTTGCCGTCCTTGCCATAGTGGTAAAAACTTTTTCATTATTAAGAGGACAAAGTATGACCAATTTAATGATAATTATAATGGGTCGGCATTTTTAGTGTCTAGGGGCGGCGCTGAGGTTAAATCCGGCCTTTTACACGATCAAAAAATAATAATAATATTTACTTACGTAAGTATTATATATGGCATGGCTGCCTACTCTTATTAAGCTTCTATCTAGAACTAGATCAAAAGTAACTTCGTGATTCGCCTACGAGAACTACTTACAACTTTTAAGGTGTGCTAAAGGGAAGGTTTTGTATTTAAGGGTCACATTGTGGCTTATCTGATTTCCGTGATAATGTCGTTGTTTGTGTGTTTAAACATTAGTTTTACCATTTATGATACAGCAAGAAAATATGGCTAGCCAATTGTTTCTGTTTTTTAGGGCACCATGAGCTTTGCTCTTACATTTTAATACCACTACAATTATACAGCCCGCCTGATGGTACATTGCCTAATGGACGCTTGCAAAACTCACAGTTTTCGCTTGCAAAATTCACAGTTGCTTAACTAAATTAATCGAGATACATGTAATACCCATCCCCGAAATACCTATAATTTTAGTGCTATAATGAACAACGGGAAACTCGAAAACCGAAATAGTTTCCTGTCTCGCTCGAATTTCACCGTGACCACGTTCGGTGGTAAACGTCGTGAAACAAAAGGTACGAAAAGCCTTCAAAATATATAACGAATTTGGCTCGAATGCATTGGGCCTCTGAGTTTCATTTGTCGCAAGAAATAGAAAAAATATTATAATTATCTGTAATATTTCAAGAGTTCCCTCAATTAACCGATGGTCACGTTAGGGACCGTGACTGGTAGGCTGGAGGTCGTGGGTTATATTCCCACAAGGAACAAAACTTTTTGTGATTCATAAGTATTTGTTCAGAGTCTGACTGTAACTTGTGTCAAGGAATTGTATGTTTGTAAAGTTCCCCATGACACAGGGACTAGTTCCCTAATGTGAGAGTTGTCTTTAAAAAAAAATGATAATATATCTTTTCAAAACAAGAATAACAAGAAACGAAAAACGAATCGTATTTGATTTCTGAGGTAACAAACATTTTATAATACATACAACCGAATTAAGATCACGTCAATCGTAATCATCATACTTTAAAAGCTCAGAAGATTTAGTAACTTTAGAACGTCAACAATTTCACAAGGAAACATTTTGTTGATGTAAAGTTGCGGTTTTTCCGGTTGAAACGAGATGAGAAAGTTGATTAGCGGCAGGAAAATCTAGTTATACATACACAAGTACCTACGGTATTACTAAAAAGTATATATAATGTATATACACTACCTGACTCAATAGGCGTTGGCCTCTCAAAAATTGACCATAATATAAATGGGGTTGTCGACAAAAGCGCACAGGGTAATTTTTTTGTATAAAAGGAAAGAATTACGAACATAATACGCAGATCTAGATTATATACCAAAATATCCAATGAGCGTGTGCATGTGTAATCTACGTGCATGAGTGCAATGTGTGCATGCATGCATGCGTGCATTACTTGCAGTTCGGGTGCTTAAGAGCGAATGTGTGTGTGTAGTGTGTAGTTATAAAAGTTTCTTGAGTAATTGTGTGAATGATAGTGACAAGCACCTACTCTTAACTGAGCATTTCTTGATATTTTCTAGACAATTCCAGCACCTCGGCATGCATGGTACTCTGGTACTACCTACCGAGGCAGTCAAAACCTGAGACACGCACACACAGACAGTAGCACACACACGGTGGCCAATTTCATTTTGAATAATTTTAAACAAGGTATTATGTTCCTTAATTAAAATCAGCTGCTGTTATAAAATTGTTGCTTTCGTGCCTCTCCACCGTCACGTAAAATTAACTTTAATGCAATGATAAAGGTTTATGAAAAATAAAAATTTAATTAAGTTTAATTCTTGAACCTTACGCCATTTTGTTAAGTATCATTTTTCTATGAGGAACATCACTGCTATGAAAAATGCTCTTACTCTACGCCACCCGCGGGTGTAATGAAGTATACTGCGGTAGTGCGGTTACCATAACTTATATGAAGATGATAAAACCGTTATTCATCATTAACTTCTAAGAGTGCTTAATAAAAATAAGAATGTTTGACACAGATAAGTAGGTATATAGAAAAGGAGAAAACTGACTGACATACAACGTACAACCTAATATAATAACTAAGGCTAGAAACTAATTTTTTTTACATATATTTTATTTTATAAATAAACATCTACTAAGGAATAGTATACCTTTACCTTTAAAAAGGGTAAAAAGTGCTAAAAAACTATTGATAGGTCGGTTTTTATAAGTCTCCCAGGTATACTATTTAATATGAGGCACGCTTGTTTGCCACCTAAGTAGTAGAAAATATCGTTTACTTGATACTTGGTGCCCATACTTCTTGATGGAATTACCGAAAGACAAAATACTCAAAATTTTCTATGAATACTAATGGTAAATAAAGGGCCTTTTTATGCCGAATTAACAGCAGCCACGTCATGAAACTGCGACAAAGATATGTTAATCTCACCATATTAATACATAAACCAATTTAAAATATCGACAATTGCAAAAAAATATTCATAATGATAAAGGTTCATGCGTACTCACACAATTTAAAGAGATGTATTACTTTCACTGAACTGATACTTGTCTAGTAGGTAAGTAGATCGCTACTTGCAGAATTAATCTAAGTCCATGACTACAAGATTTATATCTCTATTAACTGATTTATTTGTAAGTAATACATAGATAACCTCTCAGGACTTGGTTGATGAAAATTAATTTTTACCTTAATCATTCGCAATTCAATCAGAAACATAGACATAGTATAAGTTCAGTAATATTCATTATGTTCCAATTATTACTAGATTAGAATAAAGATTAGGTATCGGTAGCTTTATATTAAATCCTGTGTGAAAAAGGCTTAGAATAAGAAGCAACTTGGCAATTTTGTACTGTGATTATGGGCGTCGGCTAGAGGGAGAGGGAAATTAAGATACTTTTCTTAAATCGAATATAATTTTCATTTTGGTCGAAATATAATTTTCCTTTTGGTCGACAAAGTAAATATTTTATGTAGATTTTTGAAAGTAGCCTATTTAAACTTTCTATAACATAAGGACAATCCGCTCCGCTACGAAAAACCCAAAGTACTTGTTCTTGCGCTTAATTTCTTTCTTTTCGTGTCAGAATACCGTCCTATGGGATTACGAGATTAAGGAAATATGTTACCTGAATATAATTGTGTTCACGCACACAAATGTATACTATATCTAATAAATCTTGTTATTTTAAAGCAAGATTTATTAGATATAGTATACAATAATAATCCGGCCGCCGTAATCTAAATTAGGTCTTGACGTAATTATTCAAGCAAACAGCTTATTTTAGTCTACTGCTGGATATAGGCCTCTTCTTATTTCAACTCGCCACTACAAACAGTCGCACCCAGTCTACCCCAGCAACCTTTCTAAGAATTATTATTTATTGAGATAAAGTGCACTTAGTCAACCTGTTTGAGTATGATTTACCTGATAAGTAAAATGTATTTCTTGAAGTAGTGACTGCTTATGTACCTACCTTCGGGGTGAGCGCGTCTATAGTCGACCACATAATTTGCTGAGATTGTTGACAATAAAATCCTTAATTTAAAGTCGTAAACTATCTTGCGATTATAATTTTATAATTATAATCACAATATTAATTTTATAGAAATGTTAATAACATACTTTAACTGTTTTTTCATACACCATAATCATTTACTTCGATCACGCGGAACTTCACCAATCTTCACTTTTGAAGTGTGACAAGAGAAATTGCCAACTTTTTTTTCTTCTACAGTCAGTTTAAAAAGTTTTTATTTGATATGACGTTTGTGGTCGTAGTAATTTTTTTTGCTCGTAGACATTATGGTGTACTTTTTTAAATTAATGTTGGTCGACGAAATGTTGTGTACAGTTTTTAGAACTAAGTAAACACTTCAGTTTGGTTATACAAGTACAGATAATGCAGTCATTCTGAATTCACTCAGAGGCCACAGAGCACAGTACAATAGCGCAACAGCGAAGCAATAGCGAGCGGTGGTGGCCGAGTAGGAAAGTAACCGACTTGCACGCAAGTGGTGCGGGTTCGATCCCGGGTGGCAGTAGGTACCAATGTAATTTTCACTTTGTGGAATTTATGACAACTTCTGCGCTAGGGAGCAAGCCCTGTATCACGACATGCAATTAACGGATGCAAAGTACACCCAGACTTGGAATAACCATTTATGGGTCACACAATTGATTGGTCCTGTGTGGGGATCGAACTTTTCGAACATGGCAATATTTTGACAATGATAGGTGCACAGTTAAAAAAAATCGGGATATAAGGCCCCAGGACGATATATATACTTAGGTTCTTAATAACACGATCTTTGAACTCAATACAACACGTGTTGAGTGTTCACAGACAGAACCACAAACACCCGTAAATGTTCTCTAGTCTAAGTAAATAAACAGATATTTGAAATTGTTTGCATTCACGGTTCGTTACCTGAATAAACCATAGATGATTATTTCACGCAAGCTTTGGTAGACGCAAGTGAAGTCTACTCTTTAATTGTCAGCTGCACACATATTTAAACGGGCTTCAAATAAAAGTGAGCCTATTTTAAAAGAGGGTGCCATGCTAGTGAGCAAGCCCGACTGCGGAAGGACCTCCACTGTACAGAAGACCACGGCCAAATATCTACACACAGTGGTGTAGTTGTGTTCCTTAGTGTAAGCACAGCTCTCCAGCGCTCATTTCGTTTCCAGCGCTTGTTTTGAAAGTAACGTTTTTCTATCCCTGGGATACTCCCTTCTTAAAGCTTTGCTATTAAAATAATGGGTCGACAACACGCAAGTGATACCTCTGGTATTGCAGGCGTCCATGGGCTACAGAAACTACTTAATTGCCATCAGCCGGACCGTATGCTTGTTTGCTACCCAAGAAATATAAAAAAACCTAAACTACTAAAATATAATGTCGTAAACTTACGTCAAATCCCATACCTCTGCTTTCTATTCTAATCGATTTGACTACCGTTTATGCCTAAATATTAAAGCAATGTGGAAAAAGACGAGCCCGGAGCAGGACTCGAACCTGCGCCTCTCGGGTTCCGGCCCAGCGCACTACCAACTGTGCCACCCGAGCTCCTACTCCAGAGTTCGAATTCGTCCACCGCTTGTTTTTTACGTCTTGGAGTGACGTAAGTTTCATTCAAACGTTAGCCGTTACAGATCTATACGTACAACATCTTCCAATTATGAGGAAAGAATGTTATTAAAGAATGAAACCACTCAATATTATTAAATATTTTTAGCATTTTGCTATGCAATTAGCTCAAATATACTTAAATATTAAAGCAATGTGGAAAAAATATACGTCACTCCAAGACGTAAAAAACAAGCGGTGGACTAATTCGAACTCTGGAGTAGGAGCTCGGATGGCACAGTTGGTAGTGCGCTGGGCCGGAACCCGAGAGGCGCAGGTTCGAGTCCTGCTCCGGGCTCGTCTTTTTCCACATTGCTTTAATATTTAAGTATATTTGAGCTAATTGCATAGCAAAATGCTAAAAATATTTAATAATACCGTTTATGCCACTTGTATAGAGGAGCTACTTAATATTATAAATACAAAAGTAACTCTTCGCATTTATAATATTTTATGTAATAATAATATAAATAAATTAGCTAAAAGCTAACTTGTCTAAAAGGTACAAAGTAACCATCATCATCATTTCCCATAAACGTCCCACTGCTGGGCACGTGTCTCCTCAATACATTTGGAGGGAAATTAGCCTATTACACCACGCTGCCCAGACGGTTGGTTTTGTTTTGAGTTTTCCGTCACTTGCAGCGGATATTGTCTGTCTGACTTACTCCTTTAGTCAACTCCAACGACACCCTCGGGATGGAACGCGGTGGTCACAATTGTATTGTTAATCCGTCACCACATGGAAAAACAAAGGAGATAATGTTTTGTTGATATTTTCATAAACTTTTACATCACAAACATAATACGTCCAATTATAAAGAAAAATGTTCATTTATTACCATGATTGAAGGTAACAATGATATCATGGCTATAATAAGTATATTACTGTCATGAAATCATGTGAATATAAAATCTATTCATCGTAATTAACCTTTGTTTAAAACTTAGAATAAAAATTCAATCTCTCCTAATCTCACTGCAAATAATAATGTTGTTCCACTTCCCAGCTACGATCAAATTCGAGAATAATTGCAAAAACTACTGGTAATTAACATTAGTAACTATCATAATGATGGAGAGTAATATTGGTCACTATCCATTCTATGCTTACTTACTAGTTAGGTGACATACAAGCACACAGCAGCGACCATTGACCCTATTAGTGTTAGTTAGTGGCATAGACCTTTGGGTGTTTTTACCTAAGTTTTTTTTTATACTACTTGGGTGGCGAACAAGCACACGCCCCGCCAGTTAAGCAGTTATTAACCTATGGGCGCTTGCATTTTTTTTACACCCGTGCTTATTCCGAGGATAGGAAAACGATTTTAATGCGGCAATGTTGTAAAATTTTCAAAAAATAGGGTAAATTTTCATACAAACTGTAATTTCACTTTTCCTCCCTTAAATACATTATTTTTTTAATCTGATCATTTACAGCTAAAATGCATCTTATGACCATTCAAATAAGCCTATACATGCTTTCTGAATGCAAACGTTTCATTTGTTGTAAAAAATACTAAAGTTTATTGTTTATATGTTTATTTCTGCTTACAATTTATGAGGAGTTCTCTCAATTCCTCATAGATCCCATCGTCAAAACTTTTGGAAACTTTTTTGGAAAAACAGGACCAAATTAGGACTATGTCCTCTTTGACAGAAAATATTTTTTCAAATCTGTTCATAAATGACAGAGTTCTGCGGTACAAACATTTAAAAAAATCGCACGATTTGATAACCTCCTCGTTTTTGAAGTCGGTTAAAAAGGAAGACAAAGTCCACTTTTGATATCTCAATAAAACCTGAAAATCCTAACCAATTACAACAACACTAATATCTCTCTATACTATAGAGTATAGAGTTGACTTACAAACTTTACCTCATTATAAATAGTTATAATGAGGTAAAATTTGTAAGTTTGAATGTAGTAGGTCATCTTTAGAACTAGATACTGATTCGATTTTGCAATTTTTTACTAATTGGAAGCTACATTTTCCCAAAGTGCTAAAGCATACTTTCTTTGAAAAGAACCATACAGCTTGCGTCATGGTAAGCAGTTACTGTAGCCCAAGGACGCTTGCACCACCAGGGATATCAATCGTTACAGACCTTTTCAAAACCTCAAAGAAGAATTTATTTGATTATGAAAACCTGTTTCGTAAAGAATCTGGCTCCGATGACATATACGCTTAAGGAAGTTGACGCATCGAGCATTTGTCCGCGCCTCCAGCTCTCGCTCGATACTTCTTGTCCCACTAACATATAAGAGTTTCTCCTTAAATGTAGCAACTTTTGCACTAAGGTTCCAATCGCATACCTATTGAATTATTGAGCAGCTCTATTATACGTAATTATCTATAACTAGTTTTATAATTTATTAGTTTTATATTAAGTGGATAGCACCCTATTCTTAATGCTCATTTTTTTTAAATTCAAGACATCTCCCGCACTAAGCAACCCTGTGTCGCGGGGGACTTTACAAACATACAATTCACGGACACAATAACACTCGGAAAAACCATTTATGAATCACACAACGTTTTGTAGTCAGGCCACTAGACCAACAGGCCAGTATTAACGACCCATGTAATGGTAAACAGTTACCGTAGCCTTAACCTGTAGCCGCTTGCAATATTTGGAGAATCACTCACATGACATTATCGTGAGCATTTCAAAAGACCCTGGTAATCCTCATATAATAGGTAAGTGGAAGCAAGACACTTTGACTGCCTTGGTGGTCCAGTGGCCGCAGAATGCGCCTGCTGTGCACGAAGTTGTGGGTTCGATTCCCACGGAGGATAAAACTTTGTGTGATCCACAAAAGGGTTGTCCTGAGTCTGGGTGTACTTTGTGTCCGTTAATTATTATTGTATGTTTGTAAAGTCCCCCGCGACACAGAGCTTGTTTATAGTGCGGGAGTTTTTTTTTTAAACAAAAATAAACACTCATCATTTGTTAGTACATGTAAACGTACTTATAAATACATTAGCAAACACAAGTAAACATACAAATTTTATCTCACATTCAATACGTATAAATTATGGTATGAATGGTCGTTGGCTTTATTGCACACGCTTAGCATCAAGGAGGCTACAAATTTTCCTATTAACTATTTGCCTAGAAGACATAATATATATAACTGAAGCAGTCACTAGAAACGTATCAGAAAATATTAACGAAAAATTAACCGCCCTTGTAGAAGAGAACAAAAGTCTGAAGACGGAAGTTAAGATCCTACATGACAAACTCAAGATAATGGAAGAGCACAAAAGAAAAAATAATATAATTTTTTTTGGAGTAAAAGAGGGAAACAGCAACGAGTCCCCAATTGAATCCATCATAGAACTACTTGAAAAAGACATGAATATTCACATCAACTTCCAAGAAATAAATAATGCTTACCGAGTAGGAAAAAAAAAAAAAAAAAAAAGAACGATGATAAACCACGCCCTATCCTTGCAACTTTTACAACAAACTGGAGAAGAAATGAAGTCCTCAAGAACAAAAAGAAACTAGGTTCGGGAATTTACATAAAAGAAGACCTTAGCAAGGAAACCTTGGAGATGAGAAAGCAGCTTCTACCCCAACTAAAGGCAGAAAGGGCAAAGGGAAACATCTGCTATTTTGTTAAAGATAAAATAGTCATTAAAGACCCGAAAGAAGATAAACGAGACAAGAGGAAAAGAGACTGCACTAATTCTCCAGACGAATCGCCAAATCTACCGTCTACATCGGCCCCAAAAAAGATATATAAAACGAATATACTAGACTACGTGGCACGGGGTAGATCTGCGTCACTAACACTACCTACAACTACAAAAAACGGCCAATAGACACCGACAACAGGAAACCTAAAATATCTAACAAAAAGTACCTACCCAACGAAACAACCAAAACACTCACCCCAAGACGGTTGGTCACCGCGGGGATACGCGACCACTACCCTCCAATCACTACCTCCCTATCTCAAACAAAAACTAAGGAACAACAAAACAACAAATACGTACATATAGCAACATTTAATACACTCTCTCTAAGGACCGAAGAAAGTCTAGAAGAACTTTTATATTCTATAGAAGACATTAAGTGGGACATTATCGGCTTAAGTGAAGTAAGAAGAAATGGTGAAGCTATTGAAGAGCACGATCAGTTCATACTGTATTATAAAGGCGAAACACCAGGAAGACATGGAGTAGGATTCTTAATCAAGAAAGCACTCAAAAACTTTATTGTAGAAATAATTGGCATATCTGAAAGAATTGCTATATTGAATATAAAGATCCCCCCAGGCAATGACATATGGTCTATTGTGCAAATATATTCCCCAACCGAGCAATCCACAAAATTAGAAATTGAGTCATTCTACTCGTCCCTTAATTCAGCGATAAAAGAACACGCACATAAAAATTGCATTGTAATGGGCGACTTTAATGCACAAGTCGGAGCACCTAGAAATGGAGAAGACATTGTACTGGGCTCTTACACTAGCGGCAAAAGAACAAGAAACGGACAAAAATTAATGGAAATGGCTTTTGAAAACAATATGAAAATATTGAACAGTCAATTCAAAAAAAGAGCGTCTACACGTTGGACATGGATATCGCCGGATGGCCGGTATAGAAACGAAATAGACCATTTCTTAACAAACAGACCTAAATCATTTGACGATTGCGGCACCATTGCAAACCTCAATTTCAATAGTAACCATAGAATGCTTAGAGCATGTTTAAACACAAAATCTGCTTTAAAGCTAAGTCGGCCTTTCAAAATAAAAACAATAACATCCAACAACATAGCAAGAATAACCACCATCAAAGAAAACCTCAATTTTGTAACAGAATCATCTCTTCAGCATCTAAACACTCAAGAAAAATACAATATATTACACGATATCCTAACAGCAAAACCGAAAACCAGCACAGAGGACAAATCAAAGGATAAAAGACACATATCAGAAAAAGCAAACGAACTCTTAGACAAAAGATCTAAATTAATTAAAACACTAAAGAAAACAAAAAATATAAGAGAACAAATTGGCAAACTAAGTAAAGAAATAAAAAAGCAATTGAGAAAAGATAGAGAATATTTTAGACTAAAAACTTTTGAAAACCATATCAAAAAGACCGGAGGTATAAAAAAGGCTCTGAAAATTTTATCAAGCAAAACGAACTGGATACCAAACATGAAAGACCGGTACTGCAAGACAAAGACTAAAAGACCCGACATACTATCAATAGCTACAAATTTCTACGAAGACTTATATACCAGCAAGAGACAAATAAACGATACTGATTTAAATGATGTTAATGTTCCACCAATATTAGTAGATGAAATAAATAAGGCAATTGAAACACAAAGGAAAGATAAAGCTCCAGGGCCCGACGGAATCAACAATGAATTACTTTTAGGCTGCAAAAACTACATCGCACCACTACTAAAAAATATTTTCAACGATATACTATGCACCGGAAACATTCCAACACAATGGACGGCATCCACAATTATCTTGCTTCACAAAAAGGGCAACAAGGACGAAATGAACAACTATAGACCCATAAGCTTAATGTCGAACATCTATAAAGTTTTTGCAAAGGTAATCCTATGCCGAATAACCAGAACTCTAGATGAAAACCAGCCCAGGGAGCAGGCAGGGTTCAGATCAGGCTACTCAACGTTGGATCATATTCATGCTGTAAGACAAGTTTTTGAAAAGAACAAGGAATTCAATGTACCATTCTACTGCTGCTTTATTGATTACAGCAAGGCATTCGACTCAATAGAGCATGAAAATATATGGCATAGTCTTAAAAACCAAGGAGTGGAGCATAAGTACATTAGAATTCTAAAAAACATTTACACTAAAAGTACAGCTAGGGTAAAGACAGAAAAGGAAGGAAAAGAAATAAAAATAAATAGAGGCGTACGCCAGGGAGACCCACTATCGCCAAAATTATTTACAGCAGTACTAGAAGACATTTTTCGTAAACTAAAATGGGACCATTACGGAATAAACATAAATGGGGAAAAGCTTTCGCACCTACGGTTCGCTGACGACATTATACTCTTTGCCACAACAAAAGAACAACTGCAAAATATGCTTTTAGATCTGGATAGGGAAAGCCGTAATGTAGGACTAACGATGAACACTTCTAAAACCAAAGCCATGACAAATGCATCTGAAGACACTATTATCATAAATGAAGAGACGATTGAATATGTGAAAGAGTACACTTATCTAGGTCAACAAATCTCAACTACTGATATAATGGCAAAAGAAATAGATACCAGAATCGGGAATGCATGGAAATGTTACTGGCGGTTAAAGGAAGTAATGAAGAACTCGGAAACTAAGATGTCCGTAAAATCAAAGCTGTACAACACCTGCGTTCTACCAGTTCTAACATATGGTTGCCAGACTTGGGCACTTACTAAAGCACAAAACAAAAAACTGGAAACCTGTCAGACAGCAATGGAGAGAAGCATGCTGAATATAAAGAAACTAGATAAAATTAAAAATTCAACTATCAGAAAACGCACAAAAATAGAAGACGTAACATTAAAAACTAGAAAACTAAAGTGGAAATGGACAGGTCACATCATAAGAGGGCTTGATAAATGGAACAAATGTCTGTTATTTTGGTATCCAAAAAATAAGAAAAGGAAACGAGGTCGACAGTGTCGACGATGGGAAGACGAAATAAAGGCTACAGCAGGAAAAACATGGACTCGGAAAGCTGGAGACAGAACAGCGTGGAGGGAAATGGAGGAGGCCTTTGCCAAAGCTAGGCAAACAGACCAGGTTGTCGGTGTCATCGACACACAAGAGTTGTCACTATAAATCATTGTAATTATTATCTGAATAAAGGCTTATATTATTATATTATTATTATTATATAGAAGACATAATGTACTAGCTTCCGCAAAAATACGTCCATTTCATCATGAACTGAATTGGATATATACATAACGTTGCGTCTGTGTGCTGACTGCTGCAGGATCGACATACACGACACGGTTTTTTTTAATAAGTACACACGACAATGGATATATGTATTCAGGGCCACTATATGAAGATTAGTTTAATAAAAAAATCAACCACCAACAGTGTACAATTAAACTAAACCTACAGTTAAAAATATATTTGTCACAAATTCATACATCGGTTTTCCTAAAGCTAATCTTCATTATTATTCATCAGATATAGTGGCCCTGTATAAATATCTCCGTTACCGTATGTACATGCATTATCTGACTTTTTTTTTGACTGGCCTGTTGGTCTAGTGACCAATAACCCTGACTGTTAAGCCTAAGGTAGGTTCGATTACCACACGGGAAAAACTTTGTTTGATTCATAAATGTTTATTCCGAGTCTGGGTGTAATTTGTTTCCGAAAATTACATCAAAGTACCGCGCGACACAGGGCTTGTTCTTTAATACGGGATTAGTCCTGAAAAAAAAATCCCTATGTGGCAATCTAAGCCACAACACTCAGCACAGTGTACCTTCAGCACTAACCATACGTGTACTGCGCAGTTAATTGAAAGCATTTATTTTACAGGAATATTTTCCAGAATATATAACTGGATTATGAAATCAAAATCATCATGGTCGTTCTTTGACGGCTGGTTGGACTGGGATGATGGATCGTCTAAGAGACCTTTTACATCGACTACTCCATATCCACTGACGGCAGCACCCAGTAGCTGGTTCCAGACGCTTCTGGATAGCGAAGATGGTGACGGAGCTTATGCTGGACAAGATGAAGTTATTATTAGTAAGTATAACTAAATTACTATGAAATGAAAAATCTTTAGGGTAGGCTTATGAATAGCAACATTGGTTTCATTGATGATGATACCTTACCTACTCAGTAATGTTTCATCTCAAATACGTAACACTACGCTGCGTTCTAGAAAAGAGATACCTAAAATATTTTGTTCTATTTGTTTTAAAAAAGACTAAGTTCTACTATACTATAATATATTTCACGTGGCATGGGTACTGTACTGTAGGAAGCAAGTCCTCTGTTGCAGCAGACTTTAAAACATAAATCACATACAGAACCAGTCCGGGTCTTTCGACCACGTTACACTGGGCGCTGTTTATATATGTATCACTATAGTTTCCGCCCACGGCTTTGCCCGCGCACTCTATCGCACGGGAATAGTCTATATTCTGTCTCTGTGCCAAGTTTCATCCAGATTCGTTTAGCCGGTTTTGCATGATTGAGTAATAAACATCTATCATAGATGGACGCCATCAAAACTGCTCACGGCTCCACCCGCGTGGATGTCGGTTACCGCGATAAAAATCTTATGTGCTATTCCAGATCTATCTATGTGCCAAATTTTATCCAGATCCGTTCAGTAGTTTTCACGTGAAAGAGTATTAAACATACATCTATACTTTCTTACAAAGTTTCGCGTTTATGATATTAGTAGGAGTAGGATTTATCATTAGGTGTTTAAAAATTATCGGAGACTTTATTAATTACACTTTCAAGTAATTATCACCCTAATAAATACAAGTGTGTTCCTGTACAAAGACACTATTTTCAAAAAAATGAATTTTAATTTGACTCTAATTGCCGTTAAATTCGTTCTAGTCTGGTTACTACTGTATGAGTAAGAATTAATTTAGTTTTATTCCTATGTTACTGTTTTAATGAGGTAGGAAGCTATGGTGTCTTGATATTTAATATATTGTACCTACATATCCGACATAGCTCGGATTGAAGACGTTAGTTATCGACAATCCGACAACCGATGTAAAGAAACTTCTTTCCATCAGTTGTCTGTTCGTCGAACACTTTTCGAGAACTCTCGAGTATCGACTGCGGAAAACGCAGCGAGGGACGACCTCTGAGCCTCTAGACAAGTGGCATAAGCGATAGTCGAATCGAAAAGTCAAAAAAGAAAATGTATGGGATTTGACGTAAGTTTACGACACTAAATCGTAGATTCACGTCAAATTCCATACATTTTATTTTTTTACTTTTCGATTCGACTATCGCTTATGCCACTTGTCTAGAGGCTCTGGTATACCTATTACGAATCCGGTTTCGGAGTCTTCCACTAGGTGGACAGGTCCCATAATCAGAGCTGTGATGAAGTACTGGACGCAGGGAGCTCAAGAATTGTGAGAACATTCGGGAAGATGATGCTTAGATCGTGAATCTGTTTCGGATATTCTTTATGACATTACCAATACCAAAAAAGAAAACATCGGGTTTTTTACTAGGTACTAAGTTAGCGCAGTTACCGTGGCCTATGGACTATTGCAGTTGCACTTGCGCTTGCGGTTTTTTTTACACCAGAGCTATAAGATGGAGTAACCCTTGGATAGGAAAACGTATCCCTAAATGAGCACTGGAGGCCTGTACTCACACAGAAACACAATTACAAGTTACATCGCTGTGGTCTTCTGTAAGGTGAAGGTCCTTGCCGCCGTATGGTGCCCTACCTCTCTTTATTTTGGTTTCATTTTACTATGACGTAAAGAAAATGAATTTGAAACATTGTATGAAACTCGTCTTCAGATGAAAGTGAAGTCATCATACCTACCTATCGTTACCGTTCTTCACTTTCTAGAATATGCGTGTGTACGTACATTAACAGTAGTTTGCTTACTATTACTACAGAGTCGACCTCGTGCGCCATTATAACATATTACGTTTCATATATTAATGAAGAGACTCTTCATCTTAAATAGATGATATAATTTTTATATAGATACAACCTTATTTAGGGTATAGGCGAAACCTGAAAGTAGTTTTTTCAGAATCAGTAACAGACTTGAGTACAATAATTTATAAACCATGTGATATTTTTGTCCCAAAAATTAATGAAAACTTTCTTTTTCTATTCTAACTTTTCTAATAAAATTAAGTATGCCAAAAATAGCAGTTGCCCGTGCGTGGATGTCGGTTATCGCTGTAATAGTAGCCTATGTGTTATTCCAGACCATAATCTATCTCTGTGCCAAATTTCATCCTGATCCGTTCAGAAGTTTTTAAGTGAAAGAGTAACAAACATCCATCCATCCATCCATCCATACTTACAAACTTTCACGTTTATCATATTAGTAGGATCATCCACACTACGCTATCTTATCCTTACATAGATAAAGTCACTTTGCGTTGCCTGTCGCTCTATACGGTTTGATGTTCTAAATCACTCATAAGATTTTGATACCGCATCATAATCTAATGAGTGGTTTCTATATAATTTAGAAAAAAAACCGGAAGGATTAAATGTATAATTTAATAGAGAAATCCAGAAAAATTCCGAAGCGAAGTGAGGGCGTGTCGCTTGTAGCTACTATGCGACAGACCAATTTGGCACAGAGATAGATTATAGTCTTATGTATACAAATAAGCTTATTTATACATTTTACCCCGGAATACTGTTTGGATTCCTTGTGCTCGTTTTGTTTTCTCGGGCAAAGCCGCTAGCAATAAGTAGTTACTTACAGGTATACATAATGTTAGGTGTTACGATTAAAATTATTACTAGATATCGGTAGATTACTTATTTCTACGCACTGGCAACATATTGTGAACGCGTCGGTAAGTTGCGCGCGCTGGCAAGATATAAAACGGAGGGATCAGACACGAAAGGGGCTTTTTGGGTTTGAGTTTCAAGTGGTGTAAGCAGTAGTATTATAGAGTATATGATGTAGTGAAATATACATATGTAGTGCAGTTAAGTAATAATTGAATAAATTATATTGTATTAATAATTACTGTCGGTGTTTTATTAAAATATAGATAAGTTGCCAAAAAAGAACCAGCTTTTCGCATCTATATGAAACTATAAGTAAATATCTTGAAACTCATCTTAAACATCAGACATATGATTACATTATTTTCATTGCAATATTACTGCTACGTGGATATCATCATAATACGGACAGTATTTATGCGCTAACACTTTATGTTCCACGTTCATACCCCATTAATTTTGTGTACGCACGTATTATAAACGCGAACTGTTGTAAAAAACGAATTGCTGTGTGAATTGTTAGGCTAGTAGCTGAGTGCGAGAGTAATTGACAACACATGGAAGTGTAAGAACGGTTTCAGAGTACTGATGTGAATTGATTTTGTTTTCCTTTTTTTAATATAACTTCCGTACTAGGAAAAAAGCCAGGGCTTCGTTTGAACAGTCTGTGGAACACTGGTATTGCGAGGGACTTTAACATACGCGAAACAACGATTTATGGATTTTTATTTTGATCAAACCTATAATACGCCGTGCAGTGGTTAATAGTGAGTTAACCACTGAACCAGCTATGCAGCCAATTTTAGTTTGTTAAGATTTTATCTCCTAACAGCTTAGGAACACATCGTGAAATATCCACATGTCATAGAAGTAATTCTAAATGCATTGGGTTGGTGAATTAGGTCAGAACCTAATTAACCTACACACAAATGAATTAAGTGAATCCTCTCAGGACAGGAATTCCGTTCCCAGTGCCCAGGCAGTAGGACATAAATATATGGATTACTTTTCATTATAAATTCATTATTTTAAAAAATACAATTTATGCTATGACAGCATCAATAACTATTATATTACTAGTGGCCCGCCCCGACTACATCCGAGTTAAACTATTGTTTGCACCATTTTCTCAATTTTTGTTTACACAAGAACCTTCTAGAAATCGAATGTCCTCAAGCTATGGCTTGAGCGTGACCAAGGGAAATTAGGATTCACATTTAGATTATTATATTTTGCCCCATTATATAGTAAGTATTAAAGCTCGTTGGTCTACTAACACAGATGTTCTTTTGTTACAGGGAAACCAACAAAAAAATCTATTAAAAAGAATTACAAAGGATATCAACTACTAAGAACATATCCGGACGTTCAATGGAAGGTTCACGAAATGCTGGAGTTGCAGGAAGAAGCGCAAGGATCAGGAGTCATGTGGTGGACTCCGCCATCACTTAATGGTTCCACTGACCTCCTCGTCCCACCTGATCTCCTGGTTGACGTCAAGGATCATCTCAAATCAAACAATATAGATTTTGATGTTGTTATTTGGGATTTACAAGTAAGTCTAAACCAGATACTATTTCACAGGTCTCCAAAGCTCATTTAGGAATGCGTTTTTAATTAAAAGTTTTCCTATCACAGGAATACTGCATCACTGAACCCTGGTAGGCAAAACGCGACTGACGCCACAGACAGGCTACAGTTTATCTGGCCTGCTAAACTGGTGATCGTGGGTTCGATTCCCACACGGGACAAAACTTTGTACATACATGAGGCCATGGCACGCCAATTGCTTCGATCTAGACATAAGGTAGCGGCACCTTGATCCGCGGTATTTTCACCAAAACTCGAAACAGCATCGAAAATTAAGCATTTACGATACCTTTTTGAGTGTTTTGTTATTTTTATCAGAAGCTTCGTTTATTTGACTATCGAAATAGACTAAAGATTTGACTATTGGACCCTGATTTGTATTAAATAATAAATAAAATATGAAAAAAGTCCGTAGCCCCTAATTCCGATGTAAAGATCCTAATTCCGATGTATTTGGTTCCTAATTCCGTGGTAACAAAACATGGTGTTCAAAATATTCCCTATCTACTTTATAAATATGTTATTGTTCTTTGAATCTTTATTACCATGGGGAATAAAGTTTGTATGAAAGTTCATAATGTTTTAGTATTTTAAAATTAGGAATTTGGGATATCGAGGTTTATGAAAATTCTGATACTATTTACAGTTGTTTTTTTAATTAAATCAATTAGTTTTGTATTATTAATATAAGTAGGTACTATTACGTAGTTATGACACAAAATTGCTTTTAGATAATTTTGGAATGTTAATCTTGTCGAGTTTTGAACAAAAAAATACTAGATACATTTGTATCACTGATTTTATTTGTTGTAAATTAAGAAAGGGCCAGGATTTATTGTAGGGCACCATATTAGCGAGCAAGTCTGACTGGGGAAAGTCCCTCTTACAGAACACCACATCCAAATAACTACACACAGCGGTGTAGTTGTGTTCCTGTGTGTGAGTATAGGTCTCCAGCGCTCATTTAGGGATGCGTTTTGAAAGAAACATAGTCCTATCCCAGGGATCCCATCATCAAGCGCTGGTGTAAAAAAATGGGTCGGCAATACGCAAGTGATACCTCTGGTATTGCAAGTGTCTGCTATGCTACGGTAACTGCTTAACATAAGGCGGGTCATATACTTGTTTGTCACCCAAGTAGTATAAAAAAACAATAATCAAAAATAAAAGATATCTAAAACATTAACATGATGAAATTATGTCATGTTACGAGAACACTATGAAAAAAAAAATACAGACAAAATAACTCAATTTACACTAATCTTATGATTGGACGTTCCATTAGAGTGAAAAAATAATGAAATTTGCAATATCAATAACCAAGATACAAACTTCCTAAATCAAATTTCATTCAAAAAATAAGTTGTGAACAGCCTGTATTTTACTTATCTATACCACGGAATTAGGTGCCCATAGAACTTAATTCCGATGCACTATACATCGGAATTAGGTTTCGTACAAAAAAATCACGTTTCCTAATTCCGAGTGTTAAAAGCTACAACATTTTTGCATAATTTATTTACAGATTAGTGCACAATTGTAATATCTTCCTAAATATGTATCGCACTTGCTAAAAATTACATTGAATTATATATAAATTTAGATTTTTTGTCTTGAAATACTCATACAACAAATTAACAAAATACCTAAATATACCACCTTTGATATGCCACAATTAGTGAATGCGATGCAAAAGTGTACCTCGTAATTAGATCTTATATTTATTAACTACTTAAGTTTGTAAATCTAAAGTGTGAAGTGCCTAATCTTAAAAACAATCCTGAAAACCAAAAATGAAACTAAGTCTATGAAATCCTAATTCCGTGGTATACATCGGAATAAGGAACCGGCTATTTTTTATGGCACCTAATTCCGTGGTATTGTCGAAACGTTTTTTCACCTTTATTTATATAGTAAAATACAAAAAAGTTAAGTAATACTTATAATAAATATAGTCCTTCTACTAATTAAACGCAAATAATTACACACTCAGTATTAAAATATCAAGAAAAACGCTATTTAAAAAAACGTGGTATTTACGTGCACAGGGTGCCAAATGTATGAAGAGTGAGTTTGGACCGGCTATCGTTGCGAAACTTATCGATTATCTTAAACTTCTTATACTTTACACCTTACCTTGGATAATATATTCACATTTAGATATATTTTCCACTAAATAAGAGATATTCTGGTTAAAAACAGCTTGTATATAGCAAGTAAATGCTGTTTTTCTAAATACCTCGGAATTAGGTGCCAATTTCAGAACCCCTCGGAATTAGGTGCCGTTACCTTACTTCAGTCGCTTCCTCTACCTTCATCAACCTCTTCATGCATGAACGTCGATTCACAAAACTTTGTGCGATTCATAAATGTTTATTACTATTTTGGGTGTAATTTGTATCTGTGAATTGTATGTTCGAAAGTCCCTCTGGACGCAGGTTGTCTTTTTAAAAAACACAAATAATAAATAAGTATTGTAGAAAAACTATAATTTAACTTTCGAACGCAAACCTTCCGTTTAATAATATACTCACTATGACGGGTTTTCTCATCCGACGAACAATACTCAGAAATACGCTTACTTTTTTTTTTTTTTTATACTACCTGGGTGGCAAACAAGCATACGGCCCACCTGATGTTAAGCAGTATCCGTAGCCTATAGACGCTTTCATTACCAGAGGTATCACTTGCGTGTTGCCAACCTATTCTTTTACACCAGGGCTTTAAGATGGAAGTAACCCTGGGATAGGAATACGTATCTTTCAAAACGCATTCCTAAATGAGCGCTGGAGACCTGTACTCACACACAGGAACACAAGTACACCGCTGTGTGTAGTCATTTGGCTGTGGTCTTCTGTAAGGTGGAGGTCCTTCCCCAGTCGGGCTTGCTCGCTAGTATGGTGCCCTACCTCTCTTACTACTGGTAACATATACATCGGGAGAAAGATGTGACGTAAGCTACAGTCACTCTCATAGAAATCATGTATTGTTTTTAATTTAACAATGTGAGCACATTCGACGCTTGGTAAAAACTGGTGACATGACATTGAATAGCGTCGTGCATTTACTTATGTGATATTACGCTATGTTATTGTTGTTATGTTCTTCAATAACGGAAGTATATATACATATCATCACGCTCATCTTCAATTCGGATAGGCAGAGATTATGGTACGCCAATTGTACGGAAGTAATGGATTTTTAATACGTTTAGTACACCTGCCTGAATAAGAATATTATGAAGTATGGACCCAAACTGGAAGTGAAGCAAGATGCGGCGAAAAATTGCATATCGCTGTAATTCGTATTGCTGATTTGTTGAATCCTTTATAAGTTTTCTACTAGTACCTATCCGGGCGATTCCAGAAAATATAGTGAAAACACAATATTTCCTGGAGTTGGAATTGTACCTATTAAACTTATGCATAAGCAATCAATAATTGACTACAGGTATTTTATCTTGTGCGATGCAATCCACGGCACCGGGCAATGGTAACCTACATCATCCATACAATCAAATATTTTATTTCTTTTTAGAAAGCCATATCATACGAGAATCCAAGACTTTCTAAGAAACAAAGGCTAGAGTTGGAGCAATTGAGAGGCCACCCGATGACATGGAGACGATATCACCGATATGCTGACATTCTTCGCTATTTGGAATATTTGCAGCATTCACATTCTAATTTAGTTGAACTTATACCATTAGGCAGATCATCGGAAGGATTACCTCTCGTTGCAGTAAAGGTATGTAGAGTATTCCAAAGTCTTTGATGCTTTGAGCGGCCGATAAGTACCTATCACTTTCCATAAGATGGATGGCTCTTTCATTAGCCACCATTTGGGATAAACAAGCCTTGAATAAACAAAATGTGAAAAAAGCTGCATTATTATTATGAAGAAAATACTTAAATAAGCGAGATTATAAAGGAACTAGGTGAAAACAGTTTTTGAAACAAAATACTAATTTAGGAATTTTATTTATCAGATATCGCTGACAGCAAATAACGAAGGTGCAGATGATAAGGTAAATAAGAAAAAATGGAAACTGCGCTCGCGCATGAAGCCGGCTGTTTGGTTGGATGGCGGGGCGCATGCCAGAGAGTGGATAGCGCCAGCCGTCGCTACTTGGATGATACATACATTGGTTGAAGGCGAGAAAGGCTTAGGTTAGTTTCTTTTTTTGTACCAAACGTAAATCGGATCCAAAATATGATGTTATTGTAACCTCTTCGTCAGACCAAATTCATGTAAACTGTATATTTGCACATGCTGTGCAAAAAAATATACAAACCCATTCTAGTAATTTTGACCCGTTTCTAGAACTGGACCTGGATTTAATGCTCAAATGCATGCTGGAGTTGCTCCTTTGATATTCCTTTAGCTGACTCTTTTTCTACGCCTTTACTTTCTAGTTCTATGTGCACTTTCTAACACTTTATTTTAATACATTAGTCTGAGGTCGTCAGACTGATTTCTGTCACGGCGGTGGCTAATCTCAGCGAATACTGCTCCACTATGCGGTAAATATTATTGTACACAAGTGTGTGCAAATGCAGGTACACCCCTTCTTTCTTATAGTCTGATGGAATGGCAATTAGACACGACCGGAGAGAAAGCTGGCTCAGGATCAGTGGCTTTCCGTTTTTGCCGAGGCACGGAGGAGTATTAATCTATTTTAAGAAAATGGTCACGTAGATACGGATTAAACGCAGCTTGCAGATGAACCACGTGTCCCTCAAACAATAGTAACTAACATTCTATTACACAACGATGTACCAGAGACTGCCAATTAGTTCAATTGGTGCAATAACATTTTAAAAAGTTTTATTGACGTGTTTTTGAAGCACGTATTAATTGTACAACTTGTTTTCTATTAACAGGTGCGGAGTATGAAGTATTGAAGCAGGCCGACTTCTACATCATGCCTGTATTGAACCCCGATGGTTACGAGCACTCACACACGCATGACCGACTCTGGAGGAAAACACGTTCGCGTCCAACCGACCACTCTGATGATTACTATGTTGGATGGTAAGATATAAAGAAAAAACTTTTACTATTGTGCAACCTATAACTGCAGTGTAAATAGCAGCCGCTGAATGAAATGATAAAGAAAAAGGACAAAATTACGCAATTAATTTCTCAAGCTACTTTTGACTTTTAGTCAGTTTGATTTCTGTTATTATTTTTAACTCTGATCAGTATTCTTGGTCCGGTAAAATTATAGGACTACTCACGCCCTTAGGGGTTTTCTTAATGGAATGTAAATGCCTACTTCCTGTAATTAACCAACTTGCCTTTCAAGTTTGTAGGCTATAAAGCTGAGCTGTATCATAGCAATTTTAAACTTGTATCACTTTTCACTGGACGCATAGAATCGCTGTTAAAATGTAACAAGAACAAGTTTGCGTCGGCATTGCAATTTCACTACTACTAAAATCATGTTTATTTTTTGAACTGTTCGGCTTAGCCCGTCTAAATTGAGAGTTAACGCAATATTGTCATGTTTTTGCTTTCTTAACTAGCAAAAACATTTTGAGAGACAGTTCTTTTGAAAGCATCAATCGGCCATCGACGGGACGGTGACCACTTACGATTATCATTAGTCGCTCAACACTTACGGTTAACTTTTTGTATAAGAAAAAGTAAAATCATAATGAAATCATTAGTGAAGTTTTTTGAACTTCTACATTATGCTTGTTTAGAAAGTTATCAAAAGATTTATCTCAATAAAATTGAGGGCTTTTATTTAAACTCAATAATAATAATAAAAAAGCTTAACCTACACACCGCCGCCAGTTAACTCTTATCCTACATATTTATTAGTGGCCGAGACGCCGCCCGCCGCAAAATGCCCGTTTGAGAGTTAAAAAAAACTATTTTCATTCTCCGTTTAATTAATTAATTTAGGACCTAAATTCTGATAGAAAACTCATTATAAGTTAAACTTGCCCTTGTATATAAATTATAATGGATATGGCGATTTTTAGATATTTATAAAAATGAGTTTTTTGGCCAAATGAAATGAGGTTCGGGGTTTGAGTTTGTATAATCAATGTAATTAGATAAACTTAAACCCCGAATTCCGATTCCGAAAAAGGTCTGCGAGGCGTAATGTAAAAAACTTCAGTGTCAAATTATTCTAGACTAACTTATTTAAGGAGTCTGTCATTAAATCGAGATTTTTTTTGAGCAGATTAGGCTGTCAGAAATGTTGAATTATAAATTAGAAAATGTTTGATTGGATGGCTCTGGCACTGGCAGATTAGCTGACTGAACAGACAGCTGGGTCTGGCAAAAAACTGATTTAATTTTTATAATATCTAAAAATGGCAATCCAACAAATCTAATACAACTATGTCTAGCTGCTGTTTCATTAGCTCTTTTGTTCAAATCATAACCACATTTCACATGAAATAAAAACCTTTCATTTTTGTGCTAGTACTCAACCTATGCGAAACAGCCACTGTCTGTGATTTTGTTTATTTTTAATATTCTATTCATTTCGCAATTGCAGTAGATACTTACATCGTAATTATATGTAATTTATGAAACTAAATAATACTTTCTACTGTGATGCTTTTAAGTCTTATCAAAATAATATCAATCACTAGAACAATATCAATCAGGGGTTCGTGAAATGTGACTGATGTGAATTTAATCTTTATAAAAACTATGAAAGTACCGCGACAATTATTATAAGCCATCGACAGTAAAGATTATCTGTAGTAGTTATAATAGATTGTATAACCATTACCACAGAGTACTTAATAGTACAGGTACCTACGTAGGCCTGGGGCTCTAGCATGACGTCATTATAGCGATTAATTTTCGTTTAAAATTACGTTGATATATTTTAATGTTGTCATTGTTCGAAATTCAGATCAATTGCTATATCGATGTCGAGGTACGGTCACTGTATGATTTGTACTGATGGCTATTGTAAGGGTTATATTTTGTAATTGTGGCGCTGCCTGCGTTTGGGTTTTAGGAAATTTTGATAGACAAGCCTCTCATAGCCAAGTGCACTCGCTATTCAATAAACGATCAGTGGGTTAAGGCGATACCTCGAAAATAAATTGTGGTTTTGTGGGCGTGGCTTAGCTTCCACGGCTGGCCGCTACGCGTCGCCTTCGTCCGTGTGACGTTGTCAAATAAGTGATTAGAAATATTTTATTGAGTTTTTAGGAATTTTAGCACAGGAGGCATGGAGTAGACAAAAATAGAACAATTAATTATAAAATTAAATGTTTACCATTGGCAAAATACATAGATACATATTTATAAATATATATATTTAATTAAAAAGTTCAGAAAATATCACTCGATAAAATATTTTTCTTGGTAATAACTATTATATAATATAACTACGATTGTGTTATTGTGTTTAATCAACTATAAGTAAGACGTCTGCCAGGTCCGCTAGTAAATATATATATATATATTATAATACTTGGTTGGCAAACAAGTATACAGCTCGCCTGATGTTAAGCAGGTACCGTAGCCTATGGACGCTTGCAATACCAGAGGTATCACTTGCGTGTTGCCAACCCATTATTTTTACACCAGCGCTTAAGATGCGAGTATCCCTAGGATACGAATACGTTTATTTAAAACACAATATGAGCGCTGAATACCTGTACTCACACACAGGAACACAATGTGGTCTTATGTAAGGTGGAGGTCCTTCGCCAGTCGGGCTTGCTCGCTAGTATGGTGCCCTATCTTTCTTAAAATTACTCAGGCTGAGGTGATTTCTTTTTAATTTTCTTGTAACAAGTTGTTTCTGACGGCTCCGCAGTTATAACCTAACCAACTATTTTCTTTTCTGGTAACAAGTCGTATCTGACGGAGTCGCAGTTTGCAACCTAACCTAATTTTCTAGTAGCTATTTCTAACTTAGTCTAACGTATTTTACAGTTAGCAAATTAATTTAGGTGTGTTAATCTAATATTTCCAATTATACTGCTTAATTAATCTGACTGAATATGGTGTTCCTTCATTTGAAGACAGAAATTTCATAGAATGTTAATAATTAATAAAATCTATGTATATATACGTAATATATCTATTTCTACATATTTATTGAAATAAAATACCATGGAAAAATATACCGATCAAACAGCATGCGTTAAAAATTCTACTGTTTGATTATTTTGTTAAATAAAAACAAATATTTTTGAATTCATTAAGCTTCTGCAATGTCGAATATGTTTAATTGAAGTCAATTGTCCATTGAAACCATTATATTCGAAATATGGACATTTTAAAGTTCATTGAAACAATAATATTCGAAATATAATTACTGTTTCGCAGAAAATGTCTCATATAATATTTGGGCCCTGTAGCTTAAATATTATATGAAACATTTTCTGCGAAACAAAATTCGATGAAATTTCTGTCTGTGAATGAAGGGCGTTCCCTTCATACATACTTCGACAGAAAATTTATAGAATTTTGTTAATACCAGAAATGACAATAGCAAGTAGGTTAGGTTAAAACTGCGACCTGCTAGAAACAATTTTACATAAATAAAAAAACTTACCGCAGCCTAAGAATATATAATTAACATTATTATTTAAATATAACATTATTATTTTAATTCAAAATTATACTTTACCTGTAAAATATTTGACTGAAGTGAAATTTGCAACCCTTTATCTCTCTATCTTTTTTTAAATACTCTTTGTATTTAAAAAAAGATCGTAAACTCGTTTTCTCGGTAATAACTTTTATATAAACTAAACAATATGAGGATAATGAATATTTAATTTGATTTTCTATGAGAATATCGAAAAATAAAAAGTAATTTTTAACAAAAATTTTGAGTTGAATTTGTTTAGAGTAAATATTCCGTGTATTGAATATTCTATGAAATGACAATATGATAAAAAAGTGAAACGAAAATCTATAATACTTTTATTTTTTCTTATTATTAAAATTATTTTATTTATTATTACATTGAAGGAAACTAATCAGAAATATTTTTAAGATTGGATTTTTATAATCCAATCTTAAAATTATTTCTGATTAGGACATAGGTACTTAATCATATTTTACTATCTACTATACTAATAGAACCTTACGTATATCATCAAAAAATACTAAAAATAATCTCGAAAATTTACAGTTTTTTTAAATACAAAAAGTTGAAGTGCTACTCCATCCCTCTTTTTGTTATTAGTCTGTCACTTTCGGTAATAGTTCCACTAGAGTTGGGAAAATGCCTGAGCATTTTAGGCAAATTTGGCAGAATGTCTATAAATGCCCGAAGAAATTCTATGTAAGTTGTAAAATGTTATACCATGTGCTCAGTTGCACTTTGAGACGCATTCGACACTTATTGTTAGTTATTCTTTGTGAATAACGCAATGAAGGGAAATGAAACGAAGGATGCGCAAAGGCATAAAGTCACGATTTAATTTTTGCCCTGTGATCGTGGCGTGAACTTGGAGAAGTTCTATGTTCAGCAGAGGAATGCAAAAGCTGATGATAATTAGGAATTGATTCTGAACCAAAAATATATAATGTCGGTATTATCGGGTTTTATTATTTTGCCCGCCAGGCATAAACACATTGGGCATCTCTTGATATCATTTACTTTATAAAGTAAGTCTTAAAAATATACTGTAATGTAGTACATTCAATACGAATTTGTGATGAATTGAATAACTAATTTGGTTAATGACCTGTTTAATAAATTATAACATTTAAAACTACAAAAATCTGAGAGAACCAATCTACAAGAAAGTAGCATACGTCCGTCGTTGGTGAGGCCTACCGGCCGACTAAAAGTGTGGCGAGTGAGAGTGATGCAAATACTTTTGTAAGGCAAAAGAAGAGAGAGCTATAATGATGCATGCGCTCAGAATAAAAAAACGTATGTGCCAAATTGAATTTTCTACTTTTTACTAAAATACATTATCAAATCAAAAAAAAAATCTTAGCAAAACTTTGATACGATTGTCCTCTATGTTTTAAAGTAAACCCCGTTGAATAAATCTTAAGTTTTACTACATAATACAGAAAAAGGGAAAAAAATTGAATGGACTTCGCAGCTGTTTTCTATCGAGGATATTTCTTCCAATCACGTTTTCCTCTTACCATATGGTAGATCATAGAATCAAAAAATGTATGCTAAAGTTTTAACTTCCTATTTTAAATGCTTAGCGAATTACACTTATTATAATATCCTTATTATTTTCAATGTATCACCTTAGCAACCACGACAGAGGCTGTCGTGATCTAAACGTTACAGTCGGGATCGACTTTTAATGTGCCTTCCGAAGCACAAAATATCACCCATCTATAGACTTACCGTGCCCTTGGTTGCTTAACCCACTGATCGTTTATTTAATAGCGAGTGCACTTGGCTATGGGAGGCTTGTCTATTAAAATTTATACCAGGGTTACTTCCATCTTAAAGCACTGTTGTAAAAAATGGGTTGGCAACACTCAAGTGATACCTACGGTTACTGCTTTACATCAGGCGGGTCGTATGCTTGTTTGCCACCCAAGTAGTATAAAACAAATAAATAAATAAAAAATAGCAAGCCGTATATATCCCACTGCTGGGCACGGATCTCCTCTACTCTATCAAGAGAAAGAGAGGGTTTAGGCTTATTCACACACGCTTGCCTAATGCGGGTGGGTTAATCAGACATGTCTTTAGAATTACTTCTATAGTTTCACTTTTTCACACTAATTACAATAAATGAGTAGTAGTTTTCACACTAATCACTATATAATTATAACATTATATACCTACTTACATGTATTATATCAAACTACTACTGTTTATCTATAATACATAGGTTTGTTTTCTTCGTGACTAGATTATTTCATTACACGGAAACTGTAACAGGTATATCTCACGCGACCGTCGCCTCCTCATGAACCACACGCGAGTGTACTTAGCTACCATAATTATCATACTTACATTCTAATCTTTCGCTAAAAATACGTTCGAAACATAGCAATCGTAATAACAGCAGTGTAGAAGCATCCGCGACGGGGATGTCAAAATGAGATCGAGACAAACTTGTTTCGATTCTGAAACTTACGTCCTACAAACGTTTGTCCGCCGAATGAGCTGTCAACAGATCGTTTCGAATGTTTCAAAAACCTTACACTTGATATACCTAGTATCAATTTCGTCACTAGTACCTAGTGTCAAACCATGCCTAAATAAGGTTTGTCGACGAATCCTTCTTTGGTTGTAAGATTCTGTCGTCGATTCATTCATGAATTAATCGTTCGGTCGGCGAATTGATCGTAGGTAAAAAGTTCTGTCGTAGAACAGCTAATAAACGGAACATTCTGTTGGCGGTTCATTTGGCAGACGTGTTTTTATCAAAAGTAAGTTTCAGGGTTTCCTTTCTTTCAAGTAGAGACTATGCGAAATAAATTTGCCATTTCGATGGTTTTCTTTACAACTTAGCCTCGCTAGGTCCTTATTTTTAAGACAGCAAATCCGACTGAAGAAAGACCTCAACCTAACAAAAGTCCACAGCCAAATTACAGTGAGTACAGATCTCCAGTTCTCATTTAAGAGAAACTGTTTTTAAAAAACTGTGATGTCGCAAGACCTAGGGTCCTTATATTACAAGCGTCCAAAGGCGGTACCGGTATAGGTACGGCACCTGCTTACTAACAGGCAGGCTCTGTGCTTGTTTGTGGTAGTATAAAAATATTACATATAATATATGTATGTTTCTACAGTGCCGTTGTTATGATTACTACTATCAATTTTGATAGGCATTATTTTATTATATCAATCTACCATTGCCATACTACCTCTATAAGTAGGTGCACATAATTTTTATTTGACCTTTTGGCGATTAGCTACAAAGTTCAACTATTTTTGTCCACGACTGACGACGACGGAACGCAATGGAAGTTGTCGATGTGTATGTATTCTTTTACCATTTTCTTTGATAACCACTGAACCAATGCATTTCCGAGAAGGTTTGTGATGCTTTACGACTATAGACCACCAGGAGGCGCTGCAGCAGCCACTATAGTCGGTGCTTTAGGATTCTCAAAAACCATTCACCTGATTTCTATGGGGTATTTTGCATTATATAGAAGTCATTTCAGATTAGGCTTAAATGCAATCCTTTTGGATTACGTTAACATACAACGCTGTTTCTTTTTTCAAAGTTTTTAATTTTGCTTTTTTTACTTGTCATATTATAAACGTACCTATGTGTTTGTTTTTCATCAGGTTTCCATGGAATTGGGGCCAGACTGAGTGCGTAGGTGTGGATGCTGATCGCAATTGGGATTATCATTGGGCAGAGAAGGATTCTTCCCACGACCCTTGCTCAGATAACTACGCTGGACCTCACCCGTTCAGTGAACCTGAGACACGAGCCGTGTCTGAATTCTTGTCAGAACATAAAGGACAGATTAAGGTAGGTTTTAGAGATATATGCACCATACAAGCAAGGAAGCGCGACTAGGGAAGAACCTCTACCTTAGAGAAGATTACCAAAGATAGACAATACAGAAGATAGCGAAGTAACTACACATAGAGATGTAGTGGTGTTCCTGTGCGTTAGTACAGGTCGTCAGTGATTAGCCAGTTTGCCTACGGTCAATTACTGATCGAATTTCACTCAAGCCACACTTTTTTCCAAGCATTGCCATAAGATAAATTATATCATTAAAAAAATTATGCTGTGAACTATAATAGGTATACCCAAGTACAAATCGCCTTGATTACATGGTCAAATGTCAGAAAAAAAGAAAAGAATCGAAAGGGCGTAAGTGCCAATCTATAATCAGACAAAAACGTCACTTATATATTTAATTTTAATGGTCAAATTTAACACCATCATGGTTACGAAATTGTTCTGTTATTTGACTCCATCTCAACTGAGTTTCATCCAATCTAACGCTCTATCCATATAATTATTCCTACAAAGAAAGTTTCGGCCATAATGATTACTGAAGCTATAGTAGTAATAGCTACTACCAATTTAACAAGGCATATAATTGCCTGTCAATTGATGTATGTTAATAATCCTAGTTCTAAAGATGGCTAAATCGTTTGTATTAGACCTAAGGTACATAAATAAGGGGCACTGGCTTTTGCTCGTGGCTTCACTCTAATTGTCCACTTTCGTTGGTTAAGCGGCATAAGTTCGCGCTTGTTTCTGAAGCCAATCGCGGTATACTTAGTGTTAGTGACTTTTTAACCGACTTCAAAAAAAGGAGGTTATCAATTCATGTGTATTTTTATTTTTATATTTGCTACCGCAGAACTCCCTCATTTATGGACCGATTTGAAAAGTTTCCATTATGGTTGCTAAGGTAGCTAGGCAACGGAACTTCATAATTAAACAATGTAATCTAGCCGTTTTTAAGGTTTTTGAAATTCCTCAACTTTCCGTACTGAAGTCGTTTTTTTTTGTTAAAATTATTCTTATAGAAATTAGAGGTATCTTAAGTTGGCAGTAACACCCCCGTACCTCGATGATGATAAGCCGTAAATCCTACGCATCATCTTTCCCCATTCGTGTCTAAGAACCGTCCTTTTGGACTATGACAGTCATCCGTATTTGTGCACATGGTTATGCATTAAAGATGTCCTACGTGAAGTTGAGGGCTGTCGTAACTAAAATCGGTCTAGAAAATGTTATTATTATGACCGAAGTAGCTATCTGAAACAACATGAAGTTAATAATTAATAATAATGATGAACGAAAACACCCTCCAGACAATCTCGTTTACGGTGCGGTAAACAATCACAACTGCACGTACAGTTCACTCGTTTTCTTCACTCTCATACTCAGTAATGGCGGCAGTCTTAAGAGATGTAGGGCACAATACTAGCGAGCAAGTCCGACTGGGGAAGGACCTCCTCTTTACAGAAGACAACAGCCACAGCGGTGTAGTTGTGTTCCTGTGTGTGAGTACAGGTCTCCAGTGCTCATTTAGTGATGCGTTTTAAAGGAAACGTATTCTTATCCCATGGATGCCCTGATGTTAAAAATGGGATGGCAACACGCATTTTGTCTCCCGCTTTGCTATGGAGGGAAGTGGAAACTTTTCTTTCTAACTACTCCTATTTACTTCTGATTAAATTCGTTGCGGGGTCCAAGACAGTAGGTTTAGTTGTCCACGGAACGCACGAGTGTCAAAACTCGGTGTATAAGTTGGTTACTCCGCTATTAATCCTGGCTCACAGGAATCACAGCGGTGGGCATGTGGGTGGGCTGGTCCCGAAAAAACACGCAAGTGATTCATCTGGTATTGCAAGCGTCCATAGGCTACGCTAACTTTTTAACATCAGGCGGGCCGTATACTTGTTTGCCGCATAGTAGTATAAAAAAAGTCTTGACAGTAGAAAGACCAGAATCATACATAAACAAAGTATTGCAAGTGGAAACACAGCCTTATATACCTATATGTTAAATAGTTCATTGTTAAAAGAATAGATAAGGCGGCATACACATAAACGTCATAAGGAACCTTTGACTGACATATAAGATCTCAACGACTGGCATACTTTATTGACCTATTCTCAGTTTTATGAGCACTTTGTTCCCCACATTGCTTTTTATTGACCATAAGACTTAAACTATCAAATGTGACCGTAAACTCGTTGCAAATTCACATCTGTAAGACAAGAATCAGATAATCTTGGTTTCTATCTCGTCTGCTCTGTGTCGCGTGTTCAACACACTAGATTATACGCAATTAAACGTACTTATTAACTATTTACAATGCTCATGTAAATGGGTAATGACTACATACAATAATTGTAGGGAGTAATGACTTCTTAGGATCAGTTTTCACTTTGGATCTTGTTAACTTGAATAGACCGAGAACAATGAATTTAGTGAGGTTAAGAGACAAAAGTGATTGTGGTTGTACGAGTACATGATGAACTACGGCATGAATTGCATTGGTGATTTTGTTGTATTATTTCTCTAAGGACCCATTTCTTGTATATTTGCGGCTGGGGTAATGTACTAGACTTTAGACTAGGCTCCGCCGGCGTGGATATCGGTTATCGCTGTAAAACGTAGACCATGTGTTATTCCAGACCATAATCTATCTCTGTGCCAAATTTCATCCAGATCCGTTCAGTAGTTTTTACGTGAAATAGTAACAAACATCCATCCATCCATACTTACGAACTTTCGCATTTATAATATTAGTAGGATTTGGGTTACATTTTGGGAAACAAAACAAGCACACGGCTCGTCTGATGTTAAGCATTTACCGCAGCCTATGGACGCATGCATCAGAGGTATCAATTGCGTGTTGACGACCCATTTTTTTTTACACCAGCGCTGGAGGCTTATCACGAAGTGTTAGACCGTGAGTGGTTCGAGCGAGAAAGAGGACTGGAGCTGTAAATGCTACATATATAACTCCGTCCCTCTTTCACGCCATACCTATGCTGTATCATGTAACACTACTACACTAAAAAGTATAATTCGTACTTAAAATTCGTGTCCTGGTTCTGGAAGCTGGAGAGCTGGAGACCGGTAACACAGGTAATCCTATTGCTGGCTCCAATCTTCACTACATATTTAAAGCTCTTTTCCAATGTATATTTTTTTTGTTTATTTATTGTACTTATTTTATTATGTGGTGAAGATAATAAAGCTTAATTATTATTATTATATCACTATTCAATCAACCAAAGGCACAACACCTTATCCTCTACTGTAATCATCCAATCTATCTCAGCAACCTCCTAGAAGTCGTCAGTCTAATGGTTCTGGTAACTGCTTACCATAAAGCAGGGAATCGGTACTTATTTGTTCGTTAGTCACACTAAACCAACCAAAGACACCAAAAATGTGAACTAACTGCACGCGGGAAAGAAATCTATGATTGGCATTGCGCATAAGCATGGCAATTTAATATTGGTTTAACCGTAAAGGTAAACCGCATGTATATCACGGGAAATTGTGACAGTAGACAGTGTTCACCCACATTGTTACTTTCCACGGATTATAAGCTACACTTTCAAAACGATCACCTTAAATTCAGTATTGGTAACTGCAACAGAGAATTGTGACTTTAATATGCAATTTGAACTTTTTGACATCGCATCTTTACTAGAAAACTGACGTAACTTAAGAAATGTCACGGGACAATTTTAAACTTTAGCTGTTAACAATAAGATATAAATTGCAAAACAAACATGCTGTAACTAAAGTCTTTTTTCCACTTGATAGATGCGCGTAAAAAATCCCGGGGCTGCTAGATTTATCTTTTTTTTTTCTATTACTTGGGTGGCAAATAAGCATACCGCCCGCCTGATGTTAAGCAGTTACCGTAGCCTATAGACGCTGGAAAGTTTTTTTTGAACAAAATATGATATCTAAAGAGGAAAAGATTGAGGTTGTAGGGGGTAATCTCTGAATCTACTGAACCGAGTTTGAAAATTCTTTTACCTATAGAAATTAAGCCACGTCATTGGTAAGTGTATGAACATAATGGCACAGAGCCAAGCTGTGGTAGCCGAGTGGGAAAGTAACCGACTTGCACGCAAGAGGTACGAGTTCAATCCCGGGTGGCAGTTCCAATGCAAATTTCACTTTGTAGAGATTATATTCACTAATCAAATGATTTGCCAACTTTAGTGGCGTCAACAGCAAAAACACCGTCTGTCTGTTATTAGGTTTCTAAAGGGTCGGCAACGCGCGAACGATACCCCTGGTGTTGCAAGCGTCCATAGGCTACGGTAACTGCTTACCATCAGGCGGGCCGTATGCTTGTTTGCCTCCTTAGTAGTATAAAAAAAAAAAAAATAACCCACTAAAAGAAGTGGACCATTTCAAGTACCTAGGGTCAATCATCAGTGAAGATGGGTCAATAGACACTGATGTCACCCATTGCATAAATACTGGGTGGATGAAATGGACAGAACCGGCTTGCTATGTGACAGCAGAAAGCCCGTGCATATAAAGGGCCGAGTATACAGAGCTACCGTTGGACCGGCCATGATATACGGAGCCGAATGCTGGTCACTCAAAAAGCAGCATGAAAATCAACTACATTGCGCAGAGATGAAGATGCTCAGGTGGGCAGAGGTGAGATCATGTCCGAAACACACACATAAGAGGCACCTTCAAAGTAAGACCTATCCCAAAAGTACAGGTGAGCCGTCTGCGGTGGTACGGACACATTATGAGACGACCATCCGACTACATGACCAGAAAAACACTAGATATAGAAACTAAACCCCGAGGACGAGGAAGACCCCGAATCACATAGATGTCTGTAGTAAATAAGAACCTCAAATAAACCCAATTCAACAAAGAGACGACCCAGGACCGAGTTGCCTGGAGACGCATGATACGGAGGGCCGACCCCAAATAAAATGGGAAAGGGCCAGATAAAGAAGAATCAAATGATTCGCCATCTGCTAACGGTGAAGAAAAACATCGTGAGGGAACCTACATGTCGTAAAATAAATTCTAAAGACGTCTGATTCACCAACGCGCATTAGGCCAGCGTGTGTAAATTGGGAAGGAATGGAAAGGAAAGGAAATGAAAATGAAGGGAAGGATGAAGGAAACCATCTCTCTCTCTCTCACTCTTGATAGAGATGAGGAGACACGTGCCCAGCAATAGGACATATATGGGTTGCTATTATATATAATGATACAGAAAGAGATAGTAATAGATGAAATGAAGCTACTTAGCTACTGTTGGCGGCAACAATTCCCGCGCGCTAGTGCAATACTATCTTCCTTACTATAACATAAATGGTTTTAACCCTTACCTACTCTGTAGTAGATGCCTGTGTCTGTGTGGTGTCTTTATGCAAAATGCATCAAGATGCACCATCTTCATGCATTTTGCATAAAGACACTTTGACATCGTCACTAACCATGTCACCACTATTTAGTAGGCACTAGAAACGTTTCTATCATATTGTATTTTATTACAATGCGGCTACTTAGTACTTATAAAATGACTATGAAAATTGTTTACGATGATATAAATATAATTTTATTGTTATGTCTCTCTTACTTAATGTAGGTATTCTAGTCCTTATAGGCCTGTATAACTAATTTAATATTTAATAACTATCTAAACCCATTTTTGTTTCTTTATTTTGTATTTTGTATTTCTTTCTGTATTTTTTTTTTTGGTTATTGTTTACATTGTTCGTTTGCTGACGGGTGGTGCAGAGACGAGTTTGTTGCACTAAACCTTGCAATTTCAGTTCTTTAATATTACAGTATATTACTTTAGGTTATCGCTGCAAAAAGTAATTTCATCCAGATCCGTTCAGTAGTTTTTACGTGAAAGAGTAACAAACATCCATCCATTCTTACAAACTTACACATTTATAATATTAGTAAGGATTATATTTTATATTAACTATTTAGGTTATGTATAGAGATGACAATAATTTTCCTCTATCTCCGAAGACGATAGTTTCTGTTCGGTGACTTGTACGCTTGGTGATTTTGTACAACAGACTAGAGTTTACCGAGTCACTATAGCGAACTGTACGCAACTTTCACTGACGCTAACGTTCATGCCATCCTGATTTCTAAGAGCTGGCTCAAACCTCATCTTCTCTCCACATCTTACCCCTTCCCCGGCTTTATTCTAGTTTTTTTTTTTTTTTTTTTTATATTAAATCATTTATTTCTCACCAAAACCGACATTACAAAAGTACTAAAGCTAACATAATAATATACAATACATATCGGTTGTGGATCGAGAGTTTGGAATGACAGAGTCGATAAGAGAGGGGGTGAACCTCCTTACCCAGCACTCTGCCTGTTCCCAGAAACTCCTCGATATTATTGAATCTACTAGCCTAAATCTGTTACCACTGCAAGCCACACATCATAATATCGATGGCAACGATACTTGGTTGGACCTGATTCTCACCTCTTCCCCATCGCTTGTTGCCAGTCATGGCCAACATACTGCTCCTGGTTTCTCTCATCATGACCTCCTATACCTTTCTTATCTCCTAAAACCTATAAAATCCCCACCTAAAGTGTTGACATGCGCTGTTTTGGAAGCATGGATTTGCACAAACTTAGTAGTAATTGTTTGTCAGCAACATCAACCGTGGATAAAAAAGTTCACCTCTTTAATAAAGCTGTTATACATTTGTACGATGTTCCTGCTCCCGTTAGGCGGATTAAGAATAAAAAAAAGATCGCACTGACGACAAGTAGAAACTCTTTAAAGTTCCAATAAATAGGTGTAATATAATGATAAGTAACGTAAACCGCCGACATATTCACGATAACATATCTTCCTCTTCCCCTGCCAATATCTGAAAGTTTCTTGGAACCCTGGGTATTGACAAAGAGAAACATGTAGAGTTTAAAAAGACAATTGGTCTGGATGATATCAACTGTCATTTCACCTCTACAACTCTGCTTGATCACCAGACCAAGTGTCGAACTCTGAGTTACATAGACACCTTACCCCGTCCTAACATTGATCCCTTTAAGTTTTCTCCAGTTGCTACGGATGAGATCAAAAAGATAATCATGTCGATTACATCTAATGCCTTTGGTTGCAATCATGTCAGCCGCCGAATAATAATAACTATCCTGGATCATTTTCTCGGACCCATCTCCCATATTATTAATTTCTCTTTCTACTCAGGTACTTTTCGGTCATTGTGGCGGAAAGCCTATGTTATTCCCTTACCCAAAATTCCAAATCCTAACCTCGCTAATCATTTTTGTCCTATATCTGTACTCCCATTCCTTTCAAAGGTACTTACTCGAGGTTTGCGCACACAAGCAACTGTCGAGGTATGTGCACCAAAATGATCTGTTAAGCCCACTGCAATCCGGGTCTTTCGGGCCTAGTCACAATACCATCTGCGCACTCCTTAAAGTGTCTAGCGACCAAAATGTGACTAAAGTCACTGTATTGGCTTAAGTTGACTTCTCGAATGCCCTCAACAACGTTAATTACGATTTCCTCTAATCCATTTTGTCCTTCTTTGTGATCTCTTCCGAAGCTGGAATGGCTCGCAACTTATCCTCAGGGGCGTCACCAATTAGTCTATCTCGATGAGATGTCATCAAATTGTCTCAAGAAGGTATTTTCTCTCCTTTATTGTTTTCATTTTTTATAAACCTTGTAACCCAAAATCTTCAGTGTGCGTATCATCTTTACGCCGACGACTTGCAACTATACTCACAGGAGAGCGTAGATAGCGTGTTTTCGGCCATCAGCAAAGTAAACAGTGAACTTAATTATATTTAGAGCTGATCGGACAGGTTTGGACTGTCTGTAAATCCTAGTAAGTGTCAGGCCATTGTTTTGGGTAGCCAACGCATGTTAAGTAGACTAGATATGTCAGCGCTTCCTCCTGTCGTCTTTGATGGCTTAGTAATATCTTAAGTTCGGTAGTTAAGGATCTTGGCTTGTTCATTGACTCAACACTAAACTGGCAAGGCCTAGTAACAAATGTTAGCCAAAGAGTTACTGGTACTCTTCGTGCTCTCTATCGCCTGGAGAACTTCCTTCCATCCAAGACAAAGGTAATGCTTGTGCAAACTTTAGTTCTTCCCATAATTGACTATGGTGACGTGTGCTATCTTAATAACTGCATTCGATTCGTTTTTAATCGCTATACTGCTCGCAGTTGAATTGGTTACCTATACGCCAACGCCGTAGTTTGCGTACTCTATATATCGTCTATGCTATTATTGGAATTCGGAATTACCTAAGAGTAAACTTTTATACTACTTACGTGGCAAACAAGCATACGGCCCGCCTGATGGTAAGGCATTGGTGATCGGATCAGGCAAGTGATACATATCTGGACCCGCCTTTAGTCATACCAAATTTTTAACAACTCTCGATCTTGAGCCGACCTTGTCCATCAGTTGCCCGCAACCTTTACCAGGTCGTCGGTCCACCTTGTAAAAATAAACACATACCTATTTATTACCTTTAATAAAAATAAGTAACTTTATGTTAAACACCATACCTAACTAAACAGGTTGTATTTTTAGGTCCCTTTTTTATACTACTTGGGTGGCAAACAAGCATACGGCTCGACTGTAAGCAGCTACCGTAGCCTATGGACGCCTGCAACACCGGAGGCATCAGCTACGCGTTGCCAACCCATTTCTTTGCCCCAGCGCTCCAAGATGAGAGAGCTTATTCCTGTCCCAGGGAGGACAGGAATAAGCTTCTTTCAAAACGCATCCCTAAATGAGCTAGAAACCTGTACTGCACAGGAACACAATTATACCGCTGTGTGAAGTTATTTGGTTGTCTTCTGTAAGATGGAGGTACTTCCCCAGTCGGGATTGCTCGCTAGTATGGTGCTCTACCTTTCTTGTCCCTACCCTAATTACGTAGAATAAACCTACAAGCTTAAAGACCGTCCTTTTTTATGTGTTACAGCTGTATCTGTCACTACACGCATACTCCCAGGCGTGGCTGATGCCTAGCTCGCACGCTCACGAGGAGTTCTCTGATGACGGCGTCCTCAGCGAAATGGGCAAGTTGGCTACGGTAGCGCTCGCTGATTTGTATGGAACTAAATATCAGGTAATTAATTGTTATAATATTGTAACTGTGTATTAATGACATATTAACAGAGTTAATCGTTTACTATATGCCAATCGGATAAAAATATAAACAGATACTTAAACATTATTTTTTCATAATTTATATATAATTCTTTTTATATAAATTTGTTAAAATTATTCGTCAATTTCATAGCATTAAAAATGCCATGAAATTGACCAATAATTTTAACAAATTTTAATGAATCAAATATTAAAGATTATATTAAAATTATAAAATTGCTAATTATAAAATTAAACTAAAAATTACAATTAAAGATAATTGACATATATGTATATTAAAAAAATTAAATTAAGTCCTTAATAATCATATTAAAAATAAAAATTTCTCACTTTTTCTCCCTTAAACACGTTCTTTTTAATTTGATAATTTACATCTATAGTGCATCTCATGACAATTCAAATAAGCCCAAACACGGCTAGATTACATTGTTTAATTATGAAGTTCCGTTGCCTTGCTACCGGCTTTATCATCAAATAGTTGCTTAGCAACCATAATGGAAACTTATCTGTTCTAATACCTACGTTAGACTAGGGGTTTTAAGGTGTTTGAAAATTCTGAAACTTGAATTACGTACTGAAGTCAAAAGTTTTTTGTTAAAATTATTAAATTTTGATGAAAACATGATCTCGATAGGGTTGTTGTGATTGACAGTGGTAGCCGTGATAGGCTATAAAATGTCTTTGGTCCTATAATGTGCGTAAGTTTACTCGACTTGGTTAGTCGGTATGGTACCAGAGCAAGCATATATACATACATCGTAGAAGGGGAAGAAGACAGGTGATAGGGTTAGTGATATCAAACAACTTAACCATATTGGATAAAGTTGTAAAATAGAAACTTTTCTGTTACAAATTCTTTTGAACAACATTATAAAGGACTTTTTTTTTTTTTTTTTTTTTTTTTTTTATACTACCAAGGTGACAAACAAGCATACGGCCCGCCTGATGGTAAGCAGTTACCGTAGCCTATGGACGTTTGCAACACCAGGGGTGTCACTCACGCGTCGCCGACCCTTTAAAAACCTTATAACTCCTTTCTTGAAGAACCCCATGCTATAGTCTAAGGACTAGCTGTTGCCCGCGGCTTCGCCCGCGTGGATGTCGGTTATCGCTGCAAAAAGTAGCCTTTGTGTTATTCCAGACCATAATCCACCTCTGTGCCAAATTTCATCCAAATCCGTTCAGTAGTTTTTATGTGAAAGAGTAACAAACATCCATCCATCCATTCTTACAAACTTTCACATTTATAATATTAGTAAGGATGGTGCACTTTGAATTTTTTTAGAGTGTTAGAGTCTGTTAGAGACCATTCAAACTGCTCAAGTCTAAAGCGCAGGCCAGACTGCTAGCTAACGCGCGAGCTTCGTTTCACCTCTTTTCATACTTCTGTTCACATCGCGAACTACAGAGATAAGCTTAGTTTTTGTAGTTTCCCTCGCCCACCAGTTCGCTCGCTCGCTCGCTATCTGGCAGTGTGGCCTGCGCTTAACGCTATGTCCTAATTGCTAAGTTCTTCGACGAATTAATCGGTCGGTCGCATTGGCAACAAGTTGATCGTACGACAGTGCCATTGTGTCCAAACCGATCGGTTCGTCAGTCGTCAAGAAAGCGTTATCAAAGGCAAATGTGCTTTAACTTAGTGAAAATTGATATTAAAAATACTTATTTAATAACGAAGAAACAAAAATCTAAACGAGAACAAGTACAACGGATATAGGTACAAAGATAGGATAAAATTTGGCGAATTTCACCATCTGTACTGTCAACTACGATACAATCATTGATAATTACTATTCCTTTTTGTAAACTAACAGCACGTAAGTTCCATGCGACCGACACGACAAAATAGAACCAGTTTGAAATTCAAACTCGCCGGCCAACCGACTCGACGTTGAATGTCCATGCGTGTTGCCAGTTAGAATAGCTCCATTTAAAGAGCTGGGTTTAATTTTTGTTTGGTCGGTTAGACAACAAAAGTTGTGTTGTATTACGACAGCTAATTAGGACAAAGCGTTACAGTGCTCACTTAACTTTATACTTATTGGAAATATATCGTTGCAAGTAACAACATTAAAAAAAACAAAAGCATAATATTTATTATACATTAAAACAATAGCTCATTACAAATTTGTCATCTGCAAATGTTAAAATCCTATTATTACTTGTTATAAAATAAAATTATATGATAATTCATTTACAGGTTGGCACGGCGGCCGAAATTCGTCAACCGGCTTCGGGAATGTCCCACGACTGGGCAAAAGCACGTGCTGGCATCAAGTTTTCCTATCACATAGACTTACGGGACTCCTTCGGACCCTACGGGTTCTTATTACCAGGCTCACAAATAGTGTCTACTGCTCGTGAAACATGGCAAGCTGTAAAAGCAATAGTAGACAATTTAGCTCCTGGATTATAACTATTAATTCTTAGAAATTAAGCTAAGTACATAAAATTGTGAGATACACCTATCGTGTAACAATTGATATTTTTATTCGTAAATAATAATTTAATCAAAAATCATGTTATCACATGGATATCTTGTGAATTAAATGTTTTATTTAACGTCTGGACGACCGACGTAAAATTTAGTTCCTATTTTTTTTTATCGAAATTTGTTTTAACTAAATTAGGAATACTTTACTTTCTCTAATACCTACCTACAGGTGACACTGACAGATTAGGTTTAAAGCAATTTCTTATCTATGGACTATGTCCTAACTACCAGTGAGTTAGTCCAATAGAGTTATGACAAGAGCTGTAGTGTCGTCAATATAGCTTCGATACTGTATGATAAGTAGGCAAGTACAATAGTATTAGGTCGCTGGCAAACATTTTGACAAATGCGAAGAAAGCGTTTTTTAGGTCTCTTTGGTGGTGCGTGTACGTACGTGCGGGGCGCGAGGGCGGGGGTGACTATGAACCGATCACAGTTAAAGGATTCACGTCATTGATTAATACTGTCGAACTATGCACCTTCTAGCACGACTGCAATTAGCTGCATCACTGTATATATGCGCGATATTGTTCCACTATTGTTCAAGATGTTTGCCGGCAACAATACGTCATGATGATCACAATACAGTGAACGTAAAGCTTGATAATAATAATAATGTATAATGATTCTGACGATTTGCTGCTGCAGAATACTTAGTGTGCAGGTACAGGCAGTTTTTTTTACAAAATAGTCTTATTAATACCTACCTGTTTTATTGTTAATACTTATCTATTTTGTATTTATATCAGAATATAATTCTGAGGAAGGAAGCTCTTTACGTAACGCGTGATGACACAAGCTTAGTAATACTTAGTATGCATCAAACTTGATTTAAAATCGAACAATATTTTAATGTGTGTAATAATATTGCGCTAGAAAGGGTGGTTTGCTTGCAATAAAAACTCGACAAAACCACTCCAGTTTCTAGTCTCGTTCAGAGTAGGTAAGTACCTACCTATCTATACTGAAGAAGACTTGTTGATAGTACCTATTACCACAAATTACTAAATGTACCTATTATATGTGGTGAGGTTAAAGAATTAAACATTAAAGTCATTCTTTATTCAAACTGATTGTAATAATGTACCCACAGAGTACAGTACCCTGTTATCATTATTTTATACTAGATGTTGTCTGCGGCTCCACCCATGTGGATGTTGCTCACCGCGATAATCTATCTCCTTGCTAAGTTTCTTTAAGTTCCGTTCAGCCGTTGAGTCGTAAAAGCACCAAAGTTGCTTTCGCATTTATATATAATATTGTTAGTAGGAATGCTTTTGTATAACATAAATAGAAAATATTGTGAATTGAGAGTTTTGTGAAGAAATAATATATTTGTAGAATACCTCAAAGTGAAATTAAATACCTACTTTTCTCAAAGCTTAGGTGTAGACACACTGTGTAGTAACACTTATGAATTCTAGAAATATTATTTTACAATATTGGCTTACTACGACTTATTATAGGTATTAAGTACCTTTAAATTACATAAATTTGACAGAGTTTAGTAATATTTTAGCGATGGCATTTATTACCTTTTTGCATTTATATAAGTATTATCTAACTGTACTTGTAGGTTGGTGCGCCAACAGTAGGCAGTTATAATATTTAAAGAAAAATGTAGATACCTATTTAGTTTTATATTATATAGCCCAAATGTACAAACGAATTAATTAATTATAGAATTAAACACTAGGGATCTAGGAGAACTTTGCGATTCAAATTATTGTAGGTCTTGATAGGGCACAATTTTGTTTCTTGCTGTTCCTATTAATTAGGTACCTAACTATTATACTTACATTATAAAACCATTTGATTTCATAATATAATAAATAAATAAGAAAATATCTATGTAAATAAATTTAGTTACCTAAGTACTTACTTATAAATATTATAATTATGTAAATTTGTAAAAGATGATCATAACCAACTCTTGTTTATGGTATATATTCTGCATGTACCTACTTAATAAGAATGCCACGCAGTAATTTCAATCGCACAGTAGATAAGTACTAGATATATTTTGTATTACCTAATTAACTAGATATGGTGGGGTGCATATTAAAAAAATAATCTGCAATAAAACATTTACAAATAACGACTGTTTTTTTACTAAGTACCTACGAATTTGTTTATCACACCTAAGTATTATGTTAACTAACACATATTTTCTACCATATTTGTATTAGGTTCTTCTGTGCAATAAAGATTGATTATTAGGTATTATAGATAATGTAGCTTTCTAATGGTGAAAGAATTTTTTAAATCCGTCCAGTCGTCTTTGCGTTTATCCATTACAAACAAACAATCAATAATACAAATCTTTCCTATATACCTAATATCTGAGCATCTAATACCTGGATATAAATTATTTTTTCAGTTCGTTTTGTAAGACTTACGCACGCATGACGTCATCATAAATCATAATAGACCTCTCATCAGAAACATTGACCCACTTTTTGTCTTTTGATTCGGATAATGAATCCCGCCACCGACTGGAAGTTCATCCCCACATTTTAGAACCTCTATCGTGCCGCACTATGCGGTTTCAGGGGAATTTCCTCCCACGTACGATTAGGTTATGGAATGAGCTCTCTGCCGAGGTTTTCCCGAGAGACTAGGTATAGCATGGGGTTCTTCAAGAAAGGAGTTAGGTTACTAAAGGGTCGGCAACGCGCGAGTGATACCCCTGGTGTTGCAAGCGTCCATAGGCTACGGTAACTGCTTACCATCAGGTGGGTTGTATGCTTGTTTGCCTCCTTGGTAGTATAAAAAATATATATATTAATGGGTCAGTAAATAGATTTAATAAACATACAAAATTGGACCAAGACTAAGATAATTATGTCTTTTGATGTTTAGTAAGGAGACACATGCCTACCTACATCTGTTAGGTAACTGAAAAATTACTCTAGCCGCTGTAAATAAGAATAATCCAGTGTGCACTAAAAATATTAAGTTATTGTGTAGAAGCAAGTAGTAAATATTATTATGACTGTGTGAATAATATTAGAGGTCAGTAATGAAAAATTATTACCGCAACAATATTTTATCGTCAAACGCTTTTTGACTGCATTGGCAATGGAATTGGCTGTCACACTGACCACTGTCACTGTCACATTGACAATTTAATAATTGCTTGCAATATTTGCAATTTCGCAGCTGTAATTTAAAATTACGCGTTCATGTAATTATTTGCTATTAAAATGAGTATTGCAACAGATAAATTACCCACAAACAATAAAGATGATCTAAGGGAATTTGATGTAGCAGTAAGAGCAATACTTACCACTGCGGGGGACAAATATGTTGATATTTTCAAGTATGAACAATTTTGAATATTTTTGCTGTTTACGACAGTTACTGTACGCCGCTTAGGCCGTAAAAAATGATAATATTTCTTTTATTTTTAGGAAACTTAACATTAGTCAGTGTAATTTAGCTGAATTTTCTGATGAAGATCTAATTAAGTTAGGAGTGGATGATGTTGAGACCAGAACAAAGCTCATAGATGCAGGAAAATCCCTGCCCGTTTCTAAGGAGTTTAGGCAAGTATAAGAACTGATTAATTACATTAAAAAAATATTAATTTGTAGTTTTCCAAGAATCTCCCACCTGTACATAAATTACCATGGTCAGTCAGGAAGTCTATAGAGGTTGGACTTAGTATCAATAATAATTAGCAATGTTAGATAGGTACCAAAATAGTGTTACAATAGCTCTACACCTACTCTAGTTGTATCATGGTTGTACTGTTATAGTGCAACTATGGTATGGCTACAGTAAATGTCTCATCCCATTTTAGATTAAAATTCTCTAAGGGCCTTTGCAAGTTGGAACTATGTCCCCGCGTAAGCCTTACAAATGCCTAGGTATTCTTCTTGATAATGGAAAATACCCCTGACAAAGAGAGATATAATAATAAAATTTATACTAAGATAGTGTGGGTGGCACACTGCTTACCTAGCTAGGCTATAAATTAGCCTGTATTAAGGATCAGCAGTTTGTGATTCCCCATAAAAAATTTAGCTATTATAAGTGTTCTCTTTTGGTACACTTGCTAAGAGTTGCATTTTAAGTACTTCAATATCTAAAGTAAATACAGTGAAACTTGGTTAAATGGGACCTGGATAAATGAGAAACTTCTAGTATTGAGAGTTGCAATGAGGTCCCTGTACTTTTCCATTGAATTACCTCTATTAATGGGACTTTTCGAACCTGGTTTCATTAAACCAGGTTCGAAGAAGATCTGATTTCTAGGATTTATTCGATGTTTACCTCTATAATTGAGTCTCTGGAGCTCAATTCCCTCTATAAATGAGACAAATTCATCGGGGTGGGACAGGTTTTGACATGTTTGTTTACAAATATTAAAATGTCATTTGCACATGCTTTGTTTGTCAGTACTAAGGTTTTGACCTAAAAACAAGGGAGTAAAAGTGTGCAAAATGCCCAAATGTAAATATAAAATGTTATGAAAAAATACAACTTCTATTCAGATTATGATTGTGGAAAGTCGCGTGATGAACTGTGTAGGGAGCATAGCATACCAAAGTCAACCCTGTGTAGAATTATTCAAAACAACAAGAAAATTAGGTCTTAGTGTATTGATGGAAACATCAAGTACCTACAAACAAACGTAACTGATAACTTTAAGTCATAAAATGTATTGTTTTTTTTTTACGAAATACATAATGTATGTACATTCATACCTACATATGTATATTAAATTCATAACACCAAAAATACACATTTTTATAAACATTTCCACCTCTAAAAATGGAATAACTGTACATTTCGACCTCTATAAGCGGGAGCCTCTGTAAATGAGACAACTATAGTTTTAAACCTGCCTATTTGGAAAACTGGATTAATCCCCCTCAATAAATGGTACAACATTCTTGGTCCCTTGAGATCCCAATTAACCAGGTTCCACTGTAGTAAAAATTAAAATAACTTCTATCAGCTTGAATGACTGTGATAATATGCAGTGTAGCCGGTAGTAGCAATCAGGGCTATTTATGCAGCATACCCAATCGCTATCTGACCTCATACATGCCCTAATACCTGCACAAGACTCAATGGCTGTCTCCAAAAATGCCATATTTATAGTCTTATTTCACATAGCATGGTTACTGTGACCTTTGACATTTGAAGATAAATATCAATGAAAATTAAAGACGATTAAATTAAAACCTATCTATTGAATACTCTAAGCTCTTGATCATTCAGTAAGCCTATTGGTCAGAGATTGATTCAATAATTTTCTTTCATCTTCATTGTAAAATATTAAACGTCACAGTAACAATGTTATGTGAAATAAACTTTAGGTGTTGCATAATCTGTTAATAAATTCACTATTGAAATGTTAAGAGAAGAATCAGTATTCTTTTCCTTTTCCTTTTTAAAAAAGACAACTCCCGCACTGGAGAACACGCTCTGTGTCGCAGGGGACTTAATAAACATACAATTAACAGACACAAATTACACCCAGACTCAGAACAACTCTTTGTGAGTCACACAAAGTTTTGTCCTGTGTGGGAATCGAACCCACAACCTCGAGCACAGCAGGCGCATACTGCGGCCACTGGACCACCAAGGCATTTAATATTATATATGAAAAATCTCTGTATGACAAAAAATAATATAGTCAATATTATTTTTTTCACACAGAGAAAAGCTCAATTTAAAAAAAGAACTTATCAATAATAAGTCTTTACTAAACTTTGTTACAGGCTTAAATCTACTTTGGGTCCGATGGAGATAATTGATGTACTTGAAGAAAGTTCACAACATATAAGCAGAATCCATACAAGTATATTGTCAAACAATGTGGCTCTGAAGAAAACAAAAAAAATTACTGATTGTATACTGCACAAAGATAATTACGCATCTAACATAGCTATGTCTACGTTAAGTGAAATAACAAACATTTTAAACTCTATGGATATTGCACTCCACACACAACTAAAGGTATACATAATATAAATGTATTGACTGCCTTGGTGGTCCAGTGGGCGCAGTATGCGCCTGCTGTGCACGTGGTTGTGGGTTCGATTCCCACACAGGGACAAAAGTTTGTGTGACCCACAAACAGTTGTTCTGAGTCTGGGTGTAATTTGTGTCTGTTAATTGTATGTTTGTAAAATCCCCCGCAACACAGAGCTTGTTCTCTAGTGCGGGAGTTGTCTTTTTTAAAGAAAAAAAATGTCACGGTGGCTAATTTCAACGGAGACTAACCATTTGTATAAGAGATATTATATATGCACAAGTGTGCACAAACACAAGTGCACTCTTTATTTCCTCACTCTCATAGTCTGATGGGTGGCAATCCAACACGACGGGAGAGAGATCACGCGTAGGAGCAATGGTTTTACGTGCTTTCCGAGGCACGGGGGTGTAAAACACCGTCAATTTACGAACCCTGGTCATCGCGTGGTCATGGCATCTGGTGGTCGCCCACAGTACTACGCGTTAAGACCCCCATATAACAAACGATTCGTCGTTACGATGGCCTTTCTGGCCACGTGAAGCGAATTATTATTAACTAGTTGTTGCCCGCGGCTCCGCCTGCGTAGATATCGGTTATCGTGATAAAAAGTAGCCTATTCCAGACTATAATCTATCTCTGTGCCAAATTTCATCCAGATCCGTTCAGTAGTTTTTGCGTGAAAGAGTAACAAACATTCTTACAAACTTTGGCGTTTTTAATATTAAGTATAGATAATATAGATTATATAAATAAAAGTAACAATTTTATTTACAGGTAATAAAACTAGATTCTAATACAAAAAAGAAAAAAATTATAGTTGGTACAGTTGGCAGTGCTGTTATTGCTGTGTTAACTTTGTTATTTGTTCGTTCGTTGAAAAATATTAAATAAAACCTTCTTTACTTTGACCTCTACCAAAACCTACCGCCTAGTCATTGTGTAACAAGGTTTGTACTACAGTTAAGAATACTTTAAAGTATTACGAGACTTATTCTAATAAATGATTTTGTAACATTATTTGGTTGTTTATTTCTAAATGCTATGTAAATAGGTACCTATCTGTTTTTAAAAGTACTATTACTACTGATGGTAACCAGTTGCCTTTGGGGACTGGGAATGGGTTAGGGGAAAGCCCATGAAGGGATTTCGGGATTTACTAAAGCGCGGCAGATTAATATACAGGGGGATACCTTGTACCCGATTAAGTACATCCACCAAATATGAGCACCATATATGTACTTATATGGCCGCCCGTCAAGGATAAAAGATCAGATTAGTATAAAAAATAATCATCAGAAATTCTCGAGCGCGTCAGATTAGGGTAGGATGAGTTAATTACATATATAGTAACCCGCACCTCTAATCGCCCAGTGCGGGGATCCCGCGGTCAATTACCGTCTCGCTACCTAGACGGTATAAACGAGGTGCATGCGCATCCCTAGTTCGCGTAGCCGCCACCGGCAGTCCGCCGCCGAATTTTGATAAGTGCACAGTGCACACGCATCCGCTCGCAATTCCCTTTTTCCCGCGCTGGCTACCGCATGGCCGCGCGAGTCACATTGTCACGCGAATACTCTCGTGTATATAATATAATTTAGTTAAATACTAAGACTGTTACCGTTAGTATTTAATACTATACATAACTTGTATAAGTTTTCTAAAATAAACATTAACAACAGTGATCCTGTGTTAAAACTTTTCATCCCTGAGAACCCCCTTCTCATACATACTAAAAAGAGTATATTCAGAGTTGGGCAATTTGCAATTGCAATTATGGATTAAAGATTACAATTAGATTGTGTAATCTTTACTCATGATTAAGGATTAACGTACTTAATCAAAAATATAATCATACTAGAGATTGAGGATTATTAATCTTTAATCATAATCTGATTACTTTTTTTGATTGATATCAAAATAACAATGTAAAAATAAGCCACCGTTTTATAGTGTAAATCAACTTTCGTCAGTTCTTCTTATCGTTTAGTTAGTGGCTAACCTGGTGACAGAGTTATTTAGATCGCTCATATTTAGGCCTCTGTCGTGATCTAACGACTGTTAACAGCCGGGACCGACTTTTAACGTGCCCTCCGAAGCACGGAGACGCTCAGATGAAATACTACTATACGGTCACCCATTTATAGGGTTACCGCGGCCTTGGTTGCTTAACCCGCTGATCGTTTACCGAACAGCGAGTGCACCTGGCTCGTCAGTTAAAATAACGTAACGGAGTGAAATTGCGTTTATCCCTTTACGCACGGTAGGGTAGGACCACGGTAGGACTGACTGACGGACGAGCGACGCGTAGTTCACCATTCCAGCGCGAACGCAGCGATACCCTAGTCCTCGCGGCCATGAGCGACGCAAAGCCATGTATACCTACGCTCGGCGCTAACTCTTCTTAGAGTATTCTGTGGTAATAATAACAATCACCCTAGTAGGTACTTATCATTGACATATATTAATACCTATAGATCGATGGTACTTATAAAATAACATTTTTATTCCATCAATACTTTTCGAGTTTTGCAACCACAAACATAGGTAAGTACAGAAAATAGTTAATTAACTTATATTAAATTATGTACCTACCTATAGCGGCATAAACTGCTACTAACATATTAAATACAAATCTATCAGTCTATAATACAAATCAATCATACTTATATAGCAAAGCTGAAGATTTTGTTTGTTTGAACGCGCTAATCTCAGGAACTATCGATATCGGTTCAAATTGAAAAAATATTTTATGAAAAATCTATTAGTGTCAGCGTGATGTTATATTATGGTGGAACGCTTATGGCTAACAGCACGCTACGACCAATAGGAGCGGAGTATTTATACGAAATTCCACCCGAAACAGAGTTCGTGAAAAGTGGGACTTAATTTTGTAATCTAAATTACAGATTACTTTAATCAAGATTAATGATTAGGTACTCAGTAATCAAGATTAAATGTAATCTAGATTGAATGTAATCTGATTAATATAATAAGGATTACTTTCAATCAAATTACTTAATCCTATTACAAAAACGTCATTTTGAAGGAAATGTCATTCAAAGATGACAAACAATATACTTATAATCTGACGATTTCCACAAGCCGAAGTAACAAGAATTTGTCGATGAAGTTTAATACGTGCAGTTGCATGATGCCTCCGTTTCTATTCCTCTCTCACTTTATCTCTATCTATTACTCTTTAACTCCGTCCCCACTCTGGTTTCTGTTGTCGTTACATGACTGTCGGGAGGATGTTCCAACATTTGAAAGCCCACTTTTTGTATGGCAGCCATCGCAGCTTGTGCCTTGTGCACGGGTGCGTTGTCGCGTAAAAGCAGCACCCTTTTGGTAAATTTTCCCCGCCGACAGAATGAATTTTGCTGATGAAGGAGAAGATCCTTCACATCATCTCGCAATTCTAGCAGTGCAGCGTTGTACTCTCCGGTTATATTGACACCCTTTTCCTTATAATCTATCAGCAAAATTCATTCTGTATCCCAGAAAATCGTCGTCTGCTTTGACTCAGGCTCATAATGGTAAACCCAAGTTTTATCCCCAGTCACAATCCGGCCAAAAATGGCTTCGTTGTTCTCAGCACAGAGGTCCAAAAACTCTCGACAACACGCAACTCGTCGCTGCTCCTGATGTGGCGTGAGCATTCTCGGTACCCACCTTGCGCACACCTTTGACATGCCAAGATTGTCGTGTAGCATTTTTTTTTTCTTTTGCTTATCTGCAATCAGTTGTCCACTATAAGCAGATATGATGTGAGATTTTGTCAAGTCAAGTGCATCCTACAGCGAGGATGGCTACTCTTTGTATATATGCCATGACATTCACTACAGTATGTCTTTTCTTTTAAGGCGCTTTTGATAACTGCGCTTGATTAAACTCGTTGCAAGTACGTTAGGGCGATTTTCCAGCCGCTTCTGGTATTTTTCTGTTGAGGCCTGGATTTCCTCTTTTACAGTAGCCATGTTTAGTTGTGCATGGATTTCGGTGTTTGTAATAAACCACGGAACATTAGCTATTGTTCTAAATATTGCATTTTGCATTCTTTGTAATATAGCGATGTTGGAGTTGCTTGCACTTCCCCATAGTTGAATGCCATAAGGCCAAGTTGGTTTTAATATGGACTTGTATATTAAAAGTTTGTTATCTTTTGATAACTTGCTGTTTCGACCAAGCACCCAGTAAAGATTTCTGTGCCGTATATTTAGTTCCTCTCTCTTACTTTTGATATGCTGGTTCCACGTCAAGCGACGATCGAGATGTAATCCCAGATATCTTACGCTATCTTTGTGTGGTAACATTGAGTTTTCAAGACGTACAGGAGGACAGTTTTTCCTTCGAAGTGTGAAAGTGACCTGCACCGACTTTGTTGCACTAGCTTTGATCCTCCATTTTTTGAGCCACTTTGTAATAGCGTCGAGACCCTGCTGGAGTTGTTCTGAGGCCCGTTCGGGCTGTTTGTCACTCACCATTACAGCTGTGTCATCAGCATATGTGGCAGTCATTACTCTGTCTACCTGCGGAAGGTCTGAGGTGTATAGAATATACAGAATTGGTCCCAATACCGAACCCTGAGGCACACCTGCTCTAATATTGAATAATTTGGAGGTTGCTTCAGACTCTTTAGCTTGAAAAATTCTGTCTGTTAGATAAGATTTCAGCAAGATGTAGAAGCTGTGCGGCAAGTTTGCTCTTATCTTACATAAAAGGCCCTCATGCCAGACCCTATCGAATGCTTGTTCGATATCTAAGAATGCAGAAGAGCAGTACTCTTTTTCTTCTAGAGATTTTCTTATTTTCTCAACAACTCATTTAGTCTCTACGACGCTCGAGTAAATCCCCATTTAGCCCCTTCGAGGAGTATTACTCGTACGTTGTCTACCCTACCTTGAACTTGAGATAAGGAAAACCGTTATTTTCAATAACACTTTTCTTTTAAATGAGAATTTCCTTTGCATTCTGATGATAATATAGGTAGGTATCAATTGTAAGTCGTTGGAAAAGACGTATTTCACATTTATTGAACATAATTATTATGAGTATGACCGATCCAATAACAAGCAAACAAAGGGTTCTCGCCGGAAGTAAGTTAACAACCAAAAATAAAACATTTTGTCAGTTTGTTGTACATCAAATAAATCCAGATGTAGTGACCCAATTGTTTTGACCTCTCCAATTAAAAAGTGTAAGGTAAATGATGGAGCGCGGCTGACAGGCAGGCAGGGCGGGCGTGACGTGGCGAGGTCCGGAAGCGTTCGGGGACCGCGCACGCCGGCCGGTAGCGGAGTCCCGCGCTCCCTGGACCGGCGATATCGTACCGCTATTGCGGCCGAGCGCGCCAATTGAAACGCGTGTCCGTTACTCTGTTGCGCCAAATCGGGACGTACTCTTTACAACTCGCGAAATTTCGGACGACGAATATTGCAATGTGCAACAAATAAAAACATAATTTATGTGCAAAAATGAATTGTTTTATAAATTTAATTGTGATTTTTTTCATATTATTACAATGTTTACGTGCTCAAGAGAATTACAGAAAAGGTAAGTGGTTATTATTATTATATAAGTAGGATGGTACATAGGCATTTATTTTTTTGCCTATAATTTAGGTTGTGTTGAAGTTTACTAATTAGGTCCCTTCGTCCTTATTAAAAATAAAGCTTTAATTAATATTTTTATTGAAGTTCATAAAGGAGCAGATTTTCAAATTAGTATTTTTTGATTGATTGAGGTACCTATCTACCTATTTGGTACCTACTTAGGTACCTATACATACTTTTAGATAATATTGTTATAATTTACCTAGGGACCTACCTACTTATGTTTAATTTTAAAATAGTCATGTTAAACAAAGATTTACTAACTCCTTTTAAAAAGACTGTCTGTTGCTTTTATCACACGATAAACTATACTAAAAAATAAATAACGCAACATAGAAAATAAAGACCAAACAACTAAGTAGGCAGGCAACTATCGTATCGTACCCATAATAATATCCCGTATTTGAGTAGGGCGATTAGATGGCCAGCAGCATCCGCATGTTTACTAACACCTGATCACGATCAATGTCCAGAGGGTTCATATACCTACCTACCTAGTAGACTCGTAGTATGTTTTGATATTCTGAATTCATAGGTAGGTACCTACCTCTATCTATTACATTTTAATAAGTAGGTATATTCCTATATTGGACTAAGTATATGAGTAGACTGATCAAATTTTGATAAATTTATCAATTGGGCTTGTGCTCATGCTAGCAACACTGTAATTTTCTTCGAAGTTCTTTTACTCATAGTTCAGTTAAATTCAATATATAAAAATATGGTTGCCAACAAGATGTCGTGGACGTCTTCTTGAAGTAGGTACGTAGCGATTCTTTAAATAATAATAATAGATACGAAAGTAGGTACTACATTTTCAAAACTCTTGATTTTCTGACATTCTTCTCCTTTAGTTCTTTACCTACTTGCTTTATGACAATACATAGCTTGGTTTTCGGACAAAGATCTTACCTACCTAGGTATATTATTTAAATGAGGGATGTAGAGTAGATAATACATCAATCAATCAATCAGCCTATCGCAGTCCACTGCTGGACTTCGTCTCAGAAATTTGATTAAATCTTGGAAAAAAGGATTGAGATCCTATTGGTATTGATTTTATCGGTGGCATTACCAACCTTTTTACTTCGGTACTTTTCCAATGTTCTCAGCGTAACACTACGAATATTGTATTTGTGGGTAGGTATATAAAAACGAGGACAAAAAATATTCGAATCTATTTGACGGTTAATAGTGGACGCTGTGGTGGGACAAACTGCAGAGCTGCTTTGTGATGTGACTGCAGAGAAGACAGACGATAGACTCAACATACTCGTCTGGTACAGAAATGGTTCAGCTACTGCATTCTACAGGTAAAACTTTACTGTTCTATATTTTAAGAATACCTACAAATTTTAATTAAGTACCTACTTAAATTTTAAACGTCATGGCGTCCATTCGATCTTAATTTGAATTTCGAACAATATAAATCTTAAAGCTAGGTAATAAAATTAGCATTTACGAATTTCAGATCGAATAAATTGCTATAAGAGCTTCATGGTAGGTATGACCTCTCTACGGTAAAGGTTCGGTACGGTAAATCTATTATCTTAATTTCGTATAGCTTTTTTTCGTATAGTTTAGGTTGACAGATTGTCTAGCTATTAGTCCCTCACACATCTCGCTGTTGGTAAGTTATCAAAATTCGCTGCAAATCAATCACTCGTCAACGTTAAACGTAGTTCGATTTCAGATTTATCTTTAACTCCTCTGAAAAATTGTCGGTACCTAAGCGGTTAATAAAATAATCGGTATCCAGTAAGAAATTAATTAGGATAGGAGAGATAGGAGTCTTATTTAGGATCATAACTAGTGAATGCTAAAAGGCAGCGATTACACAAGATACGTTAAATGCGATTAGCACCTTCTCATAGCAGCAAAATAAGACATTAACGGGTCCGAGCTTCGATATGACGTCCTAGATCCTTGCTCAGCTATAAAACATACTAGCTACCCAGATATGAGTCCGTGTTGTGTGGATTCAGCATGATTTATTTGATATCATAATTTATTGGTAGAAATCTATGTAGGTAAGTAGAGTAGTAGTTAGATAGAGGTGCTTACGTGTTGAGTATGTAACTATGAGGGGCTTATAGCTAAGTAAAAGCCTGGCGTATCGATAGATCTCCGATGGTACGATCGAAACTAAATTGCTAAAAAGATTTTATGGTTGCTTTTCACCCTATTGGACTATATGAGTAGACTGGCCGCCATGACGAAAATCGGTATGGACGACATACTAATGTAAAAAACATTTACCATGCATTTTGTATCAGCAGCCGCGACTTTCGTGGCGGTGAAGAGACGAACACAACGTCAGTGGGTCGGTACCGGCTGGTGACCTCAGAGAGTACGACCGAGGTCAAACTGCAGATACTCAGTGTGCGGCCCTCTGATGCCAGCGTCTACTCGTGCCTCGCTGACTTTGCTGCGAGCCCCGCTCATAGGACATATGTGGAACTTGTCGTGCTTGGTAAGTTTTTTATTTTTAAATTTTTACAATAGCCGGTACACAACATACTACTCGACTAAGCTAACTAAACGATTGAGGGAGAAGTAGGTATGCTTATCTACGTACTGTTTTCAATGACTCTCATCATGGATGGGACGCTTCAGTCAAGGCTTGTTTTGGCAAAAAGCATCGCGAATTTAAAACGGTTGTGACCAAGTTTTAGTGGGTTAAATGCATTTTCGTGTAAAAGATACCTACGAATTGGCGTATCGTGTGAATCGTCATCATCTTGATTAGCTGATTATAATGTACCTACGTAGAGGCACGAGGGTAATTGTAAAATTGCTCTTGCACCAGCTAACTATAGGATCAACGTTGATGATTTACGTGTTAGATGAGCTGATGACTCATGTTGCATCAGCATTTGTCACATGAGGTAGTACCTAGTATAAGGACGTATCGGCATATACCTACGTCCTTAATCGTCCTTGATCAGATCACTACTTCGAAAGATATTATGATTTAAACTCCAGTCTAAATCGCTTATTTATTCACTTCTTATCCTATTACATCAACACTATTACTGCTTCCACTGATTATAATCGCTAAGACTATTTCACTATATTATTTAAAATCTGAATATTGAGATGGCGAGATGAGCTTGACGCCTATAAAAGGGATTGGCTACAATTGGCAAAAGATAAACTATCATTAAAAAAGGAAGGGGAGGCCTTTGCCCTGCAGTGGGACAGTATAGGCTAATGATGATGATGATGATTTAAAACGACAACGACTGGAAGGACATACTATCGTTTTAATGATTTGACAGAAGATTATATAGAAATAAGTATAACATGGGGAGAGGAATGAAATTGGAAGTCACGGTACAGATTGCCGTGCCGCTAATCTGACAGCGTGCAACATGGGTCATCAGCTCATTCAAAACAAGGAAGAGTCTACAGAAATAGATTAGGATCTATTTCTGTAGTAGGTACAGTCTGCAGAACGTCCTGAGTGGGAATTGAACCCACGATCTACTTAGCAGTTAGAGTCACTAACTCTTAGACCAACAAGCCAGTCTTGTCAACTGCTATTATACAAACACAAGCATGGATATTACGTATTACAAACTCTCATTAACCACCCGCATCTAATTACTTAAAAAAGCAGCGCAATCAGCTAGTAGAGTGAACTGAATTCCGAAAAAAGAAAGTAATTTTCGCCACCAACATCGATTTACTTTAAACCAGTGACCAATATTTGTATTTAAAGTCAACAAAGGCTATAAACGAGTCCGAACTAAAATTTACCTATCTGGCAGAATAGTAGCCGACTCAGTTTAATTGGTGGGCTCCGGCTAATGAGGAAGCTGACAGCGCCGGAACAATTCGCTTCATTTATTTAACAATTGGCTACGTAAACATTACTATATTTAATAGCATAATAATTAGCCCGGTTACTCACTTCGTACTATTTTAGACTGGACCTTTGTTTGCTAGGATACCTAATAATAAGTACTAGAAAATTCAACCGTAGTTCATTAAAAAAACCTCGGTAGCTGTTCACTTTTTTTTTCTCTAAAAAAAAACAGCTCCCGAACTAGAGAACAGGCTCTGTGTGTGGACTTTACAAACATACAATTAACGGACACAAATTACACCCAGACTCAGAACAAGTCTTTGTGGGTTACACAAAGTTTACTCTTGGTGTAGCAACCGACCATAAGCTACGGTAACTGCTTACTTATCATCAGTCACACTTGTTTGTCAGTGTTTCTTTTTTGTTCTTATACTACTGGGGTGGCAAACAAGCATACAGCCCGCCTGATGTTAAGCAGTTACCGTAGCCTATGAGCGCTTGCAATACCAGCCTCTCTAGACAAGTGGCATAAACGGTAGTCGTATCCAAAAATCAAAAAAGGAAATCTATGGGATTTGATGTATGTTTACGACATTATAACGTAAACTTACATCAAATCCCATACATTTGCTTTTTAGACTTTTCGATTCGTCTACCGTTTATGCCACTTGTCTAGAGGGGCAGAGGTATTATTTGCGCGTTGCAGACCCATTTTTTTACACCACGGCTTTAAGGTTGAGTATACCTGGGATAGGAAAACGTTTCTTTCAAAACGCATCCCTAAATTAGCGCTACTGGAGATATGTACTCACACACAGCAACACAACTACTTTGCTGTAAATAGTTATTTGGCTATAAAACTCCGCCGTTTCGCTCAGTATAAAGGTAGCTTATATTTCATTATAATATAATTGGCGCTTACCCACTGAACTGTACTGTTGTACTTTCCCAGGTAGTCTGAACGAACTTCTTAAGAGCTTTACGCTAATATAATTTTTATCGAAACCCTCTCAGCTCTGACCCTCTAAACAAGTGGCATAACCGATAGTCGAATGGAAAAGTCAAAAAAGCAAAAATGTAGTATGGGATTTGACGTAAGTTTACGACTTTATATCGTAGACTTACGTCAAATCCCATACATTTGCTTTTAGGACTTTTCCATTCGACTATCGCTTATGCCACTTGTCTAGAGGGTCTGGTACTGGATTGCTATTATAACCATAACAATTTCTAATTTAGAACCACCACGTCACTTGTGGGTGGTGCACGAGAATGGGACTCAAGTGTCAAAGGCCAGCGTTGGAGTAAATACCAGCCAGAATGTGGGGCCTTACTACGTGGGAGAGACTGTTCATCTTGCGTGCGTGGTTTATGGAGGTAACGCACTTTTACATCAGCGGCAGCGGTGAGCGGTAAGAACAAAATGTTCTATAACGCCACGAGGTGGCGAGCGGCTACGCGGGCGACAAGCGGTGTCGCCCGCGTAGCCGCTCGGCGGCAACGAACATTTAGTACCTACATTTGTTCTTACCGCTTGCCGCCGCTCGCCGCTGCCGCTAATAACGGTGAGGTCGTGGCCAGGTCGTTATAAGCATCAATTACAAACCTAACTTTCCTGAGCATATCACATAACTCTACTTTCTCCTTCTCCACTATATGTAGTTATTTGGCTCTGGTCTTCTTCAAGGTGGATGTTCTTCCTCAGTCCTTTGACCAACATATGAGACGAAACCTTTTTTTTTTGACAACTTCCGCTCTATGGAACTAGTCCTGTGCCGCGTTTTTTTAACACAAACTTTTATGAGTAACACAAAGGTTTGTCCCGTGTGGGAATCGAACTCCGGCTTAGCAATCGGGGTCACTAACCATAACACCAAAAAGCCAGCGTTGGTTTTTTACACCGATGTCTATCCATACGAGGGAAAAGCGTGATGATTTTTAAATTTTAATAAACGCGGCTATTAATATCGCATTATAGGTAAGCCGTTGGCATCACTGTCATGGTGGACGGACCAGCGTTTGTTGAAGAACACATTGACGCCGCTCTCCGAGCACCGCGTCCGTAGTGACCTGAGGTACGGACCTCTTCAGCGTGAGGACCACGGACGAGTGTTCACGTGCTTGGCGAAGAACAACGAGAAAACGACACCGCTCTCTATAGATATCACGGTAGATATGTATTGTGAGTAACTATTATTTAACTATGCCTATAAATTAAAATGAAACCCCCCAAATGTATCTACGCGCATAACTTCCGATCGACTGCACCAAGTTATATATTTCTTATTTTTTGTGTTTATTATTGTCAGGACAAGGTTTGTTTGGAAGAAAATTTTAGAAATTATTCAATTAGAAAAAATATGGCGGTACAAAGTTCGCCGGGTCAGCTAGTCTACTAATATTGAAAAATGCGAAAATGTTATATGAGATTTTCGCATTTTCATCACGCCAATACAGCTGCAAGTATCTGATTTAAATAAACAGAAATAGAATATAATTTACTCGAAATTGATACCCACCTATAATTCAAAAAAGTCAATCACTTGTTTGCCCACAAGGGCAAACAAGTGATTGAAAACAAGTGATAAGTAAGATAGTCTTGGTTAAACAAGTGATAAGTAAGGGCCCACGTATTTTTTGAAGTAAAAACTTTTTTTGGCGCTCTGCACACAGATTTCCGTAGGTAGTAAGTTAAGCTGATCCGTCACGCTCGATCGGGTGTACTCGGGACCGCCGAGTGTACCCGAGCTAGCGAGCAAGTTTACCCTATATATTTTATTTATTTCTCTTTTGGTATCTAACACAAGTATATTTTATTTACAGTACCGCCAGATCTAGTGTCCCTTCGAAACAACGGTCCAAATACTGAAGTGAACGTGGGCAGAGTGCGAGCGGGAGAAGCGCTGGTATTGCAGTGTCGTGTGCTGGGCGCCCGCCCCCTGCCACCCATCTCCTGGCGCCTCAACAATAATCAACTGCTGAACTTAGAGCAGAAAATTACTGTAAGTCATTTATGTATGCCTTTATATCTCCATACAAACATATTCCTCAGAGAAAACTACCTACCCTTATAATAATCTAATAACTAAATCTTATACAAAAAATTTGTAGTCGCTTATGTTTATCTTTTGATTGTCGGTGAGGTCTGCTCTGACTCAGGATAGCTAGTAACGGCATGATGGAGAATGAGAAGTACCTAACTAGGAATTCGCATATTTCGCATTCTGCAAGCGCAATTTTATTAAAATGGTGTATATTAATTACAGCACACGACACAAAGTACATGATTTTATTACTTGGTTTGTAAATTTGATAACAAAATTTGTGCTCGAAATACCTACTTACTGACTAATCCGCAGAGACCGACTTTTAAAATGTGACGTAGTTTGCACACTGCCATCTATATCTATATATTATTATTATTAAAAAAGCCAACTGCAATAGAGGTAGAATATTATCTCACTAGCGCACGATAATAATCTAATTCTGAACATATATATGTAGATAGATAGAAAACTATTTATAGTTTTTTTTCTTTTTATACTACTTGGGTGGCAAACAAGCCTATGGACGCTTGCAATACCAGAGGTATCAATTGCGTGTTGCCAACCTGAGCTTATCTACTCATGTGTTTATGCTGAGAGTATCCCTGGGATAGGAATACGTTTCTTAAAACGCATCCCTAAATAAGCGCTGGAGACCTATACTGCCGTCGTAATTATAAATGCAGTAATCGACATTTTTCCAAATTTCTGTTTTTAACGAAAATGAAGTTAAGAGACACGTATCTAACTTTTAGTTTAAAAAAATAATTAAAAAATATAATGGAAATTAGTTAAATTGTTAGCAAAAATGCAGCATTTGTATGTTTTTCCCGGGAGCTTGTTAATTTAAATGCAGTATTAATAATGTACAAGGATAAAATGCAGTACTAATGTCTATACTACTAAGTTAAATTGCAGTAATAATCTTATCGTAGAGTTAAATGCAGCATTCGCGTAATGAACTGCATTTTAATGTTGTACATTTTATATTTCCATGAGTATTTTATAATATATTACTAATTTAAATTGCAGTATTAATCTTATCGTAAAGCTAAATGCAGCATTCGCGTATTGAACTGCATTTTAATGTTGTACATTTTATATTTCTATGATTATTTTCTAATATATTACTAATTTAAATTGCAGTATTAATCTAATCGTAAAGCTAAATGCAGCATCCGCGTAATGAACTGCATTTTAATATTGTACATTTTATATGTCTATAAGTCTTTTCGAAATTAAAATGCAGTAAATGTTTAATACTGCATTTGAGCGTAGTGTTAATAGAATGATTCATGGCGCTGTGCAAAATATGACATGTTCTGAGCGCGCTTACTGCATGTTGTCTAAGCAGCGCCCCGAGCCTCAGTCCGCGGTCGTCACCCATACCCGCCGCATGCGGCTGTTATTTCGCAACCAAACACAATATTTAACGGTGAGTAGTCTCGTTTTTTTATTTATAATAACCATAACTACAATATTAAACCAAATCAATGTCTATACTAGATATTTACGTAATTTTAAGCCCTATTCATTATTACCTACTAGGTAGTTAGGTTTTGTACACACTTGATTTGGTAAAATAATGTGTTTATAGGATTTGTTTATCTTAATTTATACATATTTAAATGAGGCTATTTAGCACTTATGTATGTATTTGTATAATATAATTTTACGTGAATCCAGCACATCGAAAGTTAATATATGTACCTATAAAATTACTGGTGTACCTACGTGATTTTATTTATGCATGTGTGTATATTTTAGTAGGTATTTATGTAATATGTCCGTTAATATTTATTAATGTAATTTTATTACTTTTGTGTTGCAGGTAAATAATGACGTCAAATAATTTCCGTGGTCGCAAATTAGTACAAATGGTGACCAATACTGAGATTAACAGCACAATTACCATGGAAATCGAATCAATTGATGTGAAAGATAATGAGATCGAAGATATCTTTGTATCACAGCCAGTTGATATGAGAATTCGTCACTAAATTTTAATAAGCCACTAGCGGATTTGGGAGACATTAGCATTTCAGAATATTCTTTTTCAAAAGATGAGAACTTTAGCTTATTGTGTAATGAGATAATTATGGAAAGTCCAGTTGCCGATCTACATGAGGAACTTGAAACCACCACCACTCCTGGTAACGAGATAGACAATCAGAAAGTCAATGAAAATGGGCCTGAAGAGATTATGGGAAAGTCTGCAGTAGTTGCAGACTTTGCAGAACTGCATCAACAAATTATACAAACAGATTGTGCTCTGCAAAATCAAGAAAATGAATCTGCTGTTTCTAATAGCATGACAAAAAAAGGAACACCAAGAATAAGAAAACGTTTCATAGAACCTGTGAAAACAAGAAAAGAATTAAAGAAACAGAAAAAGTTAGACAATTTCTGTGTAAAACCAGCGTGCACTACATCCTGTAAGAAAAAATGTACAAATTTATTTTCAGAGGCTGATCGTTTTAATATCAATAACACCTATTGGAAACTAAATTATGAAAGTCAAGGACACTACATTCAATCTTTAGTAACTAAACAACAAGTAAATAGGCGCATACGAGCAAGTACCTTGTCTCGTAACAATACATTTAAATATTTTTTCGAAAAAGAAAATGGAAAAGTAGAAGTCTGCAAAATATATTTTTTAACTACTCTAGGATAGGATATCATAAAAAAAATGATCGTAGAATATTGGATTCTTTAAAAAAACCAATAGATGCTCAAGCTGACAAACGTGAAAATCGGGAGCACAAGGAGAGGATAGACAGAAATACATTAAAAGATCACATTGAAAGTTTTAGACCTGCCGTTGCCCATTACCGAAGAATACACGCACCGAATCGAAGATACCTACCCAGTGACCTAAACGCGACTATAATGTATAAAGATTTCATCGAAAAACATCCGAACATTACGATTTCATACGAATTATATAGACGTTTTTTAAAAAAAGATATGAATATCTCGTTTACCCTTTTGGGCAATGAAGAATGCGAAGATTGTGAAGGTTTTAAAATACACCAGCCCACGTGCCAAGACCCCGCTTGCTGTGAAATCTGTAATTCCTACTATCTTCACAAGACAAGATATGACATGGCCAGAAAATTATATCAAGAAGATGTCGATTTGTCTACGAAATTTATTAATAAAGCCTTTTATTCAGCAGATTTGCAAAAAGTCATCATGTTGCCTAGAATTGACATGTTTAAAGCTGTTATTTTTTGTCCAAGAATAATAGCATTTAATGAAAGTTTTGTGCCTTTGGGATCCAGTAAGACAAGTTCTCTGCCATTCGCCGCAATATGGCACGAAGCAATAGCAGGCAGAAAGCAAGAAGACATCATTAGTGCTTTTAGAGCGTTTTTCATTAACAAACGTGATTGTACTGATATAACAGTATGGACTGATAATTGTTCAAGCCAAAATAAAAATTGGGCATTTTTTACATTCTTAGTCCATATTATAAACAGTTCTTTAATAAATGCAAACAATATTGTTATAAAATATCTCGAACCTGGACATACTTTTATGTCTGCAGACAATTTTCACCACCAGGTTGAAAATCAATTACAAAAAGCAAAGAAAGTGTACGATTTTAGTGACTTTATAGATTGTGTGCAAATGAGTAACTCAGGAAAAGTAATAGTGAAAGCGATGGAAGTTACTGATTTTTTCAAATATGTTGATCAATCATCTCAGCATAAACTAAAATAGAATAGAAATCGTATTTATTTGAAAGACATAGTCTATGTAGAGGTACGCAGACAAAACTTTAATTTATTTGTTAAGACTGGATACGATAATGAGATTCGAGAAATGGATTTCTTGAAACTTAAACTTACAAAATCACAGTCAATTCCTGATCCAATTCAAAACACGATTCCTAGGGGTATAACCGAAGCTCGAAAATCTGCCATTCTTACAACGCTATCCAAATTAATTCCACCAAACAGGTTACCATTTTGGCAAAATCTTCATACTGATAATTATTCTATTGATCTCGTAAATATTTTAGATGTACAAGAAGAATACTGAATTTAAATAAACAATTAAGAAGACTGCGGAAGTGCCATTATTAGTGTTAAGTTTGTTATTTAATTTTTATTTTTTGACGGTAAAAGTTACTTTTATTTTTAATTTTAAAAGGGAATAAGAAAATCCCTTTAGAAAATGAAGATTTATGAAGAAATTATGATTGTTGATTTTGAGTGATTTGTTTAAGTAAAATTTTTATATAGATGACTGTGTTTTTAATATTGAATTGTTTAATGAGAGCTTTACTTAAATAAAGTACTTATTATTTTAATAAATTGACACTTTTATTTGTAATTTTTATCTACATTCCTATATTTTATGTGTTTACGAAATGATAACGTACTGCAGTTATAGAATATTAAGTTGATCGTTTAGTTTCGATATCCTAGAAATAAATGCAGTTTTAATTATTTCCTCGACGTAAATGCAGTACTAAGCACAAATACTGCATTTCACTATAAAATAAATGCAAATATCAAATTTAAATGCAAAGATAAAGTGCAGTATTCTACATTGTAAATGAATTAATCTATAAAAATGTCTATAATGTTAAAGTTAATAGTAAATTGAATTATAATGTACATACTGAGTCAAAATTAAAACATATATGATATCAGAAATTGTAGAGAATGTAAAAAAACCTTTAACCGCGTTTTTCTCGAAACCGCCATTTTGCAAATACTGCATTTACAATTACGAGGGCAGTATAGTAGGTACACCAATCACATTTGTGACGCAGATTGTTAAATATGATTGTTTGTCCCGACTGACTAACTGATTCATCAACGCAGAGCCTAAACCGCTAGAGCTACAAACTTGAAATTTTAATTTTACCCCTTCAGAGTTATAGTTATGGATAAAATGTAATCTATTATATACTGAATATCTATGCACCTTGGGTTGACTGGTAGTAAATGTAGTTTTTTTTTTTTTAACTGTTTAACTAAGTTTTTATTTATGTAACGGTCAATATTTTTTTTAAGATGGAGCCATCTCAAAGACTCGTAGTAAGCGATATACAGTTGACGATAGACCGGCATCATGACGAGTCACACATAACATGCTGTGCGCCGGCGCATGAACGTAGCAGCGAACGCGTTGTGTGCGCGCAGCCGCTGCCACTTACTGTTCTATGTAAGTAATTTTAATTTAAATAGTGATTATATGTATTAAACTTTAAATTATAATAGACCTATACTAGCTGTTGCCCGCGGCTCCACCCCGTGGATGTCGGTTATCACGATAAAAAGTAGCCTATTCGCTAATGCAGCCTAAGTTTGTGAGGATGGATGGATGTAATGTATAGATGTTTGTTACTCTTTCACGTTAAAACTACTGAACGGATCTGGATGAAATTTGGTATAGAAATAGATTATAGTTTGGAATAGCTAATAGGCTACTTTTTATCGCAATAACCGACATCCACGAGAGTGGAGTCACGGGCAACAGCTAGTTTTATATGATATTGTAATCAGAAATTGAAAAAAATAATTAAGAGGTATCTATTTAATTACAGATGCACCAGTACTAGAAATAAGCGTAGTGAGTGACATAGAGATCGATTTAGATGACAATACTGTGACCATCGTAAAAGGCTCAAATACATCGCTGGTCTGCAATCACCAAGCAAATCCTTCGGTTGATGAATTGTTTTGGTTTCACAAGGTAAGCTACCGCTCAGTAAAAGTCATGAATCAGACGAGATGTTCCAAATATTTGTTTGTGAATTAATAAGAAACTACCGACCCGCCCTCGCTTTGCTTCAGTTTCTGGATTTCTCGATTATATTATTTATTTAATTTATTCTTCCATGGAAGACTTACAGCTAAACACAGTAGACAAAAATCAGTAAGTTTCACTGACAGCCAATTATGTAGCATTTATTATATCTACATATTATATTCCTTCCTCTTGAATCACTCGCATCTGAAAACTGCATTAAAATCTGTCGTGTAGTTTAAAAGATCTAAGCGTACAGACAGTGGGAGCGACTTTGTTTTATTCCATGTTTGTGATGATCTTTGCGTGAACTGCTTATAAATATTATTATTATCTTATAAGGTTCAAAATTGACAACCTTTTGGAAATTTTGAACCTAAATTTACTTTTATTTATTATTTAACTCTCTTTATCTAGCCCATAATTTCTACTTTAAGGTCCTCATCTGAAGCATTCGCATGTAATGTAACATTTCCGGCTTTATCCCTAGTTATCTTATCTTTTAATAAATAAAAATAAGGGGAGAGTCTACAGTCTATTGTAGATAGCTTTTTACCATCAGGCGGCACGTATGCCTAAATAAAAATATGGCTGAATCTTTTCAGGACGATGTGATGGTACTAAATGTAAAACGAGACAACAAACAACCGATGTTGGAACTAATAAATGTGACAGAAAATGATACCGGTGAATACACGTGCGAAGCAGCCAATAGTGAAGGGCGTACGTACAGTGAACCAATCATTGTTAATGTTACTTGTGAGTATTCTATGTCTAAAGTATACAGCTACTAGGGGCCGCCCGCGACTTCGTCCGTGTGGTAATTTGGAATATTTTCCCCGATTTTGCAACATATCTCACTACTGCTCCGCTCCTATTGGTCATAGCGTGATGTTATATAGCCTATAGCCTTCCTGGATAAATGCACAATTCAATTTAAAAAAAAAATTCTAATCGAACCAGTAGGTACTTTCTGAGATTAGCGCGTTCAACCAAACAAACAAACAAACTCTTCAGCTTTATAATATTAGTATAGATATATTAATATGTGAAGAAAAACTGCACGCCGTTTGAAGCACATTACGTACAGAAGTCTGAGATTTGGCATGTAGAAAGTTCATAATATGGAGGAGTGTAGTAAACATAAAAGAGAGTTAGGGCACCATTACTAGCGAGCAAGCCCGACTGGAGAAGGACCTTCATCTTACAGAAGACCACAGCCAAATAACTACACACAGCGGTGAATTTGTTTTCCTGTGTGTAAGTACAGGTCTCCAGGGCTCATTTAGGGATGCGTTTTGAAAGAAACGTTTTCCTACCCCAGGAATACTTCATCTAAAAGCCCTGGTGTAAAAAAAATCGGTTGGCAACACGCAAGTGATACCTCTGGTATTGCAAGCGTCCATAGGCTACGGTAACTGCTTAACATTAGGCGGGCCGTATGCTTGTTTGCCAGCCAAGTAATATAAAAAAGTCGATTTTCGAAAACCGACGACCTCAAGTAGTATACCTATAGTGTGTCTTAGTGCTCACTTAGTATGAGTACCTAAGTGAGCGAGAGAGGAAATTGCACCCCTAATAAATAAGATATGATCGGTAAGGAAATTAAATAAATATTCACCCGTCCAAATCCAGGACGGGCCGATAAGGCCATAATATTATAGATTTATTTTGTGAAAAATGGATTTAAATAGTTAAGGTACTGTTTTGTACTCTCATACGGCTTACTATTGGTATAGGAAACGGTAAATAATACTTGTGGTATAGAAATAGTGATAAAACAATTAAAGCGAAAATATAAAACTGAAGCTAAAATCAGAATAAAATAAACATTAATCGATTTGTAGATCCAGCGTATTGTGAGGATGAAACCATAGTGGAATACGGTCTTGCTGAAAACGGAGCTATAAATATAAGTTGCAACGTGAAGGCTAATCCTGCGCCGCTGTCGTATCGTTGGGAGTTCGTGGACGACGTTGTGAATGTAACCACACCTTGGAACCGTCCTTACAACATCGTTAACACCGATGAACCCATCCTATTGTATGAAAGACCTAATGGAGCAGTATTTAGTAAGTTCCTATTTTGTTATTACTTTATATTACCAAGAGCGTCGCCAGCTAATGGACGAGGATGCCAGTTTATATAATTAAATGGATAATAGAGTAAGTTTTTTATCGTGACAATCCCACCCACATACCCACCGCTGCGACTCCTGTTAGCCAAAATTAACAGCGGAGTAACCAACTGATACACCGAGCTTTGACACTCGTGCGTCCCGTGGACAACTAAACCTACTGTCTTGGACCCCGCAATGAATTTAAAGTAAATAGGGAAGAAAATAGGGTAAGTGTAAACTGTCGATACAGTCAAGAGCACATACATGAAGCTTCATACTTGTCGTCTTACCTCTACAGCGATTGTAATAAGAATGGTACATAATCCGAAGAAACTGGCAAGGCTCTTGACTCTACGAGCAGGAATAATCGGTGAAGCAAGTTTTCTCCCGTACAGAAGGAGAGCTGCCCCTCCTTGCTCTCCCTTGGCGATGTCTTTACATGTTACTTACATGTAACCGATTAAGGTAGAAATAATTCGAAATTGATCGAGTTGTGTCGCCGCCGATCTAAACAATGATTTAATTACACTAAAACAAGAATTGTTATCCCCTTCAAATACAGTTTACCAATGCAATGACGTCAAGTGCGATAAAGATAACAATGAATAGGAAATACAAAGAGTAGGGCAGCCAGGTGACGTGCTTATAATTATGAGGCAACTCTTAGGTTCTCAAGAATTTCATCAGTTCATCGTTACCGTCATTGTATTCCACTGCTGCACTTCATAGACCTCTCTAAATGTACGCCACTTGGCACTGTTTTCGACTTCTTGCATCCAGCTGCTCCAAGACTCTTTTGCGAAAATTACATAGAAAAAAAACCTCTTCTCCAAAGGATATCGGTTCTGCGACAATCTAATTTCGATATAATAAAAATGTACGTAAATTAACAACTTTTTTTCAGGTACCATACTTTGCTGGGGACAAAATGATGTGCCAACGGAAGGACTTGTTCACACTCCATGTACATTCTTGGTGACTGATGAAACTATACCTCGACCACCTACAAACTGTGAAGCTAGAAAGAAAATAACTAAAAATAATGACGTCAATGATATTATAGTTACGTGTGAGAAAGGACATGACGGAGGTATACCGCAGGTATAACAGTACTAGTCCAACTATTTCGTGTTTTTTTGCCTGCACTTACGTCGCCGACCTTGTAAAGGTAGCGGGTAACCAAAGGGCAAAACCAGCTCAAGACTGGAATGCTGTGGAATTTTTGGAAGAAGCCTATGTTTAGCAGTGGCCGTCAGTGGTTAAGATAATGCTGTCGCCGACAAATACGCACCGCGATGTTGCTATGGTTTTTTCCATGTGGGTCAGTGAGGGTGAAAACATTTTTTTACCCAGCTTAAGACTGGGCAAATGAATGATTTCCTGAAAAGTAAACTTGATTATTAAATGATTCGATTGGTAGGCTGCCAAAACTTTGCAATTAATGCAGTAAGTGCACAAATTGCTCTATTTGTAACGGTTTCTCAAATTGGAAATGATGAAGTTTAGAAATTAACCCAAAAGTAGCCAATGTACTTCCTCGAAGTACATTGGCTACTTTTGACATTACTTGCTTACGACGTGAACTCGAGCAGAAGTTATTTGAAGAAATAAATAATGTATTTTGTGCCATTTCAGAAATTCAAGTTTATCGTTCAATCAATAGACAGCGCAGAAGAACTTTTGTCAATAATAAATTTAGAACCGAAGTTTGTGATCCAAGAACCAGCTGACGAAGGCATGGATTACAAGCTTGTCATAATAGCTTTCAATGAAAAAGGAGAAAGTAAGGTTGTGGAGATCGATAGAGACAGCATAATAAATGAAATTACGGGTAATTTTGCTTCCACTTTTTTATTGAGAGATTCTTAGCCTTAAATTGAGCAGCTTGACTGGGATATACCTTAATTTGGCTGCGGTTTTCTATCGTTCTTTTTATTACGACGGTGATATACAGCCGTCGAAAGTCACCTTAACACAAACCTCTAGTGTATTGTGTCAATGGTAACCATGGGATAAAAAAACAATTGATATTTTCCTATATGAGCATGTTTAAAAACTAGCAGACCTTTTAAAGTACTGGGGCAGTACTGCGACGTGATGAAAAGTGAGTAGTTCGAGCGAGAAAGTGGAACGGAGTTATATAGCGTGTATAGCTCCGTCCATCTTTCTTGCTCGAAACACTCGTGTTTTACACGTCATGGTACGGTCCCAGGTCCTTAATAGTTTAATCTATGGATGCTACAGTCATTTATGTATGTGTACAAGTAAAAACATTTTTGAAGTGAAAACTTCTTTCAGCGCGTTAAGCACTTATTGGTTGAACAAAAATCATGGATCGCGCGTCACAGAACGATTTTCATATTAAAAAATAGGAATCTAATAGCTCGACGATACAATTCACAAGTTATAAGCATACGGCCCACCTGATGCTCAGCAGTTACCGCAGCCTATGGACGCTTGCCGAAACAGAGGTATCACTTTGTTGCCGACCCAATTTTTTTCACACCAGTGCTTTCAGATAGAATATCCCTGGCATATAAAACATTCCTTTCAAAACGCATTCCCAAATGAGCACTAAAGACCTGTGTCTACACCGCTGTGTGTAGTTATTTGGTTGCGGTCTTCTGTAAGGTGGGGGTCCTTCGCCATTCGGGCTCGCTCGCTAGGATGGTGCCTCACTTTTCTTATAACGTAATAATATAAGTATGTACCTAATGCGCGTAAGTGTGTGTACATTAGCAGGCAGCACGGTGAAGAACATAACAACCCTGGCGCTAGCGCTGTGCGGCGGAGTGTTGCTGGTGGCGCTGACGGCGTGCGGCCTGGTGCTGTTCACGTACGAGCGAACCTCGCGCCTCGACCTGCCGCGAGACCACACCGACCCGCCTCTCTGTGCATATAATACTGAAGGTATATTTTCTAACTTCTGAAGGTGTTTTATCGTTCTCACACATCAGAGCCTGCTGTAATGAATTGCAGCCTCTACTCAAATAAACGCGAACGCTTTCTAGTCTAACCGGTAAAGACTGTTATCTTTACAACTCTGTCGATGGTCAACACCGGTATTTAATGTTTCAGTCAGTTATCAGAGTTCTTAAGTCTTTTCACTACATAATGACTCTCTTAAATGTTAGCATGACAACAAGGACCGATACTCTAAGGTACGAAGAAGTCCTGATTCTCAGTAAACGCAGCTTATTCTGAGAAATTAAATAGACAAAAATTTCCTATTTCCTCTACTAATTATATTATTTTTAAATGTTGACTTTTCCATGTTTAGAATCCAATTGTGAAACATATCACGACAGTGACGATGGCAGTGAATGCAACGTGAGACGAACAGACTCATTTCGAAGAGCTGTATCTAGGCCCTCCAAGAACTTCGATGTACGACGCACGAGCTCGTTCCACTCAGCGCGATATATGCACGACATGCCAGAACTGGACACCTACAAGCCACACGACATCTCACGACAAACTAACTGTAGAGTACACTCCCTTCAAAACATTCACAGAAAGAGAGATATGGACGCCCTTTGCGACCACTTAGTTTTACATCTACCTCCAGAAACTAATTACAATGTGTCTAGGCCGGTAAGAAAACATAACTCATATTATCTATATAGTTGAATAAAAACCACAATTTTAATTTTAGAATCTTTCCACTTTTAGATGAATACATTTTACACAATGCCAAGAAAAATGCGCCACAAACTCGCAAAGGAGCTCAGCGACGAGACATCAGAAATAACTCAAACTTCAGACGGGTTTTCGTTACCGCCACCTCCTGATGAATTCGGCACGTATCGAGCAGGCACTAGGATAAAAGACATGCCAACAAAATCTACACCAACTTACACAACGATTATAAGAAAAAACTCAACAGGGAAAGATCCTATGAAGCAGCAGTATAATAATTTGTCGCCAATGAATACGGTGGGGTTGCCAACAGTCAGCGGTGGTCATCACAGCGGAGTATACTCTTACCCAGACGATGATCACCTAGGGCATCAGGTAACCACGAACCCATTTGACGAAGACTCCTCTTAATTCTAAAAATATTTATGTATCATTAATATCCATTTTTATTTTTTAAGGACGCGTTGAATACGACCGGTGTCTGCCAACCTTATTTTACCCCTAGAGAATCGGGATTGTAAATAAATGCCTAATTTAAAATGAATCGGTAATTAAGATCTCATGATTATTTATTTTTTACATTCACACAGTTTTACGTAATTATTGACCTATATAGGAGCCGTTCAAATACATATTAGGTTAACATCAGACATGCTTTTAGATTTTAGGATAGTTTTTAGTTCCACAAAGTTAAAATCACATTGGTACCTACTGCAGAGTTAAATTTATGTATTATCCAGTTGAGGGAGCACCTTTATCGATTATTTTGCTCGTGTAATACTTTATCACTCTTTATTTGATCGGTTTTTCTTTGATAGTAGGTAGGTACTTTAACACTCACTATTAGAATCGTACCCAAATCTCTTGTTGTAGTGACTTAACTAATTTATAAAAATATACAGTATTTATTTATTTACTGCATGAAATATTTATAATAGAAAGTAGCAATAAAGAATTCGGGTCGCCAACATAAGAGTAATATGTGGTATTGTTTGCTATAATAGCGTTGAAAGGCTAGTAGAACTGCAAAATGGCATTGTCATTTCCGGGTAACCACTGCAAAATTATACCTTCTTCGTATAAATTGACCTCTTCTTAAATTAGCAGTAATTAGGTATAAAAATACAAATTAAAAAACTGTTGTTGTTCTTGAAATTAATAGTTTATTTACAAAAATAGAAACCATTTTCATAGTGCCTTTTAGATGCATAATCACTTATTTTTATAACTATGCACATGATTGAATAGTATTTTGTACATTTGACGTAATTTTACATAAACGATCGTGTATCACTGCCATTTCAAATGTTATTTAATGTTAACAAACAATAGTTATATAGGAAGGCGATTTATAATACCAGAAGGTGTCGGATTAGATCATGATACTCCAACTAAATCTAAAAAACGACACATTTTTTTTTTTCATCAAAATGTGTTTGATTTTTAGATACTGCGGCTATATAGATATACGTACTAATAATATTTGGGATATATCATTTCTCGGTATTGGTTATAGATAGAAGTCTGTTTTTTTTTCATGTGATCAATATTTCAATTATTTGGGTTATTAAATCGCTTTCCATTACATATGTTATGGATAATTCATATTACTTATTATTATTTTATATTAGATATACGACTTTTGTATGTTTAGTTTTATATATGAAAATATAAAATTTATTTCAGTCAAACTGCGTTTTCCGAAATTCCTAATTAATTTTATTATTATTACTGTAACAAAACCTTCAGTTTAGCGGTCTAAATAGTTACATAATCATTATATTATTTTGTAATTAATATTATTAAAACAGGTTTAACAATATTTGTAATTTGATTCGTATATTCACAAAACATTTCTTCTATACGGTCTTAATGATTAAATAAAAAAATAACAAATGTATCTATTTATTTATGTGGAAATTAGTCGTAAGCACTAGTCTATTACGCAATGAGCACGCACACATGTACGGGTTCGATACACTTTATTCTACAGCTACTTCAAAATGACTCAGTCCATACGATCGAGATGCGCCTGCGCCACTGATAGACGTTCGATGAGACGCTGCGTGTTCGGACGAGCCTGGAACATACAAATTGAAAGTGAGTGAGCGGGGCTGCAGTAATATTGGTGGGTATTTTCTGTTAGTAGTAACATGTGTAGTGTGTAGTGTACCTGTAGCGCGGAGAGCGCGGTCTCGTGCAGGTCCTTGCAGCGCGCGAGGGCGCGGCGGCGCGGCGCGCTGCCCAGCGGCGCCAGCTCGGCGCGCGCGCTCTCCAGCAGCAGCGCCGCCACGCGACACACGTGGCTCTCGTCGCCGCAGCCCAGCCACACGCGCTCGCTCACGCTCACCAGCCTAAGCCACAACAATTTAGAGTTTTTCATACGTCTTAACACAACAAGCGCCTGTCGTTTATGCAGACTCTTATAAGCGCCATTAAGATATTATGTCTGTGCAGTATTACTTTTGGAATACAACTAAAGCTATTTGGTAGCCTGAGTGGAATCTTACTGTTAGTGGACATCTAAATACAACGAATGCCTTGTCTGCAAGAAGTCTTACTTTTAGTGAACAAACACAATAGGTACATAAAGTTTTTGTTTGCAATAAAATGTAGCAAATAGTTATTGTTACATACTTGATATAAATATCCAAAACTTGCTCTAGTGACACGCCGATATTCAAAATTGTCCTAAACACCATGCCTTGATCTGCCTGCAGCTTACAACTCATTATTTCTAGTTGACGGACGATAAAATCTGCAAAATATATACAAATTTGTTATACATAACTATGATCAGAAGAAATAATGGAGGTTTAGGTTGTTGGACATTTAGGCGTGGCCTACGTTTAACCTGTTTTGCATTACTATATTTTATACTTCTGCAATAAGAAACAAGCCCTGCGTTAATGGGGACTTTACAAACATACAATTCACGGATACTGCCAGAGTCGGAACAACTACTTGGGACGCAATAAAATTTAAATAAATTTATTTTAAAACACGGCGTGGTCTCTCTGTGGCAAGGCAACCGTTTTTTCGTGTTGTATGTTGTCCTAGTCAAGCTAATGTGGAGGGGACTTTAGTTACAATGCAATGCAATATCTCCCTATATGTCCCTTTATACGAAAGCACATTTTTTTTAGGATATTAACCTTTGTTAATAAGAAACTGCGAATACGAAGTAAGGACTAGCTCTTATTACGTCACATTTACTTGTAGTATAAAAATCGTTTTATTTTAAAAATGAAACCGACTTTATATCAATAAATATCATCAATGTATAATAATTTTGTTGATTTTTAATGGGACCTAATGGGAAGACAAAGAAGAATTTTTTGTGTTCAGGCGAGTATCGAGTAACCGGTGAAAATACATTTAAAAAAAAAGATTCCAACGAATTGAGAATCGCCTCTTTCATTGAAGTCTGTAAAAATAGAACTTACATAGTGGGAAACAGTGCCCAGTGTTGACATATTCTCTGCCCAGTGTGGTGAGTTTGCTGAGCACGGATGACAGTCTTTCATCAGGAGTGGGTAGGTTCCTTGCAGCCGCTTCTGCTTCAGCTAGGATGTTGCTCCAAATATTTTCGACAAGAAGAGCATCATTGTGTCCCGAGCACTGAACGATTGCAAGTTTACACTCCCAGAGGTTGTACCGATCTGCATATTCTTCGTAAAGCTGTAAATAAAGGCAATAGTATAAATATAAATTAGTTTCATTTGAAGTCTTATCTATATCGTCCCAAATGACTGATTCATTAACGCAGACAGACCCTAAACTGGCTGGTTGGTTGGTGCTACAAACTTGAAATTTTGCAATGTAAAATAAATGAGAACAAAATAGTTAAAACCTTGGTAAATTCAGGGCAGGTCGTCAGCATGATATAATACTACGTACCGTATACTACAATGCCTGGTTCACTCCGCTGTTTATGTATAAAGCTACAAGTACCCGGCTGAGCCACGTCTACCTAGCCTATTTAGTTGAGTGTCGCACGCGCGTGCTGCTGCCGGTAATTGACCATCAACTTACGTAGGTACTCACAGTCAACGCCACACCGTGTCCGACCGGCCGTCCGCGTCGCATCGAAGGACATGATTTTTCGCACAAACGTTACATCGCACCAATCAAGCATCGATGGAATAAAACATCGCACAACTGAATTATCGACAGTGTGTTCGATATAATAAAAACCGTATTATCGACTTTCAAAATCAAGTAGGCACCCAAACATAACAGGTACTTCAGATCAAAATTGATCTGTAAGTGACAACCATAATGTCATCAGAAGATAATTATAAGAAATACGCGATAGAAAGAGAGACAACTTGTAGGTGAATAAAAATGTAGGTTAGTTAGCGCTGGGGAGCTGAATTGCGCTCTATTGTGTGCAAGTAAAGTTGCAATTTGTTTAAATGATTTAAATGAGTGAAGTTTCTGTACGTTGTAAGTACCTGCGTGATCTCGAGCAGCTCGTCGTCGAGCCGCTGCATGTGGTGCGGGTGCGGCTGCAGGTGCGCGGGCAGCGCGGCGGCGGCGGCGCGCACGCTGGCCTGCACGCGCGCCACCTCCGCGCCCTCCTCCAGGCGCCGCAGCAGCTCGCCGCCGCCGCCGCCCGCCGCGCCCGCGCCGCGCACGCACACCACGCCCGCCGACAGCCACGACATGCGCTGCGCCAGGGTCGCGCCCGACCTGACATAACCAACGATCGTACTGGTTAGCTGGATTTACTGTGGCGAGCGAAGCGATTTGCTTGTCGGGTGTCAAGAAAACCCGACAAAACGTCAGGTGGATAAAACCCGATAAAACGTCAGATGGGCTAATACCTGAACATTATACCATGCTATTTTTGTTTGGTATAGTAAAATACCAAAACACGAAGCCTATGTCCAGCAGTAGTCTTTTTGGCCGAGATGATAATGGCCTTCATTTCAAGCTAAAGTAATCAGTTTCCACAGGCACAAGCCAACTACCAACGGCTTAACATGCTGTGCAAAGTACGCGGGTGTAACACTATTAATTAGTAGGTCTAACCGTCGTAGTCTAATTCCTACTACTACTACTTCGTAGGTCGGTAAAAGTTACAGGAAATTTCTGACTAAAAATATCAGCAATAATGTGCGACCTGTGAATACAACCCGTGGGTGGCAATCAATCAAAACAAGTCATAGTAGACATACCCGGGTCTAGTAGCCAATCCCTCAAGCACGTTGGCAGCTGCGAGATGGTCGCCGCTCTTCTCCAGCACCTTCCACAGCAGGTCCAGCAGGTGCAGCGCGGCGCCCGTGTTGGCCGAGCGCGCCGCCGCCGACAAGTACGTGCGGAGGGACGCGGGCGGGGCCGTGCCCAGCGACAACAGCTCTGCAACAACCCACACGTTACTTACACACAGGACAACAGAAACAAGAGAGGTAGGGCACCATACTAGAAAGCAAGCCCGATTGGGGAACGACCTTCACCTTACAGAAGACACAGCCATATAACTATACACAGCAGTGTAGTTGTGTTCTTGTGTGTGAGTACAGGTCGAAGCGTTTTGAAAGAAGAGGATAAAAAAAGATACTCCCATCTTAAAGCCTTGGTGTAAAAAAATGGGTTGGCAACACGCAAGTTATACCTCCAGAGGTATCACTTGCGTGTGGCCACCAAGCAGTTACCGTAGCCTATGGACGCTTGCAGTATCAGTTTTGCATGCGTCCATAGGCTACGGTAACTGCTTAACATAAGGCGGTCCGTATGCTTGTTTGCCAACGCAAATAAAATAAAATAAACTAATACAAGCGGCAGAAATGCGGTTTTATCCGCGACTGATTTTGTATGCATTAGACGAAGTTGAAGTTTAACATTTATTTAAAAGATAAAATTATGCTTACCTGATCCTAAATTTTTCGATACAAGCCACTCATACACTGCAACATGGAGAAGCTCGTCATCTCGAGACAAACATTCCCATACTAATTTTCTTCCCTGCAAACAAATATATGTTTGATATAATTATGAATATTATGAGTAACTAGCATGTATTTAACAAAATATTGTTTTGCGTCGTTATGCTAATTACGACCCTGGTTTGAATTTCGATACAATCAATTCAAGATTACCTCTGTAATGATAGATGTAAGCGATTATTGATAAATAAATTAAAAAAAAAAAAAAAAAAATTTTTTTTTGATAAATGTTTAAAAACTTGCGGGCTGCGGGACTATAAGTGTAATGTAATAAAGAGAGCACCTGTTTCCGCACACAATTGTTCTCTTTAATATTTCCCGCACAATTTAAGCCTCCGTCGAGATTAGCCGCCGTGACCAAAATCCGAATAAGACGACATTATTTTTATTAATATAAAAAAAGTCAGATGTAAGAATTCTCACTTGATAGTTAGCGTCGGCTGGTGACATAGCAAGTAGAGAGTCGCCAGAAGGCTGAGAGCGCAGCGGCGATGGTTCATTGTTCGATGTCTCTGCACTCCGCTCGTACAGGCGTCCCAGTGCTGAACACACCTCACGATATATCTCCATTCTAAAACAACAACAAAAATAGTTTAAAGCGCTAGGTTCGAGAAAAGAAGTGTACATAGGTATGCTATGTACACTTCTTTTCTCGAAGAACAGAAGTTTTAGAGAGGTAGGGCACCATACTAGCGAGCAAGGCCGACTGCGGAGCCTCCATCTTACAGAAGACCACAACCAAATAACTGCACACAGCGGTATAGTTGTGTTTCTGTGTGTAAGTACCTCCAGCACTAATTTAGGGATAGGTTTTAAAAGAAACGTTTTCCTATCCCGTGGTAACTCTTAAAGCTCTCTCTTGTATAACAAAGTATTGGGTGGGCAACACGCAACTGATACCACTGGTATTGTAAGCGTACATAGACTATGGTAACTGCTTATCAGGCAGGCCGTATGTGTGGTAAAAACAAGCAAACCGATTGGGAAAAGACCTCCACCTTACATATAGCCACAGCAACTACACACAGATGTGTAGTTGCTGTGGCTATATGTGGGCGTGAGTAAAGGTCTCTAGTACTCATTTAAGGCAAACTGTTTTACAAAATAACATTTACCTTAACTCGGGGTCACCTATAACACAAAACTCAAATGTTACAAAACATAGACGATAGCACGCTAGTGAGGTCCTGGTATTGCAAGCGTCCATAGGCTACGGTAACTGCTTCCTAATAGGCGGATTGTCCGTTTATGTATCACCTTAGTGGTATATTATATAAAAAACTATTAATATAATACATATTCTTCATGCCTCCAATTATAATAGACAGAGACTATGGTACGCCAATTGCTTCCAGACAGACTACTTTCGCTTCCTCTACATTCATTAACCTCTTTATGTATGAACGTCAGTTCTGGGTACATTTATTTATTTTTTCTTTAAAATCAACTCCCGCACTAGCAAACATACCGTGCCGCTTTACAAACATACATAACATACAATGGAGACAAATTAGACCTAGACTTAGGCCAAACATTTATTAACTTCACGTCACTAACCACTAGACCAACAGGCATATCAAATAATAAATATATTTACCTTCTATAATAAATAAAGTGTCCTTCTCTATCCTGCGAGGGTTGGTCGCTCTTGTAGTAATGCACGGCTTTGTCCTGCGGGTCCAACTTCGTAGCGCACGCCACACACAATTCTACAACGCCAGAGTAAAAACCAGCCAATACTAACTTTGAACATACTAGTGGCAGATTAACGTTTGGCGCTACATCCTAAAAAAAAAAACAAAAGTGATAAGTATGTAACTTATATTCATCATCTCAACCCATAAACCATTATAGGATCATTCCGTCATCACTCATTGGTAATTAATAAAGGTCCTGCGAGAATACCATCGTTGTGATCCAGGCCACAACATTAGCTGACGCAGGGACCTTATTTGCGTTCTTGTTTTAAGTTTTATTTAATGTAATAATTTTAAGTTTTAATGTAAGAGCAAATAAAACGTCCCACTGCTGGGCACAGGTCTCCTAAATACATTTGGAGGGCTAATAACCTACTATACCATACTAGCCAGACGGGTTGGTATCGGATTTTGTTACAGTTTTCCTTGCAGTGGATATAGTAGGCCTCACTTACTCCTTTAGTCGACTCTTACGACAATACTTTGACATTGACAACTGCACAGTTATAAAAATAAGGTTATACGCACATTCAAGAGAAATTTGGTTCTAAAGACATTATTATGACTAGTTGAAGATGAAGCACAATTGTATTTGGTACTCACTTTACATAGTTTCAAAGCATGTTGAAGCATTTCTTCACGTTCAGCTGGATTTTTCTGTTGTTTGGCGAATATTAACAATTCATTGGCCTGAAATGTAAAATTGTTATAAAATTAGATTATGATTATTAAAATTAATTTAAAGAATCCCGACACAAGCAGCCTTGAAAACCTTTTTCGTGTTCGTTAATTTAAACTTTGAACATTGAGAACATTAAAGCTTGGTAACAAAGTAGTACTTTTACATATTTCATCGAAAAAGCCGCAATTTGGCAGCCGCAATGCCGCACTCTTTTGTACGCGTCGAAGGGTAAATTAGTAATTAATATATTAATTAAAAATCATAATTATTACCTTTGAACACGTAGCATCTTCTTGTCTATAAAGTGTGGGGCACAATTGTCTTAACTTTTGAGAAATACCGTCAACAGATGCGTTGTCTCTCAAATATCCAGAGACTAGAGATGATAAGAGTAGACCTGCAACTTCTTGTCCACCTACCAGCAATTCTCTGTAAATAAGTTCAAATTTTTAGTTAGAGCATTGAAAACATTCAGTACATTGATAGCTAGAACTCTGGCATCAAATAAAGAAACAAACCCGACTGGAGAAAGGACCTCTACCTTACATAAGACCACAGCCAAATAACTACTCGTAGTGTTTTGTGCGTTCGTATCTATGCGTATTTAGGGATGTATTTTTGTAGAAACTACACATTTTGTCGTGTATTACAATTTTTTTGTCGCCGCATGTCGTATCAAATAAATTATAATCAATGCGTGATAATTTTTGTAAATTGTAAAGTGCGCTACAGGATAATCAATCCGTTAATATTGAGGCGTTATATTTCTAAAGAATTCAATCATGCCAACCTAACAATTTTGACAGCTCCAATAGTTTTACACTTTTTGTCCATGAGAATAAAAGTAACGCCTGGCATCTTACTCTAACGTATACGTCTATAAGTATCAGAATAATAAAGTGTAATAAAAAAGTAATAAAAGTAGCTTACCTAAAGCTAGCAGCCTCAAGTGCATTTTGTTGGTCAGGTGGAAGACTGTCAGCAATTACGTGGAACTGATGCTCGCACAGGACTTTCCATAGACTTAACATTTCTATTGCCAATGCTGTAACAATTTTAATTAAAAAATTAAGGTTTTCGTTTTTAAAGTAACAACTCCCGGTTGCCAACCGGTACCGACAGGGAGCCGGTCTCAACTCCCTGTCACCAGATATAAGATAAACGAAGTGAAGTTTGAACAAGAATAAGTCGATAATAAGACATAAGTTCTATGTGATGATTTAATGTTGCTAATTATACATGAGTACCCAATAAAGCTACAATATGTGGCACTGTAATCACACAAAAAATATGATGTATGTCAATATGTGATGTAAAAAATATGAAGGATACGCAGGGAAGAGATGTTTGACTTTACTTGACCACACATGCAGTCTCTATCCTTACTAATACTATTACTCCGAAAAAAATATTCACAACTAACAGTTAGACGAATTTTGAATAAAACTAGCTGTTGCCTGCGGCTCCACCCGCGCTAAAGACGGTTATCGCGATAAAAGTAGCCTATTTGCTATTACAGACTATAATCTAATTTTATCCAGATCCGTTCAGGAGTTTTTAAGTAAAAGAGTAATAAACATTCATGCTCACAAACTTTCACATTTATAATATTAGTAGAATTTGGCATGGAGATAAATGGTATCCTTGCGAATAAATTGAGGAATCGATCAGATCAGACATCCATCCGGGCTAAGCCGCAGGCAACATATAGTATTGTTCAACACTTATGACTATAATATTACTAAGTATTAATACTAAAAGGGGTTGATAACTTACATATGAAGAGTTTCAATGCTTGCAATGACGCGTGTTCATCGGAATGTGGTGGCGCTAGTGTGCGTTGCATGAACGCCGACACACGCTGCAGCTTCTGTACTACGTATGCGCAATCTTCTCCCGTCACATTACTACTCATCTGTGTATGGAAGGAAAACTAGAGATTAGATATATGCAGAAGACTATTAGAAATAAAGAAAGAAACAAAGAATCGTTTATTTCATGCAACCAAAGGAAACTTGTGATATTGATGTATATGTGCCTATAACGCAGCCTCACGCTTGCGCTGTACATATATAATGATACCAGGTACGTACATACATATCATCACGCCTGTCTCCCACTGGGGTAAGCAGAGACTATGGTACGCCAGTTGCTTCGATCCAAACATACTTCCTTCGCCTCTTCTACATTCATCAACCTCTTCATGCATAAACGTCGATTCTGGATATTTTTAATTTGGCCCTTTTTTTAGCAAATCCTCTATATATAATAATAATGTCCACCTAACCGAATTTTGGTTATGGCGGCAAATCTCAACGGAGACTTGCCATCTGCGCTGGAGATATTATAGTGCACAAGTGTGTGCGCAAACACAAGTGCACTCTTTATTCCCTCACTCTCATAGTCCGATGGGACGGCAAACCCGTCACGACTGGAAAGAGATCAGGCGTAGGACCACAGATTACTAAATAGTTACTATGTAACAGATACTTCACTCAGAAGAAAATTACCAATACCTACTGCTATAATAGCCTACTCTGTCGCGTCAGCAACCGCTGCATGCTAAAATGTGCCTAAATACTCAAGCGTACAGTTGTGATTGCTTCGCACTGCGCGATCTTACAGCAATCGCGGGGCTGCATCTTTGATAAAATTAAATTAACATAAATAACTATTTGTGCCTATTTTATTGAGAACTGTGAATATTTTCTGACTTTAAGTGGTAGTTTAAAGTTGTTGACTGTGCAATACATCTAAAACATAATTATAAAAGTCAGTATGTAGGTAAAATAAAAAAATCTTTAAAAGTTACGAGTTTTATTTTTATATAAATTTCTTACCCTTTCTAAATTCTCGGTTAATAATTTTTAGTGTAGAAAAAAATAATAGAACGATTAAAATTGAACAACGTGCGTGCGCTTTGCTTGCGAAAACCGCATTGAATTTGGTCCGTCGGGGGTACGACGAGCCGTAGGTAATTATAGCGCGCAAGTACATGGAGTGACGGAGGCCTGGTAGGACCAACGATTTTACGTGCTTTCCGAGGCACGGGGGTGTAAACGCCAATTTCCAAATCTATGTGAATTTCTTAACAGAAAAACTCAATATCGATTTTTGGCCAGACCTCGTGATCAGCAGTCTCACACTCGACCACAGAGCCACCGAGGCAGTCAAAGTCCTATATATATATATTATATTATGTACACAGATCTCAGCGATAAGCGTAAGTCCTGGAATGTATGGCCGACTCTGGGTTTCGCCTCGGTGGGTCTCGTAAAACTCGTAGCTAGGTTCTGGGCTGACACAATTTAGATTGCCATCGACACGCTAAGAAGAAGAAGATTATGTACACGTACAATACAACACGCCCATATCCTTATAGTAATGAACTAGTGTTCAGTAAGTAAGGCTGTTTCATAACGCTCTGCATACCTGTCAGATATGCTTACGTAATACTAGCAAAAATTATAATCCAATCATCATTTTTGATTTATTTTATGGAGCGATTAGTGGCCAACCTGGTTTCACAGTTATTCAGAATGTTTATATAGGTCTCTACCGTGACATCCAAACTTAATAATAGGCAGGACAGACTTATAACGCGCCCTCTGAAGCATGGAGACGCTCATATAAAATATCACTTATTAGTTGTCCATCCAAAGCTGTTTTTAATGAGCAAAAAAACTTTTTTGTTTCGAGGAGATTGATAGACAGACCTAACAGCATCCTAAAATCCTTCCTTGTAGCTGGAAGCTTCCGTTTGCCAATAGCTATTGGCTAGTTTGTAGAGACTGATTAGTACTAACATTAGAAAACAAGTTATTTTATATACATAATGTGGATTTATTGTTGTTCCAAATTTTTTTTACATTTATTTATAAAAAGATAAAGATAGCCATAGTATATATCTTTTTGGGTTTGTCGAAAAAGGTTAAATAACAAAATACTTACAAACTCCTTTTTCTGCGGTGACTGCGAAATTTTAACACATTCTAAGTTCCAAATAGGTGACAAAATCCTTCCAACATAGATATAAAGGCCATTATGTTTTGAACTGTATTCTATAGGCACTGGATAGTTCGGATCTCTCTGTTGCTGGGTTGCATTAAATGAGGACTGGTTGAAGGCAGTTGGACTCATCATGTTTTGCTGGAATGGAGACTGTGGCATCACAGATTGGTTTGGTGAGCCAGTAAAAGACTGGTTTTGTGCACCCATTTGGTATGATTGGTTGAGTTTTCCTTGCTGTATTTGGCCTTGAGGTCCTCTCATTGACATTGGAGTTGACATTTGACGTGGAGAGAACTTTGGAGAAGCTGTGGATAAGAAAATACACAGCTTAGCATATCTTAGATTTATCTATAGGTATTCCTTGCGGTCTAATAAGTATCTGTGTGACGTTTGGTCTCTAGAGTCAAAAGGCCGCGTCGAGTGTACGCTCGGCAGCGTGTGCGTGCACGTTGCGAGGAACGCGCACGTATGTGGCAAACTAGTCGTCTAAATAAAAATTAAAAGTTGACTGACTGACATATCAATGATCTTTCAAAACTACTCAGCTATATTTTTTTTTCTAATAGGTAGACAATAATAATGATAAAATATAATACCTATAGAAGAAGGCACTTGTGAAGGTTGCTGGAACATAGGTGTTGGTGCGACGTGACTGCCATAAAGGAAGAAAGCCCGAGTAGCCCATTCACTGATGGAAAGATCTCCACTGGTTATATCCTCACATGCCAGGTATAGTGCGCAAGCACATGCTTGCTCAACACTATATAACTGTAAGGAGAAAATTATATTAATATAAATTTTATGTTAAATAGTAAAGGTACATAAACTTTACATTATAATATAAATTAATAAAAATATATTACTTGTATCTCGGAAACGATTTGTTTTTTTTTTTGGTTATTTTTCCAAAGGCAATTTTTCAAAAAAGCAGCTAGCGCAATTCGCTGCTGGACATAGGCATTTTCAAGTGTACACCATTTGGCGCGATCTTTGGGCTTTTCGTATTCTGCTGTTCCTAGCCACTTTGCGAAGATCATTGGTCCACACCATCAAAACTAGCACAATGATGATAAAGTAGAATATAAGTGACCTGGAAGAAGTCCTTGACGGCGTGTGCGTCAGGTCCGCGACAGTCCCGCAGCAGGGCCCGCAGCAGGTCGGGCGCGGCGCCCGCCTCCACCACGCACGCGCCCGCGCTCGTCACCACCGCCCACCGCGACACGCTCCACACCTCTGTATACAACATAGCGGTACTAGTAGTACGTAGTAATTGTAATACCTATTAGTAGTAATACGTAGTAGTAGTATCCTCTTAAAACCCTGGTGTAAAAAATGCGTTGGCAACACGTAAGTGATACCTCTGACATTGCAAGCGTCTATAGACTACGGACTCCGCATCAGGCGGGTCGTATACTTGTTTGCCACCCAAGTAGTATAAAAAAGTACGTAGTAGTACCTACTTATGTACTACCTACCTAAACCTAATATTATTAGGTACGAGTATGAGTACGTATACCCTCGCCCTGGGGCCACTACAAACACACAATTCAGACACATAAGTAGTACACCTAGAATCGTAACAACACTTTTTTTGATCCCAGTGTCACCACAGGGATTTAAAAAAAATTGTTAATTAATTTATAGTAATTTGCCACTATAAACCACATGCATTAAAAAAAAGTGTGTCTGAAGAAAGTATCATCGTCTCAACCCATAAACGTCCCACTGCTGGACACAGGTCTCCTCAATACATATAGAGGGATATTAGCCTACTATACCATGCTGGCCAGACGGGTTGGTATAAGACACAGAAATAGATCGAGATAGAACGGCGAAGTAGGCGTGGAACGCGTGCCACTACTTAGTACTAATGTGCACACTTCACATATATTTCACATCGAGCATCCTCATTACGCCGTGCGACTCTTATAGCTGCGTTCGGGACGTACAAAATTATTAAAATCTACAAAAATATGCCGTATTGCTCCGTCGCAAATTGTAAAAATCGAAGTAGTAAAGTAAACACGAAGAAAGTAGGCATTTCATTTCATCGGTAAGTGTTTAAATATAACTAAAAACTAAGTTTTACGAGAATCAAAATTATTATTTCACCTTTACCATGTTTGACAAGGACGATCATAAATTATTTACTTTTCGTTAAGCTTAATATCCATTACTTTCGCTGTACAATGTTCTTACTCATAACCATTAATTGAGCGCGCAACGAACATCGAAACAAATGAGATTTACAATATTTCTAAATCGGTAATGAGACGGCAGTCCTTTGCTGTGATTGGTTGGTCGTTTGGTTGGTCGTCGCATCGAATGCGCTAGAGATTGACGCAACGTGTCGTCACAGTCGTTGTATTTATCGATAAACAAATTATTTATACAAAGAACACATGATCTTAGCTCATCTGTTTATTTATTATATTCTCTTTGTGATTTACGTAACATTTTAAATGAAATTGGTTTTAAGCATGCATTACATCGATTTTCAATAATAAAGTTATTTTATGACGAAAAACTATAAACTAAATGTTAGACAACTTTAGTTTAAAATTAAAATCCTTTTAATTTTGACAACGTAAATTAAAGTAGGTATATATACCTATTATAGATACCTGTTTGCCATAGAAACATAGCGTAAAAGCGCCCATACTTTTTTGGCATAGTCATCATATTAAGGAACTTTTAAAAATTGTTATTTAAAAAATGAATTGGTAATGTAACTTATCTAAAATATGTAGTTATATTTGTTACTTATCTAAAACATTCAGTTATATTTACGTTTTAATTAAAGTAATGAGTTTTACTTTTCTATCATTATACCTTAATAAAATTTAAGTAATAACACGTAATTAATTGTTTTCATTTATGTATGACAAAAAATACAATTTATTACGTAAAAATAAATAGGTACTTCAACACCCCACGTTGCATAGATGGCTGTCGATAATTGGGTAAATGTGTCTCCTCACTACTTCGGGCTCGCTTAAACTGGTTGACCCACAAAGTGGGTGTGGCTTGTTGAAATAGTGGCACGCGCGAAATATATGCAGAAACGTGTTTATCACCATTCTATCTCGATCTATTTCTGTGGTATAAGGTTTTGTTTTCCCTCTCTTGCAGTGAATTTTGTAGACCTGACTCTCTTAGTCGACTCTTACGACACCCTTTGGGATGAAACGGGGTGATGACATTTAGAAAGTATAATATGAATAAATATTAACCTTTCTTGGTCAGCATAGCCGGCGAGAGATGTTTGGCGTGGTTGGTGGGCAGGGCGGTGAGTGCCCAGGCGGGCCCGTCCAGCGCCAGGAGCGTGTGCGCCTCGCTGAACGTGCCCGAGGACAGCACACGCGACAGGCACCACAGCGTCTCCGCCTCGCCGCCGCCGCCCGCCGAACACACCATCACTAGCGAACCTGCATAACACAACAACATAAGATAGATAAAAAGAATATTTTTTTACAGTTAAAGTATAATATATTGTAATACTGTCTTCTTAACCGGATTTCGGTCACGGCGTTATTAACCATCTGAGCGGAAGATGTTAAGGAACATAGTACGTGACCCATTTCTTACCCCCTCCAATGTATTACGGATGATCACCAAAGGGAGGCCTTTGGTGATCATCCGTAATACATTTAAAGACTTCCCCCCTCCCCCTCCAGTTTTCACGTAGGTAGAATGCAAAAACATGATATTAAATTATTTTTTTGTAAATTAAAAGTTGAAATCAAATAAATTGACACATGAGTTGTTGATATTGCCTCCCGTAAGCTTAAAAAGCGCTAACTCCGCGCGCCATATTTTCTGGCCTGGCATGGGAATCGAACTAAGAACCTATTGATTAGCAATAGCAGTTAAACATTTCTGCTTGCATAGTAGTAAATTTTGCACCAGTACCTATTAATAAACTTTTGCTATTTTAATTCCTAGTTAAACTTAATTTAAGAATATGTGTAGTAAACCAGATAGATCCTTTTGGACTATCAAGTTGATTTCGCGTAAAATTAAAGTCCCAAAATGTAGGATTTCCCAGACTGTTGATTTATTTTAATTTTGTAAAATGTTACATTCAATCAATCAATCAGCCTATCGCAGTCCACTGCTGGACATAGGCCTCTCCTAACACGCGCCTAAATGTTACATTCCTTGTCATTAAAAATCTATAATGAAAAAAGCTTCAAATATACCATTTTCATAAACAGCGCTGTGTACTTGTTTAGGTCTCAATACTGAAGAGTTAGGCGTGAATCCTGGCGGTAATCTCACGTGAAGCAGTATGAGGTTCTGAGGCCGTGACGAACCACCTTGACTCGCACTGCAATAGAAACATGTCTAGTGTTATTCATACATCATAATTATAACACTATGTGTAGTTATTTGGCTGTGGTCTTCTGAAAGGGATATCCATTACGGATTGTGCTTCCACACTTGTACAGTGTCCTCTCTTGACTTGATAAATTGCTAAACAAAAATTAGCATTGGTACTGCTAATCACAATTAAACTTTCTAATTACAGTTACACAAAATTAATACTACATATTAAACCAATATTATAAATGCAAAAGTGATTATCTGTATGTAACCTTTTCACTTAAAAACGGTTATAATAAAATTGGCAATGAGATAGTTGGTGGGTCTAGGGAAGGGCATAGGGTAGGTATGTTTAACACAATAACCGATATTTACACGGGCGGAACCACGGGCAACATGTATACTTACTCTCCACTCCCAGAAGTAAAGTACAAGCGGGCACCCATTTGTGTGACAGCAACAAGGTTCAAATGATCAGATTCTGATTCATCCACTGCTGATATTGATATCACTGGCTTGAAATTACTGGTTTCTAATGTCCTGTAAGGGTAAATCATAATTGTTGTCGAATTCATTGACTATTGCACTAGGGAACACCCTATGTCTTAAGGGAACTTACAATTATTTAGTTCAAAGACACTAAGTCCTTAACAAACATTCACACGGACACCAACTACTGTTTGAGCTAGTTTTAAGTTAGATACAAACGATTTTTGTCACACATTTGCAACTATCCTAGTGTCGTACTTTCTATTAGAGATATTTACAAGTTTTGGAAATTCACAGTATTAGTTTTTTAATCTCATAATTTCAAAACGATATAGCTATTGATAATCGAATCTCAAACTCGTAGTACCTAGAGGGTACAAAGATATGATAATGATATATGAAACTAAACATTTTTATACTGTTCGTACATTTCATATCTATACAATATTATAAAGAGGTAAAGTTTGTGACATTGTAAGGGGGTAATCTTTGGATCTACTAAACCCATTTTGAAAATTCTTTTACCAATAGAAAGCCACTTTTTTTGAGTCATAGGCTATCTTTTATTGATAAAAACACTACGAGACGTCGGGAAAAAACCAATCGTGAGAAGCCGGGGCTAGTAAAATATAAAACAATTTCAATAAAAACATTGGTTTTTAAAAACTTCTTAACTTACTTGACAATCTCAATAGCAGATGAAACAATTCTTCCTTGAGTGAGTCTTACTACTCTGCTCATATCTTCACCTTTGCTGCCCAAATCAAACACTTCTATGCAACCCTTCTCAGTTAATGCATATAGAATATGTCTAGAATTATCTACTTCTATCTTAACTATTGGATCCTCGTCATACAAGGCCGCACTGAGGAATGAAGGCACCAGGAATGACAATGTACTGGTAGAGTGGTTTACTTTTTTACAATGTTTGCCGAACCATCCTAGCTGAGCCTGTAATAAAAAATATAATTTAAAAGTAGTATTCACTGATGGACTGCCAATCTCAACTGCACAGGATATATTTAAAAGCACAAGTATGTGCACTAACACAGGTGCAATCTTTATTTTTCATTCTTAGTGTGATGGGACATAAATCTGACACTATTGGAGTATTATATACATTTATATATCTAGGGTCAGCACTCGACAGACTAAACTACATATGACATACTTATTGACTTACTAGCGGCACATCACAGCTTCACACAGTCCCTTAACTATTTTTAAATAAAATATAGCTGATAATGTAGCTTTCTAATGGTAAAAGATTTTTTTAAATAGATCGAGTAGTTTTTGAGTTCACTTGTAACAAATAAACAAAAAATAATCTTTCCTCTTCATAATGTTAGTTTAGATTAGATGTGGTTTAGTCTACCGAGCCCAGATATTTTCTTTATAAATTACATTTTATTATATTCAATAATGGTGCTCTTCTATAAAAATAGCTGACAGGGAATGTAAATGTAAAGCCATAATAAACAAAAAATACCTGATATGTAATTTCATATAGACATCCATCTTTACCACCCATAAAGATTCTGCCATTAGCGGTAGACTTAACACACATCATAGATATTCCATCGGTTGGCAATACAAATACTGGTTCAGGAACTAAATGTATTTCCTGGAACTCTCCAGAACCATCTCCTTTAGTTGATGAAAAAGTTACACCTAGAAAATAAGGTAGATATTATAGCAACAGTATTGGCATGTTGGCAATTTACATATTATTGATGATTTTTGGTTATTAAATAATTTCACTCTCAAGTGGTGGTGGTCTTATGGTTTTATAAAAAAAGAGGTGACACTCGACTTCATTTAAAAGAAAAACTATAATAACTTATTTATCTTTGGTTGTTATGACTGGGACATCATTAGCATGTTACCAACCCAGAAATATTTTATACCAGGGTTTTGTGATGGGATAGGAAAACATTTCTGTGCACCTGAGGCTGAGTAGTCTGACAGTAAAGAAAGTCTATGTCAAATTTGCTGGGCCTAAAATGATAGATGGCCAGGTAGTTTAATATGTATATAAATAACTAGATGTAGCCCGCGGCTCAGCCCGCATTGATGTAAATAAATTTCATTATTTATTTATTTATATAAATTAATATAAAATAAATTAAACAATTAGTTGGACAGGATATTATTCAGTTAATATGGTTTTAATGCAACCAGGATCTGTTGGTAGACATATAGGCAATGATGGTCCAAATAGTGATATGTGAATGTGGTTGGGTTAGCCAGGATACTTTCTACTGGTATAAGTGGTAAACAGGACATCACTTGCCAAAAAGTATTTAAAAACACAAGGTTTTATATTAGTTTTAGTGTTTGTTTATTTTAAGGAAAATTCAACAAAAATCATCAAACAAGTTTTCAAACAATACAGTGTACAAAAAAAAGTACAGTATTGTTATATTTTTTAGGTTTTCTTTGAGATGTTTTCTTAATTTTTTTACTTAAGTAACAAGCATAAAACTTACCTAAAACTACAATTTCAACTGTAGTAGTTAATACTAGTAAATATTTTACAAAATTCTGGAATACTCCTGCCTTCGGTTTTACTAAACCCACAGATACAATAGTCTCCCCCAATCCATCAAAATAGGCCACATCACTGCCATGTTCAAAGGCCCAAACATATATATTGCTGTCTATGGCAAGCCAAACTCGGCTGATTTCTGGAAAAACTCCCATGAGGCAATGGCATTGCATATCTGATAATGTTTATAAGCAAAATATTGTTAATAACATTTTTTTTATTACTTGTTGGCTGGCAACAAGCATATGGTTCACCTGATGTTAAGCAGTTATGGACGCTTGCAATAAGGTATCCCTTGCGTGTGCTAACCCAATATTATTTTACACCAAAGTTTTAAGATGGAGTATTCCTGGGACAGGAAAATGTTTCTATATAAACATATTCACAAATGATCACTCCAACAAAAGCTGTCCACATTATCAGCAAGCAAAAACGGAAATTACTCGCTCTGGAAAATTACAAAGGGGCTCAAAAGACCACAACAACCAGTCCCTCCTCTGAGAAGCCCATCAGGAGGTTGGGTCCAAAAACCCAGTGATAAAGCTGAACTATTTGCGGAACACCTTGAAGGAATATTCACCCCCAATGAGGCCTTAAGTGATGAATTCGAGAGTGAAATCGACAGAGTGGTAGATAGCGATCAGCAACTGTCCTTACCATTGAAACTTATAACACCAAAAGAAGTAGCTAAAACAATAAGAAATCTGCAAAATAAGAAAGCTCCGGGATTTGATCTTATCACAGGAGAGGTACTATAACATCTGCCACGTAAGGCATTAGTCTTCCTCACTATGGTCTTCAATGCTATTACTAGGATTCAGTACTACCCGAAACTCTGGAAGACTTCCATAATATGTATGATGGCGAAACCAGGCAAATCACCCACCGAACTTAACTCATATAGACCCATTAGCCTCCTGCCAACTGTCTCTAAGGTATATGAAAGGATTCTACTGGCCAGACTCAAACCAGTCCTTGAAAGCGAAAATATAATCCCAGACCATCAGTTTGGATTTCGACCTCATCATTCAACTGTGGAACAAGTACATAGGGTGGTGAAAAATATAAGACAATCCCTAGAAAGGAAGGAATATTGCTCTGCAGTGTTTCTGGATATCGCCCAAGCATTTGACAAGGTCTGGCACAGGGGTCTCCTGTACAAACTTAAAATTCTCCTCCCCAACTCATTCTACATGGTGTTGAGGTCTTACCTAAAGAATCGTACATTTATGGTTAAATTTGATGACGAATTATCCAAAATACATGGCATTCAAGCATCCGTACCACAGGGCTCAGTTCTGGGGCCCATTTTGTACTCAATATATACATCAGACTTGCCAGTAACAGAGGGAGTGATGATGGCAACTTATGCAGATGACACAGCCTGTCTTTCCAGCGACGCCGACCCCAATAAAGCTTCAGCAAAGTTACAATCACAACTGGATAAGATTGATCAATGGCTTAAGAGATGGAGAATAAAGTCTAGTACTGCTAAATCAACACAAATGACATTTGCACTGCGCAGGGGATATTGTAAACCTGTTACCATTGGAAATCAAGAACTACCATGTAAAGAAAGCGTTAAATACCTGGGCTTCCATTTGGATAGGAGGCTCACATGGGCTAACCATATTAAAACAAAGAGGAAAGAAGCAAATATACAATACCTCAAGCTATACTGGCTATTGGGACGGCACTCAACTCTCTCACTAAGCAACAAACTGCTTATATACAAAACCATAATAAAGCCAATTTGGACATATGGCCTTGAGATGTGGGGATCAGCTAGTAACTCGAACCTGGAGATTCTGCAGAGGTTTCAAAACAATGTTTTACGAATGCTCTTAAATGCACCTTGGTATACTCGAAACACTGAGATACATGAATATCTTAACATGCCAACTATTAAAGAAGAAGTAACAAAGTATTGCAAAAAATACAAAGAAAGACTGCAACATCACCCCAATAATCTGGCTCGAGATCTATTAAAGGCGGATCAAATTGCTCGTCTCAAGCGGTGGCATTTATTAAACCTATAAAAATAATATAATAATTGAATTTAATGGGAGATGATACTCAGTGGAGTATCAGCCCATCAAGTGATCTAAGTAAGAGAAAAGATCTGATTATGGCTCTGAAGCCGATTACAGATAGAAGAAGTATAAAAAAAAAAAAAAAAAAAATGAGCACTGAAATAGTTAAGTTGGTGGCCTTGGCACTAATACCCTATTATATACATTAATGTTATGGGTTTGATTTTAACATTGGACAAATATCATTATATGATATACAGATTTGGTTTCAACAACACAGGAGTTGTTCCTTAGTTAGCGAGTAGAAAAAAAAGAAGTTGCTGCTATGACATATTGGGGTGCAAAAGACCTAGGACTTGGAGATGTAGAAGCAGATTATCTAGAATAAAAGCAGACTTATTTATACAAGTACAAGCCAGGCTAAAATAATTTCTAACCAACAAAAAGAACAAAATAGAAGAAAATATATATGACCACAACAGTAATGAAAGGGAGAATTATTGTAACCGAAAAAATGTACTGGCGTCCATAATTAAATCTTTTGTGCTAGGTAATTATAATAATATGTATAATCATTTATTGTAAAGGATACGGGCAAAATGCTCCATAATTTCGGGTGGCAGAGGAACTTTATTTAATATCTTCAATTGCGACAAGTTGGGGTGATTCACCAAAGCCGCTAGGTTCCTGTAATCCCCTGCGTTTAGACCGCTGCATGTTGGACTTCTCAGGGATGCTATACCAGTTATCTATAAGTCAAATTATATGCTCTCTTTTAATTATTTTCTAAATAAATATTTTTAACGATCGTCTTGACATCAAAAACTGTAAGGTGGTGTAAAAATTTGTAAGTACAACAAACCTCTAAAAACGAAGGGCGCGAATTATCGGCGCTAATATACCGGTCTAGTGTACAACCAGCCAATTCCAAATGTTCCAATTGCATTTTGGCGGGGTCCACTGGTCGGGTTGCGTCAATACTATTATTTATTACACTTGGCATCTAAAAACAGCATTATAAAACAATACACATTTTCTCACAAAGTTTAGACTAGTTTTGTATGATTTTTACCTTTTTTTTAGGTTAGGATACTGTCAAAAGTGACACTGAAATACCTTTTAGTTTGTCATTTACATTTATGGAGAGAAAACAAAACTTTGAAATTAAATATTTCTATAATGAATTTAAAACTTAAATTAACTAATAAAGATGCAAAACAAATCCGAAGAATACAATAACAAATAAAGATTTATTCAAAGATGCGCGACGGTTAAATGACCCAATGCTGCCAACTCATAAAAAACATTATGTTAGTTTAGAAACCAAGTACAATTCAAAATAAAAATGTAAAGAGAGATAGAATAGATAGATACTGACCCAATACTGACTACTATTATATAAAACGTGAAGACTATCTCAGTGTCATTTAGGTAAGATGAATTTAAATGATTGAATATTTTATTTATATATTTAAACTTCCTGCACAAAGTTATACAGAGGCGGACTTAATGTTTTAGTTTTAGATGGAATAAATAATTTAGTAGGTATGTAAGTACACATAATATGAAGCTCGTATGTAATAGAAGCTCATCAAATCTGTGATACCTAATTGGCTATTTAACAGTTTTTAAAAATGTATTTTAAAGTTTACTGCTGCTTATCTTATACCTCTTACAAATATATTTTTCTTGAAAAAATGTTATCAATACAAGAAAAAAAAATGTTCATTTATTTGAAATGTAGCGCGAATACAGTCAATCACGTCAATTTACGTCAGGTTTGAAATGTGACGTCATTATGGGAAACAAAACTACTTGTTTAGATTCTTATTCCAAAGTTTTAGCATTTTAAAACTCGGCACATCAATCAAAATGTTATAGTTATTATAACTCAGGTTATTTTCCTAATAAATATTAATTTAATAAAACAGATGCCCAATGTTTTGTGCAATGTAGTGTCAATAAGCGTCATATGATACTCAAAGCGTTCGTATTTTGTAAAAATAAAATAGTTAAACTTAGTTTCTTGCAAATAAAAATTATGTATAAGTTATGTTAATCTGTAAGCTGTCTGAACCAATACATTTCATATTTTATTATAACAACTCTCAAGTAGCCAATTATTGGTGTTGACAATAAGATATTGTACCTAATCCAGTGCCGGATCAGCCATATAGCAAGAGTAGCAAATGCTACGGGCCCCGCGCTCTGGGGGGCCCCGCGCCTCAACGCCTAACGAGAAATAACAATTTAGATAAGAGCGTATAATATCTGTCATGTCTTTAAACTAAAAGCGCTAAGGCTATGCTTCACTCCCACCTAAAAACGTAAAACTCGATTTCGTCGCGGTAAATTGTAAAAATAAGTATTTTACTCGTTTCATAAATGACGGAGTAACAAACATAAACAAAACATACGATTCGATAACTTCCTCGTTTTTAAAGTCGGTTAAAATGTGTTAAGGAACACGATGGGCCAAGAACGTCTTTATCATCTCATTTTGATGAATATAGGTACAGCATGATTTGCTTAAACAAGTCGATACTAAAAGTGTTATCGCTAAATAGACTTTTTTTCTTTTTTAGAAATAAACTTTTCTGGATTTAATATGGGCAACCATATTAAATCCAGAAAAGTTTATTTTTAAGTGTTTTGTTTTATTTAATACCTTTAACTTGAGAATCTAAAGCAAACTAAGGGCCACTTGACAGAATTTGCTACAAGCCTGGCTTAATCCGGCACTGACCTAATCACCTACTTATTAATAAATAATAACAATATTCGACCTCGTATAACCTTTGATTATGTTGCCATACTAAAAGAAAATGAAAAAAGAAGGTACTTTTGAAACGTGTATTAAAAAAAATAGGTATAAGTACTAACCTACAAAACAAGTACCTAAGTACATAAAAATAGATAAATAAGATGGACAAATATGCTGCGTGATCTGTTTTAACCCTTTTTCGTAGTTTCTTTTCTTTTATAAACGACAACTGCCCCACTCGACCAGCCCACCAGGGTAGGTAAAAACCGTAAAATAATGTAAAAATATTTGCAAGCGACCACCTCCTTTTCAAGTCTCAAGAAGACCACAGCAAAAAATACAAGTCTTATAGGTTTCGCAATTAGGGTCATTGCGCCAGTTAGCGACCATTTAGCTGGGTTGCCCACTTCAGATGAGTATAAAAAAATGTTATCTACACGCTACATAGTATGTGTTGGTGTAAATTAGTCCCAAGTATAGTCTAGTTTGGATATAAAACACAAAATATAGTACTTTTATCCATGAAATATTATAAAAAGCTAAAAAAGTGAAAATATAGCCAAAACGTCGGTTTACGGCCACTTTAGGCGGTGTACGACCACCAGTGTGCTAGTTTGCGACCACTATATTAATCCTTGACTTCATAACAAAGTCTATGATTTTAATATTAAAAATATGCCAATAAAACAATTAAAATTGATTTAAATATTTTAAATTTGTTCTGGTAATAAAGTATATTTACAGAAATAATAATTGTTAACGAAAACAATAAGGTAATCATTTAGTGTAGTCTTTTTTTTTTCATTATTTAGGTATATCGTTAACAATTATCAACTTCAGTAATTTTTATGATGTGGTGTAAGGTTTTGATGAACTATTATTTTTTTGCACATGGAGACCAGGTAGACCGACGACCTAGTAAAGGTTGCGGCCAACCGATGGATAAGGTCAGCTCAGGACTGAGTGCTGTGGAAACACCTAGGGAGGACTATGTCCAGCAGAGGACGTCTTTGGCTGAGATAGATAGATGGATGGACTCAAGACCAATGACATGTGTGACTTGTTACCATGAGCAGTAATACGGGTTTTTATACAGTTGGACGATCCACCCAATTATTTAAATTGTGTGTAATATATTCAAAAATACATTTAAGCGCATCCATCCCCTTGCTGATGTGCCATCACCATTTTTCGGGCATGCTCTCTACAACGGCTCGTGGAGGGTGTATGTAGGCAATAACAACGAGCGGCAGACTTACTTGGCCACTGGCATTGAAGGTGATCAGACCTGTCAAGTTATCCTTTTCATTTCCCGCTTTAAGCTGATACAAATTTTTCCATCCCTTCGGCGTTGAAAATATCCTGGTTTTAGGATACAGAGAAACCGTTTTGATTTTCATTAAAGATGCGCTCTGGGCATTCAATAATCTAATGTCTCTTTCAAGAAATATTCAAATTCATTAAACCAAGCTCTTTTTTTTGTTTGTCCTGGACGATGTTCTTCGTCTTTAACAATTTTCTGAACTGTCTGTCCTGTTTCTTAACCGAGAATCCACTCTTTAACCTGCTTTTCACCTTTTTACCAGGCAGGATCTGGATCCCTTATCTCGATAGTATCACATCTTTTCAGTAAGCCGATCTCCAATTGTGGTTCGAGGGATCTGATACACAGTCTACAAGTTTCTCTTATTGCCTTCCCTTCCTTTCGAATATCATTATGAGCTTTTTTCAAGGCTTCTTTAGTGTACTGAATACCGATATAATATTATTTTGTCTGCCTAATTCTAATGCTGGAAATGTGAAAAGTAATAAACCTTATTTGACAGATTGCTTGCTAAAATGATAATTATTAAACGGACATTTGAAAATTAAACCAAATTTAAAAGACACACGTGACCCTTGTTTCTCTCTAACTAAATGATGGTGGCCGCAAACTAATGTCTATATTTCAATTATGTGGGTTAACGGCCACCTATTGAGCACTTATTTTTTGGTCAATTAAATAAACTTTCTTAAAGAAACTGGTGGTCGCTTACTGAAGATTTGCATGTTAACACTTTGACAACGCTACACCCTAAATTGTTATAGTCCTGTATAAATATTAAAGTCATACCAAGCAAAACAAAATACTGACGTTTTTGGTAAATAGGCACTTCAGTTACCGACCACTAGATTTTAGTTTAATAATAAGTATAAAAATTATAATATACAATTAAATAATGACAACAACTTAACAATTGAACTAATTAAACATCTATCTTGTGTATACGACATCAAATAAGTAATGAAACGTACCTTTGAGCGCCGCGCGTCGTGTTATTCTTTTCTTAAATCACTATACAATCGCTCACTACTGAATTATCATGCGCTTTGAGTAATTTTTCTTCGGCGTTGGGTTTAACCAGTTCAACCATTTCAAACTGCATCAATTCTTGTTTAATAATCATTTAAAAAACGCGTATAATTTTTTATTTTTTTATGTTACCTCTAGAAATGCTATTATCTTGATTTAAATAACTTTAGTCCGACAAATGGCCGGTTACTGAAGCTGGCCGGAAAACCGGCGCACTGACCCTATGTTTATTTTGAATTGAAATTGATTAAACTGTAACTCTCACACTATTGATATTTATTCCTAAACACTGTTCTTATTGATAGGTTATTCGAGACAACCTTTCATGTGAATCGTTTATAGAAAAGAATCGCTGCTGTCTGTCAGTGTATAACCTACTTAAATGCGCTGATCTAGATCCACATTTCAATTTGTCCCCATTGACTTATTGTCCCCACAACTACAACTCTCACCGTTTGACGTCTACGGGCGGCGCTAAATTTAAATGTAAGTAGGTACAATTAAATACAAAGTTAATAAAATATTTGCAACGTTTACTATTTAATCATATGATTCCATTCCGACTTTAGATTGACTGATCAATTTTAATAACCACATTCATATCTAAAACTTCTTTTAAAACTCGTAAAGTAATTCTAATAGTAATTATAGCGCCTGTGCAATAAACTTCCTCACCGGCAGTTGTCAACCTTTTCGTCCGTTCAGGGTAATAAATAACATTTAAACAATTAAAACGAATTTATTTTTGGTTTATTTATTTTTATTTAATATTTATTTTACTTTAATTATAACGAAATTGTAACACACACAAATTAAATAAAAAGATAATTTACATGCATAACTAATACAAAACAAAATAATTAAAAAAACAGGTAGAGAAGCACGAATGTTGTGTAGGTACCAACATTCGTGCTTTTTTCTGTCGTCAGACATTTTTCGATCACATAACAGCATATAATCTGAGCTTGAAACCTGAGGCCGTACCATGACATCCTTATAGCGATTTATTTTTGACCGTAAGATGTCAACTTTATCAACTATAATTGTTCGAAATTTAAATTAAAATCGAAAATAATTCGCTCTAAGGAGATTAAAAAGAAACCATGCACGGGGGATTGTGCGACTAATAGAAACAGTACCTACCCATAATATGTTCCATATTTGGTAGATCATTATTATTGCTAGTGGCGTATCTCAAAGGGAAAAGTTTTATTTTGTTCTTATAGATACCTAGGCTTCTTCAACTACTTAAGTCTAGTCAAATCAAAAGCAAACAATTATACAAAGCAACTGAAGCTGAGTACGCGTCGTCCTATCGCAGCCATGCAGTCGCCTCATCGCAATCAGCCGCGCCCTTGCAGCCAGCCGCCCCGTTTCTTTTTTCCTTGACAGTAAGTTGAATACGCCACTGGTAATAGCATAGTATATTATTTAGACCTCTGTATTTAATATAAGGTTTCCTTTAGGTCCTCCAACTAAATCTCCATCGTATACCAGTTGTCCTCTAACATAAGTTTGCATGACTTTTCCTGTCAATATTCTGTTCATGTAAGGACTTATCTGAAATCAATAAATTAACTTTTTATTACAACTTTCTAAATAAGCAGTGTTATGTTTTTATTAGAGTACGTAGGTATGTGTGTGCAGCTGAACCAATTTAGATATTTGTAAAAACAGAATCCCTACATAATATAGGAAACAAAATAAAAAAATACCGCGAATTTAGTGGAAATACAAATGTACGAAGTAGAACTTACCTAACTTACTAAAAAAATAACAACGAGACACATCGACGGAAGCCTATTGCATCAGTTGGGGCACTTGGGAACCCTATATCGGTCTACCTACCTACTTTAAATACTTATAAATAACTACACTAATACTTACTTCTTGCTAACTTTACTCTTCTATTCTGATGATTTTAATTTTTGTCTCCCATAGAACACTCTATGGGAGACAAAAATTAAAATCACATCATCACATCACACATGCCTTGTACACGCAAGGCATGTTGATATACAAGACAACAACAAGATATTTTAAGATAAATATAGGTACCTAGTAATTTGACATTGTTATACATACCTTGTTTTTGTACCGTATTATTTCAGGCGTAACGATAAATGAAGCATTTGGATCAAAGAACACAAGATCGGCATCAAGGCCAGGTCTAATAGCTCCTTTTTTGTCTTGTAGGCCGCACAGGCGAGCTGGGCCCGCTGACAGATAGTGACTCAGTGTGCTCAGCTTATAACCACGAGCTTTTGCCTCCGTCCAAAATAATGATAAATCTGCAATTCATAAAAAATATAAGATATACGTACCTACCATCTAAAGAAATTAACAAAAGACAAATAAAATTAAAAATAACACATCACTCCTTTTAAAAGAATTTAAAAAAAAAGAAATAAAAACAAATAATTTAAATAACAAAACCTTGACTGAGTTTCAGCAAAAACAAATCCTGATGTCATTATATTATGACGCTTCGGGTAAAAAAGACTTATCTAATGAGACCTCATTCTTTAAAAACGGTCAAGCCGTTTAGGCTACAGGAGGTCACAATGAAGCGGACGTATCTACATACATACATGCGCGCGAAAATCAATACCCTCCTTCTGGATCAGTCGGGTAATGATGGTCAGAATGTGGCAAAGCAACGTAAGCTAACTTAATATCAATGTTAATATGGTGTATGGCGCACTATCTCTCTATTCTTTGCAAAATCTGAATAATATGCCTATCTATTGTTTCGTTTCTTGATTATTCTTGACTCACCAAATTGAACGGAAGATACTCCACCCCACGCTTGCAAGAAGTTGTCCTCTTTCAGATCAGCAGTACTTGGTGAATGATCTGACGTCACTAAGTCCAGCCTTCCATCTCTGATGTACTCCCACAGCTTTTGCTGTAAGTTTCAATAAAAGTATTTCAGTAATAGCTTGTGTTCCGCGGTTCTTCTGTCTAATAGGCTCGTTAGTATATCCGCCTGTATGCAGATGATAATCTTAATGGTTCTAATTTAATCTGACATCAATCAATAATGGTAGGTAAATAATTTGTCAAAAAACCAATGCCCAATGACGTTTGACAAAATTAAATACGATCCACATTGTATATTTATTATAGGTATAGTGTACCAACTAGTAAGTAGGTATATGATGAATTTAGATTTTCATTTCATTGAAGATTAATTGAGACTAAAACAAAACTTATTTCCAAGGTAGCATCTTCTAAAACAGTGTTCCGCAGAGTGGAACATGAACACAACCACATGGAAGTAAGAAGTTGAAGCTCTGTTACCCTGTTTGTGTTGTTCCTGATGGGTGGTGCACACTTGAACTCAGTATGACCAGGTGGGATCTGTTCAGATCCGATACTGAGGTAGTGGTGGCAGGTTTCCCCTGTAACTCCGCCTCGCCAGCCGGAATACCCGCTTTTGATTCTCTCCTCTCTGGCTGCCTCTAGTATCGGCACAACAGCTGCTGACGATACGTGGACAACATGGACGTGGACACTGCGGATTAAATAAATGATTTATTGTCAAGAAGACAGGTTCCTAAGTGACAGGAAAACCAAATCCAAAAGTCATCCACACTCTTTATAAAATGGTAAAATAATTCTATGTGTGAGGTATGTAAATAGTTCACGACTAAACGACTGAAGGTTTTTTAATGCAGTTTTTGTTATTGTTTTAATTGGCAAGGAAAGAGATGATATCCTGGGTAAGCACATATGCTACTTTTGAGCCTTGGAAAACAGATAGTTTATTATAGATCTACCGGCCTGTTTGTTTTATATTACTTAGGTGGCAAACAAGCATACGGCCCGTCTGATGGTAAGCAGTTACCCTAGCCTATGGATGCTTGCAACACGAGAGGTGGGTGCCACCCGCGCATTGGCGATATAACGTCGCTGTGGACATCATACCAAACAATTCTTTGGAACACAGTTTCTTATAAATAAAATAAGTATTGTGTTTTGACTGCATCAGTTTGCATGCTATAAGACTATCAAAATAATATAAGACACATGAACAAAGTGCTTACATTCTATAGACTCTAAGAAAGTGCATAGACATTACTCTTAGTTTAAATTATTTTAATAAACTTATAAAATTAAGTTAGAATTAAATTGCTTATTAGCCTAGATAAATATAGAGGCTAGATGGTAATCAATTTATAAGAACTTTGTTCTTATTAATAATAATAATAAAAAAAAGTTTGCATGCTACCATTATTGTGATGTGCAAAAGATTGTAACTATCTTGCGAATAAAAAAGTGGCCCGAGTTGCTTGCTAGTTATCTAGCCGTAGGTAAATTAGCTGTCATTATTTTTCTGGCTTATTTATATTTATGACCTTCATATGTGTTACTTTGTAATCTAAATGTTTTTTTAAAATTTAAAGTTTGAGTTTGAACAGCCCGTTGTATAACACACGGACACGAAGTCTTACACAATGTCAATAGAATGATTAAACGACTTCAGAAAAAAGGGGTTATTATTCTTACTCAGTCTTATTTATGTGTGATGCGATTAGTGATACTGCTTCTATTTCCATAATATCAGGACGGGTTGCGAGGTACGTGTCATATAAAACTGGATCTGAAACAATGAAAAAACCGGTTGCCTTGAATTTTGTGCCGCCTATTTACATTTTTTGCGATTTTTTAGCAAATGATAACAAATTATACCTACGTATCACCTTGTAGGTATGACAGTGTCCTATATTATATAAAGTTTTCTATAATAACCCACAGGTTTTTTGTATACCTATGTTAATCTGTCACCAAAACCAAACACATAATCTTCTTAACATAGTAAAAACAAAGTCACTTCCACTGTCTGTACGCTTAGATCTTTTAAAATACGCAACGCAAATGCAGTTTTCAACAATAGATAGAGTGATTAAAGAAGAAGGTTTATATGTATAATACATGCATAATATAATAAAGAACTCCAGAATAAAGCAAAGCGAATCGAGAACTGATTGCTGATGTGTAATAGAAGCTTACTTGAACACGACGAACCCTCACAATCAGCTAATTCATTTTCAATTTGTACTTCGGCATGAAACTGTAATACAGGAAAACGTTTGTCATTAGGAAGTATCGTAAAACAATTAATTTATCGCTTAAGGGTAATTAAGTAAATATATATTTACAGCTAATACTGTTCCTGTGCCATTAAGATAGTTGAAGGCGTCATCTAAGTCGTCCGGGGTCACGTAAGGAAACTCAGTAACTCCGCTGTTGATTAAGAAACATTTGAAGCCAACTACTCCTGCTTGCACCATGCTTTTTAATTCAGCCTGTAAAGAAAACAAGTTATATTTATTACACATATTGTAATTACTTTCTTATACGTTTCGTAAACTTATGTAAGCTGATAAATGTCCTTCGACGTCATTGAAGTTGACGACATCAGTTTAATCTCATTATAAAGTCTATTGCAGACCACTGTTGGACATATTCAACATCATCGTCGTTTCCTCAATGCTGAGGATCGCGACCATATACGACGCGTTTCCAAGCTCTGAAGTGCGTACCGCACGATATATGCTACCACAGAAATAGAATCTTTTTCTGTGTATGCTACTGTTACCAACTTATAAAGTCCTTGCCAAATGCGCTGGGCTTCTCGCTTCTATCTGCTCATAGAAAACATGGGCATAGGTACCAACATAGGTACCGAATGTCAATTTTACAAGCGCAAGTTTGGAATAAACTGATGATGAAACTGAGATCTTATGGATTTTTATTTATTTGATACGTTAAAAAACAGAAAATGTAAGATTTTAGTGAATAATGAAGAATGATTTCAAGTACTTACCTACAACATTTTTTTTAAACTGCTAAACTCAATAATCAAGCAACCCATAGGTATCTGTTTCACTGTGCGGTACCGGTCTGCTCTTCTCTCAGGAAGGTTGAGAGGGTCAATACGAAGTCAAAGTAAGATTTGAAAAATCTAAACTCAGGTGGCAAGGTATTGATCCCCCTACTATGACCGTTTACTTGTCGTGGGTGACTGTAAATACTCGAATGCGTAGTTTTTTTTAAAATGTTATACTCACTCCATTGCCGGGCACTACACCTCCCCAAAAGCCTACATCAACGAAAACTTCTTCTTTGGCAATTCTAGCTTTAGTTTTTAAATTTTCTAGGGACGTCGTAGGTGGTATTGAGTTCCTGAAAAAAAAAAGAGTAAAGTAACAAAATGTCATAGGAAATTATTATAACATAGGATAATATAATAATTTATGAATTCATAGATGTCCCACGACAGAGTGGCCCGAGTTTCTTGCACATTCTTCTCGAGGCCCTACCCTAGTCAGCGAATTGGCCTTAGGAAAAAAGTATGCTGGCATTTGTTTTAATGACGTTTATAAGTATCATGGATTTGATCTAAATGAATAAATGAGTTTGACTTGACTTTGACTTTGACTTAGAGCACGAGTCTACTCTCCTTTATCAAAAGTCACCTTAGGCCTTTTAATCCACACACATTCTTGAGCCAGCACACTAGATCAGTCCCTTAAGACTAGTGGCATAAACGGTAGTCGAATCGAATAGACTAGAAAGCAAATGTATGGGATTTGACGTAACTTTACGACATTAGTTATATTGTTAATTTATGTCTAATCCATACATTTGCTTCTATTCTATTTAATTCGACTACCGTTTAAGCCACGGCAGACATGCCTTTTTAACCGACTTCAAAGAAGGAGAAGGTTATATGATCGACTGTATGTATTTTTTTTATTCGAAAGAATACACTCTAGAGGGAAATCGAGAGCAACCCTAAAATGTTATAGGTATTAACAATGATTTTCATATATTTTTTACTTTTATTTTATCACAAAAAATAGATTAAAAAAAAAAAGAATGAAACGGACTTCAAAAACCTAAGAATAACTGAATACAGATTGAAGTCGGTGCTTAATATTAGGTGACAGGATGAACCTAGCACCGACTTCAATCTGTATTCAGTATTCAGATTTTGAAGTAGGTTTCCTTTTAAAAAAAAATCTTTTAAGATGGTGATTTCCTCATGGTATTTTGCATTACCGACATTACTACGAGTAGTTAGGTAAATTCCACAAAGTGAAATCCACTTGAGTACTTTCTCCAGATGAAATTGAACTCACAAAATTATGAGTGAGAAGTCGGTTACTTTCCTACTCCAACTTATTTTAGTGTAAACTTACAAAACATGCATTTTTCTTGCATAATCGTAATTGTTTATTATTATTTATAACTATAAAAACGTTTTTATCACTACCTACAATAATATAATAGGTATATTGGTACGCTTGTTATTCAGCTAAATAATATAATAATCTACTGTTATAAGCGAAATAGTAGCCTACAGTCGGTAGATGGTACACATACGCACGTTACCTTTGAATAGGCAAATAGTAGGTAACCAAAAATATATGCACAGGTGGTCAAATTTTAACTAAAACAATACACTATGTAATTATTAAAGATTTGGTGCGTAGCCGTGATTTTTTGTTTATTTAGTCATGGACATGGCACAGAATGAAATCACGGTTCGACAAACCTTCATTTTTGGAGTTTGCTTAACAAACTCCTGCATAACATTCAGAAGGTTGTTTTATGCATATAATTATATAAAACATTTAGCGTCTTAGGATTTATACTGATCTACACGAACACAAACAGCTAATGTTTGTTAGCACATGCTAATCTCTAGAACTACCAGTTGGTCATGTTGTAGCATAATTCTTGAGGAAGGTTTATATGCTATTTAACATTACCAAATACCGCAGTGTCTCAAGACGAAAGTCTTTGACCAGTGTGTGTTGTCAGTGATTACATATGGATCTGAGACATGGTCGTGCACTATGGGCCTAGTGTGAAGGCTCAAAGTCACCCAAAGAGCAATGGAAAGAGCTATGCTTGGAGTTTCCCTGCGAGATCGAATCAGAAACGAGGCGATCCGTAGGAGAACCAAAGTAACCGACATAGCTCGAAGAGTTGCCTCCATTAAGTGGCAATGGGCCGGGCACATAGCTCGCAGAACTGATCGCCGTTGGGGCAGAAAGGTTCTAGAGTGGCGACCATGAACTGGAAGACGACGCGTGGGCAGGCCTCCAACAAGGTGGACCGACGACCTGGTAAAGGCTGCGGGCAACCGATGGACAAGGTCGGCTCAGGATCGAGAGTTGTGGAAATTCTTGGGGAGGCCTATGTCCAGCAGAGGACGTCTTTTGGCTGAGATGATGATGCTATTTAACATTGTGTTATAACCCTTATGAGTGGAGCACTAAGCCACAGATAATATTATACTACTAAGAATAAATGTGACATGGGACAAAATTTAATGCAAGGGAAACCACGTGGTGCAGCTAGTAATACATATACGATCATGATTATTTGCTATCAGTCCCCGCGAAAATCACGAGCATACGTCGCGTGATCGCGTCCAAGTCTGTAAAGTGACGCTGAGGCCATCCGTACATACCACTACCAACACGGCGTCCGCCTGTATAGATCTTGAGGGACATATGTATACTTAAACAAACTAAGAGATTTCAATACTTGGGTAGTTACGTCACAGCATCAAATGACCTAGAAGCTGAAGTCAACAGTAGGATAGCAGTTGCCTCTGCATCTTATGGCAAACTAAGAGATCGCGTGTTTCGATCACATGACCTTAAGTTGAGCACGAAAATAGCTGTTTATCGCGCGGTCGTAGTGTCAGCTCTAGTATACAGCTCTGAAACGTGGTGCCTTTACCGTAGACATATACACACTCTTGACAAGTTCCACCTTCGCTGCCTACGTGAGATATTAAATATTCAATGGCAAGATAGAGTGCGTAACATCGAAGTATTAAGACGATGTACTTAACATCAGCGGCATAGAGGCTTTCCTAAAAAAAACGGTCGATGCGATGGACAGGTCACAAAGCAAAGGCTTCCTAAGCGTTTGTTATGCAGAACTTGCAGAAGGCAAGCGCAAGCAAGGTGGCCAGTTTCTCCGCTTTAAAGATGTGCATAAAAACAACACCTGAAGAGCTGTATCATTGATGTCAACAAGTGGGTGCACTATGCTGAAAATGGTGACACATGGAGAAAGTTAGTCCAGGATAGCTTTCACTTTCGAGTCAGCAAGAACTGCAAGTCTTGACAGCAAGAGAGATGTTCGTAAAGCCACCTAGAGTCTACGAATACAACTACGTTAATAATATCCTAACATGCTCCACCTGCCTCCGCACATTCACTAACAAAGTGGGATATACCAGCCACGTCCAAGCGCATGAAAGAAGATTAGGTAGACGATTAGACTAGTCACCAAGGCTGAAAACAGCCAGGAGGGATTCATTTTTAATATTTAATTTGTAATTCGTATGAGGTGGTCATTGTACGAAATCAAGTTAAAATAGAAAATAAATTGCTATAATTTGCTATAAAGTCGTAATGATTCTCGGATACTCGCGGGTAGACAGCAAAATATGATTGTATTGTATTGATTTAAAAGAACATGAGAATAATAAACGCAAAAAAGTCAAATATTTTATATTTGAAAATTGATTTTGTAGAGCTATTACCGAAGTCACGACTTCGATATATTCGATATAATCTTTTATTGATATAACTAACACGTGCATATAGTAAATAAAAAAGTAAAACGAAACTCAAGTGAATTATACTTAGTTTATAAATAGGTCTGGTGGTATCAAAAACTAGATATTATTATATATTAAATAATATCTACTTAGTTTTTGGGCATACGTGCAATTTTGCTAGTAGTATAACATCTAGGTAGGTATCGTTAAAAAGAACTGTTTCTATTTTATTTTGGAGGTTTGGCAATACTACTTAATATTTAATTTATCTATTTTTTTATATTGTCAGATTTTTATAAAAAACACAATAAGTAAGTACTTACGTAAAGTTGGGAAGACTACCAGCTAGTTTTTGGTTACACTTGTACCTCCTATAATGAATTTAATTGGTACTTACAAAGGCATATCAATGATGGTGGTAACACCACCAGCAGCGGCAGCTTGAGTAGCTGTCACATAACCTTCCCATGAAGTTCGTCCAGGCTCATTTACGTGCACGTGGGAATCCACCCCACCGGCCAATAAAGCCCAGTCACCGCCATCTATTATCTAAAATTATAATTCATTTCTATACTCACTACTACGGAACAGTACGGTTTATATTACTACCTCCTACTACGGTGACAAACAAACCTACGGCCCGCCTGACGGTGGTGATCAATACCTAATCCTACTAGTATCATAAATGTGAAAGTTTGTGAGGATGGATGTATAGATGTTTGTTACTCTTTCACGTAAAAACTACTGAACGGATCTGGATGAAATTTGGCATAGAGATAGATTATATTTTGGAGTAGCGTAGATGAGACCTCGAACAAGACTAAATAAAGTAAAAAACCGCTTCAGTAGGAGTCATAAACAAAAAACGAGTCTAGTCACTACGGCGTCGTCAACTAGAATAACCAAGGCTAATCTAAACATTAGGTATATTATTATAATATATATTATTGTTGGAGATCTAACGTCACAAATACAAAAATCTGAAACATACATACACCTATTTGCATTTCAATGACTACAAGACATAGTCAAAGCTACAGGAGCTAACGGCTTTGCACTGATGTTCCCTAGGCATTAGCTATGGAACTCCTGTTCATGATAAATCATTCTATAAGTGTTTGCCAATTTTGTCAATAGTACCTACATCAACAGGTTCACTTTATTATTTATATCTTCCGGGGCATTTTCTGGGCGAATTAAACCAAACAAACACTATATAAAGTTATTGACGATTTTGTGTTTGGATTGGAACCTTTACGGGTTTATTACACCTATAAATATGAATCAGACAAACTCTTTACGTACATATATTATAAACACAAAAATAACTATTTGTCTGCCTGTCTGTGTCTTACATATTTACAACTAAACTATTGGACCGATTTTAATGAATTTAAATTTGGAGATAGCCTTAACTTTGACAGAGGACGTAAGCTACCTTTGCCGATCTATACATATAAATTTTAATATTATAGGAAACTAATCAATACCGGGAACACGTACAGATATGGACTCGTCTAATCAAACAATATCAGGTGAAACTACACTTTTTATCTATACTATAATAAAAAGAGGTAAAGTTTGTGACGTTGTAAGGGATAATCTCTGGATCTGCTGAACCGATTTTAAAAATTCTTTTACCAATAGAAAGCCACGTTATTTGTGAAAGTCATAGGCTATATTTTATTCACAAAAACATTACGGGACTCCGGGAAATACCACTTATGCGAAGCCGGGGCGGGCGGCTAGTATTGGTATATTGTTATCAATATTTAGATTGTTGATACCAGTAAGAGATAACAGAACCAGTTCATTGCCATTTAAAAAAATCGTACTGCTTTGAATATGAAAACAGATTATATCCAACTACGCCTATTACACAAGCATTATAAAGAAAAACCAAGTAACATATTACATATTATGTAGACACTTATTTTATTTAAATCGAATTGAAGAGTAGGAATACTATTGTTTACTTATAAAGAAGCCTATGTGTTATTCTAGACTATAATCTATTACTATGCTAACTTTAATCCAGACCCGTTCAGTAATTTTTGCGTGAAAGAGTAACAAACATACATCCATACATTCTTACAAACTTACGCGTTTATAATATTAGTAGGATATATTTCACCTAAACTATGCTAATACCCTACTTACGTCAAATTTCTAGGGGCTACTTCATAGTCAAGAGCATCACAATATAACAATACCTATAAGATCAGTTTTGTGACAATATTAATGTTGCTACTAATACTGCTTACCAGTAAGCTTGCCGTGTCCTTGTTTGGCACCTTAGTGCTATCTACAAAAATCCAAATAAATTCCCGAATGGATTGAGAGTTCAGGCTTCATTGGAATTCGCGAACCGTAGAATCGTGAGGGATTTTTATCAAATGCAAAAAACTACGTCGTCGCAAGAACGTCTAAGCAATTGGAAATGGAAGTTTAACTATTATGTATTTTGTGGTATAACGTCAACTACTATCTATATACACAAGACATACTGATATTTTTATAAATCCAAACGGGTAATAATAACTAAATAAAAATAATTTCAATCCACTCTACTTACATCCAAATTCCAACTGTTTTCAGACTGCAACAGTAAATCAACAGAAGCCTTCTTATAAACAGATTCAATGATTCCTCTCTCATTGACCAAAACACCACCCTCGAATTCCTCAGACTCGGTCACTACATGACGACTTAGAAACAACTGTTTTCCAAAAACTTTTCCCTGCCTTACTATATGACAGGATACTGTCGCTACGGAAATAATATTAAGATTAATTTAAAGTCAAAATAATTGTATTTTTATTTAAGAAAAATAAAATCGTAAATGTTAAATTTATCGTATTTTTATAATTTAAACAAAATCGTAAAAATTCTTACACAATAACGCGAATAATAATACATTTTGTAAGAACATAATACTGGTCGATACTCTGCGGTGGATAATGAAAAACTGAGTGACGAGATCACAGACAGTCTGTTTACTGACGGAATCTATTATCTTTACTAATCATTGAATAAAAAAATAAGTTTGAAAAGTATAATATTTCTGTCTGTCGCACCTGACAAATAATGGTTGTAATCTCTCTGTATTTTCGTATGACAGTTCCTTTATCAATTGGGTTGAAGATAGGTAATGTTACCAAGTCGTACACCTATTCATTGTTTAGTTTATTTTTCGTAAATGCCGCCAAATGAAGGACATTGAATTCAAATTAAAACACGTTAAATGTTTGTTCTATCTACAAGCGCAATATACCTATTACAATTTAATTTGACGATAATTTATATCTACATTAATATGGAGTAGGTACCTAAGTGCACTGTAATACGCATGCATACCGGTTTTTTACACCTAAAGTCTGTAACGTATGGTTCATTTTGCCGCCAAGAAGTGTTATCGACCAAAAAATTAGATTAGTTCAGAGACCGTATCATGACGTATATATAAATTTATTTTCTTTCTTTATTTGAATTTAAACCAGTGGTTATATAAAAATCCTATGAATTTCAAATTATTATGTAAATAAGGATTCCATGTTTACTACGTAACTATAAAAAGCTGACTGCCTTAAATTAGTTTATGAACGCTCAGCCAAAAAGTATTGGTCCATTTAGAAAGGATTACCGATATTCGTTTGGCAATCAGAGAAAAATCAAGAGGACGAAGTCGCGGCAAAAACGCTGGTTTGTTAATGTTTTTTATGCGATACAACCTGTTTGTTTAGCATTTAGTTTTGTATAATAGATATTAACTAATATTTTACAATGTTTTCTCTCTAGTCCATAGCTCGTACAGTAGGTACCCTAGTGCATTCAATCTATTCTCCGACAACATTTTAAGAATTCTGGTAATATATGATTTCGCTGGATACATTATAGAAGTGCACTCAGAGAGAGAGAGAGAGAGAGACAGAGAGAGAGAGAGAGAGAGAGAGAGAGATCAGGCGAAGGCCCACCGGCTTTACGTGGTCACCGAGTCACAGTTGGTCGCTGCGTTTTTGAAAAATAGTTACTCATTCTCCCAACGGACTGCCCGTGGCCAGCTTGCTTTACCCTACAAATTTATTGATCCGTGCGACTAATACTACGAGTAGTTACGAGCCCCTCATCGATGTCTATCTACGAACGTAACTATTGAGGAAATAAAATTTATTTAACCATAGCGTTCGTGTACGTGTGCTAATAGGTACTACTCAATTAAGTTCTAAGAATAGGTTAATTGTTTTTCTATAGGTAGGTAGATCTTTGATTTAAAACTGAAGGAGTATTTTCTAGCTATTTTATCATTGTAAAGAACTTTAGAATTCTGGATATATCTAACATATAAAACTGAAAGTTATTGGATCTCTTATTTTCATTTTTGGTGGGACTGTTTTTTAGGGTCAACATTTTCAGGGTGGCATCGCACAAAAAAAGGTCCTGGGTGGGAATCGAGCCTACAAACTCTGGCTCGCAAGGTTGGACCTAGATCCTGACTGTCTAATTCTGACCCTAAATTGGCCTGTTGGTCTACTAGACCTAGATCTAGACTACTAGATCAACAGATTTAGTAGTCTAGTTCATTACTAAATCTGTTGATCTAGTAGTCTGCGAGTTCAGCCAATTTACTTGTCAAATTGCTCTAATACAAAGTATGAGATTATTATTTAAAAACAACAACATAGCAATCGTATTAGGACTTTGTATGTCATGTTAATACCACATAACATTATCATTTTACCAACAATGTTCTGCGGTTTCTATTATTACAGCACAACCGAGAGTACTCCAGGTATATCTGTTACAGTCAAAACTTTTAACTTCCACAGAAATATCAGTCAAAAATAGGTACTTTTAACTTAAGACATCCGTCGGTTAAAAGTACTTTTGACTTATATTAAACGGTTAAAAGTATGTATTATTATACTTTAATATTATGAAAATTTTCTTGTTTGTGCGTAGGTTAATATTAGATTCTGCGTAGAGTCGCAGTTTTAACTTAATCTAACCTAACCAAGGTGGCAAACAAGCATACGGCCCGCCTGATGGTAAGCAGTTACCGTAGCCTATGGACGTTTGCAACACCAGGGGTGTCACTCACGCGTTGCCGACCCTTTAAAAACCTTATAACTCCCTTGTTGAAGATCCCCATGGTATAGTCTCTTGGCAAAACCTCGGCTTATTCCACAGCCTAATCGTGCGTGGAAAGAAATTCGTCCGGAATTTTACGGTACGGCATGCTTGAGGTGCAAGGATGTGAGGATGAACTCCCTCCTCATGAGAGGTGAGTTGATAAAATGTGGCAGTTAAAAGTAGGTATCTACTTTTCACTATTTTTTTAGCCTATGGGCGCTTGCAATACCATAGGTATCACTTGCGTATTGCTGACCCGAAATTATTAACACTAAGGTTTTCTGATGGAGTATCCCTCGGATAGGGAAACGTTTCGTTAAAAACTCATAAAAATGAGCGCTGGAGACCTGTATTTACACAGGAAAACAACAAGGTACACTAACTTTGAAGCAAAATTGCTTTACGTGCCTCACAGAGCACGGCAGGGTGCTTTTATCGAACAACGCAGATATTACTTGGCTAAAAGACGCGAGACGTAACTTAGGCTCTCGACATTAACAGAGGAGATAGTCGCACAACCATATAAGTGAACTGACCAAATAAGTTTTTTTGTTCTTTAATCTATCGCTCAAGTTTCGTACCGATACCTGCAGGAGCCCCACGTCTTTCCTTTATCTAAGTATATGACAAAACACTATTAAAAGTCCATTCCGATAATGCAGAAGATGATATGTAACAACATAGTAATGAGTTTGTATTCATTATACGTTTCAAAGATGGATTCACACCCTCATTCGAATAAAGCCATGAGATGACAAATACTAATGCGCAATTTTCGATCTTATGCTAATGAGAACAAGATTACAATTGCCGAAAAGACTTATTTAATCTTACGGATTTTTCTTCTAATGATGCAAATTAGCCTCGGATTTTGTACGATTGTTGTAATTTTTAAAGACCTGTCGTATCTCCAAAGTCTCCAAAGTACGTGAATAGATAGATGGCGATCTATTGTTATAAAAATCTTAAAGCAAGTACAAATTAGACAAAAGAATATTTGATGTTTCTGTCGACAAAGCTAGCCGTTCCCTCATAATACTTATTTAAATATTTGTATTGATTTGAACTTAACAGCCAAAATTGCTTTATTTAACGGTAAAAATCTTCAGCACTTAATTATTTAGCAGGTCACTAAAGAGCCATAAGAGCTTTGTGAAATGTGTCGATCCGTTGACCTGAAAACCCCTAAAAGCAGGGTGCAGCCTTTGCAGTAAAAGAGTATCTCTACCAAACCTATTTATGTCATTGGCTGAGGATCTTTCACCTGGATGTAAATTATCGTGGCCAGTAGTCAGTAAATATACTTCGGGCTCAAGTAGGATCTTCACGTGGAGTTTCACGAAGGTCTCTTAGACGGATTAAGGCTGTATGAGATGAAACTCAAACGATTTGGATTTGACGGCTGTATTTTGGCCGCAACATTATAAAACCTAAAGATGTTTGCCTTCGTAACGCTAAGAAGATGAAGTTAATTGTTGAACCAAGGAGCTCGTAATTTGCAATCACACTCAACGACCACTAAACCACCGAGGTAGTCAAACCTATATTTAAAAAAATGAGCGTACTACAGTTCCTAATTTTCAACGCCGCCGGTCGATTATCTTCGGATTAAGTATAATGAAAGATCTTCTTAGTCTTTTTTAAGGAATGTCATTAAAATTAACGAAACAAACTGTCACTGTTTCTTAAAGCACGTATAATAAATTAGTTTATTCATAACTTAGACGGCAGCGCGGCGTGAAGGACGATGCGATAATCCAGAGTCACCATGACGTTTTAGTGATTTATTTTAGATCTTAATCGCAAATTGGTATACTTAATGTTTAAATTGCACTTGTACAGTGATACAACCAATTGCAGTAATGCTACAAGGTGCATATTTCGACAGTATATTAACCAATACTGTCGAAATATGCACGTCCGTGTGGTGACGGATTAAGAATACAAATGTCACCACCCCGTTCTATCCCGAGGTTGTCGTAAGAGTCGACTAAGGGAGTAAGTTATGGAGACAATATCCACTGCAAGAGATTGAAAACTCGAAATAAAGCCCTATACCAACCCGTCTGGCGTGGTATACCAGGCTAATATCCCTCTAAGTATATAGAGGAGACCCGTGCAGCAGTTCAGCAGCGGGACGTTTATGGGTTGTGATGATAATAAACCAATGCTGCGAATCCTTTAATCCTGTGATTGGTTCATTGTCATGCCTCGAGACTCGCACCCCGCACATACCACCAAAGAGACCTAAAAAACGCTTTCTGCGCATTTGTCTAGATATTTGCTGGCTATGAGAGCCTTCGGTCTAATTAAGTTCCATATTTATATTTTTTCAAAGTATCTCGTTTCTAAGAAATTATAATCGATACGAGTAGGTATCCTAAAGAATTGAATTAGCATTTAAATTAAGCATGGCAAGTACACGATTTATGCAAACTGACACTTAAGTAGTAGTTGTGAATTATTTAATCAGATAATAATTGCAACAATTACAAATTTTCTTTCTATCTATTGACAATAGCAAAATTATAATGAATGGCATAATTCAGTGATCCAAATGGAATGGGTATCTAGTTTATACCTAGATTTTGTTATTACTTCTTTTAATCGTGGAAGTTCAAATGTTAGTATGCCCAGGTCCCAATTTTTTTCAATATTTGGATAATATATCGGCAATGGAGGTTAATCTCGTCTCGACGGAGACTGGCTCTCTGCGGGGGAGATATTATAGTGCACTTTGTGCTCTAGTACTTTATTCCCTCGTCTCATAGTCCAATGGGAAGGTAATCAGACACGACCGGAGAGAGAAACATTATATACCTCGTAATAAGCAATAGCACTCAACGACCACTAGACCAAAGAAGCGGTTAATATTTTGGATAATTTAACTAGTGAGTCTTTTGGCTGAGATGATGATGATGATGAAATAGTGAGCGAAGTTCTTCGAGTCTACCGTAATAATCCGGGCGGCAACACGCAAGTGATAACTCTGGTATTGCAAACGTCCATTCCATAGGCTACGTTAACTGCATACCATCAGGCTTCTTGTTTGTCATCTAAGTAGTATAAAAGAAATGTACTTATGTAATAAATGTTTATACGACTATAAATCGAGTACCTACCTATGTCGATCAAAACGTCCTTAAAATGTGATATGAAACAAAAAGATTATTGAAGTTTGATTACGATCTAAATCGGTCAAGCGGGAGTCGCGAGTTCACAGTTCGGGACGAACCATTAGTAGGTATATTGACTGTATATGACCCAGCTGTATAAACCCAGCAGTAGACTGAAACAGAAATTGATTGATGGGTGACTTTTACTTCTATTATAGGAGTGGTGATAATGAAATTTAATTACGTAATGTTATTAAAATATTCATTAAATGTTTTCAAAATAATTCTTAGCTTATCATATAAAACGAAAAATTATACCAAAAAATGCTACGACCTTGGCTGTTTTCTTATGGCCTATGCATAAATGTTTAGATAAGTATATTTTTTACTATATAGGTACCTCGACTTTGAAAAAAAGGACGTGTGTATATAATTAAAACTATTGGGTAATTAGCGTTACTCACCTGTTTTAATGTTATAATCAGGATGATGGCCGTGAGCAATCCAACAAATGTGCTGATCAAGTAACGTAGCATAAGGAAGAATCTAATTCTTCTCTTTATATTTTTTTATTTATAATACTTAGTTGGCAAACAAGCATACGGCATTACCAGAGGCCGTATTACTTGCGTGTTGCCGACTAATTCTTTTTACAACAGGGTTTAAAGATGGAGTATCCCTGCGTTAGAACAATGTTTCGTTCCAATCGCATCCCTAAATGAGCGCTGGAGACCTGTACTCACACACAGGAACACAACTGCTCCGCTGTGTAAAGTTATTTAGCTGTGGTCGTGAGGTGCAGGTCCTTCCCCTCCTTCCCCAGTCGGGTTGCTTGCTATGGTGCCCTACCTCTACACTCTTCAAAAAATATCGCTATACCTGTCATCTAGTTTAGAGTGACACAGACCTTAGGTATTTAATTTGATCATTAAACTTTTGAAAAAAACCTGTCAATAGGTGAACGTACCTAATACTAAAATCATTCTCTAACAGTATTAAGATGATGCAAAGGTATAAGATAGAAGGTAGCATTCGGAAATAACGTGGTATACGACATATAAATATTTAAATAAGTGACTAAATTATATCTTTGATAAGTATAATATGCAGATAGAACATAATAATATATTATAATATCGAAATAAATTAATAAATAAAATAAAAAAATCATGTCTTTCTAAATACGTCTGGTTCACCAATAGGCCAGCGTGTGGGAATAAACACTCTATCCTGACCCTGTGCCCAGCGGTATTTATTTTATTATTATTAGAAGCCCGACTGGGGAAGGACCTCCACCTTACAGAAGACCACAGCCAAATGACTACACACAGCGGTGTAGTTGTGTTCCTGTGTGTGAGTACAGGTCTCCAGCGCTCATTTAGGAATGCGTTTTGAAAGAAACGTATTCCTATCCCAGGTTTACTTCCATCTTAAAGCCCTGGTGTAAAAAAAAGGGTTGGCAACACGCAAGTGATACCTCTGGTAATGCAAGCGTCTATAGGCTACGGATACTGCTTAACATCAGGCGGGCCGTATGCTTGTTTGCCACCCAAGTAGTATAAAAAAAAAAAAAAAAAAAAAAGCCCGTATTGTCCCACTTTAGGGCAAACGCCTTCCTACTATCCTTCCACTTCTCTTTGTCTAAAGTCGTTGGGGACCAGCGTTCGTTAAATGAGTCCAACTCATTCCGCCATCTTCGTCTGGGTCTACTACGATGCCGCTTGCCATAATCATACAAATACCTAATACAAGTGACAACTACGAGTATGTCACCGCTACGTAGTAACAGTTCACGAACTTTTACCTTGAAGGTTAATCAGCTCTGTATAATCCTGATTTTAAGAGAAGAACAGATTGAACTTTACCTACTTACCTATCAAACATACTTAATATATATGTGGAATGAGCTTCCTGCCGAGGTTTTCCCGAAACTTTAGCATGGGGTTCTTTAAGAATGGAGTTATAAGGTTTCTAAAGGGTCGGCAACGCGCGAGTGTAAGGCGATAATCACTCCCTAGTTTTAATTTTGATTTTTATATTACTTAGGCGGCAAACAAGCATACGGCCCGTGTGATGTTAAGCAGTTACCGTAGCCTATGGACGCTTGCAATACTGGAGGTGTTGCGTGTTGCCAACCCATATTTTTACACCAGGGCTTTAAGAAGGAGTATCCCTGGGATAGGAATACGTTTCTTTCAAAACGTATCCCTAAATAAGCGTTGGAGACCTGTACTCACACACAGGAAGGAACACAACTTAAACTGTGTTTGTAGTTATTTGGCTGTGGTCTTCTGTAAGGTGGAGGTTCTTCCCCAGTCGAGCTTGCTCGCTAGTTTGATGGCCTACCTCTCTCACTCACTTCAGACCAGCAATTACTTTAGGTGGCTTCTCCCTTCTCGTTGGTTTAAGTAATCTTGGAAAGGCCACCTTGGTTATAAATAAGTAGTTATTAATAATATTTTTCCGCTTCATTTTACGATTTACAAACGTCCTTCATATTTCTATACAAAGTATTTACTATTCAGTTTGTTATTGTTAGTTTATATCACCTATTTGTACTCAACCCAATTGACCACGTGGCGTGGCGAGACGACATTTCTGGCACGTGACTTTCAGACGTGATCTACCTGCAGGCTGCTGGACAGAGAAAATGTATCTGCTTAGATTATTTACATACATACATATCATCACACCCGTCTCCCAGTGGGGTAGGCAGAGATTATGGTACGCCAGTTGCTTCGATCCAAACATATTTCCTTCGCCTCCTTTACATTCATCAACCACTTCATGCATGAACAATTCTGGGTACTTTTAATTTGGCCCTTTATTAGCAAATCCCCTACTTGGTCGCGGTATGTATTGCTTACTTACACGGTTAGTTCCATAGGTGATTTTGTTGTGCTGGAGACATAGGGTTTTTTAAAGATTTGTTGAGCTGTGAATGTAGCTTGGTGTACTTTGGTCTCGATTTCTTGAACTGCTTTCTATAAATAAGTGAGTGTAACGAGTGGTGACTTGGAGACCAAATTTTCTCAACAGACATATGTTTCTAGATAACTCCTGCCTGATAATAGATTTTCAAAACTCTTCTCTTATCTCTCTAATAAATATTAGGATATATTTGCCCTCGTTTAAGTTAATTCGACAAAACTGTGACTCCATTTTAGCTTCATAGTCATATTTATGTACAGCAAGTTGGACCAACTACTTAAAAAAGGTCGCTAGGATGGACTGGATGCGGAAGGCGGAGGACCGTGAGCTGCCACAGCACACGATCCTTCGCTGTTCTATGTCCAGCAGTGGACTGCGATGGACTGATTGATTGATTGAAGTTGGATGCAAATGAAGCCTAATTTTGGTATTGCCAACAAAAACCTGAATAATATTTTGTTCTTTTTCATGCCTTTGACAAATGCTTCATCATCGTTTCAGCCTAAAGACGTCCACAGCTCAAACAGTCTTCATAAAATATTTTGAATAAATATACTTAATAGCTCCTATAAAAACCACTGTTCTTGGTTTAATATTCTTTTTAGAACAATACCTAATACCTTCATTGCCTGAGAACTCGGAAACATTAAAAAAGTCTATAGTAAGCAACTCAGGAAATTACCTTGACATTGGACTACGAGGCACGCTCGCGTTCACCTCAGGCATGATTATAATATCTTCCTAGTTTCTTTGCAATCGAGGAGGATGATAGAGACATTATCGTCTTGCATAACTTTTTTAAGGACAGTGATTGTTTAGTCTGGGTACTTTATAAGTGCGTTTTGTGAAGGTGTTGACGATGAATAATATTTTTTGATAACAATACCGCGTGTCATGCGTAGTGTAGTACCTATGTCGTTAAACCTTTGAAATATTATTCAATTGACTGCAAAATATTATAAGAATCTGTAGCTTACCTCTACTTATTTATTACGTGTATTTACATACTCAGTTGTTGGTTAAAATAATTATTATTTTCATGGGAAATATCAGAGTCGGCAGGGCCTTATATGTTTTTAGTTGCCTGGTTGCCACACGACAGGCTTTGCTTAGTTTGGGACCAAATGACCGTGTTTGAGTTATAGATAGATAGATAGATAACTCTTTATTGTACACCAAAAAAACATATATTTTTTTTACAAACATTTTAAAAAGGTAATGTACAATGGGCGGCCTTATCGCTAAAAGCAATCTCTTACAGGCTGAGTTGTTCAGCGATATTGTTATTAGCCCTTCTAATATTATAAATATGTCTGTTGTCTTTACACGACTACCTTAACGTCAGAACGGATCTTAATGAAATTTGGCAAGGAGATATATGGTATTCTGGATAAGGTCATAAGGGCGATCTATCACGATAACCGGCATCCACGCGGCTGATGCCGCGGACAATGTCTAGTTAAATAATATTTTGTAAAGGTCAGCCTTAAAGAGATTTGTGACCAATAAAAGATTAATAAAAAGACGTGAAATTTGAAATAAGTAACAATCAACGTTTATTACAATATAATCCATAATTACACATCATTAAGCAACAATTTTCCCTGCGGTTCTCCCACGGTATCATCCTTGTCGTATATCAGTTGTCCACGGAGATATGTCTGCTTTACAACTCCTTTTAACTCTCTGCCAATGTACGGTGTTAACTGCAACAAAATACAAAGATTAGTCTTTAGTCTTTCAATAAGCACATTAGAAAACCTATTGTTTGTGAGTCATTGATTATCCGCGTAGCGTACAAAAGATTTATTTAATTGAAGATGGTACAGACCATCATCAATAAAAAAAATATGATGGTAGAGTTACCATCAGGAGGGTCTGCTAAACGTTGGATGGACCACTGACGTCATATCCATTGAATGTGTGTAAAATTTGAAATTGTCATGTTAATTCAATTATTATTACCTATTTATTACAAGCTTTTATTTAGCTTGCAATGTATGTTAGTTATTAGTTTGTTAGTTAGTTTGTATGTTAGCAAATCTTGTGAGCTAGATTTGAAGTACCTCCCGGTGTTTGATGGAGCTGAAATTTGGTATACCTACGTAACTTCGGTGACAATGCAATAATATGGTACCATGGAGCTGGTCTGATGATGCAGTCGGAGGATGGCCATAGGAACTCTTCAACGAAACAAGATAGCCGCGTCGGGTTTGAGTGTTTTGGATTTTTCTTGACGAGAACTATATTCTAAGATGGGTGTTCAGGACAAGATGGTGAGTCGGAAGGTGGCCATGGCAACTCTTCAACGAAATAAGATAGCCGTGTCGTGTTGGGGTGTTTTGAATTTATATTGACGAGTACTATTTTCTTAGATGGGTGTTTAGGACGTGATGACGTGATGATGAAGTCGAAAGGTGGTCATGGCAATTCTTTAACGAAACAAGATATCCGTGTCGTGTTTGGGTATTTTGAATGTATCTTGACGAGTACTACATATATTCCTAGGTGCGTGTTGAGGACGTGATGATGAAGTCGGAAGGTGGCCATGGCAAATCTTTAATGAAACAAGATAGCCGTGTCGTGTTTGAGTATTTTTTTTATTTATCTTGACTAGTACTATTTTCTTAGATGGGTGTTCAAGAAGTGATGATCAAGTCGAAAGGTGGTCATGGTAACTCTTCAACGAAACAAGATAGCCGTGTCGTGTTTGGGTCTTTTGGATTTATATTGACGAGTACTATATTCGTAGGTGGGTGTTCAGAATGTGATGATGAAGTCGAAAGGTGGTCATGGTAACTCTTCAACGAATCAAGATAGCCGTGTCGTGTTTGGGTCTTTTGGATTTATCTTGTCGAGTACTATATTCGTAGGTGGGTGTTCAGAACGTAATGATGAAGTCGCAAGGTGGCTACGGCAGCTCTTCAACAAAACAAGATAGCGGTGTCGTGTTTGGGTGTTTTGGATTTATCTTGATGAGTATTATACCTAGATGTATGTTTAGGACGTGATGATGAAGTCGGACGATGGCTCTGATGAACTCTTTAATGAAACAAGATAGCCGCATCGTTTTTGGATTTGATGATATAGCTTCAATATATTTTTAGGTGGAGTTCAGTGTGTGATGATGATGTTCAAAGGTACATAGAAACTTTTCAACAAAACAATACAGCCGTGTCGTGTTTGGGCTCTTTTAAGAATATTTAATGCATAAAAATATAAACACCCATGTATTACATAAATACTCTATAAAAGCTTGTATTTAAAAATATTTTTTAAAATATAAACTTATTATTATTATTTGTCAATTAGATTCTTTTTTTAATAAATACTGATTTGCTATATAAAAATTAATATTATTATCATAATCTTAATTGGTGTTTGTACTGTAATTAGTTAATAATTTGCATTTTAAAACTTCAAATTGTATAAACTCCTGAAAAAAATGCATGCGGTGCTTACCTGTAAGAGGTGGTTACACTTTAAAATTAATAATGAATGTGTAACATATTATGCTAGTGTAGTGTTGGTTGGCCAATTAAATAAAATAAATAAATAAAAATATCAGGTGCCGGTGGTCCACACAACTGTGTAACAGTTAGGTACACAGGGGGGTTGTAGTCGGTATGCAGGCCGCCTACCACTTTTAGGCCGGAGAGTCCGACATAACTGCCTCGCTTCCCCGAGCGGAGCGGTATGCGTAAAGCATTTCCTATCTAGAAAAAAAAAGGATCTGCTAACCATCTAGTAACCACCTCTCATGGGCATTACCAGTACCAGTGAGTTCCTCAGGAAATACTCAAAAGGGTGCTTTTCTACAGCCTAATTGTAAGAGGAAGTAAGTTCTTGTGAAACCGCACCCTCAAAAATTAGTTGTTACCTGTGGTTTGCGTGGTACTAGTCAAACAAAAAAGGTTCAACCTATATTTTATATGATTTCCATTCCTAAAACAGCCTGACGATACGGATATTTTACTAATGTACGTATACGTATCCATATCAACGGGCACTAAAAATTATGGTAGGTAGTAACATGTTTATTTTGTAAAAACATAATCAACTAAACCTTGGCAATGAATGAGGGTAATATACCTACTTGTTTGAATATTAAACAAAGAGAGCAAATTATTATACCATATTTATTTACTTTTTAATAGAAAACACCGTTTTATTATATTAGTATACCACACAAAAAGTATATTACACGTAAAGCCGTTGTTATCAAAACCGAAAAACATGGAAAATAACAGATAGATTTACAACACAAAAGATATCTTCCGCAAACTAATGATTGTGCTAATGACGGCGATTTATTTCTGACGGCTTCGTTGTACTATACGAGGGTCTGAAGGTCCTACAAAACATAAATTATCACGTCCCTACTCATCTTACACTTAGCGCATTAAGATACTAACTAGTACCTACTATAACTACACTACAATTAGTTTTTCTAATCTAATAGTTTGTTGTACTGCTCTATCATCAACTGAATCACTTATTGTATCCTACTAATATTATAAACGCGAAAGTTTGTAAGTATGGATGGATGGATGGATGCATGGATGGATGTATGTTTGTAACTCTTTCACGTAAAAACTACTGAACGGATCTGGCTGAAATTTGGCACAGAGATAGATTATGGTCTGGAATAACACATAGGCATTTTTTACAGCGATAACCGACATCCACGCGGGCGGAGCCGCGGGCAACAGCTAGTATTATTGTAATTCAATAGTTTTGGGCGAGCCATGCCCAGTCCGTACATGGGTGGTGGCCAATTTTTAAAACATAATTTGCCTTTCAAGGTCAGGATGGGTCCATGACTCGAAAAACATATGAAGTTAGTCCTGCTCCTAAGCGTCTACTATCGAGTTGTCTTCCCATCTGACTATTAGGATAGTGCATTAATAGAGAGTGCATTTGTGGTTGCACTCACACATGTCAACTTTAGTTTGCTTTACGCAGTTGGTTAGTCTCTGCTGAGATTGGCCACCGCGCCGTATCTGGAGGACGATTTTAGTTTATGGAATGCCTAGGAAAAAAGGGGTTAGAAAATAGTAACTGATAAATGTATGAATAAATTTACCTTATTCTTATGTCGTATTATTTCAGTGGACACGACGAAAGTTGCATCAGGGTCGAAGAAAATGAGATCGGCATCCAGGCCCGGCTCCAACGCACCCTTGCGGTTTTGGAGACCACACAAATTGGCGGGACCAGAGCTTAGATACTTTGAAATCGTAGTCAAATCCAAACCACGAGAGCTAGCTGCTGTCCAGAACAATGATAAACCTAGAAATATATACATTGTTTTATTATTATATTCATTTTGACTTTATTTTTACAATGCACGAAGCCATTGATGCATTGAGAAAGTAAACGTACCTGTACTATTAAGTATTCTGTGGTAAACGTTAAAAGTAGGTACCAATGTGTTCTATGCAATAAAAATATTTGAGTAGGTATAGTTTAGCATAGGCAACCAAAATAAGTTTTGTTTTTGCCGCTAATGTGACAAACACGCAGATACTGTAGCTAATGCAAGCTTGCAATATCAGGATGATCAATCACTAGCGCCTAATTTGTATGAGTACAGTAAAGAGTTTGCTATTCTAAGGTTTCTATAAGTATATAATATATACTTATAGCTGTTGCCCGCGGCTCCGCCCGCGTGGATGTCGGTTATCGCTGTAAAAATTATGCCTATGTGTTATTCCAGACCATAATCTATCTATGTGCCAAATTTCATCCAGATCCGTTCAGTAGTTTTTACGTAAAAGAGTAACAAACATCCATTCATCCATCCATTCTTACAAACTTTCACATTTATAATATTAGTAAGGATAGAAACCTAGTATATTATATTCATAAGAATGTGTATTTAAGAAATCTATTGGAATCACATTTCCACAAACCACCTCAAATTGAGAGACCATTGCAGGACCAAACCGCAAATTTCCTCTATCTACATGACCTATTTTTTCTCAAAATCATCAAAATCTGTTTGTTATCTTAAAACAGACAATTTGAAGATAACAGTAACTGGCCTTGTATAATAATATCACATGTAAAGGTACCTATTGGTAAAGGAAAATAGATAAGAAATAGTAGGTAATTTTAGCATCAGTCCCAAATTATGCTGATTCAGGACGTACATTTTGATACCTTTTGTGCCTAAAGATTTCAGAGTAGGCATAATATTATATTATTGCTAATATAATAATCTCTAAGAGTCTCCGCTCCTCTATTAAACGCAATGAGAGAAATTAGGAATTAATCCACACATATTGACCAAATCCGGGTTCTTAGATCAGACATGCCTTTAGAATTTCTAGTAAGAGTTAGGTTTCCTCATGATGCGTTCCTTCATCAAATCAAAGCAGTCACACAACCTGACATTCCCATTGGCACTGCAACCTGCGATCGAACGCATGTGTACAAGTCGGTTAATTTCCCACTCGTCGACTACCGCTCGTGAACGGTCAGCTGTCGGTAATTCAGACACAATAGAAAAACCATTGTTACCTCAACGCCGGCTGTATTCTGCCATTTGAGAAGAATTAGTATACGAAAGAAAAGATCCAAATTTAAGTTTTCTTTTTATCGTTTGGTTAGTGACCAACCTGGTGACAGTGTTATTTAGCTGTTAACAGTTGGGAATGATTTTTAACGTGCCCTCCAAAGCGCGGACCTATCTATAGAGTGATCGCAAGTGAAACCGTGCACTCAAATTTATTGATGCTGTTTTTCGTACAGCATCAATAAATTTAAGTGCACGGTTGGTTCAGTGGTTTAAGTGGTTACCTCGCTATTTACCACTGCGCGGCGTGTTGTGGGTTCGATCCCCACACGTAACAAAAATTTGAGTGATCCATAAATGGTTGTCCCGAGTCTTTGTGTCCGTTATTTGTATGTTTGTAAAGTCTCCTGCGACTCAGGACTTGTTACCTAGTGCGGGAGCTGTCTTTAAAAAAATGATAAATAAGGTTTAGAGATACACTTATCTTAATTTCGTTTCAAGATAGAAGTTATCTTGACTTGTCTCGCCCTAAATGTCATTGCCCTGAATTTGTGTCAGTACATTTGTCACTCTCACTAAAATAAGATAAATCGATTCTTACACTACGGAGATACTATAACATTTTATCTTACTAAGTATCTTATCCCGCCAAATGTATGGAGGAGACCCGTGCCCAGCAGTGGGACATTTCTGGGTTGAGACGAAGTAATATTATATAGAGAAAAGATATGATATTTTTTTTTTGTTTGTTACGATTTAACTCAAAAACTAACTTGGGAATATTTGTATACAGAAGGTAATATTCTCTCCATCTTTCGAATATAATGTCGCTGCTCACAGATACTTTACGACAAAATATAAATTATCTGCGCTGTGAGTTGCTCAATGAAATTAGTATAGAGAGCGATATTGATATTATAAGAGAGTTAGGGCACTATACTAGCGACACCTTACAGAAGACCACAGCCAAATAACTACACGCAGCGATGTAGTTGTGATCCTGTGTGTGAGTACAGATCTCCAGAGCTCATTTAGGGATTGAAAGAAACGTTCTCCTATATCAGGGATGCTACATCTTAAAGCCTTGGTGTAAAAAATTAGTTGGAACACGCAAGTGATATCTCCAGTATTGCAAGCGTCCATAGGCTACGGTAACTGCTTACCATCACGCGGGCCGTATACTTGTTTAGTAGTAAAACAATAAATAAAAGACTGGTTTTTAGCTGTTGGAAGGACAGTAGGTACTACGCACTATAATAGTTACGTACCAAATTGCACAGATGAAATGCCGCCCCAAGCTTCCAGATTATTCGAACACTTAAGATCAGGAGTACAAGGTGAGTGATCTGATACAACCATATCCAAATTATCGTCCAAAAGATGTTCCCATAGTTTTTCCTACAACAAAAACAAAGCTTAGCTTACAATTATTAAATGTATGTATATAGAGTAGATTTTTAACCGACTTCAAAAAGAGGAGGTTATGAATTCGTGTGTATTTTTTTAATGTTTGTTACCGCATAACTCCGTCATTTATGGACCGATTTGAAAAATTCTTTTTTTATCTGACAGGACATACTTCCAGTTTGGTCCCAATATCATCAAAATAAAGTTCTGACGATGGGATCCATGAGGAATTGAGGGAACTCCTCAAAAGTTATAGGCACACATATAGCAATTTCAATATTTTTAACAACACATCAAATATTTGCATTCAGAAAGTATAATATGATGAAGTAAAACTGATGAAGAAGACCACAGATGGCCACCTGAACTTCTCAATAATAAGTATTTTACGGATGGCGATTAAATAAGTTTCCATTATGGTTGCTAAGGTAGCTAGGCAAAGCAACAGAACTTCATAATTAAACAATGTACTCTAGCCGTTTTTAAGGTTTTTGAAATTCTGCAACTTGCCGTTGTTGGTTTTTTTTGTTAAAATTATTTTTTCTTATAATGTCGTAACTTACGTTAAATTCCATACACTTCCATTTTTGACTTTTCGTTTCGGCTAAAGTTTATGGCACTTGTTTAGAGGGCCTGGTACTGGTGACGGTTTATTTTTACAGCTGATAAAATATATGCTGTCAAAATCATGTTCTAGCTAATTTTATTGCTGACCAAATAATTAAAATATCTACTATTTAAACAATAAATACAAAAACTGATTGTTGCTTTTATTTTAATACCTATTCTTGTAAATATCTAGTGTTATAGTTTATTTACCTTATTGGCTTTATCCCTAATAGGTGGTGCGCACTTATATTCACTCTTGCCCTTCGGTATCTCGTCAGCGCTGAACGTCAGGTAATGGTGGCAGGTCTCTGCTGTGACACCGGAATGCCATCCCTCATGGCCCTTAGTGATACGAGCCTTGCGAGCTTCCACCAGTAATGGCACCACATCAGCAGATGAGACGTGGACAATATGTACACGTACGCTAAGCATAGAAAGAGAATATATTGAATTTTTGGGAAGACAACTCCTGCATTACTGCCTTGGTGGTCCAGTGGCCACAGTATGCGCCTGCTGTGCACGAGGTTGTGGGTTCGATTCCCACACAGGAAAAATCTTTGTGTGACCCGCAAAGAGTCTGGGTGTAATTTGTGTCCCTTAATTGTATGTTTGTAAAATACCCCGTGACACAGAGCTCTAGTGCGGGAGTTGTCTTTTAAAAAGAAAAAAAAATTAGGGATCACGCTCTGTGTCGCAGAGGACTTCACATACATCCAATTCATGAACACAAATTACATCCAGACTCAGAACATATTATTACTATAACGGACAACGGGTCTAAATCGCGTAATATTTTGAAGGTTTTCATGCCTTTTACCTGACGTATATTTTCGGAACATAATATTTATGAATCATTTTAAAGCAGTCAGGTTCACTAACTACGAGACTAACTAGCCGGTCAATTAAAAAAAACAAATAATGCTTACTTAGTACAAGTTTTTTTAATACTTCTTAGGTGACAAACTAGCATACAGCCCGCCTGATAGTAAGCAGTTACCGTACCCTATGAAAACTTGGATTAGAATAAAATTAACACCAGGGTTTTGTGATGGAGTATCCCTGGGATGGAAAACGGTTTAATCGCATTCCTAAATGAGTTAGAAACCTATTTATAGTTAGGTAGTAATACAAGCACTTTCTTTGACGCGGCAAGGATGGTTATTCAGCTTTATTACGCTGCCTGAAGCGGTGGGGGCCGAGTGGGAAAGAAACCGACTTGTTTGCAAGAGGTGTGAGTTCGATCCCGGGCAGTACCAATGTGAATTTCACGTTGTGGAGTTTATATGTACTTATCAAATGATTCGCCATCTGCTAACGGTGAAAGAAAACATTGTGAGGAAACCTTAGAAGAAATTCTAAAGACATGTCTGATTCACCAACCCGCATTAGGCCAGCGTGTGTGAATTAAGGCCTAAACCCTCTGTCTCTCTCTCTCTTGAGAGGAGAGGAGACCCGTTCGCAGCAGTGGGACTATATGGGTTGCTATTATTATATACGCTGCTACGCTGTATATTAAAACAGCGCTGGTAATCATAGACAGAAGGTTTATTTATTTTGGGCTGCACTTTTTTTCATTGCTCCAGAAGTTTGAGCCTATTCATGAGCCTATTCATTCCCGGCTTCACACGGGTGCGGTTTACAGTTGTAATTTTATCATTACAAACAAATATACTTGACAAACATTTTTCAAATAATACTACTAGTACTGTTTTTGCGCTCGGCCACTAATAGAATCATGTTTATTTATTTACTAGTTGTTGCCCGCGGCTCCGCCCGCGTGAATGTCGGTTATCGCTGCAAAAAGTAGCCTATGTGTTATTCCAGACCATGATCTATCTGTGTGCTAAATTTCATCCAGATCCGTTCAGTAGTTTTTACGTGAAAGAGTAACAAAAATCCATCCATTCATCCATTCTTACAAACTTTCACATTTATAATATCAGTAAGGATTAAACACGATATGCTACATCTACGCAAGATTTAATGGTCTACGGATAAATGGACGGAGCTCACAACATAGGAAATCGTAGTAGGTATAAGGCCCAGGGTATTTTACGTTATGTGGAGTAAACATGACGAAATACCCTGGGCCTCACATTAGGTCTCCAGCGCTCATTTTGAGATGCGTTTTGAAAGTAACGTATTCCTATCCCAGGGCTACTCCATCTTAAAGCATTGGTGTAAAAAAATAAGTTGACAACACGCAAGTCATACTTCTGATATTGCAAGCTTCATAGGCATACATTAACTACATTACATACATACATTATGCTTACATCAGGCGGGCCGTATGCTTGTTTGCCACCTAAGAAGTATAAAAAAAATCTACGCACGAATTAATATGGTCTACGTATAAATGGACGGACCCCACAACATAGGGGTCAATCGTAGTGTGAGGCCAGGGTATTTTACGTCATTCTGATGAATACAATTATTATCCTGCTATATATTATAAACGCGAAAGTTTGTAAGAATGGATGGATGGATGGATATTTGTTACTCTTTCACGTAAAAACTACTGAACGGATCTGGATGAAATATATATACTTAGCTATTTTTACAGCGATAACCGACATCCGTTATTTAATAAGTATACGACACAGTAAAATATTTTTTGTTAAGCAATTTAGTCGAAATCGCAAACCGTCAACATGGCCGAACGTACGAGTGCATAGCAATGGTACGTGATAGGGAATTAATATTTTATATTACCGTGACTTTAACGAATGTATTATATTATCAATACAATTGATTTTGTACTGTTTATTACTTTATTTAAATACTATATTATGTTTATAACATAATCATTTATATATTATTGTTCACTTCCTCTTTCTTTTTATTTCCTTTGTTCTCTTTGGACCGTGTAAACAAATCATGATAGTTGTAAATTTAACTTGCCTTACCAACAAAGAAAGACATAACATGTTTTTGTTTTAATATCATTTACCGTTTCCGAACAAGTCCTATGTCCCTGACTTTACAAATACACAATTAACGGACACAAAGTATACCCTGACTCGGGACAACCAATTGTGGAACACACATTCTTTGTCCAGTGTAGAAATCGAACAAACATTATGCCGCGCAGTTGTAAATGGCAGGGTGACCGTTTATGCCACTTGTCTAAAGGGGGTGGCCCCTTTAGATAAGAGGCATACACGGTAGTCGAATCGAATAGATAACAAAGCAAATGACGTAACTTTACGACATAGTGTCGAGCACTTATGTCAAATCCCATTCATTTGCTTTCTAATAATATTCTATTCGATTCGACTACCGTTTATGCAACTTGTCTAAAGGGGCAGTTAGCTACTGAACCGACCATGCAGTCTAATACCAAAAGGTTTTAGCAAAAATACGTTTTACAAACAAACGCAAGTTAAACCCGCCTGGTGGTAAACAGTTACCGTAATCTATGGAGTTGCAATACTGTGGGCCGTACTATGATATACTTACTCTGTTTTATCAACAAAATCTTTGATTAGTGATACAGCATTCAGCTCCATATTTGACGGCCTCGACTCTAGATACGTATTATATTCTTCAGGATCTGAAACAACAAATGCAATTTATATTGGGTGGAATAGGAATGCTCTCGGAGCCTGAAAAATAATAATATACTATCTAAACACAAATTAATACTAAACGTCTTTTGGTGATTAGTTCTTTTTTTAAATAAATAACTTAGTAAGTAAGTATGATAGACTAAGATAAGTGGGAGATATCGCGATAGGCGCTGCTCGCTGCTGCACCACTGCGCCGCGCCAGCTGGCCGGCGACAGCTGTGCGCGAACGTTGACCCCGCCCGCGGCTGATTTTTTATTTACGTTACATTACTTTCGTTGGTAAAACACAGATTTTATTGGTTCCACTGCTGAATTATCGTTTGATTTAACTGTTCAAATGTGTTAGTAAATATAAAACGTGAAAAGAAAAATGCACATTACCATGCCATATAAAATCATTCAATTTAATTTTGACTTTAAAAATGCTAGAGTACGATTAGCAAAGTTTTTTTTATTCGATTGTGTTATTTTCAATTCAATTTAGAAGATTTCGTTTTCATCACTTTTAGCGCTCACAAAACGATACACAAATAAAATTGTAACTACACATTATCTGGGGATTAAGCTCTTCCCTTGACTGTTTAGACAACAACCCGGCACTAAGCAAATTAGCTGACGTGTAATTTGGTATTTATTGACCTGCATAAGTGTCACTGTATAATCTATATAAATAAATAATTTTGAATTATAGCTACCTACATTAAAACGTGACATGCTAGTAGTGGAATGTAGATATTATATGCGCTTAGCGATTCATAACGTTGACCTTAAGAATTTATAAAAACCGCATACCTACCTATTTCTCATTCTCATAGTTTCCAAAAATGTTCATTCATATGAAATTAAACAGGTTCATAATAGCTTAGACTACATAGATCAAGGTCCTCGCTAGTCATTTGTTTCATCTTTCTATTATATATAAAAATTAATCCATATTTTCCTCGTTCACGCCATAACTTGAGAATGATTTTACCGAATCACAGACTTCAGAGATTTCAGACTCCGGGCTGATATTGAGCAATTCTTGACTATATATAAACCTAATAAGTCAATACCTGCAATAATTTTAACAACGCGGCGTGTTATGGGTTCGATCCCCAAACGGGGCAAAAATATTTTGTTCCATAAATGGTCCATTAATTGTATGTTTGTAAAGTCTCCAGCGACACGTGGCTGGTTCCCTAGTGCGGGAGTTATCTTTAAAAACTACTACATGAAGACCCAAAACCTATGTATGATATGCCGAACACACGACCACTGCAGTCATAGGCTGCCAAATAAAAATATTCTTTCTTTCTCCTGTTCTGGAATCTTCTAGTTTCTTTTTTAAACAAAAAATATACAAACCACCTAAGGGTAAGTAGTAACTGACACTTGTAATACGTGGGACATTATTTACATGTTGCCAACCCAAAAGTAGCAGGATATGTTGTACCTTGGGCACCTTGGGATGGGATATCGTTTTTATATGAAAATATATTCAAAATACCCAAACAATGGAGAGAGAGAGAATATGTTCCTGCACACAACAACGAAAAACACTTCAAAGGAATTAACATTGTGTGTAGTTATTTAAAAATACAATTGTTTCATATTTCCTACCTTTCTTTTTAATTTTCTTTTTGGCAGGTTCATCTTCTTTGTCGTCCTCCATTTCAGCGTGAAACTAAAATTATAATATTAAGGAAGAGTTTATAAATCTGTTAAAATATAAAATGGGTAGATATATAAATAATATACGAATCATTATTACAGAAGGTTTGGTCCGTCATCTACTAAAGGCGCTATTGTATTTTGTAAATACATACTTAATATTTTGACACGTTAAAATCGTTATCGTACAATGTAATGTCTCGAGAAGAATATTTTTAGTAACTTGATATAATCGGTACCAAGAAAAATACTACACTCAAAAATAATAACACCTTTCTGTGATATATCCTTACTAATATTATAAATGTGAAAGTTTGTAAGAATGAATGGATGGATGTTTGTTACTCTTTCACGTAAAAACCACTGAACGGATCTGGATGAAATTTGGCACAGATATATATTATGGTCTGGCATAACACACAGGCTACTTGTAGCGATAACCAACATCCACGCAGGCGGAACCGCGGGCAACATCTAGTACATAATAATAAGTATTTTCAAACAATTCATTTTAAAAATTTAAAAATCAAACAATGTGGCGTTGCCAGCTCGCATGAAAAACACCTTATGAAGGACTTTCATATCCAAGTTCTTGTCATATTATTTTTTTATACTACTTGGTAAGCAAACAAGCATACGGCCCACCTGATGTTAAGCAGTTACCGCGTATGAATGTATTTAGTAACCAAATTACTTACAGCTAGAACAGATCCTGTTCCTTCTAAAGCATCGAACGCCTTTTCTAGATCTTTCGATGTCACGTTGGGAAATTCTTCAACCCCGCTTGGACATAGGAAGCATTTGAAACCAACCACACCAGCCTTGACAAGGTTTTGAAGAGAATCCTGCAAGATTGAAAATGCTATTGTCAGAGGGGCAACTACGAAGAACTAACTGAAAGTGAGAACAAAATAAATTCATAAATGAGCACAAGAGATCTGTATTATCATCTCTGCAATTTATTATCGACCACCATTTGAATTACAAACAATAACAACCTTAAAGCTAAGTAGTTCAACATGTTATGAATTTTAAATTAAGATTGTAAATAAATCGCCATAATATAAGGTCGTCATGAGGCAGTTAAATATATTTTCCCCATCTACGAGTATTTTGTCCATTATAAGGTTGCCTGTAAGAAATTGCTTTTAGCGATAAGGCCGCCCATTGTACATAGAACTATAAATTTATCATTAACTTGATGTACAATAAAAAGTTATTTATCTATGATACAGTCTCTTTGCTTTGGTCACGCTAGTCAGTCGATCCTTTATTTCTATTAGACTCGAGCATTATGTCTGTATTGTTTCGCCTTCAAATGACTAATAAAGATAAATTAAAGACCTACAAACTAAATTACAGTACCGATTTTATATTATTGATGGACACAGATATGAACTGCATCAAAGTACAGAATAACTTTTAAGTTAAACATATTTATCCAATATGCAAACCAATTATGTTATAAAGAATCTTCATACTGAGCAGCATTCAGTTTTGTTCCCATGTTTATGTGCCTATTTGCTTATGTAGATTTCAAGTATGAATGCGATATATACAGAAAGAGAGTAACAGTATCCGCACCCTAGTGCGATATTTAGGTCTTTCTTATTATAATATCATTGTGGCAAACACATTTCCACTTTTTGCACATTACGAGCAGTAAAAAATTGCATGTTGACACCCCTCTGAGTAACAGGCGTGATCTATGCAGGTATGACATGACTGACACAGGCTGATTAATTGATGCAAAGACTGATAGTTTGAAAGTCAATTTCTACTTTGATGCAATTAAATGTATTGTCAATATATTTTTACTACGTATAATAATCATAATACCTATATCATAATGTTATGACTCATTAGTGAAAAATACTGTGAAGTGGGCCGGCGCATGTTCGGGCGTGTATGAGTTGGGATGCGGGGTGAGGCAAGGGGGGATAACCTCTCCTCGTCTCTTCAATTTGTACATGAACGAGCTGATTGGTGTACTCAGCAGTACCAGAATAGGATGTCATATAGAAGGAATGTGCATAAACAACATCAGTTACGCAGATGACATGGTGCTGCTGAGCCCATCGATAAGCGCATTGCGTAGGCTGCTTTTAATTTGTGAAGAGTATGTCCAAGCCCTGGGACTCAAATACAATGCTAAGAAAAGTGAGGTGATGGTGTTTAAGGCGGGTAACAAAGCTTACTCTAACGTACCACCTTTGTATCTGTGCGGTACCCGCTTGAACAAAGTAGATCGCTTTAAGTATCTGGGTCACTGGGTGTCTGAAGATCTTAATGATGATTTAGATTTAGAAAGAGAGCGCAGGGCGCTGTCTGTGCGCTGTAATATGCTGGCCCGTAGGTTTGCAAGGTGTACGGACCAAGTTAAGTTAACGCTGTTCAAGGCATATTGCCAAACGTTTTACACCTGCAGCTTATGGGTGAAGTATTCGCAGCGTGCGTACAGTGCTCTGCGAATACAATATAACAATGCGTTTAGGGTACTGTTTGGGTTGCCACGCTATTGCAGTGCTTCCGTAATGTTTGCAGAAAGAAGCGTGGACGGATTTCACGCAATCATGCGGAAGCGCTGTGCCTCTTTAATGGAGCGCGTGCGTGGCAGTTCAAACAGTATCTTGAGCGTATTGGAAGGCCGCTGGGACGCGCCTATACGGGGGCACTGGATGCGACTACATACTACGGGTGGTCGCATCCTGGGCCTGGTATAAAGAGTTTGTGTATGTCTTTTGTATATGTTTTGTTCTTGTGTTGTTGTTTCGTTTGTTCTGTATGTGTACTAACAATTCTGTGCTACTAACAAAATATGGAATTTTTCTTAAATAAATAAATATTATTATTATTTATTATTAGTCATAACATATTATGATGATAAAAAGTGATGTCATTACATCACTTTTTAAATAGTTGAAATGCGTTGAGGTAAATCCTAAGACTCGTTGGTGTAAAATACCATTTCAAAGGATTTTTTGTGCTGTCTTTATCTAATTCATCGAGGAAAACAGAGATGTAAAACATGTTTTCCATCATAACATAACGCTATTTTCTCAAAAAAAGGAGGTATGTCTATGAAATACTTTACGTCTACTATGTGACGTTCCAAGGATAGCAATTTTATAGGGCACAATGCCAGATTCCGGCATTGTGTCAATTTTCTAACATTGCCTGCTATTAGATTAAAAGCTGTTATGAGGTTTTTCTTTTGGGTAACCAGGCCTTCACGAAACCTCAACTGGGTAGACCAACATTATGTATTTTTTTTTATAATGACTATTTTATATTTACCTCGTTCCCTGGAATGACTCCGCCCCAGAAGCCGACATCCACGTAGACATTGCCTTTAGCAGAAGATGCCTTCGTTTTAAGATTTTCGACTGTCGTAGTTGGCGGAATGGAATTACTGTAAAAAAATAATTAAACATAAATATATTTATGCGGTATTGTTAATTTAGTAAAAGTAATAGTTTATCTTTATATATATGTATATAATTCGTCTGTGCATGTGTATGTCACTGAACTCCTCCTAAACGGCTGGACCGATTCTAATAAATTTTAGAGTCTTTAGGTGCAGTCGAAAATGGTTTATATTTACAGTTGGACCTGATAGATGGCGCTGCAGGAGAACATCTGTTGGGTCCGCTAATTTGATCAGACAGTCCGTAAATACCCGACTATTTCTAAAAAGAGGTACATAAAGATCCTTGTGCCTCGAGTGTAAAGACTGGTCCTGCACCATATATTTCTCCGGCAACGGCAATCTGACACTAATCAGATTGCCGTTTTATCAGACAATGAGAATGACGGAAAAGAGACTTGTGGGATGGACATGACCAAACCGATACGTACAAGTTCGTAACTGTGGTTATGTTCACATTGATATACTTAATCATGCGCAGCTGGCTAATCGCCGTTGAGATTAGGTGAAGTGACCAAAAGCGGTCTGAAAGACTATTGGTATAAATGTTACTGTAAAAGCCCGAACTACGGTAAATCTTAGGTTTTACCAGTAAATCTTAGGGTTTACCAACACGAGGCGGTAAATGTTCGAATATGTAAAAAAGAAACGACTTTATCGGGCTTTTACCATTAGAATTTAGTACATGTTAGGTTTTACCAGTGACGGTTGGTAATATTCCAATAAAACAATTAGTTCTTAATCATTTATTTCAATTATTAATTATTCGAATCCTTACTTATTTAGATCGCCCATATTTAGGCCTCTGTCGTGATCTAACGACTGTTTTACAGTCGGGACCGACTATAAACGTTCCCGCCAAAGCACGGAGACGCTCAGATGAAATATCACTATAGGGTTACCACGCCCTTGGTTGCTTAACCCGCTGATCGTTAACCTACGAGTAATTATTAATCATTTGTACTACTAATCAGTCAAATCGTTACCTATATCTTTTGGTATTTTTATTAATTAAGTTTTAATAACTAGTAACGTATTTACATGTTTATCTCAACATTCACCGTGTCTTTGAGGTAAATCCTAAGATTTACCAAGCGAATGGTAGTAAAAGTCCGAAATAAACGATGATCATATAACGGTTCGGACTTTTACCATTAAGAGTTGGTAAATCTTAGGATTTACTGGAAATTTTAGGATTTACCTAGTTCGGGCTTTTACAGTAACATATATATTGTATATGTGGTATCTGAGATCACGAAGACATCTTATCTGTATATAGATATATAAGTTTCTTATCTATCTTTCGCTTTTTTTATCTCAATTCATGATACCCGTGGGAAATATCGCATTCTACTGACTTTTAGCAAAGATTTATGTTATCTTGTTTTCCAACATGGATGAAAAACACCACAAGTTATCCGAAAGAGCTGCGATAGTGGAATTTATGATATTTTTTACTTATTTATACTCTTAAGGAGGCAAATAAGCAGTCGTAACCTAGAAACGCTTGTTACACCGGGGCCTCAAAACTTCTATCTTGAAGAATCTCGAATTACCATCAGGCGGGTCGTACGCTTATTCACCGTGGTAGTAGAAATAATATAGAAAGTGGAGGCCATCAGGTCGCTGAGTTATAATGTACCTATTATAGCTATAATCAGTGTTTAACCATATACCAAACCAGATTTAATAGCAAATAAAATATGTATTGTGTAATAGCCTATAGATCTATTTAGTAAAGATCGTATTCTTATTTATAGTTGTTGATAGACAGATCAAACGTTGGACCAACTATGAAACACCGCCAATTTCTAAGCTTTGAGTATCTACTGTGAATTTCTTGACAGAAAAATCTAACATCTATATTTATTCCGACCTGGTAATCGAATCTGGGATATCGTGATCAGCAGGCGTAGTCAACGACCACTAGACCAACGAGAACAAAAAATAAAGTTAGTAACATGTCTGTGATTAAAACAAAAAAAATGGCTTAATTTAGCTCATCACGTTACCATTTAGCAAGTCATTTACGGAAAATCTACGAAAAACTAATTGAAACAAAAGTTCAAGGATGAACTCTATATACGAATATGACATGTGTTAATTTAATTATGATTTTCCTTGTCTAACTAAGTAAGGCTGGATTACGTCGTTGTGAAAAAAAAAACATGATGATGAGAAACCAGTGATTAATTATATGAATGATGAGAAACAGAGGGCTACCAGTGTGTTGAAAATAAGCCGATATTGTATTGTTATAAAAATTAACATACTTAACTATGTACTTGATCTATTATACTGCCCTGCTAACGAAGAACGACACAAGTTTAGGGATAAATGCTTCTAAAGTTAGGTATATAAGATGCATTTTCCCGTATCTTTCAATATGCGATTATGCCTTTAATTCTTGGTAGGACAGTATACTTATTTAATTCCTGTGCATGATGATATGGTTCTTATATGCTACCGTAAGTCCTTAAAGCGTTATATTTTTGATTATAATTTAAAATATATAAGATGCTTACTTTATTAACTAGCTAGTTGTCATTGATCAAAATTCAAATTAAGATCGGCAATAAATTTCTTTAAAGACGTAATGGTACAGGCCCTAATATAATATTCCTGCTTAGTATTTTGATGCGAATTATTCTAATGTTGGTAGTTCTTTTCATTGGCCAATCTTAAATGTGACGAACGATCTGCGCGGGGGATACTTATTTTAATCCACAAGTGGGTGTACAACCACAGCTGCACTTACAAGGGGAATAATGAGTGCAGCTGTGCTTGTAAACTTGCATTTAAAAGAAATGTACTTCGGTTGTGAGTCGTATGCTAGCATATTTATACACACGACCGAAGAAAAATCATAGTGTGAACTTAATTAAAGATTTTTTTTTAGGTTGCACGGGTGCCTTAGTCATCACCTCGGCATTTTCACTGCGCAGCGTATGCTGGGTTCAATTCACATACGAAAAATTCTTGATTGTTTTTAATTTGGGCGTACTTCGATCTTATAAAAAAGTTCATAATATTATATTTACAGCGGCATATCTACGATAGTGGTGATCCCTCCTGCTGCTGCAGCACTAGAAGCAGTTCGGAATCCTTCCCACGCTGTACGGCCAGGCTCATTCACGTGCACATGCGAGTCCACCACACCTGCCAGCAACGCCAAGTCTCCCCCATCCACAACCTGAAAACATGAACGAAAATCTATACTAATATTTGTTTGTTACCTATTAAGAAAAAAATGCTAAACGGATCGTAATGAAATTTTGCATGGAGATAGATGGTATCCTAGGAAACTTCGTAGGGTACTTTTTATCAAGATAACCGATATCAACGTGGGTGGAGCAGCGTGCAGCGGCTAGTCTACGATAGTATTATGATTAATACTGCAGGTTGTTATGATAACAATTATTACTATACTAAGTCTTAATTATGTACATAATTATAGCATCTAGTAGATGAGACAGTAGGTCATTGAAAAGGCTAACAGCTTCCAAGGCTATAAGACGACTGTTGCCTAGACCGGTGATATTTTTAAAACTTACGTAATTTTTGATTGAAAACTAATTTCGATTAATGATTTTTTGATGACGCAATTATTACGTATACAATCATTTAAAGACTAGTATCTAATTAATGTTTCTTACCTTAATTTTCCCATCACTTTCTTTTACAATATCATCAGCTTGTTTCTTAGTAACAATCTTTTCAATAACACCATTTTCGTCGACGAGTACACCGCCATTTATAATTATCACGCTATCGGTAACAACACGACTACTTAAAAACAACTGACGTTCGGTCAACACCATTTTAGAACGCCGGTTTTTTGAATAAATAATTGATAAAAACAAATCGACGTCCGCTTCCAATGCTAAACAGTTCACAACTAACTATTGATCTAATGAATCTGCGCTTGCAGATAGTCGATTCTATTATCGTACAAACTTTGTAATATTGAAAACAACTGGTCAATGATAAGGTTTAAAGACACGTACCTACTATTTTTATACGTTTGTTATTACGATATTATTGTTAAGTTGATATTGTTTTTATGTTTAGGTACTGTAAGTAAGTAATAAAAATATCTTGTAGTCAACGTTTTTCAATGACGATTACACCGTGGACAAGAGAGGTAGGGAATCATATAGGCTAGCAAGCCTGGCTGAGGAAGGACCTCAGAAGACCACATCCAAATAACTACACACAGTAGTGTAGTGTGGGACGCAACATGTGTCGGCACCCTCGAGCCATCCCATCTTCCAAGCACAGCAGATTGTGCTGGTGCTGCTGCTGCATCCGCGGAAACCCTTAAGCGGCGCAAATAGCTCAGAAATCCTTAGTCCTAGAAAGCTGTTATTTAGCACTAATATACATATAAGTCATCAAAGCCGACAAAGTGGTAAAATAAAATCTTGAAAAATATTTTTTTAGGGAATCTCCTGTACATGTAAAGTGGGGATGTTTATTTTTTTTCTCAACTACCGCATGCATGGAGTTGGGTATCGTTAATAAGTCTTTTGAAAATATTGCAGGTTTGTTAAGACAGTTTTTTTGATTAAGAGACTCGTTTGTGAAATATTAGGCAAATTTTTGTTAGAGCCAAGTGACCCCTCCCTCCCTCTGCCGGCCAAATGGTGATATTTGGAAATGTGAAAAAAATCACGGTATAGTATACTACTCGCTCGCACAATGTAAGTGTTCTATCTATAGTTAGGCATGAGGTACACATATGGAAGGATTGAAACGAGACGATCTGCATGGGTCGTTAGGGCCAATATTGGATAATAGATCATACCCTCTAGACAAGTGGCATATGTGATAGTCTAATCGAAAAGTCAAAGAAAATAATGTATGGTATTTGACGTAAGTTTACGACATTATATCGTAAACTTACGTCAAATCCCATACATTTGCTTTTTTGACTTTTCGATTCGAATTCCGTTTATGCCACTTGTCTAGAGGGGCTGAGCCTCTAGACAAGTGGCATAAACGAATCGAAAAGTCAAAAAACTAAATGTATGGGATTTGACGTAAGGTTACGACATTATATCATAGACTTACGTCAAATCCCATACATTTGTTTTTATGACTTTTCGATTAGACTATCACATATGCCACTGGTCTAGAGGGACTTGACAGTTTATTTCATTGTTTAATATTTTTAATAACAGTAAATAGTCAGCAATTTCTCTACAGAGGTCTATGTAGTTATTGGAGTCATACAGAATTCTTTGGCGAAAGCATAGTATTTAGTAAAACCAAACGTTTCTGTATGCTTTCTATTCGGTCTATATATTTCTGATAGCACGGGTTCCATATTTGCGAAGCATAATTATAATCCCGTATTTTTTTCGTAAATAAAAAAACACGAATAGTGGAAACAAGTCGGTTTTTTTGTTATTTTCGTAGTCTATATTATATGTCAAACATGCCGTACCGTAAGATTCCAGAGGAATTTCTGACCACGTACGATAAGGTTGTGGAATGAGCTCCCTGCCGAGGTTTTCCCAAGAGAATATAGCATGGGGTTCTTTAAGAAAGCAGTTATAAGGTTTTTAAAGGGTCGGCAACGCGTGAGTGACACCCCTGGTGTTGCAAACATCCATAGGCCACGGTAACTGCTTACCATCAGGCGGGCCGTATGCTTGTTTGCCACCTTGGTAGTATAAAAAAAAATGTAGGAGTAGAAATACCAGAACATATTAAAATAATCAGTAAGTTAGGTTTAACCTACTGATTAATTTTTAATATGTTCAGGTATATTTTAACCTAACCAGGTTAGAAAGAACTGCGACCCTCGCACGCGTCAGAATCTAATATTATGGTAGGTACATACGAATAATAATTTTATACCTACCAAATTTAAAATTTAACATTTAATATAAAAAACCGCCGGGCGGAGTGACTCCCCTTCCCCGCGACCCTTTTAATGTGACTTATTTCAAGACTTTACCAAAATTGTTACTATTGTACTTATTATGTTTTGAGAAGTCATGAATGCTGACACCATAGATATCCTTTCTTAGCATAATTGGGAATGCAATATCGGAACCCTACATTGTGCGTGACCCGACATGCACTGGGCCGGTTTCTGAAATGAGTAATGTCATCCTAACCGAATTTCGGTCACGGCGGCCAATTTCAACGAAGATTAGCCTGTGTCTGCACAAACACAGGTGCACTCCCTATTCCTTCTCTCTCATAGTCCGGTGGGACGGTAATCCGAAACGACCAGAGAGAGATCAGGCGCAGGGCCAACGGCTTTAAGTGCTTTCCGAGGCACGGGAGTGTAAACACAACCAATTTCCAAACACTGGGCATCTATTGTGAATTTCTTGACAGAAAAGCCCAATATAAATTTTTGGCCCGACTCGGGAATCGAACCCGGGACCTCGTGATCAGCAGTCACACACATCGACCGTTGAGCCACCGAGGCAGGTAATGAAATGAGTAAGAATTGTACTTATGTATAGGAACACAGCTACACAACTATGTGTAGTTTTTGGCTGTGGTCTTCTGTGAGGTCTGCCCCAGTCGGGCTTTTTTTATGTTTTTACTACATAGTTTAAAGTTGTCAGTAACACGTCCTATTCGGAAACAAAATCTGCCGTATTCGCAACAGAGCTCAAGGCTTATCTAAAAAAATACTTCGTAAATATTCTTCTTGAAAAATATCGACTTTGTTATCAAACCATAAAGTCTGGAAGTGTCCGGTGACGGCAATAGATGCGTCCCCTATTACATGAGGGCTTACATAGCTGGTCAAAACGCACCTAACACCTCTGCCTAACTTCCTATCAAAAAAAAAAACATGATGCTAAATATATTTTTAACAAAAAAAAAACGACTTCAGTACGGCAAGTTGTAAAATTTTCAAATAACTTCAAACCCTTGTTTTAATACCTATGTTACTTGAACTTGCATGCAAACTCTTAAAATCTCACTTTTTCTCCCTTAAAGAAGGTTCTTTTTTATCTGATAATTTACAGCTAAAGTGCATCTCATGAGCATTCAAATAAGCCCAAACACGGCTAGATTACATTGTTTAATTATAAAGTTCCATTGCCTAGCTTACGGCTTCATCATCAGTTCAGTTCAAATGTGCCAGTTTTCATTTGCTACCAACATAATCGAACCTTATCTAATCGCCATTAGTAAAATATGTACTTATTATTGAGAAGTTCAAATGGTCATCTGTGGTCTTCTTCATCAGTTTTACTTTACCAAATTACACTTTCTGCATGCAAATGTTTCATTTGTTGTTGAAATTATTAATTAATATATAATATTAATAAATAATATAATATTAATAAATAAAATCATATAATATTAATTTATATTGAAATTGCTATATGTATGCCTATTACTTTTGAGGAGTTCCCTCAATTCCTCATGGATCCTATCATCAAAACTTTCTTTTGATGAAAATGGGACCAAACTGGAAGAATGTCCTCTTAGACAAAAAAAAATTTTCAAATCGGTCCATAAATGACTGAGTTCTGCGGTTACAAACGTAAAAAAAATACACGCAAATTGATAACCTCCTCCTTTTTGAAGTCGGTAAAAAATTCAAATTATCAATCAATAACAAAAAACAATGAAATATATCTATATAACCCCAACAGCATTCTTGGTAGTTGAGAGGAGACCCGTGATCGGCATTGGAAAACAATGGGTTGCTATTATAACATAAAAAATGGCAAATCATTATAATTTAAAATGATCATTAGGGATCAACATATAATTGCATTTCAAACAGTGAACTTATATAGAGTGTGGGCGCTGAGCATCTGAGGCCGAATGTTGACGGATCATACAATAAATGCCAACGGCCCGCCATGAACTTCGCCTTGAGATCGAACATGAAGCACGCGAGTAGGGATGCGCTTTGGATTCGATTTTGTAGATTGTAATCGATCGTAACAACTCGATGAAAATTTCATTTTTTTAACTACTTGGGTGGCAAACAAGCATACGGCCCATCTGATGGTAAGCAGTAACCGTAGCCTTTAGACGTTTGCAATACCAGAGGTATTTCTGCGTGTTGCCGACCCATTTATTTTTTTGTGTCTTTATCCCTGGGATAGGAAAACTTTTCTTTCAAAACGCATCCGTAGATGGACCAAAGACTAATGTTATGCCGCCCTCGATTCGCTTTGGTTTGTTTTATTTCATGCAAATATAACATGTATGTAATATAAGTTTGTTACTAACATGATGGAATTCCTTCCGAAATAAATTATTATTATACATATAAACCTTCCTCTTGAATCACTCTCAGTATAAACTTATTGCTAAAAAACTGCATGAAAATCCGTTGCGAACTTAGTTTAAAAGATCTTCTAAGCATACAGACAGCGGGAGTGACTTTGTTTTATACTATATAAAGATATAAAGCCGATAGCAAACGTCAATAATAAACAAGTAAACTGTAAAGTAATGACAATTTTTATTTGTAAGACTTTGTTTAATTAAACGCCCAATAATAACATACATACTCTACTACTACATCAAGATCCCAACCTTGTGTGCAAACAACAATTTTAAGACGAGGTTCCGATATTTGATCGCAGCCCGGATCGCATGTAATCAAATCGATTGGATCGATGTGCACGATCCGATGTTCGAAACGGTTGGATCGAATTGGCGCATCCCTACACGCGAGGTGGTCCTCAATTTACAAAGCCTGATGCGCACAAGCGTCCGGCAAACAGTAAACATATACCGGTTCCGTTTTCTTCTTCCAAAGGGCAAGATGATCCAGTTTCCATTGCAAGTATTATATTAAAATGCTCAGCTTTACCTAAAAATTAACACAACATAATAATTATTTTTACAAGCTTTTATTTAGCTTGCAATGTATGTTAGTTAGTTTGTATGTTAGGGTCAAATCTAGTAAGCTAGATTTGAAGCACTTCCCGGTTTTTGATGGAGCTGAAATTTGGTATACCAACGTAACTTCGATGACAATGCAATATTATGGTACCATGGAGCTGGTCTGATGAAGCGGCCGGAAGGTGGCCATAGGAACTCTTCAACGAAACAAGATAGCCACGCCGGGTTTTGGTTCGTAGGATTTATCTTGACAAGTACTATATTTTTAGATGGTTGTTTAGGACGTGATGATGGAGTCGGAAAGTGGCCATGGCAACTCTTTAACGAAACAAGATAGCCGTGTCGTATTTGGGTGTTTTGAATTTATATTGACGAGTACTATATTCCTTGGTAGGTGTTCAGGATGTGATGATGAAGTCGGAAGGTGACTATGGCAACTCTTCAACGAAACAAGACAGTCGCGTCGGGTTTGGGCTATTTTGGCATAAACACCCATAAATTACATAAATACACTATAAAAGCATGTATTTTTTTTTAAATTATAAACTTATCTTATTAATGAGCAAACCTTGTACATCGGTTGCCCGCCATCTTCACCTTGTCATCGGTTCACCTCGTTGGATTCCTGCTGATGTATTTTGGAGTACAATTACAATATAATACTGAAGAATTATAACGCTAAGTATATTACACCCAAAAAAATACCTCTATTAAGTAAAAGAAGATGTAGTGACAACGATAGAGGAACGAATGTCAAGATGCTGGACATGTAGAAAGATTGAATAGAGAAAGATGACTAAATGGGTATATAAGACTTTTGTGAATGGAAAGATTGGAAAGACGACGCCGAACGTCACGGAATAAAAACTGCGGTTCTCAAAGAAGTAGATGTCATGATCTTGGCAAATGGAAATTTATTAGCCTACCCCACTCAAAATAGATGTGAGAGTATATATACAATAAACACTTCCTGGGCAGCTAGGTCATCCGTTCAGGTCAAATTTGAAACAAGGGCATTGCCAATTTCAGGGTCCATTTAGTTAGTGTGTGTACAGTTAGGTGTTGTAGCGTTGGCGACGGTGTCGTGCCAGTAAACAATGCCAGTGACATTGGCGGCAAGAAAGGAAGAGACGCAACTTGCATAGTAATTATTGAAGAGCGCCAAGACACCACGTACGCGGTCACTGCGCATGCTGGTCATCACTGAGCTCTTTGCTACACAACCGTCTGAACTTTCCGACTAATGTGTCAATTCATCAATGAATTATATTTAATAGACTATCTCATACTTCTCTAAAAATGAAATTTTATAATATTAGACTCCTGATATACATGTGACTATAATATTCTACTGAATAAAAATACATTTCTTTATTATTTTAATTGCGAAGGTAACAAAAGGTTTAAGTTAGTAGACTATTGAGTTTTTTTTTTGGTGTGAAGTGTTGGAAGACTGTGGTGGAATGTGATTGAGTACGTGGGACAATTAGCGTCTCAGGAAAAAGTAAAAGGTAAGTTTAGCGTGTTGCTAATAGAAATGTTTGTCTCTTAAATTTTGATTGACTATCGACACACTTTAATAGCAAAGTTCGTTGATGTATTTTATAAAAATTTGATTAATGTAGGCGCTATATTCTATAATATGGTTCGCTGAAAATGTTTCTATATCCTAAAAGAGTAGGTATTTGAAAATAATAATAGCCCTTATTATAACTAACGAGGTAATGGGTTCAGAGTCTATATAGAATAAATCTTTGTAATAATGAGCACAGATTCTTTGTTTTGTGGTGTTCCTTTAATAATATTATAATATGTACTTATGTAGGTATATAGAAATATTACCTGGGCTACTAGATTTTAAATCTTTTTTTACATACTTGTATAGCTAACGTTCTTTTGCATCTATTAAAATGGACAACCACAGCCAAATAACTACACTTAGCGGTGTAGTCGTGTTCCTGTGCGTGAGTACAGGTTTCCAGCGTTCATTTAGGGATGCGTTTTGAAAGAAACTTTTCCTATTACAAGAAGACTCTATCTTAAAGCCCTGGTGTAACAAATATTGTTAGGCAACACGCAAGTAATAGTTACCTTAAATATTGCAAGCGTCCATAGGCTACAGTAACTGCTTAACATCAAGCGGGTCGTATGCTTGTCTGCCACCTAAGTAGTATAAAAAAACCTAGGGTTACCCATAACATGTATGATGCCCCTACCGTGCTCAGCAATACTTCCCATTAAATCTTATTATGGCCTACCTCACTTAGATTATTAGGTATTCCAACAAGTATATTTATATATATCTAACTATCTACGTATTATATAGCTTGATGAAATCAAGTCACGACAAACAGGATCCACAACTGGTTAATAAATTATATTTTTAGTTCGTAGCACCCAAAACATCGACGAACGAGATTATATTTTTAGTGGTTATATTGTCTTTTATGAACAGCCATTTTTTTTCTTTTATTTATTATATCGATTAGACGTGTTCAAGATTTATTATGTGGACTATTATTAATGTACAAAAATTATGTGAAATTAATAATACTACTTAATCATATTTTGGGATAGCACACACACGGTTGTCTGATACCAAGCTAGGCAGAGCCTGTGCTATGGCAACCAGACAACTTATTTTTTAACCCTTTATGTTACACTGTTGGGCAAAGGTCTCCCCCATGGTCTTCCACACCTCTCTATTCGATGCCAAATCTACCCAGGTCTCCGCAGAGTCGTCTAGCTCATCACGCCAGCGTGTTCGATGTCTATCCCGACCAGACAACTTTTATATTACAATACTCCCACTAGGCAACGAACCCTGTATTGGTCTCGGGAGACTTTACAAACATATCATTCACGAACACAAACCACACCAGACTTGAAAAAAATTATGAATCACACAAAGTTTTGTCACGTCTGGGATCGTACCCGCGACCTCCGGCTTAGCAGTCAGGGAATCAGGGTCACTAAACACTTGACCAATAAGCCAGCTTGACAGAAAAAGTAAAGTATGTTCCTTTAATAATTATATTAAAACCACTTTTATTTAGAAACATTATTAAGTTCGTGATAAAAAAAAAACTTGTTCCATATCTTTCAATGTACCTACATGTTAGGTATAGGTTGCAATCTTGTTTTTATGACTGTCCTATACATTTAACGGTCAACTCCGGTGTTTTACATCAAACGAGCTACCTCTGGGTAAACGAGAATAATAAAATATTCTTTATAAAGATAACAGATTTCATTGATGGCACAAAATAAATAAAAGTTAACTATTTAGATGAAAGATATACCTAGTTACAAATTCCTTTGAAGTCACTGCTTATTTTGACTTCTTAGCAATCTCAGGTTATAAACAACAAACTCAAAGCAAACATTTAGAAACATTATTAGCTATTTTAGCTTAGAAAATCCTTTCTTAACAAGCTGAATCCTTTCTTAACTGAATGCGCGCGTCTCACCAAAAAAGATGGGGTTTACTGACTGACTTGTCAACACAAAACAATTGAAGATAGCAACCTAAAATTGTGGACAGGTGTCCAATTTTACACAGGTGTCCAATTTTAGGTTTCTATCTTCAATTGTTTTCAACTTCAATTCAATTTCAATCTTCAATTGTTCACATTTTTGGTGAGACGCGCTCACACAGTAAAATTCTATTGTAAGTTTATGAAACGCATAGACTGTTAGCTAAAATACTAACAAACAATTACTTATTCGTTTTTATATAGATATTTGCCATCACGATATCATTTTATTTCTAAATTATCTTCTCCCATTATACTAATCAGAAAATATTTTATATTCACGAACCCAATTAATTTGTGAGCTATTTATTCGCTATCACAGTGCAATATTCAGAAGGTTTTTTTCTGCATTTGATTGTAGTCTGGTTCATAATTTTTCATTAAAAGATTATTTACTACAATTTATCGTTAATTAGATAAAGCTCTTTAAAATCCGACAATAATATAACAGTATTCTCAATTATTTTTAATTTCTTTTTTTTAACCAGTCTATACGGAAACTAGATAAATTATAAATAATTAAAATTTATAAATTAAAAAATAAAAATTAATCAGCGAATATCAACTAGAACTAGGTAGAGCTACACGCGTTGAAATCTTTTATATTAGTATAGCTGTTGCCCGCGGCTCCGTCTGAGAGGGTAGTGGTTATCACGATAAAAAGTAGCCTGTATGCTATTCTAGACTATAATCTATCTCTATGCCAAATGTCATCTAGATCCATTCTGTAGTTTTTTCGTGAAAGAGTAACAAACATCCATCTATACATCCTCACAAACTTTTACATTTATAATATTACTAATATTATAAATGTAATAGTTTATTTTGGATTATAATAATAATAATAAATCATTTTATTATCGCGTCGCATATACGCATAGATATATACCTTACAGACTAACCTGATACCTATATGATAGATATATTATGAAATACCAATTCAAATCCAATCACAGTTCACTTTTGGACAAGAGCTTCTCCAAGTACACAACACTATGCACGATCCTCGGTTTCGATAGAATTACGATGATATCAAAATATAACTAAAAATTGAGATACTTAAACCTTGAATTGTGCAACCATTTTGTTGTATATCTAGAGTAATCACAATATTTATCGACATATCAACTGAATTTGTATAACAAAATATTTTAACGGACATTAATGCGCTGATGATATTGAAATATCGGAATTTTCAAAGATTAGTAAACCTTTTTTTTTAATTGTTTTTTTTGTAAACCTAATAAACGCCATTATGAATAGGTAGATATCGTATTTTAACATTAAAAGATTGATGAATTGCTTTATAAAAAATATTATTCTAGCTATTTCAATCAAGAGTTATAATTGTTTTTGCAAAATTATGTTACTATATCAATTTTTTTTGGACTAGGTCCCGTACTAGCAAATAAGCACTGCGTCGCGGTGAACTTAACAAACATACAATTAATTTACAGAACAACCATTTGTGGTTCACATAAGTTTATGTCCCATGCTGGAATCGGAACCAATATACTGCGTGGCCAAACCAACCATGTAGTCTGAATCTTAGTTAAAATAATATAATTAATGTCTGAGATTTTTCTACTAGTGATCAGAAAGCTGGCTTATTTGGCATTGCTGCCATTCTTCTGGGCACGTTTTAAGTAGACAGCGATGCGGAGGAATTTTACGATGCCTATTGAAGTAGTCTTATTATGTAGGGCTGCTTTTATAATTTTTAATCGTGTAAATATAATTTTATTGTATTTGTATTTTTCACATAGCATGGTTACTCTGACGTTTGACATTTGAAGATAAATAACAATGAAAATGTTAACGATTAAATTAAAAACTATCGATTGAATACTCTAAGCTCTCGATCATTCATTAGCCGATTGGTTAGATTGATTGAATATTTTTTTCCTCTTCTTCGTAAAATGATAAACGTCACAGCGGGTATGCTATGTAAAATACACTATAGTTACTTTCGTTGTCTAATATTCCGATTATTTCTTCGCATTTGTACTTTTTCGTCTGTAAGTAGCTAGACTATGTCCCAAAACATGAATGATACTTGTACCAAACGTGGGTTGCGGTGCGAAGCTCGATGACACCGGGGTATTTAACACTAGGTGACGCGCGCGCCGCCCGCTCAGTCGCACCGAACCTGCGTCGCAAGCGCAGCCTCACAGACCACATAAGGGTAGTGATCTATTTACTATATTATCCCTATATTGGATAACATTAAACAGGTCAGTTATTAATATAATAAATTGTTTTTTTTTTCAAAACTAATTTACATCATTTTTCAATTAGAAATGGGCTAAATATATATTTTTTAATATAAATATTATTAAAATATATTTCTCTCCCTTCATAACTTTATGAACTGCTAGTTTTTACCAAAAAATATTTATTTCAATTTTATATATTTTATATAAAAAATACATATTTACAATACATTTATGTACATACATGGACTTAATGTTAATAAACAATATTTAATAGTCGACCTATAGTAATGCAGAAGAGATAGAGTCATTTCGCAACATATTATGGTGGGTAAAAAACTTATCTTAAAATATATTTGTTATTTTCAGGGAAAGTTGACAACTAGGAATAACAACCCCCGTCATGGGGCATAACTTTCCAGTATGGGTAAGTTTTTATATTATTTACTTTTTATTTTTACTAAAAATATTTTTTAATTAGACTTTCAATTACCTATAATTATATCTTTGAAGAATATCATCAAATCAACAACAATTAGTACAATAAATTGTACATAAAAAATGAGTTATAGTTATAATAAAATTAGGCTGTCAAGTGTGTGTGAGTGTAGAGTTAATCATGTGTGATATACATGATTAACTCTACACTGTAGTTAATTGGATAAGCTTTATGGTATTATTTACGAGCTTTTGACCGACTCACACAGATTTCGTTTAAAAAATATATACTTACGTACTAGCTAACGATAGCTAGTAGATAAAAAGTAGTCTATGTCCTTTCTAGGGGGTCCTAACTTACTCTGTAGGTACCAAATTATATTAACAAACATTCTCGCAAACTTTTCTTACATTATTACATAAAAAAACATCCTCTTTTTTCTAACATACTAACTTTTGCGCGTAGCTTCACCTGCGTTGATTTGTTTTTTTTTTTAAATAAATATAGCCTGTGTGCTATTCTAATTTATACGTTATAACATTGTAAATTTTCATCAAAATCCGTTCAGTAGTTCATGAAGAAGTAACAAACATCCATACATTCTCAAAACCTTTTGCGTTAATATTAAATAGGATTACGATGTGACAAAGTTGAATGACCTCCAGAATTTTAAAAATTATGTATGTGTGAAAGAATCTAAACAGTTTTAACCCAAAATTCAAATATTTGTCAGTTTTCCAAACACTGTAATGTATGCTGATTGTCCCAAAATAAACGTCAGTGAAATAAGTAAGTGTCTCCTTGGCTCATTAAATATGCGCGGCATGAATACCCAGTTATAAATGTATAAAGTGATATGAGAAAGTGGTATAATACGAGTACAAGGCAGTAGGGCACACGTGGTCAGGAGCAAGGTCGTAAACAGGGATGAAAATAAACCAAACAAAGCACTTAGCGTACAACCGGTATTATATATTGGTACTAAGTAATATCATTACACTTAGTGCACCGAGCGCTGTGAATCCGATTTCCATTTTTATATTTTTTTATATTACTAAGGAGGCAAACAAGCATACGGCCCGCCTGATGGTAAGCAGTTACCGTAGCCTATGGACGCATTGACCCACAGATAGTTGTTTTGAGCCTGGATGTACGTTCTGACCGTGTATTTTGTAAATTCGCCGTGATACAGGACATGTTATCTTTTGCGGGATTTCTAGTAATTTGAGTTAAAATTTCATGCATCTACATCCACAGCTTGAGCCTCTTTACGAAAATATCATCATCTCAACGCATAAACGTCCCACTGCTAGGCACGGGTCTCCTCCATACACATACGAAAATATGAATGAATATATTTATAAGTAAAAAAAATTAATTAGCCAACCAATTAGCGCTTCTTGTACTTAAAATATGAATTAGATATTGACCTTATCATTTTGAATATTATTTGAAGTATTCATAGCAGAATTTACTAAAATTAAATTAAATTTAATTAAAGCCGTGATGTTATGATATACTTAATATCATTATCGATTTCATCATCATCTCAGTTGAAAGAAGCCCACTGCTGAAAATATTGTCCCGAAGGTTCCACAGCGTTCGGTATTGAGACAACCTTGTCCATTGGTTGCCCGCAACCTTTATATCAATTAGTCGAAATATATTATCTGGGTCGGTGTACTCTTAAACAATATCTATTGATGTTTGGTTAACTTGTCTGAAAGCCATTTTTGACTAGATAGCGGTACATTATGTTACACCAAGATGTATAAGTACTTGTGGTTTCATCAAAACAAGGTTTTCTTTTTTTATACTACTTGGATGGCAACCAAGCAAACGGCCCCCTTGATGTGAAGTAGTTACCGTAGCCTATGGATGTTTGCCATAGCAAAAATATTAGCGCTTTAAGATGGAATATCCCTGAAATAAGAAAACGCATCCCTAAATAAGTGCTGATAACCTATACTCACACACAGGAACACAACTACACTGGTGTGTGTAATTATTTAGCTGCGTGGTCTTCTGTTAAGTTGAGGTCCTTCCTCAGTCAGGCTTGCTCGATAGTTGGTGCCCTATCTCTCTTAAAACATCAATTCTTAAAGTAGACGAGCGCGACGCCCCGAAACCGATTTTCGGTAATGGTGGGTAAGACATGTTTTAGTGCACATAGTGTAAGAGTGAAGGAATAGACAATGCGGCAATACAACAGGAAATAAATTAGGTTGAAGACGATGTAGGATCAATACAATAACGCATAGTCGTGGTATTGCAGGCGGGCCGCAGGGGTATTCCGTAAGAGCAAAAACTGAGCCACCGCAAAAACCTAGCAAAATCTGGCTGTCAGATTGAAAATCGGTATTCCGTAAGAGCCCTTTTTGACGTTTAGTCAATAGATTGTGCCGTCACCGAGCAATCACAACTGATAGTTTGCCATCGCTGTTTCTTAAAGAATCAGCCGGCCGTATGCTTCATTGCCACCATGGCAGTATAATAAACCATAGGAGCCATATACGCATGTGTTAATTACAAATTCTTCCGGAAGGATTTGTTAAATGTTCCGTTAACTTAGGTATAAGGCTGATTTTACAATGACGCTTACCGTCTACGCGAGTATTAAAAGCTGTCGCAATAAGCGGCGGCACCGAATTGCACTCCATTTTACTATGTGACGATACAAGACACTCAAAATTCGTGGCCTACGAGGCTTACTAACCGCGCTCGCGAAAGCGGCACTGTAAAAGCAGCCTTAGTTCGAAACCGCAGCAGCAGTTCTAAAACACGAAAATAAGCTCAGTCAATAAGAAATATACTATTGACAAAGCTCGTGTAGCTGTGGTTTAACAATACATAAAACCACAGAAATAGATCAAATAATGACTAATTTTCAAGCTAAGTTTGTACAAGTGACATGACATCGTTTGATATATTCGTGAGTCACTTGACCGGTGAATTTATGCATTGTTTACTTGCAATTAGTTAGTCACATACCTACTTAGTACTCTCTCAATATTAAATTATTTATTCAAATATGTAAAAAACTAATTATAACATAGGTTTCTCACCTTTTCTATCGAATAAGTAATAGGCAAACAAAAAAAAGCGGTGCTCAGACGGTGGCAGTACCAATGTAAACTTCATTTTGAGAGATATAATATATGCACTAACCATCTGCCTAAATGGTGAATAAAAACATCGCATCGCTGGAAACAGAACTCCTACTCTGTCAAGAGACCTAAGAGGGTTTAACCCAGGTTTGTGGATCAGAAATAGACATGCCTTTAGAATTTATTTTAATCTTCTTATCGTTTGCTTAGTGGAGTCATAATGTATACCTATTTACGATAGAATTTTTAAACATTTAACATAAATATAAATGCAATTTGTAAACCTAAGAAAAATACCTGAAGTCAGTTTGCAAGTACCTATAAACTTGAATTGTTTGCATTAACGAGTTGCTATGCGTCGCAACCTAAATTAAGGCCATGTAAAACAGGCCAGAATTAGATGGTATAAAGAAAACATAAACATTGTAAAGGCAGTCTGATCAACTACAAATAGGTTCAATATAAAAAATATTACCATTTTATAAACATGGCAATATAATATAGATGTAAGCAGCTCACGCGCAGGGACAACCACGCGTGCGTCGCTCCTTCGGCCTTCATAAGTATTCAATGTCATTTCGTATTAATTTTCTAGTTTCCTAGATACTTTACAGCAAGTACCTACAATACTGGTTATAAATAAAAAAAATATTAACTAATTAAATGAAGGGACAAAAATCAATGCTGTTATTTAAGTGCAGTTAAAATAGAAGTATTTGTAACCAGTAATAGTTATTGTTTATATTGTTACCTATCTCTTATTTCCCACCTTATAGCAAAAACATAGAAGTACTTCAACAATTTGATTTTGTTTTGCCTTCTTTTCGTAATAAGGGACAGGCACTACCCCTATAAATTCTTATTCTGATTGTAGGTACAATGTTTAATTAAAATTCTAAAAACAACCTAAAGGTCAGACAAATTAGAGGTCAATTTATTCAATCTTGTCCTTTATATCCAATTTACTGTCCATCTATTTATAAGTAAGTTTTTATTCAAATATAAACATTAACAAGATCGATAGGTACTGCAAAAAACGATGGAATTAAATAGAGCAGGTAACATTGCTATCAGATTATTATTTTGTACTCGTATTTGACAAGGGCAAACATGATTTGCATCCAATTTTAATGCACTTCTTGGCCATAAAAGTAATGAGTGGCACATTTAAATCTGGCAACAAGACAGTTGATGGGATTAGTAGGTTATCATTATGTTAAATATCACGACCAAAAACATATAAAAAATAAAGAAATAAAAGCTCGAGTCCTAATCGCCGGCGAAATGTCACGCGAAAACACATTGGACTGGTTGGGATGATGACGATGACCCCGCAGGCAGTCGCACGGCTACCTGCCTCTGATGCCTGTATGCAAATTATGTTATTTTCCGAACGACTCGTGTCAATGTACTAGAAATCGTTTAATAGTAATTTATTAGATCGACTTCCCCACACCCAAATACATGACAAAGGCATTAGATAATCTGGTATTTCAATAGCTATATTTGACAGTTAAAAATCTTACTATTTTATAAAAAAAAATGCTAGGCTTTTTTATATATTACGTGTCATATATTGCAATATTGTAGGTAGCTGAGCAACCGAGCCACATTTGGCATTTGTTTTTTTTTTCGAATAATATAAATAAACCTAATTAATCTAAATACAAAATTTGATCCAAATCGTTAAAACCGTTTCTTTTCTGACTTTTGATACAATAATTGCTTGTTTAATGTTATTAGATAAAGTCATCTTAATAAATTTAATTTAAAGATTTCAGGCAATTAAATCCCTTAGGGGTTAAATATCTAAAGCCACCAATGATATGCGTCTTTATAATTGTTTCGATGTTGTTTATACCTACGAAAAAATATCATTGACAATGTCATGGGCACAAATATAAACGTCCTAAATTCGACTCTCATAACTAACAAAATTATTTTATTGTTTGAGATTCAATTACTAACCCACAATATTACGATTCATTAGCAAAAATATTATTAAATACAAATATAATCCCCATTAAATAATAAGCAACATAATATTTATGTAGGTACCTTATTATGCTAAGTAGCTGTCCTTTCAGGCGATAAAAGGTTTTACTGACATTTGTTTACACTTAATGTTAGTATTATTAACACGATTCCTTTTTCAAATTAGCATAATTTAGTTCTAAAATGACAAATGATACACTGGTTTCAATAAAACTTTTTTTTATGTAAGACTACATTTATCAAACAAGAATAACGGTGTTTTTTTTTTAATCAAACAGCGATATTAACTACATCAAAATTTATATATATGTATAGAAATAAATCTCGGCCATTGACACTTTAACCAGAATATACTTAAAATGAGAATAAATACAAACTTTGGTGGACCAGTCTCAAGTATTGATCTTGACTCTGTCAAGTTATGTAAATTACGCAAAGACGAAGTGCGATACTTGATCGATAGGTCACTGACCTCAACCGCCTACACTTAACATTTTCAGTGCCGGCGCCGAACGTAGAAAAACCAAACAAATCTTTATTAATGGTTCCTTTGTAGTTTCTCAATTGATTTACTTATACCATAGACGTTACTAGAGCAATTTTTTATTCGTACTTTTTCTAAGTAATCGTCTCCCTAACGGTTTATACCACAGGCTTTATTTAAATGTCCTCTAGTAATTGATACCTATTTGCATTGTTATAGATGTACACATAGCTTTTTTTGAGGTCGACAGCCTCCGAGCTATCTGCTCCGTGAATTTAATGCAAAACACGACACCTGGTTCTCGTCAAGAATAAAAATTAACAAATCTTTGTCAAAATGGTCAATTTTATGGTTTATGTATTTGTTTTATGTGCCAATTTTAATAATTTATTATTATTAGCGTACACGTTTTTTTTGTTTAAAAATCCTTATAATTTAATAAACGACAAAGTTTGTAAAGATGTATGTTCGAACACAAAAACTACTAGACAGAATTTGATTAAATTTTACGAAGTTAAAGCTAAGAAATAAATAAAATACATCATAATTCAATGCACAAAATACCCAAATGACCCGCCGAAAAGACAGCCCGTCACAAGATAGATCAGGATAGTACATCTATAGGCTATGGCTGGTAGACTTGCCATTCACAACTGGCGACGGGGCGACGTGTTGCGGGTTCGATCCCACGCAGGAAAAAAATATCTGAAATGGCATCGAACCAGCTTCGCAGTCAGGGTCTCTAATTGTCTAGCTATTAAACCAACAGGACAGCCAATCGTATTAATTATTATTATTATCAAGCGTGAATCATGTTTTTTTTTGTTTACAGTGCGCAATAGCGTTAGCGCTATGCGCGTACGCACTGGCGTCCCCTCGCGTCACAACGTTCACAAGAAATGTCGTCGAAACGATACCCAACCACGAGCCACTAGCTGCACCGATACGTGCCTCAGTTGAAAGCATTCCGTTAAGGTAATACATGAAAGAACGAATAAAAAAAATATTATTATAAGTACTTAGGTTTTTACACTGATACCACATAAACTGGGTTTAAGCACAATTGGTCCAATGTCCAATTTAAGAAAGGTTTGGCACCATCATAACGAACAAGCTTGACTGAGGAAGGACCTCCAACATACTGAAGATCACAGCCAAATAACTACACACAGCGATGTAGTTGTCTTCCTGTGTGTAAGTACAGGTCTCTAGCGCTCAATTAGGGATGCGTTTGAGAGAAAAGTTTTGCCAATGATGTAAAAAAATGGGTAGGTAACACGCAAGTGATACCTCCGGTATTACACGCGTCCATAGGCTACGGTAACTGCTTAACATAAGGCGAGCCGTATGCTTGTTTGCCACCCGAGTATAAAAAAATTTCAAAAAGATGTCCAATTCGCAGTGTGAATTTGACCAACTGCAAATTGGATATATTTGAAAACTTAACGTTTCAACAATCATCGTTACATCAAAGTACAGTTTAAAATTACAAACATATTTTTGTATATCAATACCAATATACAAAAATTTGCTACAGTGATAAACTGTATGTATCTACACACCCGTCTAAAAACAGACAGATTAATAAAGGCTAATAGTCTGAGAGTTGATATATACTTTGATGCATTTTATGCATCTGTCAGTATATATTCAGAAACGTTTTATTACGTTTTTAAAGACAGCGTAAAAGAATAACTATATCTACTAAATCAAGGTAATATGTACACTTATAAGACTTATTGTTATTACCTGGTAAATCTTAAGATTTATATAGTTCGGCTTTTACAGGAATAAATCCAGATCAATTTATTTTTATGGTATGCTTTACAGGAGCGTTCGTGATGAAGGAGATGAAAGATTACCTCTTAGAGATGCTGTAGAAAAACGACCGATAGGTCTGAAAGAGCCCGGAAACTCAATAAGATTAGTCGAGGTAAATGTAACCTTAAATATAACTTCATTTATCATGAATCATTCATATTATGTGGGTAGTACCTGAATTCCAGATTAATCTAATACGTGCAACTACTTACATAAATCGAAGAATCTTTTTAGTATTATTGTTTTGCACTACTTTGCCCTTTTTAATATTGTTTTGCACACATTCTTTTATTTTTAGTCGTCAGTCGTACACGCGTCTTTTTATGTTTATTCATTCATAGCTTGAAAATATAAAATAATATTGCCTCCTTGCACACGAAAAATGTTCTATAGATAACCAGGCAGGCAGTTTGAGGCTGCATGTCTGTCTATTGCCTGAAAATGTTAACTTATCTCTCAGGCTTGATGCTGACTTACTATTTTTTTTACTGCAAAAATGCAACATATTTTGATCATGATTTGTTTTTGCTTTTATTTTAGGACGCAGAAGACATAGGAGATATTGACGAATACAAAAAATACTACGGCGCTGCCAATCACCTAAACAAGTAAGTATATAATATTATGTAAATCTATTAATACGTGAAGCGAGAACTTGAGGTTCCTTTGTTAAGGATTTACGCGCACGGAAGACTGTGAGATTTGGCATATTCACGATTAAAGTTTTTATTAATAGGAGGAAGGAGTAAGCTGAAATTTATACCCATGTAATTTATGAGCTATAAATACTCCCATAAAAAAAATATCATTTTGGCAGTATGATATTTAACACTTTCGCGGACAGTAACGTAGACACAATAGATGTTTTATTGTCATGATGTCTATAGGCGTTCACTGTTCTTCAAAGTGTTAAATTCATACTGCCAAAGTCAAACAAACGACATATTTTGTAAAGGCGAGCAGCTGACGTAACTAATAAAACACAATTTAAAAAATTATACGCGTATGCAATGACATTAAAGAGTAAGACATACTATTTTACCATCACTTTGAACATCAAGCGACCTCTAGCATAGTGATTTTTTTTTTGTTATAGGTACATAGTACCTACATAAATATATATCTTATATGTACCTATATAACTAAATCAACTATGTTTTTTTCAGCAGCACCCGCAACGATGAAAGACTGCAGCAGGGAAATGCGAACTTACATGGTATGCACTTACAGTATAATGATGAATTATGCATTTAGTTTTGTGTTTTCAACCTTTGTCCGTACTTGGACATTCGGTTCCCAACATGGTTTCGGCTCATAGTATGTTCAAAAATTGTAAATATATCAATAAACTCTTTCATAATAAAGAAGTGTTTCATAATTTCAGATATTCATGTGCCCGACATACGCAATATTCATTGTTCAAAATTATTTTATCAATCTGGGTTATATTTTTTTTTTTTGAAAATCTGCAAATACACTTAAACAGGAAAATCTTATTTAAATAAACAATTTGATCTAAATCGTTACAGCCATTTCCAAATTTATTACTTTTTAACTTTTGACACATTTTTACCAATAATAATAATATATAATATTATGTTTATTCCTCAGTGTTTAACTATTATATTTAATACGATTTTGTTTATAGAAATGGAACAGCCAGTGGGTGATCCTTCAGCTCGTCGGCTCGTGGTATGCTACCTGCAATCCTGGGCAGCATACAGAGCACCTCCTTTAGCGTTTACAGCTGCACTCGTGCCGTCGTCATGCACACATCTTCACTACGCGTTTGCTACTATGCATCCGCATACATACTCTGTCATACCCACCAATGAGGATTTTGACCTTGTAAAAGGTAAGCTAACATTTTTTTAAAGTGACTTATTCTTTAGGCGCGTTGAGCACTTTTTGGGTGAACAAAAAGCGTAAAACTCGCGTCATCGTCAACGCACGCTACCCATGAGCTGTATGTATACTGTTGTACAACAAGTTACTTAGTTTTCAGTTCTATCGGCAGTCTCAAAAGCCTGCCCCGCATGTTCTTTTTTCTTGATTAAGGAACAGTCATTTAACCCAAGCAGTCATTATTGTTATGTACTTATCACATATGATTCATCGGACAGAGGCCCTGTTAAAATACTATGCTTACTCATGGACTATTTTAATCTGAAGCCAGACCTATAGTTTCCTTAATAGATATTGTTCTAAGTAGTAATAATACATAAATATTAATCTAATGTTCAGGCAGAGGTCAGGTTAAGATTTCGACGAGCATGTAGAATAATATGAGCTATATAATATAATATAATATGGCGCTACGATAGCTGCTTACCATCAAACGAGTTGTAGATATGCTTATATGGCACAAACAACAAAAAACCGCCATCTTTTGGAAGATCGCAATGTATAATACCTAAAGAACTATATAAAAAGACAAATTTATCGGCAGTAATGTTGTTCTCTAAACCTGCTTCATCGTGACAAATAGAGATAAAAATAGAACATCGTCATTGGAAAAGCTAAACTGCTAAAACGCCAAAATGATATTTAATTTAATAACTTTAGACTTCATTTCTCAAAAGCACCATCTTGGCGCTTCAGCATTTTCGCTTTCATCAACCAGTCAACTGCCGGCAAACCAGATTATAATAGAAATACCATTATTACCTGGCCGGCGCCGGCGGTATACTTAGTACTGTAAGACCACACAACGATATAGTCTTTCAACGGTGACCTCTAAAATGTAAATCAACTATTGTATATAGTGCATGGCGCTGGGTTGCACATTTAAGTATGATGGGAGGTAGGATACCATGCAAGCGAGCAAGCCCGAGAGGGGAAGGACTACTGCCTTACAGTAGACCACAGCCAAATAATTACAAACAGTAATTGTGTTCCTGTGCGTTAGTACAGGTCTCCGGTGGCTTCAGTCGTTTAGAGATGCGTTAATATAGAAACGTTTTCCTATGCCAGCGATACCCTATAACTAAACCCAGTGCATGGGATGCCCCAGGCACTGCAGGCGCCCATAAGCTACAGTAACCGCTAACCATCAGACGCGGGTCTATGCTTGTTTGCCACCTAAGCAGTACAAAAAAAAACCTATCCCAATGCAATAACTCGTCATTTATGTGGCTCAATGAAAACCATAACAATATCCACAATCTTAAATAAACAACCATTCATACCCTAAATTTAATCTAACAGGTGGGTATCGTATTGCAACCGGCTTGAAGCGTCGGATCCCCGGTCTCAAGATAATGATCAGCGTGGGCGGTGAGGGTACAGAGCGACTGTTCAGCGAGATGGTACAAGAGAATATAAGACGTAGTATGTTCATTGAAAGCGCACTCAGCTTCATGAGGGAACATGACTTTGATGGTCTGGATCTTCATTGGGTTTATCCAGGTAACTATGAAATACTTATTTAATTACCCATGTTACACGACTCCACTAACTATTTACTGCCTCGTTGGTAAAGTGGTTATTGAGTGAGACTACTTACTGATCATGAGGTATTTAATTCGATTCCTGGGTCAAGCCAAAAAAATATTAGATGCGTTTGGAAATTTTAGTTTCCGTATGTTATGTGGCTAATCTCCGTCGAGATTACCCGCCCCACTGGAATTCGCTTAGAAAAGCATTATTATTGTATCGTGTTTTGTTTAATAATTTCCAGGTGAAAAGGACGAAAAAGAAAAAGAGCTGTTAACATCTTTACTTTATGAAATGCGGGAGAAATTCTCATCTTATGGATTCCTTCTTTCTACTGTTCTACCTCCGTTCAGGTATGATACACCATTGACTTACAAAAATTAAGGTAGATAGTATATCTACTTCCATAACATTCGGCACTTTTTTTATACTGCTTGGGTGACAAACAAGCATACGGCCTGCTTGCAGTTACCGCAGCTTATGAACGCTTGCAATACCATAGATATTACTTGCGTGTTGCCAATGCAATTTTTTGAACACCAGGGCTTTAAGATGGAATATCCTTGGGATAGGAAAACATTTCTTTCAAAATGCATTCCTAACAGCCCGGCCACGAACATGCAGCGGCGAGTGGTGATAACAAAATCTGTACTATAACGTTCTATGATGCCACCAGGCGTCGCACACGGCATCGCGTGGTATTAGTACATTTGTTGCGGCCGCCGCTCACCGCTGCCGCTGCCACGCAAAGTCGTGACCGGCCGTGAGCGAATCTAGACTATATGTCAAAACTCAAAACAAAATGCATCGTCATTTTCAGTTACTCCGAGTGATTCATATAGTGTTATTGATAACCAGCCAGCTTTTCCAATTAGCTTAGTTTGTAAGTGCCGTTTTCCGACCGGACATAACCTTGTCGGTTAGTAATCTACTGTTTTACATTATCAGTTTTATTAATCCTATCCTTCCTACTAAAATGCAACAGCGTGGGATAATGTGAAACGAATATGCATAAAAACTTTGAATGTTTGTTGCTTAATTCAAAAACTATTATTTACACTAATATTTGCATCACCCTGTAGGTTGACTGGTAGAAAATGCCTCTGGCATTAAGTCCGCCTTTATACGCTTGCTATATATTGATTTATATATTAAGTTTGAATAACCGTATGACATAATATATTATTGTAAAGTTTTGTATGTACCTGGCATTATTAGATAATCTACAAATTTATATTTTTAATGTCAATAATAATAAAAATATCAGGTATTTACAAACAATTAAATGAAAGATACTAGAATCTAAAATACAGGCTTGGCCTAGTTTTAATGCTAGTGCTCATTTAAAAACAATTAAGTACAAAAAATAATAATATTATATATAAATCAGACTTGCATATTAGTGATTTCGATTTTAAAAACTACAAAGTATCTTATCGATACATGATATGTCTATATATAAAAAATCTATCAGTTATATACTTAATAACAAAGATCTGTATTTTATTTTCATAATTTAAGGACAAAACTAAATAAATGTCCAATTGAAGGTGTTAAAATTCAACCTAATTCAAAAATACTTTAATATATTGCACTGCTACACTACTAATTGCTACAATACACGCGCGGGCAAAGCCACAGGCTGAAATTAGTAAGTAAAATTAAATGAACGCTTCTTCCAGGTATCAAATAGAAGACGGTTATGACCTGAGTGCTGTCAGTGGAGCGACGGATTACACTATCTTGCAGGCCTGGGACATGACACATGCCAAACGTGACGATCCTCCCACTAGAGCTGTACAACACAGCGCTCTACATAAAGACCCTGGAGCGTCTTCTCGAGACCAACGCTATGATAATATCGTAAGTATAAAAAAAACTTGGAATCTTTGTTTATAAGAAGGCATTTTTTATACTACTAGGGTAGCAAACAAGCGAAGTCAAGCAAACGAGTCTGCAGGTATGTTCATTTGTTTGCCTAAGGGAAATGGGTAGGTTATATAATTTAAAAATAGCGGCAGGCTTTTTAAAAGAGTATAATTTTATCATTCGAAACGCCATTTTCAGCACAAAAAATAATATAATTTTTTTTTTCCGCAGCTTATTATTAAATATCCAATTATTACCATGGCAATGAGCTACATGCTTAAATTGAAAAAGTTTTATTTTATATTCGATAAAATATTTGCTTTTGACAAAAACAAAGAAACTTAGAAACAAACACATACGGTGCAATCACGGTAATAGGGTAGTTATTTATCATATAACTGTTCACAGGAATTTATGGTTAAATTCATTCTTCGCCATGGAATGAACGCCGAGAAGTTAGTACTTGGAATACCGTTATTCGGCCGCAGCTACACTCTTGCACCGTCAACACTGCCAGCCCCGGGCGCCTCCATCAGTGGGTGGGGTGACGAAGGATCTTACACACAGACTAAAGGGCTATTGGCATTCTTTGAGGTAAGTTTGTTAATATTCATGTTTATAATCATCTATTTCTGGTAATTTTAATAGCTACTTGGTACAGTAGGAAGTAGACTCGCTACAACAGCTAGCGAATAATAATAGAATAATCATCCCCAGGGATGATTATTCTCAAAATCCTGGTGTAATTTTTTTATATTTTATATGATAAAAAACTGTTTTCTATTCCAGAATAGAAAACAGATTTTTTTAAAAGCATCCCTAAATGAGCGCTGGAGACCTTGCACCTTGCTCGCTGAGTATGCCTCTCTCATGTACCTAAGCATGAGTAGATAGGTATACAACTCAATATTAATTTTATCTAGGTAGTTCATAACTGATGACTGATTGACAATGATGTAGGACTGATTTTATAATTTGTTCTTTAGATCTGTATGGCAGAACGTGAAGGTAGAGGAGTTAGCGGAGCAGACTCAGCTGGTAACACCTACGCTGTGTTCGACAATCAATGGATCACTTATGATACACCAAGCACTGTGTTTGAAAAGGTAAATTTATAGATAAAAAAATATAGGAACACATTATTCCACTGCTGGGCACGCTGCTTTGCCTCTATCAAGAAAGCAGAGTAGGTTAAGGCTTTAATTCACACATGCTGGCTCAATACTGTCTTTAGAATTTCTTTAGACATGTAGGTTTCCCCACGTTGTTTACAGTCACCGTTAGTGAATAATAAATCATTTGATTTAAGTAAATGCGCACAAAGTGAAATTTGCATTGGTTCTACCCTACATAGCCTCTAGACAAGTGGCATAAGCGATAGTCGAATGGAAAAGTCAAAAAAGAAAATGTATGGGATTTAACGTAAGTTTACGACATTAAATCGTAGACTCACGTCAAATTCCATACATTTTATTTTTTGACTTTTCGTTTCGACTATTGCTTATGCCACTTGTCTAGAGGGGCAGGTCGGGATCGAACTCATACCTAATACATATACATATGTAGCACTTCATAGATTTAAAATAAGAAGTAAAAAATATGTTGTACATTAAATAAGAACTTTGGCATAAAAGGTTATCAACTTTCATGTTTTGTACACACATATATGTTCTTATAGAACAGACAAAGGGTCTTTCACCGAGTAATATTTTTAAGGGTTTTATATATTTTGTTACCCGACGTTTTGGTCGAAATGCACCGGCCGTTGTCAACCGTGTGTCAGCTCGTGAACACGGACGCTTGGGTAACAAAAAGTATGAAAATCTTCAAAGCTTAGTCATAATACTATATTAATTTAATTGTGTTTATACAGATGAAGTTTGTAATAACCGAGGGATTGGCTGGAGCAGCAGCGTGGTCGATAGACATGGATGATTTCCGTGGACTATGTGGTCCACCCTTCCCAATACTTAATACTATTTCAACTACATTGAACGGTAATTTATTTATTAGTATATATTTATGCTTTTCAGTACTGTACATACAAGGTATTGAGATTCTCCATCTCACTACTATTACAGCTACTTCAAAACGGGTTTAAAATTCTGTTGGTTAAAAAGATATTGCCATTTTGTTTAAATATCCAGTTTTCTTATTGACTACACTTTTTATTTATTATTCTGGAAATAACTGCGTATTGAGGCATTTCTGACAAAATTATAGTATTTTTGGGAGAGTACATTTAATGGAATTATTCCGTTATTCTTATTGACTTGACCGTCAATAGAGATTAGTAGAATTTTTAGCTACATATCTTTGAAGCAGAGACTGTACAATTACGTCCTTATAGCGGTTTATTTTCGTTCTTAATTGAAAATTTTATGACAACCACAAAAGCTAGATATAGTTAGTTATGTTAGATAATGTTGACATCTTACTAATTTCAAATTAAAACCGTCATAGTCACAACTCCTTTTCTGATTTCGTTTTACCCTTATTTCTTTTGTCTTGATAAAGTACTCAAATGATTTAAACAAGTAATTGCTATACTACTTTCTACAGGAGAAGCATTACATACGGATCAATCATCATTGAAGATAGGGGCTTGTGATTCTGACAACGCATACTTGGCATCCGATGAAGAATCGTGTGCACACTTCCATTTCTGCACTGGTGGCATTAATTACAGAATGATCTGTGAAGATGAACGTCTGTATGATCCTTCTACCGGATTCTGTGGGTAAGTACCGAAGTTATAATTATCATTAAATTTTGTATCCGATACGAAAAAATCTTTCGTACATAAGTTAAGTTGTCTCTCTGACTCGGTTAGTCTTAGTAATGGTTTGTAAATGGTATCCAAAGAAACTTCATTGAATCTAAATAGAAATCGGAGATATACGTTTTTCAAAACTATATTTAAGTACTTACATTTTTGGTTATTTTCAACAGTCATCAAGATGTAGCAAAATGTATGCCTGGTCAAAGTCTTAGGATCAGCGTTGAGGATGCAGCTCGTTTTCTGTCGCAAGCTTATGAAAACGATTTCGAAGTAAGTTATTTTCTTGATCTACTTTTAAATATAATACAGAGAAAAGTTACTTTGACTTCCCTAATTCATTTCTTTTATAATTTACAGTGGAATGATCCAATGAAGGATATGATGTCAAGTAAAGATCCAGAACGATTTATTGCCGAGTTGGATACCAAAAAAAGTAAGATTTTCTTTTTTACTGGGGATGTTACCATTGACATGACCATGATAGTAATCTATATTCTATCCTAAGTAGTTAGAAATTATATCAATGACCAATTGAGTTGGCATTTTAAGAATTTCAAATTCGAAAATAAATAGCTATTATGGCCATCAAGGTACAGTCCTAGGATGACAATATAACTCAAGATTGTTGTTTTTCTACTTCATTATAATGTTTACAGCCAAACAAAGCGACAAGCTAGTTGTATGCTACATGACAAGCTGGGCATTCTACCGTCGTGGTGACGGGAAATTTGTACCAGAGAATGTGGATACCAGGCTCTGTACTCACGTCGTCTACGCTTATGCCTCTCTCTCCCCTGATGATCTCATTGCTAAGGAGTTCGATCCTTGGGCTGATATAACCAATAGTAAGTATTGCGACTATATCATACCTAAATCAGAAGCCTTCATTTTCGTCAGCTTTATTAAGTAAATAATACGTTATATAAGTTTCGCAACGTAAGACTACAATGATATCATGCATATAGACCTAAAACCTCAAATATTTACTATGATAAATTTTTACATATCCATTTAAAATCAAAATGACTATGTCCGTGACGTGTGATTACTTTGGTTAAATGATTCAAATTTCTGCATGTGAATTTTTTATATTATTTTAGCAAATGTTTAAACAATCTTTTTCAGATCTTTATGAAAGAGTGACATCACTCAGAGACGTCAAAGTTCTCCTAGGTTTGGGAGGATGGACAGATTCTGCAGGTGACAAATACTCTCGTCTAATTTCGTCGGACGCAACTCGAAGAAAATTCATAGAAAAGCTGATTCCTTTCCTACGTATGCACAACTTCAAGGGGCTTCATTTAGATTGGAATTATCCAGTTTGTTGGCAGAGCAACTGTAAAAAGGGCGCTGTTTCTGACAAAGCAAATTATGCAAAATTCGTACAGGTACAAATACATTTTTGAATTTAAATTTTGCAATTCTCTTTCCATCTCTGGTTATATCGATGGGTAAAACAATGAACAAAACACAGTACAAAAGGATAATTTTAATACCAAGGAATCTCTCAACGATTGATTGAAACTTGCCTTTCAAAATTTGTATTCTATTATATGTGCTTAAGTAGGTACCTCTATTCTACTTATATACGTTTAATATTCTTAAAGGCATACAGCAAACATACATAATGGAACGTCGTATAAAAGTCACCAATGGAAACCGATATGGCGTCAAGAGTATTTTGAAGTAACATCTTGAAATAATGGGTTATTTTTTTAGGAATTATCCAAAGCATTACATGGAGCAAGCATGGAACTTGGTGTAGCCATCTCTGGGTACAAAGAAGTAATTGAAAGTGGTTACGATTTACCGGTAATATCAAAAGCGGCGGATTTCCTTAGCACAATGACGTATGACTATCACGGTGGTTGGGAGAGGACTACTGGACACCACACGCCTTTGGTTCCTACAGCTAAGGATTCACTGGCTTATTATTCGATCGTGAGTATCTATTCTATTTTTCTAGAAAATCTACTTTTAGCTTCCTTAAGTAGTAAAGTAGTCATTGTCCTTAAGAATTTATCTTAAGGACAATGACTACTTTTCGATTTGAAGTTTAGAATATTGTTGCTTAGAAAATATTCTGAGTTTTGCTTTCCATTTTTTTAACATTTAAATTTTATTTCAATTAAACCTGCATTTGAATCATAATAAGATAAGAGAAACCAAAAATTGGAAAATAAACTCGAACCATTATTGCGTTTCAGGAATACGCCATCAAAGCTATTATAAGTGGTGGTGCGGATCCCAAGAAATTACTCCTTGGCTTGTCATTCTACGGTCAATCATATAGGCTGGCTGATGCTGGTGGAACTAAAACCCCTGGATCCGCCGCAGCAGGTCCTGGAGAACCGGGAGAATTTACCAAGCAACCTGGAATGTTGGCTTACTATGAAATATGCTACAGAGGTTTGTAATGCAATGACATTAAACTATACAATATATTAAAATTTTAAAATTCATTTTCCGCGGAGAATGAAATTAGCCGGAATGCAAAAAATACCTTTATAAAGTGTATAATTAGACGTATTTGGAGCGCAGTTAAATTAATTGAATCTCAATGTTTTTTTATAACGCATTCAGAGTAACATAAACTGCATCAAAGTATAGAATTGCTTTAAAATATGCAAACATTTCCAGCAGTGAATAACTGTGTATGCCCACCGATCTTGGAAACAGACTTTTAAGGACTGACACAGACTGATTAATTGATTCAAAGGCTGATAGAATGAAATTTCGGCTTATTCCCGCCCGCTCCACGATTTTGTTCCCAAGCGCTCCAAGACTAAAATTAAATATTATTATTATTTTATAAAATCGTTGTCAAGGGCTCCAAAAACTTATGAAAGGTTTTTTCTTCAAAACTTCATAGCTCCATACACCAATTCCCAGGAGCTCCAAAATATACTACATTAATTAAAAAAGACCCACATAATACTGTGTTCCCAACAGCTCCAAAACAAAGTGTACGGTTAGCAGAATTAAAACATTTAATACTATAATATTACCTTTTCATTAGGTAACAGTGAACATGGTTTAATATAGAAAGTAGTAAATAAAGAGATTATGTTTTCTTTTATTAATAATAGTAACATATTATTTGCTTTAAATGATGTATTAAATTCAAAAGATTTAATACATAATTCATAGTCAATAAGTATAGTATTCAAACTATACCTGTTTGTCATCACAACCAACATTATAATTAACGTAATTTGAATAGCATCAATTAAAAAAAAACAGTTTAGGGTTATCACAATCAGTCTTAAGCTATTCCGATGAGTATAGGCTGGAATGTGACAAGGGGGGCTTACTTACACGGGCCTTTTTAGCCTGTACATCAATGAACTGATTGAGGAACTCAGCAGAACTCATGTCGGAATGCTACATTGACGGCGTATGCGTCAACAACATAAGTTACGCTGATGACATGGTTCTGCTGGCCCCCTCGGTCAGCGCCTTGAATAAACTATTAAGGATATGTGAACAGTACGCCTCCTTACATGGGCTCAAATATAATTCACAAAAGACTAAGATTTTGATATTTAATGCTGGCACAAAGAGACCCAGTGCGGTTCCTACGATAAAATTAAATGGGGCCGCACTTAATGTTGTAAAATCCTTTAGGATTATCTAGGCCATTTGGATACGGAGGACCTAAAGGAAGACCTTGATATTGAGAGAGAGCGCGGGGCGTTGGCGGTTCAGGAGCAACATGCTGGCCCGCAGGTTTGCTAGATGTACGGAGGGAGTAAAAATCACTTTGTTTAAAGCGTACTGCCAATCTTTTTACGCGAGCAACCTGTGGGTTCAGTACATGCAACGAGCCTACAACGCCTTGCGTGTACAATATAATAACGCTTTCAGGATGCTGTTGGGGCTGCCGTGGTATTGCAGTGCGTCACAAATGTTTGCTCACACGCGTGTGGATGGCTTCCACGCAATTATGCGTAAGAAGGTGGCGTCACTGTTTCAAAGATTGCGTGACAGCTCTAACAGCATTCTGAAAATGATAGCTTCCCGCAGCGATTGTCCAATACAAGCTCACTGGGTTGGGATCGTTACGGGGAGAATACAAATCATGTTTTATGTACTATTATTACTAACATAGTTTTTAAGAACATTGTTACTAACACACTATGGAGTAGGTTTTTTTTAATCCGAAATAAATGATTTATTATTATATTATTATAATTACCAAGTCGTATATTCGTAATGCAACTTATCAAGTTTGTCAACTTCTGAAATTATTTGAATGGCAATATAACCCAAAAAAGGCATGATGTAAAAACAATACATGTTTAGTCCCAGAAGTATATCTCTTAAAATCCTTATTCTTAATCTATGCTCACGTGTGGGCTTCAAATTAAATCTGCCAAATCAATCTATAAGCTCTTTTTCTGGCTATCTGCTCAGATGTAATAATAATAATATAGTTTATTTCTCTCAAAAAGGTAAAATACATTTGGGTTGTCTTATAATAATAGTATACAATTTGGTGAGAAACCTTAGTGAGAGCTGGAGTCTGTACTAGGTACGGAACCTGTGTGACAAATCTCCAGGCTCTCTCGTTTGGTAGAACCAAATATATGGAGACATGGAGTGCACATTTAAGAAAGAAAAATATATAAATGTATCTATCTAATCGAGGAGAGTACAGTTAGATACGAAATAGATAATATATTAGGAGTGTTGTGTGTGTGCATATGGGTGTGTGTATTTGTGTGAATGTGTGTGTATGTCTAAGTGTATGAGTGAAGTAAGTTTGATTATAAATATAGTGTGCTTGTGTGCACCTACTATTTATATGAGGGTTTAATTGGTCATTTCAGTTTCATCATAATCTAAATCTGTCATCCAGTCAGTGCCTGCTCTTTTACATTGCACCTTTGTCATGGGATACAAGATTAAGATTTTGTTTACCTTATTGTAAACATAGCTTCCAAGGTAGTAGTAACAGCGTTGGGCTAGTCTTGTTCTAACCGAAATAACAGGACATACATTATGTTTTCGACGAGAGCGAGGTAAATAGTTCGAAGGATATCAGAGTCAACTACGGGCGCGAGGGCTTTAAATAAAAAGATGAGTTTGCGTATTCTTGAGGCGAGGTTATCAATATGCGTGTGGAAGGAGAGAGTGTTGTCAATCTGAATTCCTAAATACTTAACGCAGTTTGTATGGGAAAGGGTAGGACAGTTGCAATTAAGTTCTGGAAGGGGATTACAGAAGTGCGCTGTAAGGGAGTGGGATAAGGAGGGGATTTTACCAGGAGACGTCAGAGAAAAAGTGAGATAATTAGTTTTGCTAGCATTAAGTGAAAGTAGGTTTCTGGTAGATGTAGGACTGAGATAGCTGTATGTGTGTGTAAGGGCAGCTCTTAGTTATATCTGTATACTGACATATAATTGTTGTATCTCTCTTATAAACATTAAATGTACTTACCATCTCCAACAACGAAATCAAATTGTTTAGGTGTGGAGGGACCAGCAACTGCGTTATTTTGATTATCACACATCGTGCACGAGTTATTTTAAATTATTATTTGTGAAAGATGGACGTACGCATTGCAAGGGCGCAAGGTCAACTATTTATTTTGCACATCATTAGGCAAAGTTAGATTGCAAGGAAAAGGTGCGGGGTAGGGGTGACGCGACAACGCTAAGTGGACACACTGATAGATTTACTATTACGTTCGAGATTGTTTTGCCTACGTTACTTTAAAATGTTTGGAGCTCGTGGGAACGATTTTTATATTGAAGAATTGACTTTTTTCTTGGAGCTGCTGGGAATAAAATCTCAAAGTACCTAGACAATGTTTTGGAGCTCTAGGGAATGAAAGTGATAAATGTGGCTTTGTTTATTATTTTAATACAAACATCCTTGGAGCTCCTGGTAATCAATGTATGAAAACATGAGTTTTAGAGAACAATAGATTTGGAGCGCACGGGAATAAGCCGAAATTTCATATCTACTATGATGCAGTTTCTGTTCGTCACTGTTCATTGACCTATATACATTAAGGTCTCATTTGTTTTATAAGGATTACTTAATGTATAACATTCTTTGCTATGCGTTGACAAGTCAGTATTTTTTAAATATTTATACATGTACCGATTTGAATATCTAAAGGAAATTATGTTAAACTTGTCAACAGTAAAGAACTTAAGATGGAAGACTGGCCGTCAGACAAACGCAGGACCTTACACCTACTCGGACAATCAATGGGTGGGATACGATGATCCGAAATCTATTGCAGAAAAGGTGAGTCTTATTCTTTTGACACAGATACGTACTTAAAAATCTTTCAAATTGTTACAGAACATTTTATAGATTGTATTTATTATCAAGATGTGGCCGCTCGTTACTATCACTACGTTACTATCGGACTCATACGAAGGCTCAAAGTCAGCCATACAGGAATTCAGAAAGTGATGCATGAAGTTAATAAACTCTTTGGCGCTGAAATTATTAAAGAATTTATATGTTTGTTCAGGTGGAATGGGCTCTTCGCCAAGGTATGGGTGGTGTAACAGCATGGGCGATCGACCTGGATGACTTCAGCAACCGTTGCTGCGCAGAACCTTCCCCATTGCTGCGAGCTGCTGGCCGAGCTCTCGGACGTAGTGTTCCATCTCCACCGACCACGGCCTGTGAGCGGCCCCCAGAACCAGTCACTCCTTCTCCACCTACGACGACACCTGCTGAGTCTGATGGTAAACTAATACTGGACAATCTAAAACTCACCACTGCTATTTCTTGAAAGCCAGGATTAACAGCCATGATCCTTAGCAAACTAGCAGCCCTGAGAAAAGCTTAACGGTCTACTATGCTGTTTTGGATCCTGCGATGAAATTAATCAAAAGAGTAAAAAAACATCTTATAGTAAACGATGTATTAAGTACTACATATTGACGGATTACGTATTTTCAAAGAGCTTAAGCAAGATTGTCGCAATCAGTCCTCAGATAGCTGAAATTTTTATAGTGCCTTGAAAATCATGCAAGCAAGAACCTTTGGTCCTGTCCTGAGTCTCTCTCAAATTGATCGAACTGCCATCCCATTAGACTGTGAGAATGAAGGAATAAAATGTGCATCCGTATTTACGCACATTTGTTCACTTAAATATATCCCGCGCAGAAGGCTAATATCCATTAATAATAATAATAATAAAAACCATGTATTTTTTCAAAACAAAGCTTCTTACATTTGCATTTATAATGTAGTAGGTACAGGGTGAGAGAAATAGGCATTATTACAAAGTAATAAGGAAAAAAATTTTTTTTTCATTGAGATTGTTGCCCTGATAAATATCGGACTGGAAAACATTATTACTATTTCATTTGGACTAATCCATAGAACGTTTTAATAGGTTCTAATGTCGGCGTTGGTGGAGGCAGTCACGATCATCATACGTCAACCACATGGCCGAGCTGGAGCCCGTCAACCACGACTCAGAGCACCACCCAGAGCACCACTCAGCAGACATGGTGGCAGCCGGCAACCACTTCCAGCACAACGCCTAGAACTACTACCACTTCAACTACCACCACTAAACGTCCCACTACCACAAAACGACCTCCGTCAGACGCTGGTAAGATGCTTATGAAATTAGTTTCTAATATTTCTTATCATCTACCAAATTTAACAAAACATACTTCAATAAGACACAAATCGAACCTGTGACACGCCTTCAGGACCCCAATTCTGCTAATTTATGGATGGCTCAATTGAATCTGAATTGATTCTCAATTGAATATTAGCAGCATTTTTGTATTCTGCTAATAAATTTAAGACCAATAGTTGGAAAACCATTGGTCGTATATCATTGGCATTTTTCACATTATATTATTGGTATTCTGCTAAATAATTTAAGACCAATGGTTTTCCAACTATTGGTCTAAAATTTATTAGCAGAATACCAAAATGCTACTGAGATTCAATTGAGAATCAAGTCAGATTCAATTTAGCGATCAGTAAATTAGCAGAATTGATTTGTTAATTAATTCACCCCCAGATCCAATTTTTAAACACGATAATTGAATTACAGGCAGTATAGAAGGATCTCCATGCACCGCTGGAGAGTACCACTCAGCCCCTGGAGACTGCGAAGGTTACTTACAATGCGAGGGTGGACAGTGGCGCAAACATCGTTGTGCTCCTGGTTTACACTGGGCTTCGTCAGTTAACCGCTGCGACTGGCCTAGTTTTGCTAAGTGCAAAGGTAAGTTAAAAGATTATTACGTCAACTAAGCAGTTACCATATTCTATGAATCCAATATTGAAAGCATCCACCCTGACAAACAGACAGAACATTGAGTCAAGAGCCGTTCTATAACTATTTTTAATGTCTACGACTTTATTACCAAGCTTCTGTTTTGTGAGAATTTGAAATAAAGTTAAAATAAATCGCAATTTAAAGATCGTCATGGTACGGTCTCTTGATTGCTACTAAGATTTTCTTGTAAGACGTAACCAACAGTGCTTTACCAGCTCTTGGAATCGAACCTATGATCCAGCGCCTAATAGTAATATCTACTAAAGATTATTCCATGTTCAGATTCAGTCAAGACATGTTAATTTAATTATCTATTAGCCAAACATAAATTAACTTTAAATTTGTTTTTAGAACAAGGAAGTAGCGAAGCTAGTACAGCAACAACTACCCTAGCTCCGATGACGTCACGGCCACCGCCAAGACCTACGACCACGACCAAACCGACCACCACAACGCCGCGTCCAACAACTAGACCAACCACCACTGTTTCTGTTGAATCTGGTAAATCTTATTTATATTATAAATGGAAACGTTTGAATAGGTTATTTAATTTTGCCGAAACGACTGAACGGATCTGTTCCCGTGGGATTGTACGTTTTAGACCCAGATATGTTAAGATCTAGGTTTTATGTCTTCATGACTGCACTTCTGGCGTATTGATTGATCTCCAAACGGGACAAATGGTTATCATACTTTTTTGTTCCCAATCTGTATAAATAAAACCTCGCAATACAAGGATTTCAACCAAAATAAAATATGAATCAACAGGGTTTTCCGTTATGTTTACGCTCCAAACACTGCTGTGTAATTTTATTGTGGTCTTCTGCATGTATTTCTCAGTCAGGTTGACTTACTTGCCTTTGCTGGCTAACAACTTTTTTAAATTCCCAATATTTCCCAGACGAACCAGGTCCATCAGACGGAGCGGCATGTATTGGTGAGCAGTACACAACGGTACCAGGCGACTGCAACGCGTACCTGCACTGTGATGGAAGCGTGTGGCGTCTGCAACACTGCGCGCCTGGGCTACACTGGAGTAATAAGCAGAAGCACTGCGACTGGCCCAAATATGCCAAGTGTGAAGGTGAGAACGATAAACCTCCAGTTAGGTATTTGTACGTCAGTCTTATGTCGATTAAATGCTTTCTTTCTTTCTTTCTTTATGGAGGAACAAAACATAAGAATGGTTGCCTAATATTTTCTACTGTCTACAAGACTTTTTTGACGCCAACATTTAACTTTGTTTGGTGCCTGTTATTAGGAAGCCTTGGTTTCATAAAATCCGTAAGTTTAATAAAATGACGACTAGGTATACATTTATTTTGTTATTCCCTTGATTCGGAAATATGAATTTGTTTATTTCAGTGCCAAAATCTACGACAGCAGCACCAAAACCGACACGACCAACACCGCGTCCTACCAGACCGCCAACAACCACATCAAAGGGTTAGTTTTTTTTTCTCAGGAACAAGAGCATTTCTGCTTCATAAGGAGTCAGTAGGCAGCCATACTAATTTTCTGCTAGTATTGTCGCTTCTTCATAAACTTCGCCATGGATACAAACCAATAACCCATGCTGCGTAAATAAGTACCGAGGAACATCCATCCAGCAACATCATTATTTTATATTGCTGAATATGCCTAACCTCTTACGTAAAAAGCCTTAATTTCCCTCTACTTCTGCCTGATTTGTCTCAAATATTTAATAATTATTTTGTCCTACAGCTCCATCATCATCCGACTCTAAAGAAGACACAGAGTGCGGTGGCAACGACGTACATGCTCCTGCTTCAACTTGCGATGCTTACTTACTGTGTGTGGGTGGACGTTGGCGCAAACAACTCTGTCCTCCGGGCTTACACTGGGACAAGCGCACTAAGCGCTGTGACTGGGTCGAGTTCGCTATGTGCGAAGGTACGCATACTTTGAACAATCAAATGAATTATATTCCAAAACTCAACCTCTTCGCGAAAATTGTCCATTAAGATGAAATAATTTCACCCTGTAGTTGAACTGCTTTAATACCAGCATTGGCATTTACATAAACAGCTGGAAAACCATCGAAATCACCAGAACCTCAGACCACAACCTCAAAACGACCTTCCACGACTACAAGGAGAACGACTACGACGAGCACCACCACCACAACAAGTAGGCCAACATCCACGACGACAACTAAGAAACCTGTGGTTGACGACGCTCAAATTCCTAGCAAGGTAAAGATATTAATTTCATTTTTCCTTACTGTTCTATATTTATAAGATATTTCATAATGTTTCATTCCACTTCTCTCTGTCTAGATCCTCTGAGGACTAGTATTTGTTAAATGATTTCAACTCATCAATTCAACACCAGTAATACCAGTACCAGTACATCCGCCTTATTTAAACCTTCACACTAAAAACTTTTAACAATATTGACTTTTTTACCAGACTTGCACTACGGGCACTTACCATCCCCATCCAAAATGCGAGAAGTTCTACGTTTGCGTGAACGGTATGCTGATCACTCAGAGCTGCGCCCCAGGATTAGTTTGGAGGCCTGACCACTCTCAATGCGACTTCCCAAGTGCCAGCTCTTGTACTGACAAACGGCAGACTGGGACAGGGTTGTTTGATCCCGCCAACTCACAGTCTACCATGGAGCAAATCCAGGAGGAACCACCAAGTAAGTCTAAAAAAACTTTACACATTTCATTTCATTACAATACTGAATTGGTTTAATTTTAGCGGTATTTCCATTTTTGGATTTTTGGCGATGGATCAGTACTTAGACTATTTATCTTTAATATAAAATAGAATCGTAAATATCTTTTGTGTCAATTGTTTTTCTTTTTTTTACAGAATACTGTGAAAGTGGTGCTTACGCTCCACTTCCTACGGATTGTACACGCTACCTTCACTGCTTATTCGGAAAATTCGAAGAGTTCGCTTGCAGTGCTGGCTTACACTGGAACCAGGTACAAACGTACCTTTTTTAATTCTATTTCTATTGCTCAACCACGTACTGAAGTAATTTAATCGACTACTAAATCGAGGTACTTAAATAATAAATAATTTCAGGAAAGACAAATCTGCGATTGGCCGAGAAGCGCTCATTGTAAACGCAAAGCCATTTCTACTACTACTAGCACTACAAGTACTCCCAAACCAACTTTTATGGATGATTTCCAAGGACCGAATCATCATGGACATAACGAAAATCACCATCAACATGATTATTCTAAGCCGAACAAACCCATTATTTTACCGTCTGCTGGTACACAACCTGCTCTAAGCTCAAGACCTGCTCTCCTAAACTGTAAGTCATAACGCCTTTAAAGGTGCTAGCTTAAGACATATCGCCTTTAAAAGTCTAGTGGAAGTTGATTATGATTGAGACTTCAGCCAATGAATGAAGACAGCTATGAATCAATTTTATGAAATTCCGTGGGGAAAGCTTGTGTCCAGCAGTTGACATCTTTCAGCTAAGTATATTCATAGATATATAGCTAAAAGCTTTACACTATGAGATATTCAGTATTCAGCCTTATTAATTCTGATTTAGTTTAAAGTAACAGGACTAACTAGCCAGCCTCTGACGTTAAACAATCGACATTTTGAGACTGAATATCGCGTAGGCTAATCAATATTTAAATTTAGCACTATTACTATAAATTTAGATTTTGAGTGAAGTGTAGCTACTGTCAATTAGTATATTTACCGTAAGCACTGAATTGAGCGGTACCTAAAGCCGCTGTAAGAGTTGTTAATTTTCTAACCAACAATTTTATGCATTGATATTATTGTTTATAATATCGAAGAGGCAATTTACATAACGATAACGTTTATATTCTAGCTCGGTACAAACTGGTGTGTTACTACACGAACTGGTCGTGGTATCGCCCTGGCATCGGTAAATACAGCCCAGAAGATATTGATCCTACTCTCTGTACTCACATCATCTACGGGTTCGCTGTTCTCGGTGACGATGGACTGATCATGGCGCACGATTCCTGGTCCGACTATGATAACCGTAAGGATTTTTTATAATTTAACCACAGTAGATGAATTTTATGTGCGTTAAGAAAATTAAATCTATCAAAACTTAGTTACAAGGAAAAGCAAAGCTATATAAGGATATTGATCGAGCAAACTTGCCGAAGTCAAAATGGTCTAAAACACAGCAAGACTCTCCGTGCCTCGGAAAGTTTGTAAAGCCGTTGGTCCTAAGCCGGCCCTTCGGTCTCTTCGGTCGTGACGGATTGTTACCCTATTTGACTATGAGAGTAACACACTAACGCACAATAATATATTATTGCCCTAATTTTCGTTACGTAAGTTACTAGTAACTTGAACTCTTTTTTTTGTTGCAGGATTCTACGAGCGCGTTGTAGAATACAAAAGATACGGTATAAAAGTATCACTAGGTCTCGGTGGGTGGAATGACTCAGCTGGTGACAAATATTCCAAATTAGTAAATGACCCGTCGGCACGTGCACGATTTGTTACACACGCTGTACGGTTCCTCGAGAAATACAACTTCGACGGATTAGATCTTGATTGGGAATATCCTAAATGTTGGCAGGTAAGTTAAATAAAGAATAGCTATTTCAATAAGCTAAATTCTAGTGCCACGAAATATGATTGTAACTAAATGTTATCTCTCAAAAAAGCTATTTAGATTTGTATATTGTAGACACTGAATTCGGTGTTACTCGATACTTTTAGAGATCCATAGAATAAATAACGTAACTAGCAAGTGCGCTTCAATGAGAAAATCAACCTTCTCCCGTAATCCTGTGACACTGACGACAATCCGGAATCATACAGTTGTTTCCTAGCAATTCCTAGCAAGAGCTCTTCATCTCTTAATTCCACTGTAACCAACGTCGTTTCCAGGTTGACTGCTCAAAGGGTCCCGACTCGGACAAAGAAGCATTCGCCGATTTAGTTCTAGAATTATCTGCTGCATTAAAACCGAAGGGTCTCCTGTTATCTGCTGCCGTATCTCCCAGTAAGAAGGTTATAGATGCTGGTTATGATGTACCAGTGCTGGCTCGCCATCTTGACTGGATCGCTGTAATGACATACGATTACCATGGCCAGTGGGACAAGAAGACTGGCCATGTTGCTCCATTGTATTATCATGATGAAGATGATAATACTTACTTTAACGCGGTGAGTGTTTTGCTAACAAATTGTTCCCTACGTTCAATCATTATCGCATACTTCTTAAGAATTCTTGAATTTAATGAAAAATTACATGCAAAGATTGTGTCATGGAGAAATTATGTCGATTGATAATGTTGTGCTTAGTTATTTTCTGTTCTTTTTTAAAAATCTCCGTTTGAAAACCACAACAAATATTTTAAAAATATATCTACTAGTCTATAATCTAAATAGTGAGTACATATATTTGGCCGACAATATTCACTGTAAGAGAGGGAAAACTCGAAATAAACCCCTATACCAACCCGTCTGGCCAGCGTGGTATAGTAGGCTAATATCCCTCTAAATGTATGGAAGAGACCCGTGCCCAGCAATGGGATTTTATGGGTTAAGATGATGATGATGTACTACCATCTCTTCTACATTCCACATTTTTAACTACATTTTCTTACAAGAATGTTATTTTCATAGAATTACACGATGCACTACTGGATGGAAAAGGGTGCACCAGCTGACAAACTAGTGATGGGTATGCCAACATACGGCCAGGCATTCACTTTAGATAGCGACGCATCTAACTCACAAGTGGCTCCTGGATTGAACACTCCTGCGTCAGATGGTGGTGAAGCTGGAGAATATACAAGGGCTAAAGGATTCTTGTCGTACTATGAGGTAAATTAATATAGATGTGGCGGTCTGGATATGCTCAAACTTATTAAAAAGCTGCATTAATAGTGATTAAAGTGACGTGAATCCTATAATACACCTCATCCTATATATCATACACTTCCAGTGAAAGTCACATCATAAATCGGTCCAGTCGTTTCAGAGATTAGCCGGAACAAACAGACAGACAGACAAAAATTGAAAAATATGTCATTTTGGTATACCTAGGTATACCAAATATTTTTTTTTACAATTTTTTGTCTGTCTGTGTCTGTTTGTATACCTCTTTTTACTAAATGCATATGTATGTATATACGGTACATAGGTATGTACCGTGCAGGTATACATCCATATGAATTTAGTAAAAAGAGATTATTTTAATATTACAAACAGATACTCCAATTGTAATTATTTGTATAGATAATATACCTTACACTTTTTGTCAAAGGGTACAACGAAGATCTGTATTTTTTTCTGCGGCTTCAAGGCTATCACCGTCTATAAAAGATCATAAAACCATTTTAGTATGTCATAGGGTGTAATAGTATCCCCAAATTGTATGTTTGTAAAGTCCCTCGCGACACAGGGCTTGTTCCCTAGTGCAGAAGTTGTCTTTTCAAAACACAAATCAACATGAATAACGGTAGTGAGACCACTCACTACCATTATTCATCTTGATTTTATGTTTTTGCCCACCTAATGGTACCTGCTGCATTAAATCCTAAGGTTAACCTACCATATATGCAGCAGGTACCATTAGGTGGGCCGCTGTTTTGGCTGCCATTACTGCTAAGAAAAAGTATACCGCTTTATCATTTCATGTGTTTTATAGATCTGTGACCGCATCAGATATAACGGATGGATTGTCGTCAAAGATCCTCAAGGACGTATGGGTCCTTACGCATACAAGGGCAACCAATGGGTATCATTCGATGACACTGACATTATTAAAAGGAAAGTCAACTTCATTAAATCATTGGATCTTGCTGGCGGTATGGTTTGGGCTCTCGACCTTGATGATTTCAGAAACAGGTAACAAACCCTTCACTTACATAGAATGAAAACTATTTTATTTGATCGTTGGGACATTTTTTTAGTAATAACACTTTTTAGATGCGGCCAAGGTAAACATCCACTAATTAACGCGATCAAGAACGGTCTGTTAGACTCTAATATAAATGACGATCTATTACCGGACCCAATAATTGAACCTCCGAATGAAATAGACGAAAATGATCTGGATGATATTCAAGTAAAACCATCGAAGACAACTACTCAACGGCCAGCGTACAGACCAACCTATCGACCAACTACGCAACGACCAACAACGCAGTGGGCAACACAGCGACCAATAACGCAACGACCAACAACTCAAATGGATGAATACACGACCAGGAAACCTACGACGACAGTCAGCACTACGCTTGAAGAAAGATATAAAGTCGTTTGTTACTATACTAACTGGGCTTGGTACAGGTACGAACTAAATTACTTATTATACATTTGGTAAAATGATAAGTTCATTTGTTTAAGCTAAACTCACTTTTGCATTCCAAGGATTTGTAACATACTCTAATGAGCTGGAGAAAGCTTTTACAATCATTAGAATCACTGACAAGCTATACCAAGTCTTGATACTTTTATCTGTCTGCGTTAAAGTTAATAATAATAATAATAAATATGCTTTATTGTACACCAAATGTTAAAAATACAGGCAAGAAATCAATAAGATACATCGAACAACACGTACAATGGGCGGTATTATCGCTATAAGCGATCTGTTCCAGACAAAAACTTAAATTTGATGGCGATATTTTCATTTAAACCACTACGTTCACTATGCCATCCTTGCAGTTTAAGCAGTTACCGTAGTTCATGGACGCCTGCAGTATCACTTGCGTGTTGCCCACCCATTTCTCAGTATTTAATGATGATGGAGTATCTCTGGTATAGGAAAACTTTTCATTTAAAATGCATCATTAATGAGCGCTAGAGGCCTGTTGTTACACATAGGAGCTCAATTACTACTCGCTGTTCGGTAAACGATCAGCGGGTTAAGCTACCAAGGACGCGGTAACCCTATAGATGGGTGACCGCATAGTGGTATTTCATCTGAGCGTCTCCGTGCTTCGGAGGGCACGTTAAAAGTCGGTCCCGACTGTTAACAGTCGTTAGATCACGACAGAGGCCTAAATATGGGCGATCTAAATAACTCTGTCACCAGGTTGGCCACTAACCAAACGACTATCTATTATTATATCTGAAATGTATTATTCTCTCCAGACCTGGTCCTGGCAAGTTCACTCCGAACGACATTGACCCATCACTGTGCACTCACATCGTGTACGCATTCGCCGTCCTCGACACCAAGCGCCTTGTAATCAAACCGCACGATATATGGCTGGATGTTGAAAACAGTAAGTTTGTGACAATTCAATTTCTGTAAGTAAATAGTATTCGCAAAACTTACAAAATCACATGGCAATCTCGTCATGCCTCAGCAAGCATGTAAGGCCGTTGTTTCTGCGCCTCATCTCTCTTCGATAGTGTCTTATTATAGTCCCATAGTAATATCAGCGAGCATCCATGGATCTATGACAGTAAGGGCATTAGATCACAAAAAAGCAGTGACTTTCCTAGGCAGAATAGCGAGTGCATTTGTTTATGCACACACACTTCTCCACCATAATGTCGTCTATTGCCTACTTACTTAAAATAGTTTTCAGATTTATCTATAGTATAATAAACTTTACTTATTGTTTAGAATTCTACGAGAAAGTAGTGTCACTGAAGAACAAAGGTGTAAAGGTAGTCCTAGGATTGGGTGGTTGGGATGACTCGGCGAGTGACAAGTATTCACGGATGGTGTCTAGTGCTTCTGCGCGAAGAAAGTTCGTGATACATGCCGTTGACTTTGTTGAACAATACGAGTTTGACGGGCTGGATCTTGTTTGGGAATATCCTAAGTGTTGGCAAGTAAGTGAAACTGAAATTAAAATGTTATTTGAATATTTTCTTAACATATGTTCTAGGATTATTATAAAAAAAATCAAATAAAAAAACTGGAAATTACCCATTTAATGATCCGGTAAGGTGTCATCATTAGATAACATTCCTTCAGACTAAGGAATATTAGTCCTGTTTATATCATAACTGTCTTACTTAAAGAACCTTCTATAGTCCATATATCTGAATAACTAAGAATTGGTAGACTAGATAATATTGGAAAAATATTTCTCAATTTTTAGGATTTCACGCATTTTTCTTCACTATCAAATTTAATTATAAATTTATAAGTAGATACTTATTTGCAAAATCAGAGTTAAAGTGGCAACACAACCACGGCATCTTTTACTTAGGTACTTATATTTATAAATACCTAATACTATCTCAGCCATGCCAGACGTCCACTGCTGGACATAGGTTTTCCACATCGTTTGGTCCTGAGTATTAATACCTAATTAATGCCCACTATTTATTTGTAGGCCGACTGTGACAAGGGTCCAAGCTCCGACAAGCAAGGTTTCGCAAGTCTCGTGAAAGAGTTGCGTGCTGCATTCAAGCCTCGTGGTCTGTTACTCTCTGCTGGTGTAGCTGCCAATAAACGAGTCATCGATGCTGGTAAGAAAACACTAAAAGATCTACTAAGTAATATAATGATGCGACTAAGCGCCTGAATGAATCTTGATGAAATTTGGCAAGGAGATTTCGATTGTATCTTGGGGAAAGACATAATGTCTACTTTTTAACGCAATAACTGACATTTATGCAGGCGGCACCACGGGCAGCAACTACTTTTCTATAATTCACCATTTAAGAGCTACAACAGACCTTTATTCATACATAAGAAATAAACGGAGATGAATCAATAGGCCAAAAGCTTGTATACCTATTTTCAATTTTCAAAACTCCGATTTCCTATATAATAAAATACATGTTTCATGTTTTTATACCAGGTTATGATGTAGCTTCGATATCTAAGAACCTTGATTGGATTTCTTTGATGACATACGACTATCACGGACAGTGGGACAAGAAGACCGGTCACGTAGCGCCGATGTATGCCAACGATTATGATGAGGATAGTACTTTGAATACGGTGAGTTACACGAAAATAAACCATTACTTCTACCTTTTGCTATTCCTAAAGTAAAATGCAAATAAAAGACCGGCTCGACATGACAGTCATTTAAGGAAAATCAGAGTATCCATGAGATAAAAAATCCGCTTGATCATGTTTTGAGGGTGCCCTCAAAATTTGCTTATCCGTCTCCTGGTATTTCTTTTTACTGATTTGTATAAATTTTAGAACTTTACCGTACATTACTGGATCAACAACGGAGCTCGACGCGAGAAGATTGTACTGGGTGTGCCGTTCTACGGGCAGTCGTTCTCACTGGAAGAAAACGCTGGCAATGGACTTGGAGTGGCTTCATACGCTGGAGGAGAAGCCGGTGACGAAACCAGGGCCAGAGGATTCTTGTCATTCTACGAAGTAAGATAATATTATATAATAATCTGATTGCTCATTGATCAATCGAAAACAATATTTCTTTTGCTGCATATATTGTTTTAATAAGGATACCTATCGAAAAAGAATTCGGTTGAAATATTATTACCAAATTTGTGCCAAAATGCCAAAGCTCTTTCGTATCTTCAGGTGATGTATATATTCAAAGCCGTCCTTTACCAATACAAAAAAATAGCCGCATCAGCAATCAATAAGCAATTTTTATAAACAGTAAACTATTTTCTTTCAGATTTGCGACCGCGTCAAAGTTAACGGTTGGTCAGTAACCCGAGACCCAGGCGGAAGAATGGGTCCTTACGCAAGCTTTGACGACCAATGGGTGTCGTTTGACGATGATTTCATGGTCCGTCACAAGGCTGAGTATGTACGAGCTATGGGTCTCGGCGGCAGTATGGCCTGGGCTCTTGATCTTGATGACTTTAGCGGAAGATACTGCGGCTGTGGCAAGTCTCCTCTACTTGCTACTATCAACCATGTGCTACGTGGTCTTGATGAACCTCCTAGATGTTCTCTTGAAGAAAGTAAGTAAAAATCTGTAATATAAAGAATATGTGTTGCCCTTACTATTAGAAAGTTCTTCCTACCCGATGCACATTAATGTTGAATCAAAGAGTCATACTGAGACCTTGGGTCCGATCCCCGGATAGTGTTAACTGGCATAGGTGTTTGTAGTCGCCAAATCAGTATTTGACATTTGAACTCGGGACAACAAAATATGTTTTATTGCAAAAACGCACATATACGTTAACTGTCCAATAAAGAGTTAAAAAAGATACAATATTTTTTCAGTACAAGCACCAGAAAGTCCAGACACGCCCGACATTCCCGATGTTCCTGAAACACCAGAAGTTCCCGAGACTCCTGATAGCCCTGATACAGTCGATGTTATTGACACCTGGGAGCCAGAAGAACCGATGCAACCACCGATACATGAAACGGATGTCGACACTATACCGAGCGTAAGTTTAGTTCTCTTAACCAATATATGTGTGGTGTTCTGCATTATAGAATATAATGTCAAACTACCATTAGTGGAGTAAGAGACCCTTGCCCATATACGGGTCTCTTTTCCTCTATTAAAAAAGCAGAGAGGGTCGATAACCCAATGGGGGTGGATCAAACATGCCTTTAAAAAATCGGGAGAAAACCTTACAATGAATTTCATTGTAAGGTTTTCTCCCGATTTATTCGTACACCGTTAGCAGATGGTAATCATTTAAATAGTTCATATAAATTCCATTTGTAACACCAGTCAGGATCGAACTCACACCAGCTCATTTGGTATCTACAAGTTGGTTACTTTCCCACTCGGCTACTACCACGTCCTATTTATGATATCGTATTATTTATTTAAAAGTTAAATATTTTTGCAGACTCCTAGCTTAGAAGGCACATCGTGTACGGGCAATGTATTCAAAGGCGACACGTCTGACTGCAGCAAATATTACTTATGCCTTAACGGACACTGGATGGAACTCAAATGTCCTGAACCACTACACTGGGCCAAGGTCAGTAGATCATCAATATTATTGTAAGCCCGTTTCGTCGCACTGCAGGGCAAAGGCTTTCGCAGTTTTCTTTCACCTGTCTCTATCTAAATCCGCTAAGAACCAGTCTACGTTGAATGAGTCCAACTCATCTTGCAATCTCCGTCGGGGACTACTATGATGTCGCTTGCCGATAAACCGTTTGGGTCCTGAGTTTAAAACGATGGACAGTAACTATTAATTATCTTCTATCGTTTCAAGTTTTATTCATAAATTACTACTTGTATGAAGAGTACTTTGGAGAGTCATAAAACAGACTAGTCAAATAATAATAATAATACTGCGATAAGCTAATGTTTCTACGAGCGTGTGCAGAGAAATATTTGATAAATTATGCCGTCTATTCAGCAATCAGTCTAAGTAGGTACTTATGCCAACTGTTTTAAAACGCTGTAACCTTACAAATATTGGTATGATTACATGATCGTGGCCAGATCTAAGCAACATATTTTATTGTTTGCTTTTCAAGGCGTGTTCCAGAAAGCACCGCTCAATTTGTAGAGTAGGTATTTTGCAAATAGCATAGTAGTAGCCTTTTCCCGGAATAGGAAAGCGTATGACACTTTAATAGGATGCACCTATTGCCATATACCAAGCACAATTCTAGACCCCGTGCCACTAAGAAAAAATTCTAACAAACACTTTGCCTATCCTGTAAAACGATCCAAGGCATAAGCACGATCTTAAGACGCAGCAAGCACGATCTTAAGCCAGGAGACACCAAGGCTATTGCTTTGCCAAATCACCATAACATAGTTTGTAATGCAATGTGTTGTTTCCGCAGAATCATTGCGATTGGCCAGAAAAGGCTCGCTGCAAGTCGAAGGCAGCATTAAGACTCACAGGATACGAGCAACAAGAAGAACCCGTGGAAGAGAAACCTATCGTTGGATGTTACTTCACTAACTGGGCTTACTACAGGTAAACACCAGGCTTAACATTCTAGAAATAAGAAACAAAGAATCATTCACTAAATGCAGACACAGAGCAATTCTAATGCATAAGCTTACGTACATACGTAGGTACGTAAATACATGCACTAGAATTGCACTGTGTCAATACAGAAACTAGCAAAACAAACAAAAGAAAAGCAACACAAAAAATACTTACATATAAATTGCAATCAATGCAAATGGTCCAGATAGGTGTGGGATATTAAAACGCACCCCAATCTTTAATTTCCTGAGTGATATAGGTTTAATAATCTTTTGTACTGAAGACAGCTTCTTCACTGTCATATAGTAAATTATTATATAAATTATTATTTTAATTCTTAATGCTAAACCATTTAACATGCACGATCTCAGGCTCAAAATTCATCCAACACTTCACAAAAATTACTAAATAATTGAAATTTATTAAATTAATTCCAGACCCGGCAAAGGCAGTTACGGACCTGAACAATTGGACCCATCACTTTGTACTCATATAATTTACGCGTGGGCACATCTCGATAACGAAACATTAAAAGTGACACCAGGAAATCCAGAGTTAGATATTGAAAACGGTAACTATTAAACTTTCTAGTACCTTACAACAGGCGCACATTGGGTGGACCACTGTTTTCATATCAGGTTTCAGTAGTTCACCCGTGAAAGCGAGTGTAGGTACACGGTACACGGAGGCTTTAGTCAGTATGCCGGTCCCCTACCTTCTAAGGCCGGGAGAGCCCGAAATAACCGCCGCGATTTTTTGGGCAGGGTGATAATGCATATCTTAAGAAGCATTTCCGTCCTCAAAAGAGAAGCAAGGCAAAACTGTAAATTTTGCTATGAGGGTATTCGTAGGGTTAGCTTAATCTAATTTCGCTTTTGTTTGTCACTCGGGAAAGTCAGGTTTACTAGCGTAGGTACCATCAATCAGTGATCCTGTTTAGGTCAACTTTAAGCCGACGTTTCTAATTCTAGCACACATCAACGAATATATTATTAATAAACATGTTAAAGATTAAGCAGAACATGTAAGTCAGAATATTTGAGGTACTTCAATATTAAAGAAGACGATAAAAATTCAATCTCGACTTCCTGACGCTACTCAGTAGGATCTTGGGTAGAAAGCCGGTTATTGATCTTTCATTGTTTTAAGTCTTACCTAATTAAGGTCATAAAGTTCAAAATGACGCATTTCGTTTTCCAGATTTCTACGGCAAAGTGACCCAGCTACGCCAGACTGGAGTCAAAGTTATAATTGGAGTTGGAGGGTTGACAGACTCAGAAGGCGGAAAATGGCACCGAATGGTCGAAAATCCAGAAAATAGAAAAACTTTCGTCGAATCTCTGTTGAAATTCGTTCAAAGGTGGAAATTTGATGGTGTTCAGATCGCATGGCAATATCCTGTGTGTAAACAGGTAATGTAACTGACATAATATTGCTTTGTGTTTCACGAAAGAAAAGAATGTGATGTCGTATACCTATACATTATTTTTATAAATATACCAAAAAAAAAATTACTTAAAATAACGTCATGCCTTTTCAAACAAAACTTAATAAATAAAATAATTATTTATTTATTAGACCATAAAAGAGATACAATGTATTTTTGTGCCCGGTAAAAACTGCATTATTAAATCTGTGTCAAATCACACAGTTTGGAAATAAATAGATACCTGAATCTTACCTATATGAAAATCCCACGTCTTGATTTCAGAGTCCTTGTATACGATACGAGCACCCAGACCAAGACAGTTTTGCTGACTTCCTCATGGAACTATCAAAAACTCTTCGACAATATGACTTGGAACTGTCAGCCATGGTGACAGCCAACCCTGATGTAGCTGAGCGTGCATATAAAGCACATATCCTTACTACAGAGCTGGACTGGGTCTCCATCGCAGCTAACGATTACTACGCTTCGTATACTAGGAAGACAGCGTTACTGGCACCTCTAGATTCCAGCAGTAACAGCTTGGTAAGAGTTTACTCTAAAAATAAGACATTTATACAGTTGAGGAGCCGTATCATGTGTCCTTTTAAGTAGCTATATTTTTTTTCGTTCTGAATTCGAATTTTGTATGTCAACTTAATTAACTACATATAAGTAGTAGTTTTATATTTGTCTTGGTACGAAATTAGTAAATCCTTTTTTTTAATTTAAATATTTATCAATTCAACGGTTTACGGTTGCGTTTTTGAAGAAACGTTTTCCTATCCCAAGGACCATTATCAGAAATCCCTGGCGTTACTGGTTACCATTAGGGAGGCCGTATACTTGTTTCCCACCTAAGAAATATAAAAACAGTCCTACTTAATCATAAAGAATCTAATTATGTTTATATTTGGTGACTTAGCGCCTATAGGATTTAACACATCAATAGTATATCCTTTCTTATTAATTGCCAATTTCATGATGTTTCAGAACGCAACTCTATCATACTGGACGAGCGTGATTCCTCCACGTCAACTGGTCCTGGGCATACCTGCATATGCGCGTTCCTACACATTACGAAGCTCTGAGAACAACGCGCTTGGCGCCGCTGTATCTGGCCCGGGCGAACCTGGACAATATACTAAAGTTCCTGGATTTTTGTCTTATTATGAGGTTAGTTTATAAATTAGACCTGCCACACTACGGCTTATTGTATCGATCCAAAGGCAACATAAACACCTTCAATATCGCATGCAGTAGCCTGTAGCACCTAGTTCAAATTTATTATAATCGTCCTTTTAGATTCGAATTCAAATTATTGAGTATATCTAACAATATTCCATTGAATTACGAGTACCTACACGGACGTGTACTTTGAAAGAAAAGGACACAAAGGTTAGTGACCCTGTCTGCTAAGCTGGAGATCGTGGGATCGATTTTCAAAACAATTTTGTGTGATGAATATGATCTAACTTAACACTGGTACTTAATAATCTTTCTTAAAAGGTTATTCCAGAAATATCCGACATTGTTTGTCATCGACAAGATAAATTTGTGCAAACTAGGGAAAAATACTTGCATAAAAATGCTTAGTATTATTTTATTTCAATTTATCTGATTTATTTTCACTTGCTGACGTCAACACTACCGGTTGTACCTTACTCTCAGGGTCATCGGCACCTCAAAGTTAATTTTAGCAAAACGGCGCCCACGTAGCATTTATATCACGACAAATTCGTCAATAAAATGCGTAACAATCAGATAAGATAAACACGTGAATGGCACATTTGCCTCATCATGGTTTTATTTCACAGATTGCTGAAGGATTGGCTTCAAATGACTGGAAAGAAACTAATACACCGTCAGGTGCTTATAGTGTACGTGGTGATCAATGGGCGTCGTACGTGAGTATGACGGCAGCAAGAGACGCAGCAGCCGCGGTCCAACGCGCTGGTGCCAGAGGTGCCGCGTTGTGGGCGCTTGACCTGGACTCTCGTTCTAAATGCTCCATATTGACAGCTGTCAGACGCGGTCTGCTTGAGCCTGATATGGCTCTAGAACCATGTCCAGCTGCTTAATACTATCACAGATGTAATTACCGCCGTTTAATAGATTAAATATGAATAGGCAAAGATAGAAATCCTTAATATTAGACTGGAGTTAGAAAATTGAAAGAAATATTTTAAGATTACCAGAATGTAGACTATCGAAGAGTTTTCTCAAGAATATGATTGATAAAAGCAATGTCTTAATCATCTTCTTAGCTTAGCTCTTATAGGCGACAAAACTAGTGTTTTTTTTAAGATGTGTCCGACTATTTAAGGAAGGACTTAGGAAGTTAGAAGTGAATGCTTAAAAGACTTGATTGTGATATATTTTTGATACATAGATATTCGCGTAGAGTATTGGCCATCGTGGTGTATTCCTTGATTTTTACTTGACGGGTTTACTGATAATAAAAATAGGAATTTAGATTTAGTATTTAACATTAATGATTTGATAAATATTGCCAATTTGAGTAAACGTACAAGGAATTATCTTTTGGTTAGTGTATAATTTACATTTGTTTAAATTTGGATGCTTTTCTTGGTAGATGACCATTTAAATTATGACCATTATTATTAATATGGTATATAAACAAATCGCTAAAAAAGTCACTGATTACGCCAAACACCCAAGAAAATGTAACCGAAATTTGACCTAAAAGTATATTTGAAAATGGTCATAGTTATGACCAAAATAACTATAAAAATGTCTACATTTTTATAGTTATTTGTATCACTCAACTAGTATTTTAGACATGATTATTTTAAGTATATAGTTACCACGTTTCAATTAATTAAGTTACAATGTGCTTTTAAGGGAAACCCGTAATAACAAACGATACCTACGTTTTATGTAAGTTGTCAATAAAATCTGAAATAATATTAAATGATTTTATTTTTACATGGTTTTTTTTTCACATCACTTGAAAATGTTTCTTATCCTTAACTTTTTCTCTGCTATCCTTGCACTCGCTGATCGGTAAACGAATCAGTGAAGGGTGCAGCTAGCCTATGGCTGGGTGACTGTATACGGCACGTTAAAAATCGATTGTTACGCCGTCGCCCATTTAGGCTTTAGTCATTACGACAGTTACGACTGAAGCCTATATGGGCGATCTGAACAACTCTATCACCAGGATGGCCATTAACCACTCATTAAGAAGAAGACTACCCAAATAAGCAATATAATATTATAAAAACGTATACCCTGGGTATTATGAATGCATTCTGTGTGTTAAACGGCCGGGTATCGACATTGCGAGGCTGCTCATTTGGTGCTCGCATTAAAGCAGTTAGTCAGGCAACGTTCAGATTGGCTCGCGAGGCAAATGCGTGTTCACATCACGAGGCTGCCATCGCGCGGCATTCCTCGGTGCCTCGTGATTTCGGTAAATTTAAATCCTTTTGCTTGCAGGTGTTATGGCGGTAGATAGACGAGGTGAGGTGGAACATCGTTTGAGTTACGTTAAGTGTGAATACAAATAAAATGAATAATTTAATTACATATAATATTCTCAATTTCTCGTTTACGCATGCATGCACGCACACCCGCACGCTCACACAACACATACGCTGCGTGAGCGTGCGTGTGTGCGTACTGATCGAAACGCTTCATAAGAATATTTTTTGCTAAATAACATAGTGTCAGAAATAAAAGGAAGACCATGAATTTTAACATTTTTAATACAAAATTAATCAATTTATCAAATGCTCAAAATGAGTCCCTCCCTGTTAAATACAAAGTCGCACTCTTTTGATTATTTCGCATTCTGTCGATTTTTTGATCTTGTAACACACTATGTTATTAAACAAAAAATAATCCTTATGATAAAGCCTGAAAAATAATAACCCTGTAGCTTTATCATACCGATCGAGAATCGGTATGATAAAGCTACAGGGTTATTATTTTTCTCGTGTAACTGATTCGATTCCCGGTTCAACATGTAATTATTTTAATATCTATGAATGCAGTTTCAACTGTTTTTTAATTCAAATAAAGTCTTATTTCAGTAAAATGTTCCATCTACAATATTCAAGGTACTTTCCTTCTATGTGGCATAGCCGTGGGACGCCCTGTATAGATAGTAAACAAAATGAACGTTAAAACATTGATTGTACTGACTGTTTGCCTAGGTAGTTTATGTAGGTACCTGAATTTGTTTATTATGTATGTATAAACAAATTTCTATTTAGTATGTAGAAATAAACGTAAAAAATTTCAAGTTTCATTTTTACTCCATAGATACTCACACCTAATAAAGATAAATTCGAATTTCGAATGCACTTTGAACACAGAATTCGGCCTTGTGTCAGTCAGTGTTATCTATATCAGCCAATAAACGTTAACGCTTGTGCTTGTGTTCTGTTTAATATTTCATTCATTTTTGTTAAGTTTATTTCATAGTGAAACAGTGTGTACCTACCTACTTTTGCCAAATAGATATCTACCAGTCTGGGATGTTTTTTTCTTATCGTGTTACGAAACATCTAACCTTAACCTCTACCTACACATGTCAAACTGTGATAATAAAATACCTATATTTATTAACTAAATTGATTACAAAACAGTAATCGATTCCATGAAACTACTTTATTTTATTTCATGTATTTACTAGTTATAAATTAATCATGACGACAAATTTGATCTCTCATCTGATTTGTAACTCTTACTCGCCGAAGGCAAAATCGTTCCTCTCAATTCTGCATAAAAAGTTACATACTAAGGTAAGTTATTAAAATATAAGATATATTACTAGCAGTAACAGGCATGGTTCCTTATAGCTAATAGGACATATAATTGAATTAATATTTATTACAAAAATAGAAGAACAGAAGTTTTCGTTTTCAGGCAAGTGACAATGACAACTCAAGAGACTTGCCTGCCAGTTGCCAGTTGTTCTTTTGTTGACAACTTACTATTGGTTCGGAAACAGAAATAAATGTTAAGTTTTAAAAAAATGATAAAATTTGCTGTTTGTTAAAAAGAATATTTAAATTAAACAATTCAAACAGCGTTGCACTCTATCTCTCTCACAACAATTTTTATCATGGCATGGTATGTGCTGCTCGGGCCTTGCCATTCTTTTACTAAACGTAAATAGTACCTTTATTGTTTTATGCATAAATTCAATTTTTTTGACTAACCTGCTGCTGAAGGAAACTTTCGTCAGTCTTCCTTGTTACCATTATACTTAGCATGGGGTTCTTCAAGAAAGGAGTTATAAGGTTTTTAAAGGGTCGGCAACGCGTGAGTGACACCCCTGGTGTTACAAACGTCCATAGGCTACGGTAAAAGCTTACCATTGGGCGGGCCGTATGCTTCTTTGCAACCTTGGTAGAATAAAAAAAAAAATTAATGTAAGTTGACCCATAGCGCTGAGGACAAAGCAAATCTTCTGGGTATTATGGCACTAGGGTTGATCTATTATTTAGCTACAAGCAAACATAAATATGTAAAACATCTGATTAATTTATTTTACTTTCTTTTCAGATTCCGACAAAGGAAATCCAGATTCCAGTTTCATTTGGCCACATTTCGGCAAAATTATGGGGCAATAGTGAGAATCGACCGATATTAGCTTTACATGGTTGGCAGGATAATGCCGGTACATGGGACACTTTAGCACCAATGATCATTAAAGATAGATCTATATTAGCTATCGATATGCCAGGACATGGACTGTCGTCGTGGATTCCAGCTGGTAAATTAATTTGCTTTTCGTTACCTCGTTACCTATATGAAATGTGTTTTATTATATATATAATATATATTATTAGGCCCTTATTCCCTGAATAATTGCGAGATAGTTATGACAAAACAAAGTGAGTTATCTTAAAGTATTTACCTATAATTATCTACCTAAGTACTTACACAAAATCCTAGGTAGTTTACGAAATATGTTATTTTTAACTTACCCACGCATTATTTAAATTTTATAGGCATGCAGTACTACCAATGGGAAATACCGCGACTTATTTTGTACCTGAAAATGTATTTCAAATGGGAAAAGGTCTCTTTATTATGTCACTCTATGGGCGCAATAGCTGGAATGCGTTACGCAAGTTTGTATCAGGATGACGTAGATTTTTTCATAGCTTTTGATAGCCTCGTATACGACGATTACAATGCAAAAGTTATTGTCGATAAATATCCTAATTGGATGGTAAAAGGATTATCTGCACAAGATCGCTTAGGCAAACAACCACCCCTATACACTATGGAGGAAATTAAAAAGATGTGGTATCTTGGATCATATAAATCTGTGGCTCTTGAAAACATTCAATATCTATTGGAAAGAGGTGTGACACAGTCCAAGCAAGATCCGAATAAATATAGTTTCTCACGCGATTTCAGGCTAAAGTATGCAGTATTTATGCCTGAACCCAACGAATTGGTTGCAGATTTGATGAGAAGGCTAAAATCACCAACTTTATACATAAAATCTTTAAATTCGATATATTCAGCTGATAAGTTTTCAGTAGAAATGCGTAACATTGTTGCGGAACATAATAAAATGTATGAATTGCATTTTGTTCCTGGAACACATCACGTACATTTAAATAATCCTGAGAGAGTTGCACCTTTGATACTGAGTTTCCTAGAAAAGTATGCCTAGCAAAATGAAAGAAAGAAAGAGAAAGAACGATCGGGATAAACCATACTCAAGCATGGCCGTCGGAAATGCAAGTGGATGCATTTGCACCCCTCAAGCTTGGAACAATATTAAAGAAAAAAATTAACAAACAAACTTTGGGCAAGAGACGTGAACGTTGTTGTCCAAAATTTGCGTAACACTGCACTATGAAAGGAGGTACAGATCCAGGTGCATGGTGCATCTAGATCTGTACCTCCTTTCATAAACAATCTGCTGGCACCTATGTAGAAATGCCCATGGCCCATGTGTTCAATTAATAATTGTAATGAATCTATGCATACCTACCTATTGAAGATTGCATGTTAGCTGCTTTCTCCACTCTAAAAGCCTATCAAATCACATAGGCCGACTTTGTACTTTAATAACTCGCACGACCACAAATCGTAATAGCAATTCTTACATTTTGTGCAAAGATGCAAAATAGCAGCATTAACTGCCTGTCTACTTATCTAACATAATGCCGTGATTAAGGACAATAGAAGAGCGAGGCTAATGGCTTTGACCATGATTCAAGAATCGAATTAAACCTGCAAATACGATTGTAGGTACAAAGTCATTTTAGGTACCTACTTACTTATATTTTATTATTATTTATTAAATATAGACCAGAGTACCTACTAATATAGGTAGACCAGAATCACCTAACATAAAATATGCCACATAAGTAGATACTTAGTAAACTTTAAGTAATTCTGTAAATTTCTGTGCCCAACAGATATCAATAAAGTTTAATTGATTGCATTTGCATTTTATTTACGTAACCAAAATCATATCACAGGACCATGACTCGACTGCCTTGGTGGTCCAGTGGCCGCAGTATGCGCCTGCTGTGCACGAGGTTGTGGGTTCGATTCCTACACAGGACAAAACTTTGTGTGACCCACAGTGTTGTTCTGAGTCTGGGTGTAATTTGTGTTCGTTAATGGTATGTTTGTAAAGTCCCCCGCAACACAGGGCTTGTTCTCTAGTGCGGGAGTTGTCTTTCTTAATGAAAAAAAAATCGTTAGCAGAGAAATGTACCTATTTTTATACTGCTCAGGTGGTAAACAAGCATACGGCCTACCTGATACCTGTATGATAAGATAAATTTTATTCACTATTGCCATCCCAGCTCCTATGGGCAATTAGGAATTTCCCTCGAGAAACATACATAATGACGAAGACGAGCGGCGGGCGGCGGCACTACGCACGGCGATGTGATTCACTACAGAGTACAGACACCGCCGACCTGTGGACTCTTCGTAACTTCCTACCAGTTTCTTATTTAATACTCTACACATATTGTGCAATCGCGTCAGACAGTTAATTTTAGCAAGTCCAAAGTGCAAACTCCAGTACTAACCAGGTTTACGAAAGTGATAAGTAGATAACTTATATTCTTCGGATTTATTACTGTAGGTATCCTTATACATAGTACCTACCTAAGTACTACATTTATTTAGGAATATACCTACTAGTAATTTTGTAGCTCAGCAATATATATGGACCGTCTTTCGTAACTCCCAATTTAATTGATTGACCTACTTTAGTCACAGTAAAGTAGGTTGCTAAAGAACCTGATAACACTGTCCAGCTCCAGGCGACAAGCAGGTTGATACGTAGGTAGGTAGGTACCTATATATGATAAAGTAATATGATGATAATATATAAAACCTATTTTCAGAACATAATTCACTAGTAAGTAAAAGGACTCAATAGGTAATCGTTTGAACATGGCGATATATTTTCGATTTTAATTTCAAACAATGATAACTAGTTATCTTGCGAATTTAAAATTAAGGCCGAATAAGTATCTCATTATAATTATAATAACTAATATTATATTTGTATTTCCTCCTCCCAAAAACAGACTTTAAACTAATAACAGTTACTTATATCTAATCGGTTACAATTTAAACTTAGTCTAGAATATGTGAGGAGCTGGTGTCTGAGTTAGGCATAAAAATGTCTGTATTACAGACATTTTTATACGTAACTAAACAAAACAATGTACAATGTACCGTACAAACGAAGTTCTTACACTATGGTATAGTTGCCTACCTACATTATGGTGAGGAAATTCAGCATTCCAAAATATCCCAATAGCAGCTGAAGCATTCTAATAGCGCATGCGCTCTAAAGAAAATTATTTCGTAGCGCCTAGTTACTTCGACATACTACATTTTGTACTACATTAGTGACAAAGTCCACATTATACTAGTGCTAGTAGTACTAAAAAATACTTTGTGCTACAAACTAACATATATCAGAGTGAGAGATACTGATATATCCACATTCAATAAAACATAGCACATGGCCTTGGCAGTGTTATTCTAGTCTGCTGCGTCACGGCGTTAGGTCAGCGTTCGTAAACGCCTTTATTTCGTGTATTTATTTCATTCATTTCCGCAAAATTTACTTTAAAGTGAATTAAAGGTGGAATAGAATTAACTTATTCATAATTATTTTATATGTTTTTATTGATATTGTGTTATAAAATATGTTTAATTTAATAGCAAAACGGTGATACTTAACCTCTCATACGCGAAACTGTGTTGTGTTAATGATTAGTTTTATCTACCTCGGGACTTCAAGATCAGATAACGAAAGCGGAAACAAAAGAGGATACTATTCTTGAACATTTGTAATAGCAGTTACGGGTATTTATAAAGAAAAAACATGGCAACACGTTTGATATCTCAACTGATTTTGAACTCTAACTCACCGAAATTAAGGTCGACCTTGGCAGTTCTACATAAAAAGCTACATACGGTAAGTTTATAATTTATTAAAATTTAAATAACAAAACGTAAATATGTTAATTTAATTTCCTTGGAATGTGACTAATACGAGGCGAGTCTATTATGTACCATAACCAAATAATACTTTATATCTGTCAAAAATATATCACCAAAATTTTACACCACCCGGTGATCGAAACCGGGACCTTAGCCAGCATAGCAGTCCTGCGGTATACTACTCCGGCACCAAGAGTCTAAACCTTTATAAGACAAACGTTTGGCAAACAAACTCATGGAAGTAGAACAAAATCATGCAATTTTATTTACAAGTAATGAGTATTTTAATCTCCGTCTCCCACATGATTTATCATCATAACGCATTTTTTTTAGAAATAATGTCATGCAGCAATATAATTTGCAGCTAGCCTATGTTGCCTACTAATGCCCTCAAATATTTCATGAGTTTTTAAATAAACATATGAATGAGTAGGTACTTTTAATAAAATTAATTTTATTATTAGTAGGTACTTAAGTAGAAAAATATTATTTTATTTATTTTTAAATCAGGTTTTATTCATGAAAAAACAAATAAGGTTTAGAATACATTAAATTATTATGTGCAGTGCAGTGAGCATGACATCGTATTGCGGTCACTGGACTTTGAACGCGATGTAAGCCGAAATTGAGGCTTTGAATTTTGAGTTTTATTAGAAAACTAGGGGTCGCCCGCGACTTCGTCCACGTGATAATTTGGAACGTACATTTCCCCGATTTTGCAACATATCTGACTACTGCTCCGCTTCTATTGATCATAGCGTGATGTTATATAAGCTATAGCCTTCCTGGATAAATGCACTATTCAACAAAAAAAAAAATTCTAATCGAACCAGTACTTTCTGAAATTATCGCGTTCAACCAAACAAACAAACAAACTCTTCAGCTTTATAATATTACTAGCTGTTGCCCGCGGCTCCAGCCGCATGGATGTCGGTTTAGCCTAGGTGTTATTCCAGACCATAATCTATCTGTATGTCAAATTTCATCCAGATCCGTTCAGTAGTTTTTACGTGAAAGAATAACAAACATCCATCCATCCACCCATCCATTCTTACAAACTTTCACATTTATAATATTAGTAAGGATATAGTATAGATACACGGAATCGTGTTTTGAAAATAAACATAGCATTATTAGTGGCTATTACATCTATACATTTCGGCATATAAGATTTCTACATCAATTAAATCGTAAAAACGTGTATAAAAACCTTAAATTTTGTAAAATAATATTTATAAGCAGGTACTTACATAATTAAAAAAATAAAATATAAAAGTAAAATAAAACTAAAAACGGCCGTCCAAATAATAAATTAACAAAAATGTCCTAAATCGCGTCTTTCAGTGCCTCCCGGTCTTGACGCCACTAACTTTTTTATTTATTTATTTCACAGGTGCCGACCCAAGAAATTCAGATCCCAGTTAAATTTGGCCACATCTCAGCGAAATTATGGGGCAGCAGCGAAAGTCGGCCGATACTAGCTTTACATGGCTGGCAAGACAATGCCGGAACCTGGGATCCGTTAGCACCAATGATAATTAACAATGATAGATCTATATTAGCTATTGATTTTCCTGGACATGGTCTATCGTCCTGGTATCCTCCAGGTAAATTATTTAGTTATCTATGTTATATTGGCCACTGCCATAATTCTGTACTGCCAGACAGACGGTATTATTGATTTTGTGGTTACCTGACCGCTGAGCGGAAGTCGTGGGTTCGATTCCCATCCCAGACAAATCTTTGTGTAAGAAGCACGATTCTTTGTTCTGTGTCTAAAGTTATTTATCTTTTATAATAATAATGTTTAAAGTTTATATTTAGAATTATATAAAACTTAATTAGCATTATTATTTTTACAGGTATGATGTACTACCAATGGGAATTGCCAAGAATAATTTTGTACCTGAAAAATTACTTCAAGTGGGACAAAGTTTCCCTATTAAGTCATTCCATGGGCGCCATAGCTGGAATGCGTTTCGCAAGTGTATTTCCGAACGACGTCGACTTTTTCATTGCTCTGGACAGCCTCATACATGACGATTATGATTTAAATTTAGTCATAGATAAATATCCTCAATACCTTGAAAAAGGATTAATTGCACAAAATCGCTTGAACAAACAACCACCATTATATAGCTTGGAAGAAATTAAAAATATATGGCACCGAGGCACTAATAAATCTGTGGCACTAGAAAGCGTTCCGTACCTGGCGGAACGAGGTGTGAAGCAGTCGGAGCAAGATCCCACAAAATACTATTTCTCACGAGATTCCAGGCTAAAATACATACTATTTAACCCTGAAAACAAACAATTTGTCGAAGCCCTTATAAAACGACAAAAATCTCCAACCTTGTATATTAAAGCTATAGACTCACCTTACTCAGCTGACGAGTATGCTGTGGAAATGCGTGACATTGTTGCGCAAAATAATGAAAACTTTGAAATGCATTTTGTACCTGGAACGCATCACGTACATTTAAATAATCCTGAAAGACTCGCACCTTTGATATTAAATTTCTTAGACAAGTATAGCACAAAAGTATAAGGAATATATGTTGTGTTCATATTATTTTATTAATATTTTTTTAAATATCTCATTTTGTCAATGTGTAAAATTAACTAGCATGTAATAGCAATAGTAATATAATGTGTGTAATAGGAAGGAATAAGCAAGAAGTTTATAGTATCTTTAGCATGCGGTCTCAGATCATAGAAATAAATGATTTGAATGATCTTAGCGCGTCCGATTAGCCACACCCTCAGACTAATAGAATAAGATAGACGGAGCGTGTAGAACTCGCGCGTGAAGCCGCCAAAAGCAATACTAAATAGCAATGTCATACGTTTTCGCGCGCAGTCGATTTGAGCCGCTAGTGAGTACGCACGTCTAAACACGTTCTGACAAAATATTATTATAATGCCGTATTCTGTAGTAAAACGTTGTAAAAATACTTCAGCAAATCTCAAAAAGAGTTCTGGAGTATCGTTCCATAGGTAAATAATTTTAACATTATAGTTTTCTTATTGTTTTCGTAAATATTTTAGTTACACAAACTAGGAACACAAAACCTCTACCATGTTCTACAGTGTTGCCATTCTTAGCATATCTTTTTCCCTAAAATATTTTGCAACGTGTTAGTGGGAATATAAAACAATATTAATCAGTCTATCGATATACTATTTAAAATAAATCTGAATGATAGTTGGGGATCCATGCGAAAAAAAAAGAAATTGTTGTTTGCATTTAGCGAGTAATTCCGTATTTTTGTAGTGATTTTAAGAGGTACCTAGGTAGGTACTTAGATAATGTTTTTCTATGTTATTCAGATGATGATCAATTAATATTAATATAATAATAATAATTGATCATTTAAATTCATAAAATAAGTAGATATGTTAGGTTTATGATTTATTTAAAAAAAAGTATTTACATCCTACCCACGGCTGTGAGCGGCGGCGGCGAGCGGTATGAACAAAATTTGTTCTTACCGCTTGCCGCTAAATATTTAATTTTTTTTTATACTACCTACTTGGATAGTAAACAAGCATACACCATATATATACATTTTTTTAGATACAATTTTTGCCAGTTTTGTTTTACGAGTAATATGTTTTGTATTTTATGTTTGTTTTTTTAATATAATATTGTATTTTGTCTTGATATGTTTGTTAACAGAAACCTTTTTTTAATGTAACATAATGCTAAGATGTATGATGTTATATTTAAAAAGATTTATTTTATTCGTCAGAAATTAAAGCATGTAGTTAGTGTTTATTGTTACCTATTTATTTTGAAATATTAATGTAAAATAATTATAAATAATAACACTATTTAAACAAACAATTTGAAGTATAATTTTTAATATTGATAATGCATATTATTATCACGAGTTAACAGTTTTGTTTCAACTTTTGTTGGGAGTATTTCATTTGCTGGCAACATCGTTCTCCACGTCACACGACATTGACAGCGCTTTGTGGCTTCACTGATTTGTTCTACACGCTCCGTCTATCTTATTCTATTAGTCTGAGGCCACACCTTGTAGGCGTTGTACTTTTTTCATTATAATTATATTTTAGACCATGTTTCTTATTATGAGTATAAATATTATTTAACTTATTTAATTGTCAGAGTTATTCGACAGTGTTAAAATAATAATAATATAATAATATAATAAATCATTTTATTATCGCGTCGCATAAACGCATAGATATATACCTTACAGACTAACGTACATATTAATATAATCCTGTGTTAGTATTAAAAAACTTAAAACTATGTTAGTACACTTCACTTGCACTATGTCGCAGTGCGTTCGTGTGGCACTTGTCCGCGGAAGCGACGGAACACTACACCTGTCGGCCAAAAACTCTCTTCCAAGACGAGATTTAGGCAGACTGTTGGTACTCGCACCACAAAAGCCCTAAAATTGACGTTGCGTCGCGACTCCAACAGCTGCACTCTCGGCAAGTACTTGGTCTTTTTGCGTACGTAATCTGCGATGTCTTCTGTCTTCGTGGTGTAGTGCAGACGAGAAATATACACCGCAGTGTTGGGTGCAGCGGCACGCATACCAGGCTGCGCTGGAGCCGTACCGCAGCAGTTCTTGACAGGACGATGACGGCGCTTCCTCCGTTGCACCGTCACGAAACCATCCTCTTCAGCCTGGTTCGATACCTTTTCAGGTACAGGCTTGGCGGGTCGAGCAATTGGAGTGCTCTGCGTGACCGGTCGGTCAGCTGATCGCGCGGCGAGTCGGAGGGTAGCCGCGGGGACGGGGGGAATGCAGTGAGGCTCAGGCGCAGCGCATACAGCCGACGCTGCATTCCGCGGCGACAAAACTGCTGACGCGAAGCTTGCGACACTTGCGACCGATGTGTCGAGTCGGCAGGCTCCTCGGCGCATGTTCACATTACTGCACGCAGTCGATGACGCAGTTAAGGTCACAGTATTGCGCAACTCGTCGAGTTCCTTGCGCAAATCTGTGACGTTATTCTGGGATGTCTCCAACTTCTGTTGCACATCCGCTAAACTTGCCTTCAACAGAACGATGTCCTTCAGCAGGCTTGTGACGTCGACGTGGTCGAAAGTGACGGGTGGTAACTTGTGCAAGTTTTTCGCCACAAACGTCGGCACGTCGTCAGGGTCGGTCTCTTTCAGCAGCGTGATAATATCCTGCAAGCTCTTCTTTGTCCCGTCACGCCTGCGGGACACCATCTGATCACTTTTGTTTAGCAACCTGAACACAAGCAGTTTGGCCGCAGCTATGTCGTCCTCGCTGAAGCTCGTGGAACAGATCTGGATAGCGGACACCTCGTCCATTACATCCAGCTTCTGTTGCAGGAACGCCAGCAACTCGTTCGCCACAAGTGTATCACTCATGGCAACAAAAGATTCGTGCGTCGGCTTACGCCGCGCTTAACGTAAAAATGAATTAATATACGTATCACACGTCCGCCTCAGAGCGCAGCGCGGCTGTGATGAAAAGTTAAAAGTCTTTGCTATTTACAAGACGTGTACTTGCATAATATAATTATACAACTTTGCGTCCGTAAACTATAAGTTTGTAATGTCCGCCACGACGTAGAATAGGATGTAGGGTAGTTGTCTTTAAATTAAAATTTATAATCATGTTACCAGTTGCCTACATGCATAATAATTAATAGTTAGAGTATTTCATAAACTAACAATGGAATATGTTTTTCTGTCTGATATAACCTTTAAAAAAATAGTGACTATTATTGGCTTAGTTAAAGCATTCAAAATGCTGCGATGGTATATGATTATGATACCTATACATTAGTAATTGCAGTACCTACATATACATTATTAATTTATTTTACTCTAAGTAGGTTATCTTTATTTACAGGATGTGCTTACACTGATTTGTAATTAGAATTGTTGATTTACAGGATGTGCTTACACTGATTTGTAATTAGAATTGTTGCTAGTTACGATATTCTTTGAGGAAATTTACAGGAATGAAAAAATCGTAAAAATAATATAGTACATAATATAAGTACCTGTTTGTTTATTATATGTATAGCTTACCTACGATACGCGCGCTCATTGCAACAGTTTATTTTAATAAAAATAATCATCAATAACCGAGAGAAAGAATCAAATCCTGTAAATGGCCTTAAACATTAATACAATACGTACCTTTACAATATTTATATACTTCCTTCATCTTAGTGTGTTGATGGAATTTAATTATGTTATGTTGATATTATATAATAATAAATTATGTATTTTTTAACAATATAATTTAATTTGAAACTTCATTGTTACATGATGTATCTATACTTGAATTAGAACTACTAACATTATCACAAACATGAGCTCCTTTTCTCATTGGAAGAACTTTGAGTAATGCATCTTGCCAGGGCATTCCTTCACACACCCTCAGAACTATCTCAAATACTGTAACAATATTTTTATTATATAAGTAACATTTGTTTAGGTGGAAGGGAATCACTCTCGATTATGAAAAGTGGTAAATGGTTGTTCCTGATACAACGCATGTGATCAACCATGGCGTTACTTAGACATGTACTTTTAACTACTGTACTTGACCGTTAATTCTCCGTAATCCAGATGATACTTGTAAGGCAATTGAAAATAAGTGTCCAAATAATTGTAACCACATTTTCTATAAGTCCCTTTGATTGAATACAGACCCACTACCACTTTTCGTTTTCGAAACCGTTTTCCTTCCATCTAGTATTTATATTTTTTTTATTTTTGAATCGATTACTTTAACTAAATATAACTTACCATGATCAATTGTTAAAACTTTCCTAGTTTTCATATTGATGTATTTACCCAAAGGCAATTGTCCATGTCTTATGCCTTGTTCTACAGCTATTTTATGACAGAGACCCTGTAAAATTATAACCTGTTAATATAATACGACCATGATGTTCTGGTCAGGCAAATGTTATAAGTTTTTCTGTGAAAAATTCTTAAAAGCTATATGATGATAAGGTTCAGGCATCACCACTTTTTATTATAGAGACTGTTTTCCTTCCAGTATTATGTAGCACAGCAGAAATATTTTTATTGTTTTAAGTAAAATAATACTCTACTACAGCTTCATAATTGTGAACTAGGCACAATATTTGATATTAAATGATATTAAACATAGTAAGTTTACTCAAAGACCTTGCACAAAACTTTATATATGTCCATAGGCTACAGTAACTGCTTAACATCAGGCAGGCCGTATAATTGTTTGCCACCTATGTAGTACAAAAACAAAGTCTGAAAGTCGATGCAGTTTATGTGTCAGAATAGTTAATTTTACCTTATATTGATTGTGATCTACTAAACCTCCAATAATATATGCAGTATTGTCTTCAAAGTGTTCAATAACATTTTCAGATTCACTTGTTAGATATACTATTTTGTCTTTAGAAAACAAACTGAGATATGTTTCTTCATGAAAATGTATCTGTAAAATATTAACAATAATGTTATATAAATATATATATGTTTAAAAGAATTAATAAATGAAGCTTTGATTGTTGTTATTGGAAAATTTTCTTTTCACCATCATCATCATCTCAGCCGAAAGAAGTTCACTGCTGGATATAGGCTCCCCCAAAGATTCGCAGTGGTAAGAAGGAAGGTTGTAAGAATTGACCAGGTTCTAATATGGTATTTTGGGACACGAAATATGCCTCCATTTATTAGCACAGAGTACCTGTACTCATAGGAACACAACGGCTCTTCTATGTGTAGTTATTTGGCTGTGGTCTGTTATAACGCGGAGTGTGCTGTTGTGGTGTGGACACCCAAGATGGGCTGGCAAACTTGTATGGTGTCCTACCTCTCTAATTATGAAATGAACTTTTCAACCTTCTTACCCAAATGCTAATTTAAGAGTGAATAAATGAGTGGTAATAATGCATGCATTTGTATTATGGGTATTATGAGTTTGACTGCCTTGGTGGTCCAGTGGGTGCAGTGTGCACCTGCTGTGCACGAGGTTGTGGGTTCGCTTTCCATACAGGGACAAAACTTTGTGTGACCCACAAAGAGTCATTCTGAGTCTGGGTGTAATTTGTGTCCGTTAATTGTATGTTTGCAAAGACCTCCGCAACACAGAGCTTGTTCTATAATGCGGGCTCTCAGTGCTTGTCTTTTAAAAATAAAATATAACATTAAAAAATATCTAAGTAACTCACATCCCAGTTCTCATAACCATTATGCCTTGACATATCATTTCTAGATTTTTCTCCAAAACTAGTAATATGAAACTGTATAGGTGTCTCCGATCTCCTATTTATAGAATAACAACGAAGTATTTGTTTTATTACTTTAAACCTATCTTTTTCAATCATTAAATGATCAAAACTAAGGTCTATTACTATAGAGGTAGTTTTTTTCTGCTTTTCAAGTTTCATTTTCTTTAGAGCTTTTCTGTTTGGACCTAAGTCTATATTAGCTTCACGTGCCTCTCGTCTCCTCTCTTTGGCTCGTACTTTTTCAGCTTTACGCTTATCTGCTTTACGATTTTCCCATTTAACTTTTTTTAACCATTTACGCATCTGATTTTTGGTGAAGGGCCGAGGCAATTCATTACCTTCGTCATCTTTCAGTCCTGAATCAATCGTGATGTCAAAAAGTGTATACTGAGGAAAATTTCCTTCATCGACCTCATTGTTTTTATTAGGAATTACTGTAACAGGCTTATCCATATGTGAATCCATTTTCAGATCCTTGGAAAAATAATTATAACACAGTGTAATATTGGCACGTCTTTAAAATGATAGCTACTACCACAATATTATATTCTTATTAATTTTAAATAAGTTCTCATTGTATGTTATGTCTTATGTTATTACATTTTATAACCTTGCAATTACATTTTATAACCTTAAAATGTTTCGGGGAAAACGTCAAAACAAAACATCGCTATCGTCAAATGTCAAAATAGAACGATATAAAACGTTTAGTTTCATGAAACGTTTAATTCGTACGCTTGCATATATTGGTTCTTTTGGCTGAACTTAGATTAAGATTTTTAAAACTTTATAATAAGAGAGGTAGGGTGATGAAGAAATGTAATTGGTGGTGAAAATTCTAGGGCACCATACTACCGAACAAGCCCGACTGGGAAAAGACCTCCACCTTACAGAAGACCACAGCCGAATAACTACACTCAGCGGTGTAGTTGTGTTCTTGTGTGTAAGTACAAGTCTCCAGCGCTTATTTAGGGATGCGTTTTGAATAAAACATTTTCTTATCCAAGGGAATAGGGATACTCCATCTTAATTAAAGCCCTAGTGTAAAAAAATGGGTCGGCAACACGCAAGTGATGATACCTTTTGGTATTGCAAGCGTCCATAGGCAATGAATGGTTACTGCTTAACATCAGGCGGGCCGTATGCTTGTTTGCCACTCAAGCAGTATAAAAAATGAAAAATCTAATACGTTCTATTTGTAAGTAACAAAATTATACCTAGTAGATTTCAAAATTCTAACTCATTTCTTATGAGGCTGATTGCTTACATTTTTTTATTGAACTCATGTCTATGGACAGCGATGAACATTGACCGCTGACATTAATAGCACAGAGGAAGGGTGACGAAGTGAGATTAGACACGGAGTGCGTGTTTAATCTCTCTCCCGCTGTTGCAACGCTTTTAGAAAATGGTAACCAATCTATAGGCCGACCGCGGCGAGCTTACTTTACCTTGCAGATCTATTGATCTGCACCGCTAACATTTAGCTACGAGCCCCTCGTGTTTGTTATAACAAGTAAAACAACGTATCTTAAATAACCTTATAACCTATTACATAATATTATTATTATAAGTAGATATAGAGTTCAAAATGTAGGTATATTTCGGTATCTTAAACTGACAGTCAGTGTAACAAGATAATGTCGTCTGTAAGTTCACAAATTATTTAATAACGCTTATTATTTATTTCTGTATCGATCGCGAAGTTTATTTTTTAAAAAGCAATAATTAAAACTAGTTATACTTTTAGAACATGTATCAGTTATGGGGAGGTTGTTTCGATGAAGAATCATCAGCTGTACTGCGGAGGTTGAACGACTCCTTGCCGATAGATACTCGCCTGTTCCGTGAAGATATACAAGGAAGTAGAGCTTGGGCTACTGAACAAAACAAAAGTGGACATCTATGTGACGATGATCACAAAGCCATACAGGAAGGACTTAATAAGGTATACCTTTACGAATGTAAATAACAAAAAATGGAATCACTTCACGAAAAAGATTCCGGTTAGGTACTAAAAGCTTGCAAAATACCTAGTATATTTTTTGGAGCTATGATGTCCTAGACAGATGCACAAACACACAGAGGCAGTCGATCTATTTCTGTGGAGGCAGGGTACCTACCATACAAGCGAGCAAGCCCAACTGGCGAGGCGAGGAATCACAGTATCGCAATTTTCGTACGCAATACTACAAATGTTTTCATTAAATAACGGTTTTCTTATCCTAGGGTTACCTACCCTTAATTCTGATGTCACAAAATTTGATAATATTCCTGTTAGTGCACACCTTACCATCAGGCGGGCCCTTTACTTTTTGCCACCTACCTAGTACCTACTTAGTACCTAGTGAGGGTAAAAAAAATAGGTAAGTAACTTACCTACGTATATATTATAAAACTATGGGTGATAATAGCCATTTCTAATAAGATTCATTCGTTACATACCTACTGTACTGTAAATATTAACTTTATGAAAATAAACAGCATGTTTTATCAGTTGGTAAACACATTCCACAGAAACAGCACTCCTATTACATAATATTCCTCAGAGGCTCAGATACAATTTGACTGCCTGTCCAGTGGTCGCAGTATGCGCCTGCTGTGCACGAGTTTTGTCTACAAAGTTTTGTCCTATGTGGGAATCGAACCCACAACGGACAAAACTTTGTGTGACCCACAAAGAATTGTTCTGAGTCTTGGTGTATTTTGTGTCCGTTAATTGTATGTTTGTAAAGTCCCCTGCGACACGGAGCTTGTTCTCTAGGGTGGGAGTTGTCTTTAAAAAAAAAACTATCAGGGATTTCTCTTGGGTCGAAATCGGTTGCGCAGGGAGGGATAGACATAAACATTATAAAATACCTACCTATTATTATTTGAAACTTTCAAGATACTGTATAATTTTTATTTCGTCATAGGTACGAGTACCTAGGTACCAACTTGTTATAAGAATGACTAATATTTTAGCAAGAAGAATCATTGTTTTACTTTTAAAAAACTCAACAAGTCGATATACCTACATGCACAAGTTCGTAAGATCGTTATATCGGTAAGTATTTTGTAACAACAGGAAAAAAACAGTAATAGGATTTTTAAAGTACCTACTTAATTTGGCTGTGAGGTCTGAGGTATCAGTTTATTTTGGAAAAGGAGTCTCTTGCTCAAAATATGCAAATAAGCGATTATAACAAACCAAATGTAATGTTGTAATATTGAGTATGTACAATAATGTATAATTATTCTCTTAGGTTGAAAAAGACATTGCAGAAGTTGTCCAAAATGGACGGTTGAAAGATTCCGAAGAAGACATCCATGCTGTTGTTGAGAAGCGACTTTTTAAATATGCCGGTGATGCAGCTCTGCGTCTACATACTGCTCGGAGCCGCAACGATCAGTCCGCGACCGACACCAGGCTTTGGATGTTAGCGTCTTTGCCTCATTTGGAGACTAGCCTTAAAGAACTGATCACTGTAAGTAAAATTATAGGATTTTGCGTCCGTTTAATGTCCGAGTTCCCCGCACGAAAAAGTTCTAAGTGCAAAAAATGTAAAAAAAAAACAAATAAAGGAGGTTATGAATTATTCATCACATTATGTGCTCTCTATTTTGTTACTGTTGAATCGTATATATATGCTGAATAGAATACTGACTGATACTTAAACAGTAACAAAACAACGTTATTCAGTCAGTAAAAACACGCGTTTCATATAACAAACCGCTTATATACAACTATCATCATCTGATATAAAAGATGATTCTCAGCCAAAAGACGTCCTCTGCTGGGCATAGGCCTCCCCCAAAGATTTCCACAATTCTAGATCCTGACCCGACCTTGCCCATTGGTTGCTCGCAACCTTTATCAGGTCGTCGGTCTTGTCAAAGGCCTGCCCACGCTTCGTTTTCCAGTGCGTGGTCGCTACTCTAGAACCTTTCTGCCCCAACCATCAGTTCTGTGACCTATGTGCCCGGCCCACTGCCACTTAATGGAGGCAAATCTTCGAGCTATGTCTACAAGTCAATAAATAATATCTCTCCTTTACCTAACTTTTCTGGATTGGAAGTGGATTGAAACATACATAACTAAAAATTAATTTAATTTATTTTTCTTCAAAGGTCCTAGTTAACAGAGCTAAGAAAGAAATCAACATCATTGCCCCAGGTTATACACATCTTCAACGCGCACAGCCGGTCCGTTGGAGCCACTTCCTTTTAAGGTAAGTACGTACCATAATACCTTTTTTTTTATGCTACCAGGGTGGCAAACAAGCATACGGCCCGCCTGATGGTAAGCAGTTACCGTAGCCTATGGACGTTTGCAACACCAGGGGTGTCACTCACGCGTTGCCGACCCTTTAAAAACCTTATAACTCCTTTCTTGATATTATAATAATAACAGCAACCCATATAATATGCCACTGCTGGGTACGGGTCTCTTCTCTTCTATCAAGAGAGAGGGTATAGGCCTTCATTCACACACGCTAGCATAATGCGGGTTGGTGAATCAGACATGGTCTATAGAATTTCTTCTAACACATGTAAGTAGGTTTTCTCACGATGTTTTCCTTTACCGTTAGCAAATGGTAAATCATTTGATTTGTGTCTACGTATCAAGTCCACAAAGTGAAATTCACATTGGTACCCGGGATTTAACTCACACAATCTTGCGTGCAAATCTGTTACTTTCCCTCCATCTGTTACTTTTCTTTAGAAATTCTAAAGGTATGTCTATTCCATGGATCTACATAAGGCCTAAAGTCAAAGTCAATACTAATCTAACTAGACTATAATAACCTTATATCACCTACAATTGCAGTCACGCATGGGCCCTTCGTGATGACGTAATTAGACTAGAAGAACAGAAAAGCCGACTTTCTCGAAGTCCTTTAGGCAGTGGTGCAATAGCTGGATGTGCTTTACCAATCGATAGATTGAGGCTCGCTCATAACTTGGGATTCAAAGATGTTACTCCTAATTCCATGTTTGCTGTTAGCTCTAGAGATCATTTAGGTAAGAAATTTAACTAAGAATATTTTCTGGTACCTACTTATCAGAAGAATAATATAATTAATCAGAAATATTCAAGCCATGGACAACCGATGGACAAGGTCGGCTCAGGATCGAGAGTTGTGGAAATCCTTGGGGGAGGCCTATGTCTAGCAGTGGACGTCTTTTGGCTGAGATGATTCAAGCCATCCGATGGCTTGAATATTTCTGATTAATATTCAAGCCGTGACGCCGAAGTCGGTGACGTTACAGTTTGGGATGAGTCCTTGCGAGATATACAGTGGTACCGGTGGCCACAAAAGGTTCTATTCGGAACCTTTCCCTTTATGCAAAGTAGATGAAGTCTAGAGGATTTCCACTTCAACTGGATTCAACCTAAAATTTGTTGAATCGTCACGATATTTGAGGATATTAACGACCTAATACTGAATATTGTAAGTGGTCGTGATTGCCTATGAGTTAAAAATGTAACACGCTCTCAGGGTCACTCTTATGCCTAAGTCCTGACTGCTATAACTTAGGTCTAGATCTGAGTATTACTTAAAACTTTGCTTACAAGAATTTTGTTTTTTTTTTTTTTTTTTGAATCTCTTTGGACGAATTTTTCATCTCCTGCTTTTATTTTCAGTGGAATTTCTGAACTGGGCGTCGTTATGTGGCCTGCATTTAAGTAGATTAGCTGAAGATCTTATAATATACAGCTCACAAGAGTTCGGCATCGTCCGAATTTCGGACCAATTCTCAACTGGATCGAGTTTGATGCCACAAAAACGCAATCCTGATGGCTTAGAATTGATTCGAGGTGCTGCAGGTCTCTTGCTTGGAGACGCAATGTCATTTAGCTGTATTCTCAAAGGTTTACCAAGCACTTACAACAAAGACTTGCAGTCGGATAAGGAACTGTTGTTTAGATCTTATGACCGATTGCACGATTGTTTGAAAGTTGCTATTGGAACCGTCGCAACTTTGGAGGTAAGATATCAATCAAATAGCTACCTATGTAATGACCGCGCGTACCAATATCTATGCATTTACCTGAAATTTTGCACTGCAACATTGTGTTGTCACAATCACTTTTCTTAACACAAGTATTAGGTACACTTAGTGATGGGTTTCTGTCCGGGCGTTTTAGACATTTATCGGACAAATACGGATTTACGTCCAAAACGCCCGGTACACTACTTATCGTATTATAACAAAATTGATTGACAAAATGTTTATCTTAACTTAGAGCGTTGATACAAAAAATGTACCCACTACCGATAAGTAGACAAACTCATATGTCCCACTCCTGGGTACGCGTCTCGTCTCTTCTATCAAGAGACAGGGTTTAGGCCTTATTCACGCACGCTGGCCTAATACAGGTTGGTGCATGTCGTTAGAATTTCTTCTAAGACATGTGGGTTTCCTCACGTTGTTTTTCTTCACCGTTAGCAGTTGGCAAATCATTTGATTAGTACATATAAACTCCACAAAGAGGAAATTCACATTATTGTTTCAAAATTTCAGGTCAATAATGAAAGGGCACTAGGTTCTTTAGATCCAGGAATGCTAGCGACAGATCTAGCTCATGCTCTGGTCCGACGAGGAGTTCCATTCCGTCGTGCTCATCACCTAGTTGGGACAGTCCTGAGGCGTGCGGCAACACTTGGTGTTGATCTGCAGAATCTACCCTATACTGAATATCAAAGCATATGGTACGTTGAAATGTTTACTATGTAAACATGTTTTACTCAGCTTTATAATTGACTAGATTCCGCCCGTTGCTTCGGGAACACAGTTTTTTTCGGGATAAAAAGTTGCTATCTCTATACCAAATATAATCCAGATCCGTTCAGTAGTTTTTGCGTGCAAGAGTAACAAACATACATCTATATATCCATACATTCTTACAAACTTTCATGTTCATAATATGTAGATATGATTAGAATAGCTGACAGCATCAGTTGACGACGTGACAATACTGATACGCACCGGATTTGCCCAAACAAGCATCGCCTCATCCCTGTTTTAATTGCAAGACATTTAAATAGTTTTATATAATTATGGACATAAAGCTACGCAAACGTAGGTACCTTTCAAATAGTAAAAGTATTTTTAAATTCAAAATGATTCATTCCACATTACAATAATAGAGACACCAAAAAGAAAGAACCAAACAGAATATATAAAATTACACATATATAACTAGACAAAAGAAGTGGAAACGGTGTGGGCTTTTTAACCACTTGGGTAGCAAACAAGCATACGGCCCGCCTGATGTTAAGCAGTTACCGTATGGGCGCTTGCAATACCAGAGGTAGGTATCACTTGTGTGTTGCCGACCCATTTTTTACAATCCCTGGGATAGGAAAATGTTTCTTTCAAAACACTTCTTTAAATGAGCTCTAGAAACCTGTACTCACACACAGAAACACAACTACCACAGAAATATATTAGGATAGGAATCTATTTCTGTGACAACTGCACTGACGTGTGTAGTTATTTGGTAGTGGTCTTCAGTAAGGTCGAGATCGTTCCCCAGTCCTACCTTTTTTTTTAAAGTAAATAAGTCCTGCTTCTTCTTTCCTGTTTGAATCTGAGCACAAATCAATAAAAAAGACAATTAAAACCCGCATTTTATTAAGTAATTAAACCTTTTTCATTCAAACATGATAAGGTAACTAATTTTAGTTCTAATTATTACAGCCCTGAATTTGGCAGTGAAGAAGAGCTTAGACATATCTTCTCGTGGGAGGCGAGCGTGGAACAGTACACAAGCGTAGGAGGAACTGCGAGGAGTGCGGTGAACCAGCAACTGGACTGGTTGAGTGAATGGCTAGGAGTCGACACCTACACACGAGTCTGTTAGTGCCACAGTATCGGATTCGTTTATCAGACCTCACCGATCCATGCTTGTAGCATCCGTGACCCTGCAATCAATACTTACCTTTATTTTACTGTATGTATATTTAAGGAATGCCTAGCCAATAAATTTATTTTACATCGCTAATTTTAAATGTCTTATATGTTTCCTGGCTAAAAAAGTGAAAAATAATTACGAAGTAAATAAATGTATTTTATAAATATAATTAAGTTAAAGAATCTCGCGCGCAAGTCTTTTTTAAAACAAATTAATTGTACTTAAAAGCTTTAGGTAAGTAATTTTATTAATTTGACTCAAAAAAAATTAAGAAGTACCTACCTACTTACAGCAAGTTCAACTAGATTTGCATGGTGCAATTACAGTGTACCCAACATATGAAAGAGTTCTACTAGAGGTAGGGCATCATACTAGCGAGCAAGCCCAACTGGGAAAGGACGTCTATCTTACTGAAAACCACAGCCAAATAACTACATACAGCGGTCTAGCTGTGATCCTGTGTGTGCGTACAGGTCTATCTATAGAGCTCATTTAGGGGTCGCATTTTGAAAGAAGCGGTCAACAAATTGGGTCGGCAACACGCAAGCGATACACCTGGTATTGCAAACATCTCTAGGCTACGGCAACTGCTGGGCCGTAGGTATGCATATTTGCCACCCAAGTGGTATAAAAAAATGTAGATATAAGATTTATTTATACATAAGTAGTTACCTAACTAAATCACTCTTATTAATTAAACGTAATACAGACCACGTGTATGATATCGAGAATAGACACACACACATCCACCTTTTTTTATTTGTCACCGCAACAAACGAAAAGTACCTAATAATGACATTTGGTCACGTAAGTAAATCAAAGACGATTCTGTCTTGATTAAACCCAGGTCTTATAATAGAAAAAGCAATTACGATCCAACATGACTGGACTCTAATTTAATGAGTGGGTGTTCAGTGTAGATACGTATTAAATATATATGTATGTTCTAGACTTGTTTTTAAAGGACGATTCCCGTAATAATAAACAAGGACTGTGACGCAGGGTCTTAACTGGCTTTAACTTCACGATAGGCCACAAATTTGGTTTCGTCCTTAACATTGATTTAGTTTATGAAGTATGAATTTTCGCTTTCGAAAATAGTACATACCACTTATTTTTCCAGCTAGAATGAATCCTCTTATGTCCGTGTACGATACCCCGGTTACATTTATTATAATGATTACATATCACTGAATAATTAAAATTAATTAATTTTTAGATTGAAAATCATGAGTGGAGATTTCAAGCCAAAGGTTTATTTTTTATAATTAGCTTAAGTATGCTTTCTCACAGCTGCACAAAGGGGTCCCCCAAATTCATTCACATATTTTATTCATGCGCTACGTCAAACTAGCTTTTTAATTTTTAGACCTTCTTCTGCAGCACTGTCTTTAAAGGTACTTATAAAATCTAATTTGAATAAAGACAATATTTCATTATAAATATAAAAATAAAAACATGACGTAAGTTGACAAGTGTAACGATGGCGAAGGATTGGTAGGGTTGCGGAACGCGGACGGCTGGCTGTCTCCTGCAACGCACCGTGGGCCGTCGCTCCGCTTCCGCTCGATTGCGCGCCCTGCGAGGAAAAACAACGAGGCTTCACCCCCCTAACCGCCCACCATGCTTGCCCATTTATCTGTCGCCGATATACATTTTAGTACTGTCATCGAAAGGAGACTAACGGGTCTCGATAAATACAATACTTAAGAGTTTGCGCCTACCATTGACTATAAGCTACAGTGCCTGAAACAACGTTTGCAAAATTGTACTTTACCTACGTTTTACCTTTGAGTATTAAAATACACAAGGATTGCTTTAATTAATATTGTTGTGAATAAACCAAAGGTAAGTTATGATTTGATATTTTTATTTCCCGCCATAAATTTAAAGCAAATAATCATCTCTTGAAATGTCAACTTCATCTCTTAATTGGTGGCTTTTGTGGTTTGTGTGGTGCTGGTGCTACAATTTCGCCAGTGCAGTGTTAATGATAAATTTATATTTTCAAATACAGAATATTCTTTATTCCCATTAAAAAGAAGCAAGTAGCTTTATACCTATAGTTTCATAATATTCTGGTTGGAGCAACTTTTCAGCCAATGCAACTAAATCGTAAACTGAAATAGCCCACGTATTTTACATTCATGAATTTTGATGTCTTCTAAATAATTATAAAATGGTAAAAAGCTATGATGACTTTAGAGGCACGCATTTTGGATTTTAATTTGAAATCCGTAAAATGTCGTCTATACCTTGCCTTACGGTTGGTATTGTTCAGGTTGAAATCGTAAATAAATCGTTATAAGGACGTCATAGTACGACCCGGTACGGTGATTTTTATAACTAATTTAGATGCGTTTTTAACGTTAACGTTTTCCTATTCCCAAGATTGCCACCAAGTAGGTAGTAATAAAATAGGGTCCCCAGTCGAACTGCTCAACTTTTGCAACAAATTTCGCTATACCCTACCTCTGTATTAAAAGTAAACAACAAAAACGCCTACTTACATCTATTTTTATGAGTGAAAAAAATTATATGAAGCTGAAAACTTTGTTTGGTAGTTTGAACGCACTTATCTTGGGAACTATAAGTCGGTATGAAAAAATACTTTTGAATTTTTTTTTCTTTTCTTTTAAAAAGACACACCAGGGAACAAATATAAATATTGATTGTATGTTTGTCCATAGTCCTGTGTCGCACGGGATTTAACAAACATACAATCAATAACCCGTATGCTTGTTTGCCACCCAAGTAATAATTTCATTCAAACTCATTTTGTTTGTTACTTTTTCACGGCTAAATGGCTGAACGGATCTAAATGAAATTTGGCAGAGAAATAGCAGGGCGCCGATTCTGCTAATTTACGGATTGCTCAATTGAATCTGAATTGATCCTCAATTGAATATCAGTAGCATTTTTGGTATTCTGCTAATTGATTTAAGTCCAATAGTTGGAAAACCATTGGTCACGATCATCGAACCCATGGGTTCGATGATCGTGAACTGGTACTTTTCCAAAAAAACCGGGCTAAAAAGTCCCCTACGTGCTATTTCTATCTATCTACGAATCTTATTTCGTCTATATCCGTTTATCTGTTCTGGCGTGATTAAGGCACAAACATTTATCTATCCAAACGTTTACATTTATAACATTACTTTAAAGGATTAGGTAAACAAAAAGGCAAATTATTAAATTTAAAAAAAATGTTAAAAAAGTAGAAGTAGGTACTTATTGAAATCCTCCGTGTCTGTCCGGCTCTAGGGTTTGATGCCCGTGCAAATTGGGCACCGAATTGGGCAAAACGAATTGGGCAAATAAATTGATAATGGTTATTCTGTTGCGTAATGCCCCGTATTACCTACTTAATAGGTACAGAGGAGATATTATGACGGTAAGCTCGACCCCTTACATGGGCCTATCTGGCGATACGTGGGCGTAATTCACCCTCTTTACCCCTCGGAAAAAACGAAGCCCAGCTATGCTTGAAATTATATTTAAAACAAAGCATTATATAGGCCTACTCAATGATGTTACAGTAAGAAAGAGGGTCCTTATCTAATATTAAATGCTCCACACAAGTAGATACCTCCTCGCTCCATTGCACTAAAACTTGACTTCTTTAGGTACCTGCATAAACCTTACGAGGCTATTTTTATGTGTATACGATATACGAGTATGTGTATTGTGTAAACCAACCTACTTAGTAACCCATAAGAACATAATATATTTTGTATTTTTTATAACTACTTAGGCGCCAAATAAGATGGTAAGCAGTCAGTCAATCAGTTGCGTGATACTGACCCAAAACGTTTTAATATACCTAGGATTTCCCGGGAACGGAAAACATTTCGTTACGAACGCATCCTGTATTCATACACAGAAACACAACTAAACTGCTGGCGCGTGGTGCTGTGTGTAGTCATTTAGCTTAAGTCTTCTGATAAGTGGAGGTCCATCCCTAGTCGGGCTTGCTCACTAGTATGGTGCCTTGCCTATGCCCTAACTGTCTATAATGTAAATAAGAAATGTATCCATCTAATCGTAATTATCTAAACATTTTTTATTTCAGCTAAACACAATGATTGTCACATTTCGTTCCGTGGCAGTTTTATTTATGGCATTAATGTTCATATGCGAAGTTATATCAATTGATTCTAATGTTAATCCAAGAATGCGACCCTATTCTGAAGAAAAACTAGCTGCGTTGGCAGCTTTCGTCACGAAAGAAGAGGTATGTTTTAATATATATTTATAAGCAATATGGAAAAAGTCGAGCTTGGAACAAGATTCGAACCACCACACAAGATTTGCACCTCCCGGGTTCCCGCCGAGCGCACTACCAACAATGCTATCCGAGACCAGGGGTGTCAAACCTTATATTTTCCATCATTTAGGTACTTAAGTACCTACTTACTTACAAGATTTAGAAATATAAATTGGCATAAAAATGAATTTTTTAATAAATTAAAGGGATATTCATTTAGAAACTGAATTAGCATCCTTATTAGACAATAGGATTTTATTCAAACAAATTTACAACCTGCTTTGTTTACTAAGTTTTATGAACTTATTCTGACTTTAATTTATTTCTGTTGTATGTCAATCCGCGAACAATGGTGTTGTTTATTCCTATGATTACAATATTGTACTATTTTTTGTTCCAAATAAATTATTTATTTACTTACTCAAGTTTGTGCTATGTAAAAATCCCAAAATCTGCAGGCTATGCTACCCTGGAAGCCTGGAATCTAATACCTATCTTAATCCGGTTCCAATCTGACTGGTCGCGGGCCGCACCCCTGTTTTTCATGACTCATAAGGGCCGAGTAAGGGCTTACACAGACTCTGTAGGCGCCGTGCATCCTGTCTGCAACATAAGACGTTTAATTTACCGTGAAAAATTAGGCTACGCTTGCCCAGTTTTACAAGAGTGTGGGTGAGATATCACTAAACTATGTAGGTAGTTATAGTCACCCGATAACTGTCGGTTAACGCATCGGTGACTAAAGAAGAGGTAGATAAGAAATGTTTCCGATCCAAAATTACATCGGAAGTGTAGTTAATCTTGCGTGCGATGTTCGATATTAGGTAGGTAGGTGACACTTAAAATAAACAATGCATGCACTCATTACCTACTTATTTATCTATAACGAATTGACCCTCAGAGTTACATTGTTCAGTATATTTTCTCATTTAACAAAGACTGTGCCTAGCGGCTTTAAATAGTGGTAGAAAAGTAGGAAGGGCTTCGCTCTACAGTAGGACAAAACGGTCTTGTAATAATAATCATTCATATTCACGATATCGAACTTCCTTTGTGTCAATCAATATACCTATTATATACACTTCCTTTCTGTCAATATACCTACCTACTTATATTTTTAGTCAACCACTTACTAGGCAGTAAACCCAGAATCGGAATAACTATATATAATATTTGAATTAAAACAACTTTCAAGAAAGATAATTTTTGACATTGGAAGCAATGACACAAGTTGCAAACTAGAAAAATCGTTGCTTTATACCTACCTAATTTTGGATTTATCGGTCAGAGCAGGGGTCGGCAACCTTTTGAGACGGTAGAGCCAAGTCACAGTATATCATAGTGTACTAGCCTACTACTACTCCTACTTTTGCTTCCTCTACATTCATCACAAAAGCAGTTTAAGTTATTGTAGATAGGTAGGAACTATGTACTATAATGTAGTCAAAATACTTTTGTGTACCTTTATAATTATTATGAATTCGACGCAGTGAATTGCTCATGGGTACCTACTGCAAGATAGAATTTATACCTTATAAGTCAATTACATTGCTATCGGCCACCACTGCCCATTGTTATGTTATAACTAATAGCTTATTTTATTTTGTTTTCAGTTTACTCGAAAAATACATTCGCTGTACGACGCAATAAAAGCAGACATGATGGACGGAAGAATGATCATCCAAACCAACGCGTTGATAGACACTAAGTACAAAACGTGGAAACGGAATGCAGACCTCATCAACTCAATTCTGGCACTACCTAAAGGGATGAACGATGCTGGTCGTTAAACAGATACCTAATTTTAAGTAACATTACATGACAGACATTTTGAAAATGCGTTTACTTTTCATTGAATCCTAAAGATAAATATAAAAGTTATCAAGAGTAGCTTGCTGTCATAGTTTTTTTTATACGACAAATATAAATGTATCCACAAATCCGCTTTGGGACAGCGTGTTTGGATTAAGGCCTGAGCCTTAATACTACCACAGTGTAAAGACCTCTTTATACCTTCTTACAGTGTGCCAACGACTTTGATGTTTTGCGAAATGCCGCGGCCGACTTGATATAGATAATTGTCGCAGGGTTGTCACATTTTTTTAATTATTTTATATTTTGTAATGTTAGAATGCGTGTGGGGTACCACCAAAATAAATAGTACAAATATTAATTATGAAATGCTTAATTGTTTTATGAGAAGGCAAAATATGTATGTGATCACTAAATAGATATCATATTCGTATTCAGCAACCCCAAAAACCATGCAAACGATACCCATATTCACTTTTCGAAAAATTCGCGTCCGCCATCTTGGATCACGAAATAGATGACGATGTCAGTGTGAGGAAATTGATAGAATTTTTAATTCTTATTTAAACGAGATGATGATATACAGTTTCTTACAGCACATGTGTACCATTTTACAAATAAAACAAAAAAATAAATTATTATTTGACAAAAAAGGTAATTAAAATCGAGTAAACACTGAACGACTTGTCCCGAGTGAATGTATGGCAGCTTGGGCTCGCGCTACCTCTCCCCCCTCAGTCCGCTTACCCCGCGCGATTGGTCTGTCTAGGCGTATCCGTCGAACTACTGTATGAAAAGTTCCATACACTGTGATACTACCATGACGTTGTAATAAAGTTGAAGTATTACGGATTTTTATTTCAATATTATTATAAGCCGTCATGGTACCCACTAAACACGCTTTCTTGAGACGAAAAAGTCAATCGTGGGACTTATATTATATTGGTTGATTTACTATTTTAAGTTGGCAAATAGCTAAGCAATGCTTGCTTGACGCTTGCAATGCCAATGGCATCAATTGTGTTGTCGCTGACGAGACGCTCACGCACAGGGACACACTACTCCGCTGTATGTGATTATTTCGGAAAGATTCTTACCCAGGCGCCAGGCAGGTTCGCTTTTTTATTTATACTCATTGAGCAAACAGTTGCAGGTGCTATTACAAAGCGTAGGGTATTTTACAATTAAGGTAATTAGGTATGTAAATTTTAATATAAAAAGCATCTGTATGTAACACATGTTTTTATATTAAAATTTAAATAACAAAAGATAATATGATAAATAAATGTAGAAATTATAAGGTTTTTTTAATTAGTTATGTTTTAAATTTTTAATATCATTTTAGTAAGTATTTAAAAGGAAAAAGGAGCAAATACCCTAAAGTATTGGGAATCATTACACTACAGAATAGAGTAAAAATAATATAATTTAGTTTCAAAACATATAATTTTATTGTACCACTTTTTTATTCTACAATCTAATTTATACCTTCATTGAGGATCACCACTAACATTAAGAGGTATTTACATAATGTAACTACACAAATAGATAATTATATTTTACGATGTGCATTCAACAATAAAGTACCTACTCCACACGACATACATCGACTCAAAAACGATACTATCTTTTTTTTTGAGCGGAGGACTCCATTTTATTTAATACGATTACATACAATGGAAAAATATTATTTCATACTATTTATTATACACTTATTATTTTACAATGGCAAAGTGTTAAGATGAAATATTTAAGTATATATTTTATGTATGTATTACATAAGTACATCAAATAACAATTATACATAACAATAGCTCACTTTTACAGAATTAAATCTTCCGTTTTGTAAATGTCATAAGGCATGATTAATGCAATATACAGAACACTTATAAAAAATGGCAGTTTTCTTTCACTTTGACCTGTGCAATCGTACTGGAAGTTCACAGCGAACGAACGGACACCTAGCACGTCGACGGTAAGACAACACCGTCCCCGTTCGAACTTCGCAGCGGTAACGGAAGAATTTATAATTCGGCACTGTATTATTTTATTCGGAGAAGACAGTACATACACACCGACAGATACAGAATTAGACTAAACGACGTCGCTCGACAATAATAAGATTATCGAGCGTATTTAGACCGTCGCTTTCGAGCACGGGGCTAGAACTTGAGCGAGAAGCCCGGCGCGACGTTGACCGAGCGCTGGTGCAGCTGGAAGCCGAGCGCCTCGTCCGAGTCGGCTCGCGCGAACTGGGCGTACGCCGCGCCGCCCGCCGGGGGCCGCGGACTGTGCGTGCTGCGACGGTTGCCCTCCGACTTGGCCGGCCACGTCGGAAACATTGCCGGCTCTATCGCTACCGGCTGCTCCTGCAAAATCAGAACTCTTATTATTCTTCTTCTTATCGTTTGGTTAGTGGTCAACCTGGTGACAGAGTTATTTAGATCGCCCATATTTAGGCCTCTGTCGTGATCTAACGACTGTTAACAGTCGGGACCGACTTTTAACGTGCCCTCCGAAGCACGGAATTATTAACCATTCTCGATACACGCTAACGGTATTAATTATGCCTAGTTTCTACACTTTTAAATTTAAACCTCGCCAACTTGGCGAAGAGGCCTCTGCCATGATCTAACGACTAAGTCTAAGCCGACTTTTAATTTTATTCATTTATTTAAACTTTATTATACACAAAAAAAAATGTATAAAGGCGGACTTAATGCCTGAGGCATTCTCTACCAGTCAACCCAAGGTGGTGCAGAGATAAGTCAAAATAGGTGCATATTAATACATTTAGAATTGGAGAGATTAATTTTCCTATGTACCTATAACATTAGTGCAGATTATATCAATTTACCTTGAAGTAAGCATGTTCTAATGCGACATCAGCAGCAAATCTTTTCTCGGGGTTGTAGGTCAAAAACCCGTTCAATAACGACAGGCCGGGCTCCGAAAGCAGATCGGCTCCGATACGTTGTCGAAGGCCGCCAGGTGGATGCTCGGCGAATGTCATCTTTTGTACGGCTGGCAACTCATTGTAGCCGGGCCAAACCGTCTCTGAAGGAGTACCTAAATCCTGCAACCGAAAGAATCATCTATTAGTTTAGAGATTCACTTGTGAGTGCGGCCATCATGTGACTTATCGAACATAGTCAAGTAAAAGTACTTTTAGTTTCCGAAAATGGTGGTCATGGATAATGTGTGCTTTATGTACAGTACTGTGATTTAAACAGACAAATAAAATGGGCATCTTTATTCAGTTTTGTGACAACAGTTTTAAGATAGTATTTTTAGATAGTATTATAGAATTTTTTACTAAAGTTTAACCTTCGACTTCGGCGAAAAGTTAGAGCTGGGCCGAACAATCGACTTCGACTTCCACTAGCTAGCACACAACAGTTTTTATCAAAATCGGTTAAAAAATTACACTGTGAAAAAATAACAGTTAAAGCAACTTAACATAAAAAGGATATAGTACCTTGAATATTCTATTTAGTTGATCTACTTCTGACTTTCCAGGGAACAATGGTTTCATTGCAATGAACTCAGCAAATATGCAGCCAACGCTCCACATGTCGATAGGCGTGGAGTACTCTTTACAACATAGCAGCAGTTCTGGCGCACGGTACCACAATGTTACCACAACTGGTGTGTACTGACGTAATGGGGAACCATACTCTCTCGCTAATCCGAAATCTCCAACCTAGAACAAACATGTGTTTTTAGTACAGTAATCTATGCATGCATAATAACATTTGGTGCTAGGAAATTAATATAATAATTTCATTGTTATAATATAAACATCATAATGTCGTAAAAGGAACATGATTAAAAAAAATCTGGCAATATGACAAAACACAACCTTCCCAAATTGTGTAAGACAGAAATAGTAGCAAGATTCTTATAAAACCAAGCTATAACACTGGAGTTCTGTGGAAAGCTAAATCTACTGTTTTGGACACTGCAACAAATTGATTAATCATAAAGAATATTAACCAGGTTATCCTATTTAAAATTAATGATATGCTTACCTTTAGAACACCTTTGTGGGATAACAAAAGATTGCTCGTTTTAAGATCTCTATGTAGAATCCAGTTGTCGTGGAGATGGTGTATTGCTTTTAGTAATTGAGTCATTAGACACTTGACTTCGCCTGTAAATTAAAGAAAAATCTAGTTTAGCATAAGGATATAAACTATTCTTCTGGTTTATGGCATCCGACATTATTTTCAAGCGTTTTACATGTTACTGCATAATATAGCAATAGCTTTAAGGCATTGGCAGTCCAATCATTGAACTAATAGTTATGTCGCCTCCGAGAAGTCCCCAAATACAGTGTAAGCTTACACTAAATAATAAAAATGGGCCTTAGATTGCTTTACGGAACATACAAATACATAACCGCAGGATACGTCGCTCAGCTCGTAGACGAGCGGATTTACTTATAAATACAGCCACTTCATACTTTTGTGGGGAAGGGAAACTCTCGAATACGAAAATAGGTGAAAATCCAACAGGCTGCGGTGATACGCAATTAGTAGCGAACCGAACTCACAGCGGCGTACATAACCTTGTCCTCCGACCTTAACGTGATTTAACAGTAGCCTTGTTGTAAAACTTAATAATAAAAACAAAAAGGTCGTAAGTATCGTTTTGTCTGGATACACTTGCGTTATTAGCACAACATCTTTTTGATAGCGTTTCCCTCCACCCTGAGGGCTTCAACAAACACTTACCGGCCTAGACATTTACTTAAAAATAAAAAAGAATACACAATGCATACGACAGCATCATTACTGCTAGCCGTGCACAAAACTATAGATTATAATCAATTAATTAGCGGTAATTTCAACACCCAGCCAACGAAAATTATACATAATGTATAGAATTACCCGGTAGAAACACTTGTTTCTTGCCACGCATAGTCTCCATAAGACTCTTGAGGTCATGCTCTACGTAATCCATAACAATAAATATCTTGTCCATGTTGGAGCCTACCACGATCTCCCGAACAGTCACGATGTTCGGATGCTGGCCCTGCAACAACGAAGCAGATTGTGCGTCTCGTTAGTATTGTAGTAGAAGCCCGCCTTTCTTACACTTAGTTCAATAATATCATTTGTTTCTTATTTTAACCAAAACTTAACTAAATTAATCTGAAAATGAATACTTCACAATATTTTTTTATACTATGTAACATATTTTCTAGTAGTGAATTAATAACTATTGCAAAAGATAGAAAATTGGATAAGGCATTTACAGGATGCAAATTATGCAAGATAAGTTTCATGTCTTACACATCAACAAAACCGACACATCAAAAATATCTAGACTTGCTCTGCATATTGTTCTTAAATTCAGACGATACCAGTCTTTTACTACGTTACTTTTAAGCTGTTTTTGTCTTACTTGCTAGGTAATACAGATTCAAGAGCAACTTAATCGTGAAAATAGGCTCATTTACAAGATGCAAATTTGAAAAGGTAAGTATCATACAGTCTTAGTTATTTGCCAAGAAAAACAGAGATAGTAAGCGACATGCTTTACGAAGTTAACATCGTATAAATGCCGTTAAATCGTTAATTGAATTTACACGAAGCCAGTTTTGAACGGTATAATGCTCTCTGCACCTTACTCGCACTTGATTTACTAAGTTTACATCCTTCATTTTGCGTAAGGCTCGTTCATTTATACCATGAAGGTATCGTCTTGTCTTACTTGCCAAGAAATAAAAAAAGCACTTACCCTACGAAATTTGCATCGCGTATATAGCACTACCACGTAGCAAGTTTAGCAGGGTGAATTTCATAGTGTTCTCGTCTTATTTTTTTTTTTAATAGAAATAGCAAAGAGACTGCAGCATTTACAATAATTTAAAATGGAGCTTCAAGGCTCATTTACACGGTGCAATAATTGCAGGTAAAGTTTTCATGCTGTGTACTCTTACTAGATAACAAAAACAGAGATAGCAAGAGACTTACTTAGCAAAATTAATATCGTGTAATGCAAGTTTTATTTTATAATTCTTAGAAAAGTTTTATCTGTAAGCTACAGTTTTCTATTGCAATGTACCTTTGTCTTTGTATCCCAAAAAACGACGGAAAAAGAATAGCATAATAAAACTTACATTGGGTAAATGACGCTTCAGATTAAAAATAATAGATAATGTATTATTTAGAATTAATTATTAGAATCGAAAGCAAATTTTATCTGACAGACTACTGTTAGTTCCGTCATAACAAACTACGTATTTTTGATTTTTATTGCTAATTAAATAAATATATGCACCGACTACAGTATAAACAAGCTAAATTTAAAGAAATGGGAATGCCGTAGATAAAATTATACATAAACAAATACATAGCTTTGCTCATAAAATATATTAATAACTTAAATATTTCTGTCACTTTCTACGGAGAGTTAAAAAAAGAGCTGATAAACAAGGATAACAAATAAACACAACAGTGAATATAAAAAGCATTTCGGTTTTCTACACAAACAAATATGGCAAAGAAGCATACAGCTAGCCTGATGAAACAGACACGCACGTAAGACTAAAATATTTGCAGACTTGCGTCGTGTAAAACTTCGTGAAACTGCATCGTGTAAATGAAACTTGAAGCGTCATTATAGAATGTATTTTTACAATAGCAATATTATGGACATCAAGTGTTGCCAACCAAATATTTTGATTTACATGCACAGTCGTCACAATTTGCACAACTATTACTACTGCAGTAAAATAATATCTCATACTACAGTGATGTTAACCAATAGGCCTAACTACCAATAAAAGCATAGCAACGTAATTCACTTCTATATAAATGTTACAGGCAAAGTCAATGAATCAAGAATATTCAAGCTAGCACTGTCTGGGTAATGTCGACTGTGCACAGTTCTGACACTCTCATTTTTGTGGCATGAATGGCTCAGAACCACTTTACTCGTATTATATTTCACTGCGATGGTGTTAGTAAGGATAACCAAACTGTTCTGGATGAAATTTAGCACAGATATAGATTATTATATTATAACCTGGTATAGCAGATAGGCTATTTATTTAAAAGACAACATACATGCGGGCCATAAATTAGTAATTGATATTTGAGGATTTCAAGCAAATTCAACACTACTCAGACAGCGGTTACTCTGTACCCTTCATAGCTTGAAGGTTTTAACCGTTACATATATTCTTTATTCATTATCATTTGTTTTGGCGGTTAAAGGCTGTGTCAATTCTATCAAAACATCTATTTCTATCTATTTATTTCAACATGCTTATGATTAAAAATAAATAATATTTAAAAATTAATTGTCAAAAACATATATCGACAAGTATACAAAAAAACATAAATAAATTTAAAATTAACTCAGATTTAAACTTACCGTCTACTGGCTAAATAATTATAAAGCCTTGTACGTCTTAGGGCACACGCACGACGTCAAACTGCGCGTCGTATACGCGCAGTTTGTACGTGTGGCTAAGCGTAGCATTCTAGGCATCAGTTTCATTTAAACGCCAGAACACGCCTTCCCATCAGAATTCAACAATAAACTTTCTCGGTGGTTGAGAATCTAATTATTACGCAACCATTTTGAACAGGCGTATGCGTGCGCCCAGTTTGCAACAGAGAGTAGAGTACGCGTAAACTGATACGTTAAGTCCGTACAAGGCTTTACACATTTTATCGATTATGCAGTAACAAAGTGTACGGAAAAGTGATCTAGTTTAGTAAAGGGCTGGCATTTCATTATTTCATTTTTTTTGCCATAGTATAATGAAAAAAAATTAAACCGAAAACTAGCACATACAATTATATGTTACATAATTTATTACATAATGTGAAGAAAACATTTTCAGATATTGTGAAATCATATGATAGAGATTAAAATAATTGTTGAGAGAACACAACCTAAAATATTTCTGAGTATAAGTACTCAGAAATATTTTATTGCAAATACTGTTTAGATTGTTAGTTGGAATAACAAATTGAATTGCAATCAATTGCGATAATATTGCTCAATGTTCAGTAAAATCGCTTTAGGATTTTGTGAAATTCCAAAAGCTTCAAATATCTCTCGACCCGAGGAATATAATCGGAACGGCAGTCATACGCACTGCCACTGCCAAAAAACTCAAGCAAATATATATTTATTTGCTAAAGCTCTTTGGTTATGCGATTCCACATAACATTGTTTTTGATCATCAGTGTTCTCAACAATATATTTTAAATTAAGTTTTTATATTAGTGAACTGTAAAAGATTAAAGTATGTCTCTATTGAACTGTTACACCATAAAGTAATTATACCTCTACAGTAATAAACGATAGTGTACCAGGTGTCCCAGAAAATGTACTTATAAAAAAACAAAAATCTATTATATCATCATCAGCCTATCGCAGTCATATTTTATTATTTAAATAATAATACTTATGTCATGTTTTATTTATTTTAACGAGAAGTTCATGGCTAACATGGTAACAGAATTGTTCAGATTGCCATATGGGCCTCTATTGTTATTACGAAGTCTGTTAACAGTCGGGACCAACTCTTAACGTGCCCGCCAAATAGCATAAACGGTAGAAGTATAGAATTTCTATTCCCCTACCGTTAATGCGACTTGTCCAGAGGAGCTCTTGCATCGCTCAGATGTAGTAACAAATAAAAAATACAGTTTTAGAATATTATTTTGCATTCTCTTTTCGGAGATTGGTATGGAATAGGAATTATAGTAACTATTTCTTATGTTTTTCCAGGACACCCAGTACATATTCTAAATCATGAAGTAATTTTAAAAAATCAACGTAAATATTATCAACGCCAAGTTATCGTTAATAATATACAACGAAAATATACAAATTGTAGTAACAAAACAAAACGAGAATATGCGCGTTATTTACAGGATGCCAATTTTGATATCATGTTATCTCTGTTTTTCTTGACGAGAGAGAGCAAGAAAGCATGAACCAAAATTTGCATCGTGTAAATAAGCCTTAGTATATAAGACAGTCATTACTTGTCTACAGTTTAATTAAATACAAATAGTAGGTACTGATAAACTTAACATTACAACTTTTTAAACTGGTTTAACGTAAACCATAGACAGCAATTACTGTAATTACGATTTTTAAGAAATAAAATTACGCAGCATACGTTTCATAGATACAAAATTATATAATTTAGATGTATCATCAAGAGCCACGTGATTTTAAATCTTGAAAAGTTTAAGCAAACCTTAAAAATATTTACATTATTATGTGCTTATACAAATACTATAATAATATTTGTAAGTAACATAGGCTATGGCATGTTTCTTACAAAAATCTTCATGATAATTGGTCGAACATTTCATATTATTGAGCCATTTTCAACAATGATTATGGGTCAGTCCATTCATATTTTTATTGCAATACATGATAGCAAGTTTATATGAACATATAAACTTGCTATCATGTTTTGCATGCGTTGCATTTTTGGGGAAAAATGCAACGGAAATTAAGACGAAGCCATTGTAGAAAATAGTTTTGTTACAACAAATTTATTGCAACTCTCAGCTTTGGGTAAAGGTGAGAGATGTAAAACACAAATTAGAAAAATAACTTAAACCACATCATAACGATCGCCGTAGTGGCGATATAAACGAAATGATACAAGTTAATTTTACACAAACATAATGAAAAATACAATTCCAAATGAATTGGGTTTTCATGATTAGTGGTTGGGCTCCGGCTGCTGCTATGCATCGCATTTTCTCTTGTACTGTAGACTTAAGGATTGTTTAAAGAATTCTTTATGAGAATTTAACACACAAAACGCATACGAACATCGAAAGTTAAGTTTCAACAACGGTACATCTGAGTAAATAAATGAATCTTAACATTATAGTGCACTGGACGCTTCGTCTAAATTGTTTAGCTATTGATAAAGCCTAGTTAGTCTTTCACACACTTTTGAACTTTAAAACGGGATCCCTTCTTTTCGCATAAACATTATTTTAATATACTTTAGCATAACTACTTTGGCATATTTTTTTTAGTATACTTTGCCATAATTGTTTTTTTGGCTAACAGTACTTTATGTTGATGTAATTATCTTTTAGGCTAATTTGTTGTGGCATAATTTTAATTCGCATAATGTTACTAAGATCAATAACCAATATAATTTTAGGTTAAAGTGCGGTGGCTAAGCCGACAAAATGTTTTCCGTACATATAATAAATTTATGTTAAAGAATGTTATGCTTAAACATTACTATGCTTAACAATTATGCATAAGCTGTTATGCGTAAATATCATTAGGAAAAATGTAAAGTATGTCATATCATATTGTCTTCAAAATTTTATGCAAATGGATAGGATATGGATACGTATATAAATATGTATACGTATTCATGTACGTATATCACTATTTTCACTGTTTTAGGCTAACAATTGCAACTAACAAATGGCATACTCAGTGACACTTAAATTTTTAAATTAGCTAAAACTAAATCGCGAGAATATTGGTAGACTAACCAGAATTATGTATTTGATTTAATTCATTTACGAGAGAAATCTCGATTGTGTTAAAAAATGTACACGTTATTTTTTACGTCTTTTACAATGCATTAACTATTCTATTCTAGCATGAGTAGGAAATGGCAACAAATGTGGATGTATGTAGAAAATTATAACTCTCGTTTGGAAATAAATTATAACAATAATGCTCGTTCCCACAACTATGGACCAATTGGAATCTAAAACGGAAATCTGTTTTCGTAATATCTGAAAAATGTCAACACTAAACTACGAAAACACTATACAATATCAGAAATGAAATGGACACGCGATCAGAAGAAGTGCACCTGAACTTTCTGTTAGTGTTAGACGATAGATAAAATTGTGACCACAGCCCATAAATATTGCCCATACAGTAGTCGGTACCATTGTCACGAACAGCTTAATTGTGTGAAGACAAAACACAGCGGAACCTAAACTTGCAAAGCCTAGGATACGTTACTACACCAATGGCTAATGATACCGAGATAAGCAATAGCTGTAGCACTAAAGATTGAAACGGACAAAAACAAGTCACAACTACACTACAATAAGGTGCTAAATACGCTGAAAACATACCTGGATCGGGGGACGTTACTGACGACTCCATAACACATGAATGCACCACGGCAGGAATACTAACTACTCACAAGATCTAAACATTTACATATCCAGTACCATACTTGTATTTTACAATAGATTGTAACGATAAAAAAGAGTGGCCTGAGTTTCTTGCTAGTTCTTCTCGTGGCTCCACGTCAGCGAACTAGGCGTAGGAAAATGTAGCTGACATCTTTCTGGCTTATTCATAATTTATGACCTTCATAAGTGTTACTTTGCAACCTAAATGACTAAACGGAGTTTGAGTTTGACTACCTTAAGCGAATACTCCACCATCTTCCGATAACCAGCGCAGAACCGAACCTGTTTGCGACCAGATGCAATTAATTCTCCGACATGGATCAGTCTTTAACGCCCCAGAAATAAAAAGAATACGTCAAGCCTCATACTGAAGTGTCACCACGCTATCTATCCACAAATAGAATCATACTACAATGGCAAAAAGGGTACAGAGACTCACCAGATAATGATGCTGTAGACCTATTCGTAAGAGAAGCAAATAAACACGATCGCAGAACCAGAGTCGACAGCACCCATTCCCCAGTCAAACAAAGCACAAATACAAATAAACCAATACTGTAGGCTACAGTCTTGTCTGTCTGTAGCCGTCCAACAAGCTCTCGCGCATCCTTTTCAAATAAGATGGGACCAACAACAATCAACTGATAGACATCCCGACGGTACACTTGCACAAACTCGGTCTAACCAATAACCAGCTCTGTAGCAGAGCAAAACGATCAGACGTTTTTAGAGCAGTCTAAGTCAGACAGTCAATCAAATTTATCTATTTATGCATTAAAAAAGGCTTACTTTTTAATGCATCATAATTTACTTAAATATTTTCAATTACAAATGTATGTATCACTAGGCTATTTGAATTGAGTGAAAAATAAAAAAGGCAACCGATGGACAAGGCCAGCTCTGAAGTCGAGTGCTGTGGAAATACTTGACGAGCCATGTCCAGCAATGGGCGTGTTTTGGCTGAGATGGTATGTTATGAAAAAAATTACGTCCACTGAGCTCTTGCATTTGACTGGAGAATAAACTATATTCCGAATAGAATAATCTTTTAAACATCTGATATTGAGAAAAATAAATTTGTTAAAAAAGGAAAACAAATATTCATGTCAGTCAAGAGTGTAAGTTGGGGCAATAGAATGCTTTCAGCTAATTTACAAATGAAGGTCGCAGTCGAGATTTCATTTCACATCATTAATTTTCAGAATTCACATACATTAAAATATATAAGGTAAAAGATTTTAAGCATGCTACTGAAATATCAGGTACGAGCTGAAGGAACACTGGTTTGTGAGTGCAGTGGAACAGTGTGCGGTTGCGGGTAAAAATGGGAATGCCCATGCACACATGCGGATAGTGTGCTTTGTTGTGCGCACGGCGAATTTTGAGCCTAATAGTAATTACGCTACAGTGAGCAATAATCGTTATTGGCAATTAATATTATTTTGGATTGTTTTTTCTCTAGTATATAGTAAAATCTTTACTAATATTATAAAGCTAAAAAATTTTTTAATGTGGTAAGTGGAAATTCAAAAGTGAATGAGGCGCTAAACTCAAGCTGGTAGCGCTTGAGTTTAGTACCTCAGTCACCTTTTATTTTAGAAATCTATGATCATGAGTTACGAACCCGGCCTCGAACTCGCCGGCGAACGGTAAGGACAAAATGCACTAAAACGTTCTATGATGCCTCGCGGTGCCGCGCGCGGTTTCGGGCAGTTTCAGTACATTTGCTGCCGCCGCCGCTCGCCGCTGCCACTGCCACGCGAAGTCCTGGCCGGGCCGTTATATAGGCTACTTTTTTATCAACATACCACGCGAACGAAGCCACCAACACACGTTCCTACAATATGACGGTTGCTACCTATTTAAACCAATATTTTACAAACAAAAGTTTAGTTCCTATAAAAATCAAAATTGACACTCATGTAAAAACGGGTGATACAGGTCGAAAAACAAGTTTTCTAGGATGTTGTTGTGACGCAACCCCATCATACGTAGTACTTTCAAGATAATTCTTGCAGGGCAGTCCCCTCAGGTCTGGTGGTCTGTCGAATAAAACGTCGGGTCTGGGCTGAGAACGTCTAAGAGTCGTTACGAGCGTACGTCGTAAGATCTGAAAAATACTGAAATTAATTCGTTCTACCTATAGGATACAACGTCACGTAATATGGCGTTACATCATTTTTTATGTTTTATATATATGAACGCTAGTCTCAATCTTTGTCAAATCAAATTATACTCATTTAACGAGATATATTAAAGCTCACAGCGACGACCACCGAGAATTTTAAAAAGGTCGTCAAAACACCTTAATTTCAAAATTTAATACAAGTGTCAAACTAGATTTTTGATTGAAACAAACTTTTGTTTACAACATAATACAAAATATTTTTGACAGTACTACAATAAAAACTGTGTACATCGGCATTCATCGTTATGTAATTTCCTCATCTTTCAATTTTGGCAATAGACAAAATTGTTAATACTTCTCTATCATCATCAACTCATCATTTAGTAGTTAATTACAGATAGAGTAGATATAAGAATCAGCCACGGGTTTGAGAAAGAATTCAGATCGGCTGGGTTTTTAATAATATTTTTTAACGACTTCAAAAATAGGTTATTGAAACTTGATATGGATGAAGCAATTTGTTGCTAGGGTAGGTTGCGTTTATCTGTACATTCACAATTTATAATTTTTAACTACAAATGAACATATTATTGCATTCAGATAGAGACATTATTATTTAATGGCAGTTAAAAAATAAATGAAGAATCAAAAAATATGTGTCAGAAAGATTAATGAAAATCAGGATACATTTCAGTCTCGGACACAATTATTTTATTATAATAGGTGATTTAAATTATTTAACACCTATTTGGTTTTTATATTTAGGCGTAATAATAAAACATGCTCTTGACATACAATGACAGACCTAGATTGCACACAGGTAAACAGCTCCTAGTAAAATTCGCCACAGCCATACCAAGCCTCATTAAATAAGAAAATCAGCTTACCTAAAATTATTTTTTTGCGTTATAAAATTATTTTTTCGCATTATTGCTATATCTCGCACCAAAACTCACAAAGAGCAGCTCATGTCCAGGTACAATCTAATCAAAGCTAATCATTAACCAATCAGCGGGTTAAGGTTAAAAGTCGTTTCGTCAATGAATATAATATTAGTTAAAAGAGAAACACTCTCGAGAGAAACGAAATCTGGTGGCAGTGCTAGTGGGTTTTTGATATAATAATAATAACAACACATGTCTGACTCAGATTTCCTCTTCTCTATAGAGTAATGACATAGCACTAACATTACAAACAACAAAAATCAACTACTGCAATTGCATCAAACATACACCATAACGGTTGAACAGTTAAATAAATAAAAAATTGGCACGGTCGAGGAAGGCCGTGCACCAACGTGTTATGTACACATTGTATTATACCACAAGTCTAAGTTTAGTTTTTCCCTTTCGGGACTGTTCCCTTTCATCAACAATATTTAGTAACTTTTGTTATTTACATAACACACCCCAATAATATTAATAATAATTTCAATGCATATCATAAGTAGCTGAGTTCACTTGTATTTCATTCGTGTCAGATAAAACAATCACAAATTAATATTTTTGACTCACAATGCATATTCAATCATAATTTCCAGGATAGACGGAAATTGCCGATGTCCAATTTTTTATGGTAGTACTTACTGTAAATATATCAATGAGAACGACTAATTTATTAACGCCATTAAAACTGCATATATGCATTAGATGGAGATTTTTTACTCAATGGCTATATAAACATTTTGCTTTTCTCGTCAATATATTTATCAGAATTATGAAAACCAGCCTATGGAGATCAGATTGTCAAAATATCTAACTACTATTAATATAAAGTAAACAGCTTCAATACTGTTTCTTTTTATTTTGTCATGTCTTAGGTAAAAAATATTTTTTGCTTTGTATTTATGTTCAATAAAGCACCACAAATACTAGATTAGGTTTAGGTCTTATTAGAAATGTTTATAGAAAGGTTATTACTATCGATTTATATAAGTCCCTGTACATGTTTAGGCCAACTGTATGGGGTAGCAAACCTCTGAAACCAGACCATTTTTTCAATAATGATGCAATCCTAATTAGATCGGCGTTTGAAAAGCTTTCTACATTTATAATGGTAATTAGTCCCATAATCAAAGAACCAATTAATTTATTCGGAAATGTGATATTTGAGGGGCGCACAAATAGATTCTCTTAGATGTAAACCATCGCTCCACTTTTATGCATTCTGCTTGTAAATAAAGGGATTTGAGATTTTTTAAATCTTAAGTGAATGTATCCTGACGATGGGACGAAAATATATTAAAAACAAAAGCATTTTTCTAAAACTTTTCAAACACTTAATATTATTAAAACGGTCGATTTGTCGGGATAAATATAATTTCATAAATATTGTATTTATCCCTGTTGCTTGCTGATAGGTAATGTCGTAAAAAGTTTTTAAGTGTTAATTATAATTATAACAAAGCAAATTGTCTGACTTACGGATAAATCTATACATAATATATATAGGTAAATAACCCAAAGAGTCAGCTGCATTGTTAATGTCATTGTCACACAGAATTCGAGTACTTAAATGTACGTGTACGTATACGTATTCTTAATAATATTCCCTACTTTTACCTCTATGCACTGATGTCAGGTTGAAAAATGATTGTTGGTGATGATCTTGACATTCATTAATCTTAACCTTCGATGTTCGTATTCTAAGCATTATATATTGGAAAATTACTTTTTGTAGAGCATCAAATTTGCAGATGTTGGTATGCAATAAGAAGAAAACATAGGTTTTGCCCCTGGAATAAATTCCTTATAATATACTTAGGCCCGCCCGTGTTTTGAAGTTGTTACCCTTTGCTAATGGGTCACACACCTCTATCAAACCCTCTTGCAGGTAAGAGGTGCCGGGCCTGTAGGAATAAAATACAAGGCATTAATGACATGAATTCAACACAAGAGCCATCGAGTGCTTCACAGCTCGCGGCTCAATCACTACCTAACACAATAAAAAAAACAGTTTAAAATTAATACCTTCAATAAAAGAGCAGTGATGCATTGTGATGGCTCAAGTGAGCTTACAGTATATAAAAATAAGATTGTGATCCTACCTTAAGTAATGTGTTAATCTCTCTTAATGAGGTGATGGGGAATCCTTCCTTCTCCTTTTCCATTTTTAGTCGTTTGAGAGCGACTATTTCCTCTGTTGTTTTGTCACGGGCTCTGTAAACAACTCCATAGGTTCCTTCCTCTATTCGATTGAGGCATTGGAATTCCTCAACAGACCGACAACCCTATAAAATGTCGTTAAATGAATTGTTATTATTGAGTGCTAACAATTATATTAATTTAAATATTGTTTGAACATACCTAACTGGAAATATTTTACTGCATATGAACTGGTATAAAATGAGAGATTAGAGGTTTAATTATATAAATAATGCTGTTATATTTCTTTAATAATGATTCATGAAAGTTAAGTTTGACCTCATTGCTATATAACCATGAGTATGTCATTGAACTAGTTTCAAATACAATTTATTTATTTGAAGTTAATACAAAATATTGCCAATGGAACTCCATGAGCTGTCAATTGATGTTTAACAAGCCATGACTAAGATTTAATTTCAATGACAAACGCAGAGCAATAAACAATGACCTTAATTATGCGGTCGCAAAATACCAGTACCGCTATTTGTCTCACGAATGGGCGCGACCGTGTCCGCGAGTTATCATAAACATGCATTAAAATTTTGTATAAACGTTAATACCAATACAAAAAAAAAAACATTTTTCTTACCTAATCAAATCAACTAGTTAGTATTGATAAAATTTTGGTAGAACATAATTATTAAAGATATTTATGTTTTTATCACTATCGGTATTATTAATAAATTGACGTCATTAATTGGTGGAACTAGTTTACGTTTTTATTAACTAAGCAACTCATGTCCTATTTATCAAATGAACTAAGAAGAGTTTAGGGCTTAGTCCTCATAGTAGGCCAGCTGGTAAATATAGTTGATAGAGACACACTAACAAGTGCAGCTTCAGCGTTGTAAGAAAACACGTTTGGACACAACATTTTGACTTACAGACACTCTGAGATGCATACGAGTGTGTTCTTTATCAACAACGGCCACCAAACTGCATTGCCACACAAGCCGACTGAGTGGACAGTATATAAAAGAGACTTAGCAGTACGAGAAAAATTGCTTAGTTAACAACGGTAAATTTAAAAGCATCTTCATACAAATTCCATGCATTCTGCTTTCCTATTGTATCGTGCAATCGCGTGCGACGGTAAATTATAAAAACGCCCAATGTATTTTACCACGCAGTTATTCATACAAGCAAAAGTCTTGTTTACATCGCTAAAAAATGCAATTTTGCCGCTTGACGGTACCGCATTTTGTATTAGTAGTCGTAGTAACAGGAAAAAATATGCATTAAAATGTTTTGAGTTAGTAGAAGTTGGCATACAATCTGGCTTTTCAATAAAACGTATATTAAAAGGCCACCTTCTATATCAACTATTGCTAGACTTCTATAAGTAAATATACATACATACAGTAATAATTACAATGTAATCAAGAGAAATAATTTACCTGCAATGCTGGAAAGTAAGGAGGGAGAGCATTAATAGCTTCCTCTCTCATTCTCTCTTCTTCCTCATCATCTACAGGTTTTTCCTCTTCTACAATCTTTCCATTTTCTCCTGGTGGTGGAGGTGAAAAGGAATGCGATCTACTTCTGCTTTTTGATCTAGATAATGACCTGAAATTATATAAGTCATTAGGAATAAAATAATCAGGATAATCAAGATACATGTAGGAGTTGTTCTGAGTCTGGGTGTAATTTGTGTCCGTTAATTGTATGTTTGTACAGTCCCCCGCGACACAGAGCTTGTTCTCTAGTGCGGGAGTTGTCTTTTTAAATAAAAGAATAAAAATGTTAATATAAAAATATAATTGAATATAAAAAACAACCTAATCAGCGCTGCAGGAAAGCGATTTTTTCCAGCGCAAGCGGCTCCAAATCGGCCATTGTAGAAGGGATATGGAAGAGGCCTACATTCTACAGGAAGAAATGTTAAAACTTCCAACAGCATTAACTTAATGCGCCACTTTTCGTTTTTCCAGAGTGTTTAACTTCCACCCACTATATTTACCTAGTTTTAATATAATAGGTGTATTAAATTGCCAAAAATTCAACAAACCTATGAGATCCATGAGATAATGGTGAATCGTTTTTTAACTTAGGGCTAGGAGACTTTGATTTAGAAGGAGGTCTAGTTTTTTCATTTGATCTATCTTTTTCCTTTTCCTCTTTGTCTGATTTAACTTCATCTTTATGGTCATCTTCTTCTTCTTCAGATTTAGAATCTGCTGCTGAATCAGAATCAGTACTGGAGCTATCATCCTCAGTTTCACTATTTGTGTGTTCACCTAAAATGGGTACATGATTTTTTTAGTAACTTTTTTTGCAGATTTGGAGTTGAGGATTGGTATGAAAATAATGTTTTTTTTTTACGCTATTTTACTGATGTTAAGTACATCAATGCTGCTCTGGACACTTACAAGTCTTAAAAATCAAAAGGAAACACAAGTTTCAAATACCAGTCACCAACCAAGCACACCACAGAGCCTCATCACATCATTCACTAAACATACACATCAAAATGTTGGGTTGTACAGGTCTAAGACAATAAATTAAATTTTAAGTAAATTTACCATCTTCAGGATCTGAATGTGAATCACTCTTCATTTCAACATCACTAGAATCCGACACAGTGACGACAGAGTCACCATAGTTTGGAGAGTTAGATGTTTTCGATTTCTTTGTAGTAGCCTCATCTGGAGATACAGAGCGTTTCTTCACGCGTCGCCTGTGCTCCTCACGGCGAGCTTCCAACTCAGTGCGCGATTCATGTTTCCTTTTTTCTCTTTCTTTATCTTAAACAAATTACAAGCTACATGGACAAATAATGTTATAATATAAATATAAACAATGACTGCTTATTTAAATATAACAATAGCTAACGCTTTTATAAGCGTCGCCATATTTAAATTTAAGACCTTAATTTGGAGGTCAAACATAATAATGGTTATAAAAGATAATAGTCAAAGTCAAACTTTTTTAGAAAACAAAATACTTATTAGTTTTTGTGACATTCATATACATATTATGTATGAATGTCATAAAAACGAAAATTTGCTGACAAGGATATACATCATTTTTACAGTCATAGATATACTCGTATATAAATCTGGGACATGCATTTGCCAGACTTGCTTATTCGTCACAATTACATTATTTTATAACCATTAAAAACAGGAGATCTTTGGCCCTTTTGGTTGTGCAATAGTCTTAACAAAATAATTCAAATAATTGAAACAATTCCTTACCTGCGAACAAAACTTTATTTTTTCTATGTTCTTGATGTTTGTCTAGTGATGAGTGTCTGGTACTTGAGTCCAAAGATGAATGGCGAGTACTTGATTTTGATTCCTTATCAAGATAATCTTTCTTGTCTTGACTCTGTAACTCTTTGGATATTCTTTTATTTAACAATCTTGTTCTTAAGTCTTCCAACTCTCTATCTCTATCAGCAGATGTTCTCTCTCTATCTCTGTTTTCTTTCTCATTACTGTTATTAGCATGACCCTCATCTGCCAATGATCTTAAACGAGACTCTATTCTTTCTGTGTCAGAACGCTTCTGATCTGTCTCTGAATACTTATACTGTCTGTCTCTACCTAAATACATTTCCCTTTGCATATCCTTTTCTTTATACATGTCTTTTTCTCTATAAACTTCTCTAGACCTAGCTGCTTCTCTGAAAGAAGTGTTGTCTCTATACATATCTCTTTCTCTGTAATGGGTTCTTTCTCTATATAACTCCTTCTCACGATACATGTCCTTCTCCTTATACATTTCCTTCTCCTTGTACATATCTTTATCTCTCATATCTCCTCTCTCACGGTACATTACTTTTTCTCTCATATCCTTCTCCCTATATAATTCTTTACCATCTCTATACATTTCCTTTTCTGTATATGTCTCCTTTTCTCTATATGTTTCCTTGTCTCTGAATGATTCTTTATCTCTATACATGTCTTTATCCCTATAATATTGTTTTTCTCTGTAGTATTCTTTGGCCATATCGTCCCGGTCAGTATTTTTATTTATCTCTCTTTTTGATTTGTCAGACTTATCACGGTCCCTGTGGAATAAGGTTTATGATTGATTTACATTATTCTCAATACCAATATAAACAGTTAAGAAAATGAAGTTAAATGCATCATAATACTGAGACACAATACCAATATATACTCGAGTTGATATTGAGTTTCCTATTAAAAAGCAAAAAAAAAAATAATTTGTTTAATTAGATATTTATGCATCATCTTAAATTTAAATTGAGAACATTTGTAAAATAGTAACACTACATACACAGGAATGTATGTCTTATTACCTCCTCTTTCCTGGACCTGGGAAAGTTATATGCTTGTCTGTTTCTTTGGAAGCAAACAAGCTAAAAACAATATATATAATAGCCAAATAAATTAACATTAGATTATTATCATTAAATCCAAGTAATGTTCATTACAAAATGAACACTACTTGGATTTAATTTTTGTGGTTGTGTCAATTTGTTTCACAAGATGTGCTATCAGTTAAATTGTCTAAATGTGACATGCTATGCATGTTTTTTTTTTATATTACTATAATATTATGTTTTATTTAGGTTGGATTGTTCCCTAGAATGAGCTCTGTTGCAGTAAAACTTTACAAGAGTACAATTTGCTAAGTAAGCCCAGAATAAATATTTATGTATTAAAGTTTTGTCCCATGTGGGGACTGAACCCACAGCTGTCAGGATGGTGTTGGTAGAGAGGTGACCACCTTAACCACTAGACTAAATGTATGCAGTTGTTCATTGAATATTCTTGAGTTAGATAAAACACAAATATACCTGTAAAGGTGCTTCTTCTCTTTTCTACTGTTGTCTTTGTATCTTTCCTTAACAGCTCGTTTGTGAGCCCGTTTATCTCGATGTGTTGTCCGTATCACTGCTTGAGGTGGCTTTATTACTAAAGAATCCGCATTGTCTCTGTCTTCATCAGACAAACTAAAAATATTTAATCATTTAGTAACAATATATTGATTTGTTCCTTATAATTATTACCTGTCATTTTACAGCCAATATCGATATAACACGGCTCTAAACACAAAACTACTAAAGAACAACATAGAAAAATAAATACAGTGAAATACAGAAAATCACTAAAGTGTAATTGAACCACACAAGTGTTTTACTTCATCAAAAAGAACAACAAATTGGAAAATACACTAAAAACCTAAGCTTACTGCGTAAATCGACTACAGATGTTGTTATTTTTGAAGAAAAAACACCAAGAACAAAGTCTTCATACAATAAAATTCGGAAATACAACCATTTTCCTGGTATGCATGACAATAGGTAAAACCCAATTGAAAGTAGCTCATTTGTTTAACTAATACATACGTACAGGTTATTATCATTTATCATCAGTTTCAGTCTGTGTTATAAATCGATAAACGTCTAGGATTATAAAGGCAAAACGAGCAATAAGTAATTATGAAATTCTTGAAGTACGACGAACTTTACAGGCAGCAATTTTAAACCATCGAAATACATACTTTAAAGGTATTACGTATATGTTTAATTATTAAGAAATAAAACGTGCCTGAAATCCATTTCGTCTTGAACAGGGCTGCGCGCTAATTCTCCATCCTCACTTTGATCATCTTCGTAATTACTCATGATACGATACAGAGTTAGGTTACGTAGAAAATAAAGAAGGTATAATAATATAACTCACTACAATCACTAGCATTAAAAATATTTTACTAGATCTACAAATACATGAACAAAATTATGAACTGCAAATAAAACGAAGTTTGGAATAAATTCTAAACACTCACGCTCAAAGAAAGAAACGCCATTTTGTTTGCGCTAGAGTTGCCTATCAATAGTCGACTATCGCTAAACTATCGATAGTGTATCGATAGTTGACGTCATATCAATAGTATCGATAGCCTATCGATAGTATCGATACTATCGATAGTATCGATACTATCGAAAGTATTAGCTCCGATTGTATCGATAGTATCGATACTATCGAAGACCAGCATATGTTTAGGAGTAATATTATTGATAGTATAATAAACGGCGATTATTCACACTATACTTCATTTATATTTATTGAATTTTTTAACATTATTCTTAATTAAAATGTAATGGATTATTTAAAGGCAATACGCCTTTAAATAATCCATTACATAGCTAGTTTAAAACTCATAAAAATAATGTGTAAAACAAATAATAGTTTAAAAAACTAAAAAAAACACGCTTTTTTAGAAAACCGAACTAAAAAATAGAAAATAAATTTCAATAAATTTAAATTAAGAATAATGTTAAAAATTTCAATAAATATAAATTAATAATAATGTGAATAGAAAACCGAACTAAAAAATAGAAAATAAATTTCAATAAATTTAAATTAAGAATAATGTTTTTAAAAATTTTTTTTTTTTTTTTTGGTTTTTTAAAAAGACAACTCCCGCACTAGAGAACAAGCTCTGTGTCGCGGGGGACTTTACAAACATACAATTAACGGACACAAATTACACCCAGACTTCGAACAATTCTTTGTGGGTTACACAAAGTTTTGTCCTGTATGGGAATCGAACCCACAACCTCGTGCACAGCAGTCGCATACTGCGGCCACTAGACCACCGAGGCAGTCAAAAAAAAAAATTAATAATAGTGTGAATAAAAAAAATAAATAAAAAAAAGCGTGAGGTGCATGGTGTCAATAGTTATAAATATTTTATTGACAGATTGATTATCATTTTGATAATATCTTAAAAGCACCCCACGCTTTTTATTAATTTTTTTTTTTTAATTAACTACTTGGTTGGTACATAACCTATAATTGGGAAACGATACTATCGACGGTTATTAAACTATTGATAGTGTAATACTATCGATAGTTTTACAAGCTATCGATAGTATTGATAGTTTTTTCATTTAATACAACAATACTATCGATACTATCGATAGTATCGATAGTATTACTTAAAAACTATTGATACTATCGATACCATCGATAGTATTAACATGTAATAGTATCGATACTATCGATACTATTCATTCCAATCAATAGTATTAGTTAATTTGTACTATCGATAGTATCGATAGTATCGATACTATCGATACTATCGATAGGCCTATCGATATTGTTACTAGTTTTCAAGGTCAACTATCGATAGCGAAACTATCGATAGTTGTGCAACTCTAGTTTGCGCGTTGGGTTTTGTATTTTTTTTATGCAGAACATGGTAACATTGTCTTCATCTGAATAATTGTCTTTCTGCTACATATACTGACGTAATAAAGGTGACTATAGCCCTTAGTAATATAAATATAATGTAATCTCTGAACATATTTCGGTACACACTTTTTAAATTAGGTATGGCTATTTAAAAAAAATATTTTTATAAAAAACAAAATTACGTTTAATGAACATTATACCTACATACAGACAGCTTATTGACGTTTGCATCACTATGGTATTTGGGGATCCCACCCACATGCCCACCGTAACTCCTGTGAGCCAAGATTGACAGTGGAGTAACCACAGATATAGATCTATATCTGTGGGAGTAACCAACTGATACTCCGAGCTTTGGCACTAGTGCATCCCGTGGACAACTAAACCTACTGTCTCGGACCCCGCAACGAATTTAATCAGAAGTAATTAGGAGGAGTTAGAAAAAAAAAAGATTCCACTTCCCTCCATAGCAAATCGGGAGACAAAATAAATCTGTATATAGTATATATATAATATAGTACTAGCTGTTGCCCGCGGCTCCGCCCGCGTGGATGTCGGTTATCGTGATAAAAAGTAGCTTATGTTATTCCAGACCATAATCTATCTCTGTGCCAAATTCATCCAGATCCGTTCAGTAGTTTCTACGCGAAAGAGTATCAAACATCCATCCATCCATACTTACAAACTTTCGCGTTTATAATATTAGTAGGATAGGGTATTCTACTCTGTTTGAAAAAGTACTTTTAAATGTTTATTTCCTAATAAAAACCCCAAAAATAAATTACTCGTGCAAAATAAATACGCTTTCTTGCCATAAAATTACATTAAAGTTTAAACTTTTTAAGCTATTGCATAGCTTCTATCGCGGGCCTTGGGCGTGGAGACCGAATCCAGAAATTCCGTAACGAAAATAATAAACCTAACAGCCCCCACTCCAACCGGCACAGTGGTGATACTTTTTTAATAACGAATTCTCTAAACGGCCAATAATAATAATTATGTCAAATTTGTGTAAGAAGGTATTGATCTAAGAAAATATTAATGTGAAAATGATTATAGCATAAGGAGTCTTAAGGAATTATTACAAGTATTCATTTTTATTATTATATATTTTTATGAACCATTGAGAATAAAATAAAATGATTTAGATAATTCTGTAAAGTATTTTTTTATTTGTTTCGATAAAAAAATCATACTTAAATATAGCTTTACCGCGGCAGTCCCCGAGTGCCACACGTCTTTTTTTTTAAGCCCGCGAAAACGCTTTTCGCCATTTTCTGACGTAAGCATTGTAGTGAACAAAAATCTATGAACAACAAAAACAAAATAGACGCTCGTATTTCGTATTTTTTGTAAAAATAATAAATTACATTCGCTATCGTTGGTAATGGGATGTTATACTTGATCTGCAAATGCTAATGATTTGTCCTGTGAATTTAAGGTCAAAAAATGTTAAGAATAATGTTAAACTGTTTACGACTAAACGGCAAGAGCGACGTCACATCGTGTTTCAAGTCACATGATATGCAGATTAAAATGTTGACTTTTATTTTTCATTTATTAAATCAAATAAATGCATTTAATACTTAAAATCAGAATACTTATGTTTGTTTCTACATAAATTTTCATTAATATAGAGTTTCTTAAGAATTTATACCAATGCTGCTTTACTATTCGGCCTAGCAGCAACAAATCTGAGCTAAGACCATTATTTTGTGATTTTGATGATGATTATTGTTATAATTTTAATTTTATTTGAGTTTCGAAAGTTTCTTTTTTCTCTGAATTTCAGAGGATAGACGCAAGAATACATAAAAAGGAAAATTCCTATTATATCTCCATATATACTATAGGTGGCTTTGCCTAATTTGGCTATAGCATATTCTACATGCAGGTGCGTCTCCAATATGGGCTAAAGTCAGCTTATTAAAACCAATCGTTAACCACTTACATGGACCGAAACTAGTAGTAATTTGTAAAAGAGTTCAGGTGGAGGATAATATTCATTAATATTGGCGCTCTTTATACGTAGAGAAACTAAATAATAAAATATATATGTTGTGATAATCGAACTACAACTACAACATAAATGAGTACAAATACAAAATATATAAGGTTCGATTAAACTTTTACGATTCAAAACTAATGTGTTTATGTCATTTTGATTAATGAACTGTGAACAATGATTCAAAAAGTCAAAAGTGCTGTATGTACATTTACTACGAGTCAAAATAAATTTGAAATATCTAATATTTTTATTATTTATTGTCGTACCCAGAATTTCAAAGATGTGCTTCCAGTATACGGCGGAATTGAATAATTGAAGTTTTGGTCACTTAAACCATGGTAAGACATCAAGGCTAAGTACTGTAATTGTTACTATTATCTTCATGATAATAATGGGTGTTCTAGATTTATGAATAGTTATTATTTATTTTGTTCAACATTTATATAGTCTTTACGAGCTTTAGGAACAGTGACCCTCGAATATGCATATTATATATCTAAATTTTAACGATGTATCTTTGTAAAGGTAATCAAATTTTCAGAAAATATTTGTTATCAATATCCCTACTCAAATGTTAATTGCTAACACAAAAATTCAAAACTATAGAAGCTAAAATTTGAGTACTTTTTTATGTTGTGTTGTCCAATATATTTATACAAAAAAAAATGTTATAAAGTATTATTATCCGTTTTAGAATAGTAAAATATTAAATACAATAGCTAACGCTATAGATAACAAGGAGGAATTAAAGAAACGCTTAGAGAATGGTAAACTTCTTCATACAGAGCTCTTGAACTGTGTCAAAAATTGTCAAAATCGCTTTGGAGGTAAATCTGAATTAGCAACAGAAGATGACTTGAGGTAAATATTTAAATTGTTTTTATTAGACTATGCATATCATAGGCTGCCCCCAAATTCTGCCACATACAGTTTGTCATGTGCAATCTTACTGAAAGATTTGTCCTGCTTGAGAATTAAACTCGCAACTTCAGTTTCAATCTAACTAATAGGACAAAATGCCAATCTACCTATGTTGTCTGACCATTGGGCTGATAACCTGCCACTAGGCAGAGAATAATAGAATGGTGGCCGTATAATGGAAAAAGGTTATTAAATCTTTTTTCTATTATTCAGCCACCATTCTGTGACTACTTTAACATATATACTTTTTACCATTTTATTGCGACAATCCTTGAAGTTATATTTTACACTTTGGCCTACTAAAAGAAAAAACTATGCTTTGAACTTCCAATCAGGAACAAATTATAGACAGTACAAAATTTATAAATTTATACAAGTATTATAATGGATGTTTGTTACTCAATCACACCAAAAAGCCTGAATGGATCTGCATGAAAATTAACATAGAGAAAGATAATAGTTGTGGAATTTTATGAAGGGATTGCAGAAACAAGTAAAAAAATTCTGATTATCATTTCAGAATAGTTCAACTGTGCGAGAAATGGGAGAAAGTGCTGAGTCATGGCATTAGGACTAATTTATCCACATCGGCTTTACAAAATTTGGTTACAGCAGGTTTAAACTTCACTTTTAATATTCTTAATGTTGGTAAGATACTGTTGTTTAATAACAATATTTACAACACGCTAAACGTAAACCTGTGCCCTGAAGTTAATCTATATATGTAAAGGCAGACTCAATTCTGCATAATATATTATATCAAGCTCTTACTGCTGTCTTATTGTAACTGACAAGTGCCTAATTTTACAGGATAAGTACTTCTTTCTTTCTTGCCATACATACGTACCTGCATAGACTTAGGTCTATTTCCCAGAAGGCACAGACATGTAGGAAATGTTCCCTGCTGGAAATGTTTGCATATTTTTATTTTACAATCATATTTTACTTTGATGCATTGTATGTGTCATTGTTTTATATTTTTTATATACGCCCGTTAAAATATTCAGTATTAACAATAGCTTATTATACTTTTTTTATACTAGCCTGTATTGTGCCACTGCTGAGCAAAGGCCTCCCCCATTGACTTCCATTCCTGTCTGTCCATTGCCTTATTCTACCAATCCTACTCATATGCATCCAGGTCGTCACGCCAGCGTTTTTTAGGTCGGCCTCGGCGGTGATGCCCATCTTCAGGCATCCACTGTGTGATGACACGAGCCCATCTCTCACGATGCATACGAGAAATGTGACCGGCAAAAATAGCTTAGAATTATCATAATTATTTTTCAAAAAAATGGCACCATATTTTTTCGTGTTAAAACCTTTTTTTATGTTGCAGGTAATTCACTATGGAGTTATGCTTGTCTACACCTAACGAAACATGAAAAAGAAAGATTTAAGATTCTATCAAATATAAACACACCCCTTGGGTATTTCAGGGCATTTTTTAGAGCAGCTTTAAATGAGAGATCTTTAGAAAGGTATGTACTATTTTTTTCAATTATACATAGTTTTTGTTCATCACCATTTTATTTGAAGACATCTACTGCTAGACATTGGCCATTCCTCTAAGAATTTACACAGTATTCGGTTTTGAGCTGACCTTGTCCATTGACTGTCCGCAACCTTTACTTTAACTTCTTCGAGGCCTGCACACTCCGCATCCGCATCTTCAGGTTTGTAGTTGGCCTCTACCTCAGGGACCTTTCAGCACCATTTTAATATTTTTAATACTTTTAGGTACTTACTCTTTCTTATAGTAGGCTTGTCATATCCTCTTCCCTGTATTTTATTTGCGGTTAGTTTAATTCAAAGCGCGGTACATTTACTGTCCACAATTATTGTTACAAGTCAGAGTCACTAAACACTAGGCCAGCAAGCCAATCTTGGACGAAATAGTCGAAAGAGCAAAGTTTTTTAACCAAAAAGACTTAAACAATTTATGTATTAATGTTTCAGATATCTACAAAGTTGGATTTCTCATGGCTTGGTTAAGGAATATTATGAGGAGGGTGCTTTGGTCAGAGATGCTGAGATAGCAAGTCAACTCCCAAGCCTGGCTTCAGGTAATTTAAATAGTGAAGTGAAAGTCACATCTAAATCGGTCCAGTAGTTTCTTCAAGTTTTTTCAAGATTAGGCTGGGCAAACAGCCAGACATACAAAACATTATTTTATATAAGTATCCTCAGTTAGTTTTTATAACATCAGCTATGTGTAAATAAAAGCCCCATCAATTTCTGTGCAACTGTTTTCAAGATAAATCGGAATAAAATCCATTTCCATCGATCCTAATCCAACAGACACGCGAGCAAAGTCGCGGGCACAGCTAGATTACAGTAAAACTGTCGCACCAAAGCAACATAAATAATATTACTTTGTAAATCGTATTGTTTTCTACATTTCAGGCTTATCATCTGTGTTGTTCGCGTTATCAATAGACAGACCCGAGTTGAATGAATCACAACAAATGAATCAACCTAATAAAGCAGAACTAGTAATACCGCTACCATTACCCGTCAAATCATCAAACAATCTTAAACGAAAACCACTTAGACAAGTTATATCTTTTGATAAAAATGAACCAAAGCATTTTATAGGAAGTAAATTAAAATCCACGGAGCAAGCAGATAATTCTTCATGGAATAGTGCACCAGCAACTTGTCTTAATTCACCTGATGCTAAAATTTTAGTTGCAGCTTCAAGTAGTGAACCTACTAGTTCAGAATACAAAAGTAGTCTAAGACACTTCTTTCCGGACAGTGTAAAAGGTATTGACAGCCCATCACAAATTCTTTCCAAACTATCCGAGTGTGCTAAAGAAATATTTTCATCTTCTACTAGTATAGATGTAAATAATGTTAATAAGGATAAAGATGATATATCTGAATTAAGTGTAAATAATCTTAAAATATCAGAGAGTGATAGTGAAGAGGTGGCGGGAAGTATAGACGGTAGTACTTCTTGTTTGGAGCTATGTTTTACAGAAGATGAGAGTGTGCCGGATGAGAAAACACTCAGTTCTGTTCTAGAATATAAGGAAAAGGAATTGATTAATTTGCAAATTAAAGCGTCTCAAGTAGAAACTGCTAGTAAAGAGAAAATTAAAAAGTTGGAAAAAGTAATTTTAGATATGAGCAAGTAAGTATGTATTGTTACAATAATTATATATGTTACAGGCAAAACTCCTAACCAGTCAATAGAACTTTTGACTAAAAAATTCAGTCAAAAGTATTTTTAACCAAACAGGTTGGTTAAAAGTACTTTTGACTGATATTAACAGGTCAAAAGTACTTATTACATTGAATATTGTTTTCAGGGAGAACGACCGACTAAAAGAACAGCTACGACAATACATGTCAGCTGTAGAACTAGGTAAAGCTTTAAAAAGTGACGGCAATAGTGATAATGAAGAAGTTAATCAGTATGAAAAGAAACTCGTTCAGGTATGTATGTAGAAGTTTGTTTTAGGGATTTAAATAGACACAAAACAGTGTGTGTTTAAGTGTGTGAGGAGTACGAGCTTGCGCGTGCTTGTGTGTGTGTGCATGCGTGCGGTGTGAGCATGCGTGCGTGCGTGCGTGTGTGTCTGTTTGATATAAAGCATCTATTGTTGTTGAGTAGTAAAACTTTACTATACCTTTTTTTTATTTTACCAGAACGGTGATTAATTAAACGTACGGCCCGCTTGGTGATAAGCAATTACCGTAGCCTATAAACGCATGCAACACCAGGAGCGTTACACATATCTATTTAAAATAATATGAGTTATATATTTTAGGTTGCAGAAATGCACGCAGAACTTATGGAATTTAATCAGTATTTACAAAAAAAACTATATGAATATGAAAGTATATCTAACTTAGAAGTCTTAGATTATCCAGAATCAAATGTTAAAGTACACATACCCAGTGCGTTCTTAGTTGGCAAGAAAACACATTCCTATCATGTTTATCAGGTAAATATTACACAGTATACCAGACTCAACAATAATTTGTGGGTCCGATATTTTTTTATTCTGTTTTAAGTTATTCCCACTTAAACTATTCAACCACACATGCATTTTTCAGATATTTCTAAAGATTGGACAAGAGGAGTGGAATGTATATCATAGATATGCTAAGTTTCACGAGTTGCATATGCAGCTCAAAAAATGTCATCCCGACATAGCCACATATAAGTTTCCACCTAAGAAAACTTTAAGGAAACGGGTAAGTTATTTCTCTTTACTTTGGTAACATAGACAAAATACGGTATTGCGTTGTATTATACAATTTAAAATTAAACATAGCTTTGGAAGTCTTCATAGGCTACGGTTATTGCTTACCATCAGGCGGCCAGAGTGGCCGTATGCTTGTCTGTAATCCTAGTCGTAAATAATAGTTGAAGTAATCAAATTATTCTATTATTCGTAATGGCTAATAAATAACTATTGCCTTCGTATAAGCAATTACGATTGGCTAAGCTGACAGGTTTCAACTCATACTTGTTAAGGTGTTATAAAAAAATACTATGTATCTGTTCAGTGGCTGGAAGTGCGGTTGGTATTAAGACTTACATCTCTACCAATCTCTTCAGTGTTAGAAAGAATATGAAATCCGTGTGTGGGTCATTGGCATGGTGATTAAGGTTAAACTTAGGCGCATTGAATGAGCCTGGCCACTAAATGTGTTAAAAGTCTAAATCACCATTAGGTATTCATTTATATTTTGTCTTAAATAAAAATTGAAAGTTTTTTTGCGTACTTCTAAACTGTGTGGGGCGCAGTTATAAAATATTTTCATTTTTGTGACAGGACGCCCATTTAGTGGAACAACGTCGTGTGGCTCTGCAGGCATACCTACGTCATATCTTATTAGTATTACCAGAGTTGAGAGACTGCACCAACCGAGCGCAACTTATCACATTACTACCTTTCTTTGGGTTCGTATCCATCATTTAATGATTACGCATTGTGCTAAATTCTGTCCATGGCTTTACTCGTATGGTATATCCATGATAAATATATAATTGAATGGTATGTCTATTAACGTACCAAAGCGGAGTAGACTCAAAGCATGCAAACTGAGCTGAAATATACGAAAACGCCATCTAGTGTAAAATAGCGTCATCTTTTGTCCAATAGCATGAATTATTAATAGTACTATTCAGACATATTTTTTAGGTGGCTTATATTTTAATTCAGCAAAGAATGCAACGATATTAATATTTTATTTAAATAATGTATTTGTTTGATTTCAGAACTTCATCTTCTACAAAAGAAAATGGTTTCAATAACGTACTAGATCGTCAAGAATCCAACGATTCTATTTCGTCGTACAATGCACTATGATTTGATTTTGACAAAATATTATTTACAATTTAGATACGTAGTAACGATGACAACGATTTAATGAATTATCCGTAGTTATATCTTTAAAAATATTAACATATGTAAGTTTTGTAAAGCCTAATTCACACTACACCCAGAGTCATGTCGTGATGCATATGAGAAGCCTTATCTATGTTAAATAATAAAGAGGTAAAGTGTGACTTTGTAGGGGGTAATCTCTGAATCTACTGAACCGATTTTTAAAATTTCTTTTGCCAGTAGAAAGCCACATTATTGTGAGTGTCATAGGCTATATTTTATGGACAAAAACATTCCGGGATCCAGGGAAATACCACCCTTGCGAAACCGGGGCGGGCGGCTAGTATAAATTTAAAAAGGTGTACACACTATTCAGATATCAGGCATACTAATAATGAATATTATGTTGTTACAAATTTTGGGTCGGTGACAGGCTAATGATGCCCCTGGTCTAGGAAGCGTCCATAGGCTACGGTAACTAATTACCATCAGGCGGGCCGTATGCTTGTTTGCTACCTTAGCAAAAGTAAAGTAAATAATACATTACGACATGACACGTTAGCTTAGTGTATAGGACGCGAAAGGCATGTTTCATGCTGTCTTTGTCTTATCCGCCAATAGACTATGCATCTGTACGACTAGCTAATTAAATTCGGAACGCATCTAAGCTATACTTTAGGTGTGTTAACTTAAAGTTAGATAGCTTACATGCGGTTTTCTTGTAGCTCGTTGACATGTTTGCATCGAAAAATTAAAATGGTATGAAACTTGCCTTGCATTCTGGAAATGGCGCTTAAATGAGAGAATATATTATTATAATTGAGTAGGAAAATCGCGTGCCGCTATCCGAGTGGCTAGATACGCGGTTTTCGGTCCTATAGTGATCAATAGCAAATGATCGTTTGTGTGCTTTAAAAGACAAATAATAGCTTAGCTCAGGGTCTTTTATTGACACACCACGTAAACAAACTCGCAGGCATTACATAGTAAACAAATAAGTACATTATTAGTCATGTGGACATTTTATGATAAAGAGATTATGCAAAGATAATAATAAGATTTATTTATCTTAGAATGAAAGTATTTATAGCAAACAAGATGTATAGAGTATTTTATAAATTATTTAATTAATTATCAGATTTTTAATATATTATACCTACCCTCTAGTTATAACTTCATACCGTCGTAGCAAATTTAAAATTTATTTATTTATTTATTTATTTATCAATAATAATGTTAATATTGTTTAAATGTTAACATTATTGCTTAAAATGCGGTTTTAATATTTCAACTATGTCCTTTCAAATAGCCACTGGATGCAGTCTTCTGTGTGACTAACATATCATATTTTATTTTCCTGACAAAGATATTATACTAAATATCCTATGTGTCAACTTGCCCTTATTTGTTGCACATTTTTAGTATTGTGTTAGCAACAAATTTCTTTTAAATTTTTTTTGCAGGCTGAATAGAATTTTGTTTTCCTTGACGAATTATTTTTACACACAAGACGCGCGTTTTAAATTTGCAATGACGATACATGTATTTCATACTAATATCTATACAAGAGATAACACATTTATAAGGTTTTGGTATAAAAAAAGCGAAAAATGTACTTCAGCTATTCTATTATTTTCTATCACCACATTTATCATCATTACTATACTGACGGACATCTGCATCAATGTAAAGATAGGCTTTCATTTTAAATATTTTTTCAGCCATCTACTTGAACACAATTACATTTGTTTCCCAGAGGTTCCCTTTAGATGTTTAACTGTCAGAGAGATTTTCACTGGTGAACATGTTTGCTTATTGGAAAAATATTTTTATTTGAAAGTCATTCTGTACTTTGAAGTAGTTTTTATGTTCATCATTGTATATCATAGTGACATGAAAAACTGTCAAGGTTTGTGTATGCGTTGCTCTGATCTAATTATGTATCTTTCTAGACAACAGATATTAGGCGGTTACTTCTTCTAACGCGGATTCAGGCGATATACAATACTTCTTCTAGCATTATGTATCGCATAGATCCTTCACAATATCTTGTGTGTGGTTATCTGCCAATTAAATTGCATTTTGTTTCTTCTTATTTCAAACACAAACTTATTTTCGCCAGCGCCCAGAGTACTTATTTATTTTTTCACCGGGGGGAAAATTTTGCGCCTCAGCGTGATCGAAATAGGTAGTTAATAACACCTAATCTTATTATGACCATATCACTCTTTATAATAAAAGTTATTGGGTACCGTTAATTAAATCAAAGAAGCTTTACTTTTTTCCTCGTTTTTCGTGCTTTAAATTATACATAATGCCTACCATATATAACCTATACAATATTCATATTTCACTTTATTTCCGCTGTGAACTAGCAAAGTTTCAGGGTGATTTTGGTGTTTCTTATTTGAAATACTTTATTGTTTACGAGCATACCTACATATACTCGTATATACATATGTTTAGTTTCGATGACTGAACAAAGAGTTGATGTCATTAGAAAAATAACTGGCTAGAAACTTACGCCTTTCTTTTTTATCAATACATTGTAACAACTAGAAACCGTTGCAGTTAAAGATAACTCCCGCACTAGAGAACATGCTCTGTGTCGCGCGGGACTTTACAAACATACAATTAACGGACGGAAATTACACCCAGACTCAGATCAACTCTTTATGGGTCAAAAAGTTTTGTCCTGTGTGGGAATCGAACCCTGAACCTCGTGCACAGCAGGCGCATACTGGGGCCACTGGACCACCAAGGCAGTCTAAGCCCTGTCGACGGTGTAGAGCTTAGCTGAACATTCTCCACCACATCTTATTTTTACCTATTTCGATCATTAGTTTTATAATGGATACTCTTGATCCTCGCATTTTCCTGACATTTGAGTATTATAATTATAGAAAATTAAACTCAAACTCAAATTTGACAATATGTATTTGTGCACGAGTTCTGGGGTCGGCGTCTCTATTATTACATCACTAAAATAGAGGAGGCCTTTAGCCAAATATTGTACCCTCAAATAACCTACACTAAAGTAAACACCGAAATCTTCTTAGGCGACGTTGCCAGCTCGCAGCATAAACAAACTCTGCTGAAATTTCCAGAAAGTGTAATTTATAATGAAAATGATTTGTATGTAATTGTATATATCTGTATGTAACATCATTTTAATTTTAGTATTTATATTATGTTAACCATTTCCCCTTGTATTAAAATAAAACATGTATTTTTAATGGTATCTTTTAGATTTATCAGGGAGGCGTCAATTTTCAGACTATATAGACACCTAATATTAACGAATGAACAAATCAACAGGGTTAATGTTTAACTTGCATTTACTGAAACTATGTATTTGATGGCACACAGCAAAAAAAGAAAAAAAAAACTGTAAAAATGTGACGAAGGATTGTCGCTTTGTCCGAAGTGCGGGTAGTTGCATAAAATTTCATTTCTCGTCGTTTTAAAGTTGACTAGCCCTCGCCTCACTGTGTGCATCATTATCGCATAAATATAAGAATCAAAATATGTCAAACCACTGTACCTGTGCACTTCCAAAAGGGTGACGCGACGGCCGAAGTCTGTTATAGGCGCAGCGTAGACGACACACTTCTTGTGTGATTGAATCTGTGGCGCACAATATGTAATAATAATAAGATCTAATAGGTACAATGATACATTTGTGAGAGACTGGTGCCTGAGATAGGTATTATAAAATACCTGTGTTACAGGTCACCAGGCCCCCTGAGGATAAAATAATAATCTTCATATTAGACAATATCATGAAAGATTTAGTTTTGATAGAAGAGATATTATTATATGAATAAAGAACAACAATTTTATTTTTAGTTACAAGGATACCCTGATATGTGTGTCTGTATGGCATGCAAAAAGTCCGTCGCGGATTTTACATATACACATCGATCTCTAGCGCCATGGTATTATACCACGTACGTTACGTCCCCCACTAACAACTGCAGATTGCGTACTAAAAGTGTGCGCCGTCTGCGTTAGCGCACGTTGAAGCAAACGTTCTATTTCTTTCGCGCACTGTTTGTGCGGCGCGGCGCGGCGCGATCTGCCAGAATGACACGGAATTTTTGTGCACCGGACTTTTTGCACGTCGCGTCGTATGCGTTACTGCATATAATTTCTTAGGTTCTATTTTCGACTAAAAAGTGCGTCAAGGATAGTCTGTCATCTGCGCTGCCCCTTACAGTTCATATAAAACTAGAACGTATTTATCTGTATGTTCATGGGTCGTGCGACAGCCACCAATTCGGAAATCAACTAGATATTTATTATTATACTGTGAAGTTAAATTTAATAAACATCATGAAATATATTGTTTATTTGAAATTCATTTGTTTCTATTGCAACATCATCGTCAGATATCCGGATAGTACGGATATCCGGATTGCAAGCCCTAACATTATAACAATTTGTCTGCAATCAGAACCAGGCTCCCAGTAAAGGAAAGTATTTTTTTTTTTTTATACTACTTGGGTGGCAAACAAGCATACGACCCACCTGATGTTAAGTAGTTACCGTAGCCTATGGACGCTTGCAATACCAGAGGTATCACTTGCGTGTTGCCAACCCATTGTTTCACACCAGGGCTTTATGATGATAGTGTCCCTGGGATAGGAATACGTTTCATTCAAAACGCATCCCTAAATGAGCGCTGTAGACCTGTACTCACACACAGGAACACAACTACACCGCTGTGTGTAGTTATTTGGCTGTGGTCTTCTGTAAGGTGGAGGTCCTTCCCCAGTCGGGCTTGCTCGCTAGTATGGTGCCCTACCTCTCTTGAAATATTATTATATTTATGGTTCTTTCTTGTTTATTTTAAAAAAACTTGTAAGTTTTCTCTATATTAAGAGAATATCTGATATATTTTATATAGCAAATACCAGGCTAGAAAAAAAGTAGATAAAACATTAACGCTAACGCCGTCTAGTCGACATTCAAAGGACGTGACGCCGCCTTCTCTTGTGAAACAACGCCATCTGTTGCCATGATTACTTAATAATATTAACCGCCATCTAGTATCACGTAGCCAATTAATGCCAAACAAGAACAAGACAAAGAAACGCTATCTATCGTCATAATTAGTGACTAATATTAACCAAAACTAATATTCTATACCCTCTCCGCCAAATTTCATCCAGATCCGTTCAGTAGTTTTTACGTAAAAGAGTAGCAAACATCCATACCGTCCTCATAAACTTTCACCACAGATAGTTTATTAAGAATAATAATAATAATAATATTTTCCGGACAACTCACACATCGCTATCTGATCCCAAACTAGGCAGAGCCTGTACTATTAATAATATTAGTAGGATGCTTCGATATCAGCAACTAGACTTAGAAGCTATCTATTTGTGATACTGTCAACCGGCAAGTTTAGAGATACAAATTTTATTGTAATAAAAACTCATTTTAGCAAATAAATTCATGATTTTATTTTCATAATAAATAAAAAAAATCAAGAAAACACTCGTTCTGAGAATTTTCCATATATTAAAAGACATGATACAAAAGATGTCAATACAAACTAAATCACTTGGTGCAAAGGCAAGCCTGTCGGTTTGGGGTTCTCCGACCGTCAGCGCATCGCGCGACGACCATTCTAGAACGATTATGCAACAGGCGAGTGGAAACCGAGGATAGCCTCTTTAACAAAAACAACTAATCTTAAAGATTAAAAAAGATACAATGTGCTTTCCCCGTGGAATGCATCCTTGTAGGCATATCTAATTTTGAATGCAAAATATATGAATTTGATCATGATTTAAAATAATGTAAGTAGAGGTATATAAAAAGCGTATTTATTACACTTTAAAGTGAACAAAAACAAGATAATTTAGTTATGATATACAATAAATAAAATGATAAAAATCATGTATCTAAATTAAGTGTGAAATAATTTACTATAACTTTACATCTAAACGATATAAATGTATTGCAACACACCAAGGAGCTTTGGAACCATTGAGTAATTGGGGGGGCTTACATTAAATTTCCGCTGGTAAGTAATCTCAATTGAATAAACCTAAACATTGTGATTCATCTTTGGTTTTGTGGACGTCGAGTCTGTCATAGTTCCATAACTCCTCAAAGGACGCAGTCAGAGCATGGACACTACAATGTCGTAAAGTCTAGATGTGACAAGCGTAAACTGACTGCGTTCCGTCGTGATTAATTCATAAGTACTTATGTAAGTTACAGATCTACTGCGAAGCTGATGCATCCTAAAGCAAATAGAGGACTTTAACCAATACGAACATACTATATTTATTAGACGCCGATGTTTATAAAGTTTATTTTCTCATTGTGATTTGATGTCAGACGATGATCAAAGTGATACCATACATTTCATTAAAAATATACTTTCTTAACAGTTATCAACTATATAATAGAGTCGATATCATATTGTTAACTTAGCGACTAACATTACTAGTGAGACAGTAACAAGAAAGACGTTATACAAACGTAATATATTTTGCTAAAAAAACATCACAGCTCACAAGCTAGCGTGAAGGTGAGTGAGCTAACGAGTATAGGACTAAGCAAAAGGTGCGATGAATGATAACCTACAATTGCAACAACACTAATTATGTTCTATATAAGCAGTATCTTATGTACTGTCACTGTATACAAGTCACTGGGGTTAAAACTGTTACTTAGTTGGAAGAGATTTTTATATTCAACATTGAATACAAAAATCCCCCACTAAATTCGAATCTCATATCTGAATGGCGTAGACCGTGCCTAAAGACAGTGAACTTGCTTGTTGCAGCAAGTCGTCCAGGCACACACGCACGTGAAACCAATGCTAACGACCGGGTATGAGCGGATACCTGAAGCTTTATGTTTTTAAATAATGATTATATTATTAATAACCTTCCCGTTATCACCCATGACACCTTGTGAACATTATTACCAGTGGCTTTCGTTTCGTTAACTAAATAAATGCTCGCAGGTCGGCATAAATCAACGCTTATCACAATATATAAAAATATATATTAAAGAAGCTTAAACTACAACTACACATTGAAGATGCACACTGTTCTGCATTTGCCACCACACTGAGATAGTAATAACGCGGCCGACAGTAACATACATTATAATTATTATATTTTTTTTATTATTTTTTTTGTTTTTATTTTATTTGTGCGGCAGCATATGCAAGTCTGCAAATAATTCACAGCATATTCTTAAAGATAACGAGATATTGCATCTTGGAAATTATTTTTAACTATCCGTATGAGAATGAAATGCACGGGACTTATATACTCCGTTAATTTCACACAAATTGGTAACTGGCTCGATATTCTTTGTACTGGATGATTGGTCAAGATACAGTCAACCGCATTTCTTTCCCATGTGGATACATTATTCTCTAAGTCCATAGTAATTTTAATCGAGTTTAAGCATCCATAATGAGAAACTAAATTAATACTTTTTTGTCATTTCATAAAAATATTATATCTGATTTTAAAAATAGCAACATCAAAAGACAATAAAAGCTTCGAGTCTGCTCAAACCGTAATACTTTTAAAACGGGTATATCGAATTTATATGAAACCTGATATATTTCGCAGAAAGCTTATATTACCAGCTAAATCCATGTGCACTTAAAGACGTTAATATTAGGTAGCACAAAATATTAAGCCTAAGAGAATACTACCGATATTTATCTTTTTTTTTGTTGCACTTATGATTAGGCTTTCCATAAACAGTTATAATTATAATGGGTTATTATTTAAAAGAATTATTTTCGTCGCCCCTGTAAGGTACATCTATGAAGTTTCATTTAAATTCTCTATGATGTTACAGCCTATCTCTTCAACTTTCATCTGAAAGAAAAAAAAAAACACTATAGTATCTCAGATAGTCAGTTTTAAACAGAAATAAAGAGTGATGTGAACACTAACCTCGTGCACCTACAATGATCGATTTCCGTTTAATATCTTGCGCGGGCGCAGGTCGTACAACCCCCGGCGCTCCACCGCCCACCAAGTGTCCTCCTCCAGCTCGGATGGGTTTCGCTAAAAAAAGTAATAGAGTTCGTATTCAATTGTATAATCAATTATTTAATTGAAATAAATCTATACTAATATTATAAAGAGGATAGTTCGTGGGATTGTAGAGGGTAACCTCTGGATCTACTGAACCGATTTTGAAAATTAATTTACCAATAGAAAGCCACGTTATTTATGAGTGTCATAGGCTATATATATAAAGCCAAAAAATTAAAAGACTTTTCCGTGGTAGTCGGATTTGCAATATTTAGATAAAATAATTGTACACAATAAAAGAGGCCTATGTCCAGCAGTGGACTGCGATAGGCTGATGATACTTACCGATTTGCGCTTGGGGGCCTCGTCGGGCAAGATTCTTCGCACGCACTGCTTCCTTAATCCTGTCAACTTCAAATTGATATCTCTTGCGATCACGCATAGCGCCATCCTTAGCTTCCTGCAAGGTACACAACAGAATAAACAATGAAACTTCATTTAAATTTGTACATCTAGTTTAAAATTTTAATCATTATTTTAGTCTGCATTTCTTGTATATAAAAGTAATTTTGCGTGCTGACGTTATCTAAAGTAGTCCGAATACAATACCATAAATACAATATCATAGTTTGTATAATTATAATTATCTTTCCCGGGTAATTAAACACTATTGTCAATGAAAGTGATCAGTTTACCTTGAGAGCAGTTTCGAGTGCCTTGACTCGCTCCATGGTGGCCCGCAGACGCTTCTCAAGCTTGGGCACCTCACAGCGCAGGTCTGCGTTGTCGCGCACCAGCTGCTTGTGAACCTTCGTCAGTTGTTCCAGGTTGTTTTCCAGGAATGATATCTTCTGTTTTTGAGCTATTGAACCGCCCTCCTCTTCGGCACCCTCCTCCGAGTTGTTTGATTTCTTTATCCTTGCCTAAGAAACAGAACTCAAGCTTATTTATATTGGACAATATTATTGCTGTCTTAAGCAGCAGTAAGACGTGCACGTGCACGTACGAAACAACATTAATTTAGGAATGTATTCGTTAATATTCTGTAATTAGCAGTTAAATGTTTAACATACATAACATACACAATAGAGATGGCATGTAAACTATACTTGCCTGCAAGTCCTGTACGAACAACTTGCGCAGATTGTGCAATGTCTGCAGCTCCTTGGCCACGGTATCCTCCAAACCCTTGAGGTCAGCACGGGCTTGTTCACGCCGTTCCACGCTTTGACTGCAAACACAAAAAATACATTACATCACAAATTAAACAAACAAACTATAATAAATGGTGATAATTATTACCTGTGAACAGATGTGAGCTATCTAACTTCCGGCACGCACCCATCCATATATACATCGCCACTCCAAGTACTTAGGCCGAATGTTTATTCTTTTTTAGAAAATGCCAACCCCCGGCAGAATGAATATGAATGGGAGACGTGCGGAATAAAATGATAACTCAAAATTTAAAAAGCGTAAGGCATAACAAGTCCTCGCACTACATCTACATAGTACTTACATAAACATTGACCAAACTTCGTCGCTTATTCCAAGCAATACAATCTAGAAATGTGATTTTTTAAATAGGAATGTCTAATCAAAATTGCTATTTTGCTAAAGATTTCGCCAGGTGTGTTTAAGTTACATACAAATTAGACTTATATACTTGTCTTATATACCGATTCAGTTCAATTAAGTTGTATCTTAAACACATAGGAGGCGACAATCACTCTTCGGCATTTCAAGTGCACACAGACTAGGGGGAAGTGACATGGAAACTAGGATATAATGCTGTAAAATGCAATCGAACACTATACTCGTGTATAAAATAAGCAATGGAATGAACAATGTTGCATGCACTAAATTAGAAATAAAGGCTCATTTACATGATGTGAGTTCTGCAAAGTAAACTTGTATCGTGTAACTGTTACTTAAGAGTAAATGCAATTCGAAACGATAAATGCTTATGGGAATGATGGTTTCTTAATACTAAATGCCTTAAAACAGACACAAAAAGGAAATATTACTTAATGGTTCCATATCCCCTGTCTTCTATGTAATAACATTATGTCTAATACCTATCATCTAAATGTCGATAATAACTTTAATAACGGGTCTATACGGACAAACAGTAATATGAACAATACCGAAACTCGATAATATTCACGCTAAGTCAGTAAATACGCTTATCGTATTGAATAAAAAAATATTTTCGATAAAAATATGACTCGCCGACTCTCTATACAAACACTCGGAAGATTATTTACATCGCATTATTTACATGAAAAAATATGAATTTACGATACGTTTTTTTATATTTGTGCAAGCACACGTTGTCGTACACAGACATTCTACATACTACGGCTTTTTTCATCGAAGTGAGTTTGTATGCAAATTCAAAACAGTCGCTAATTGTCAACCTATACATATTGCAGACAACTGAAGCATAAACGCACGTTTTATGGCTTTAGTCGTTAAAGTGTAGAGGCTACCTTTTATAGTCTAAAGTCAAGTACTTACATCAAATTTTATTTGTATGATGATTTGGTTGCATCCTTTATATGCTACTAGTAATTGTTACTTATATATCAATTATCTACTGTTCAAAAAGAGTGGTCAGTGTTACTTGTCAGTTTTTCGTATGGCTCGACCTTTGTCTATCGTTTTCGTTAGGTATAATTTTATAAACAAAGGTTTCTTACCGTCTCTCTTACTATCCAAATAGGGGGCCGTACCATGACGGCAACAACAACAAACAACGCAGAAGGCAGTGACTAGGATAACTTAGACCGCGCACCATATAGTAACATCGTAGCAACTATCGAACAACGAACGAGCAATAAAAATAAGTATAATATATAAAAATAAATAAGTTATGTAGTATTAAAGAAATTAAATCACATAATCACAACTGACTGTTTGTTTTGCCAGCTATTTTGCACTGAGCATAATTCTAGACTTCGTGCTGCCACGACCCAGGGGATGTTCCCTGGACCGTATAAATGGCCGCAAACGGGAAACGAGACACTAATTTATTTATATTAGCGATAATTTTATTAATGTCAGTTTGTTTTATCGTCTAGATAAATCTAAACGAATATTATTAATGCGAAAGGAATAGTCTATATCTAACGCTTTCAAGGCGTAATCTTGAACTCTCAAGAAAGGACATTCTGCTACTACATTTCATCAGCCGAAGCTAGTACTAAAATATTGTACGAGTCATTCATATATTTAAATCGTATGTGAGATTACGATTGCAAATTCTTTTCCACAATTAAGTTATTTATATTTTGTGTGACATATGATTTAGTTTCTTTTATAGTACTTATAAAAGTCCATGCTTAGATATTTGAACGATACAACATGCTACGAGTTAGCAAATAACTACGACATATATTATAAGTATCTTACAAGCAAATAATAAATGTATAAACAACCTACGATTGACTAGGCATTTATTGCTTTCATTGACTAGTCTTATGAACAGTGATCAGTATAGGTAGGCCTTTAATTATATAGGTTAGCGATAGGCTATGGCATAGAGTGGTAAATAGTACAGAAATTCAACGCGTCGTTATTGTCTCGTTTTAAATCGAAGGTAAAAAATACATTTTGTTTTACTACTTAGGTTACCGACAACCGTAGCCTGTGGACGCTTGCAAAACTTACGTGTTGCCGACCCAAAAAAAACTGTAACACCAGGGGTTTTGTTATAGGATAACCCTGGGATAATAAACGTTTATTCAAACATTCATTCTTAAATTAGCACTGGAAACTTGCACTCACAGGAACACTACATCGCTAAGTTATTTGACTATGGGGGAGCTGCACCAACCGTAACTACTCTTAGGGACGTTAAAACGGGTTTCCTGACAAACCTTTTATCCAAATGGACATGGAGTCGACGAATCGACAAAAAATAATAGTACATTAAATGTTGGTTTTAACTATTTTGTCATATCCTTATTTTAGATAAATCCTTCCTATCTACACCGATCACGGATCATAAATCTCCGAAGCGAAGCGCCAAAATGCATAAAAAATATAAACATATTGTTTTGAATATCAGAACAACAATATGGACAACTTGCTCACATCAGTTTATTATAAATATATTTAGTTATTTGTACTATTTGCTAATACTATGTGAGCTAGTTGTCGCATTTATGATAGCGTCATTATTTTAAATAAACACTGAAAGGCGATTTAATTACTCGAATAATTGATATTGTAAAACATAATAAAGATAGTGTCAGATCTATAACCAATACAGAGACATAGTAATTAGTACCAATCCAAACACTATAGTCTTTTTCACATAGCATAGGTACTATGACGTTTGACATTTGAAAATAAATATCAATGAAAATAAAGACGAATAAATTGAAATAAATAAACCTATCGTTTGAATACTCTAGGCTTTTGATCATTCAATAAGCCTTAGGTTAGAGATTGATTTATTTCTTTCATCTTCATCGTAAAATGTTGAACGTCACAGTGAAACATTCTATGTGAAATAGACTGTAGTAGTACATTGAATTCTACATGATACATATTTTGATGAAAAATTTTGTTTTTTATAGATTTAGGTATAGAATTATAGTCTGATTTAATGATTTCAAGTATTCAATTAATTAGATCGCATTCCAGTATATGGATCTCTCTTACACAGTAAAAAAATCGAGCTATGGTCATTTTGTTCAGCAATCTATTTATGCGATTTCATATTCTGCATTCAATTTTATTATTATATCACTTATTAAATGCAAGTCATCTGATCGTCATCGTATTATTAAATTGCTGATATTAAAGGCACTGCAAATAATATTGTCATAGTGTGTAGAGATCCACATTAATATCACAGAAATAAATACAACTTATAAAGCTTAAACCAAAACAACAATCTGTGGATAACGATGGGTGAGAAGGATCATGGTGACAGATATAAGTAGATGAAGTTGGAGAGGGTGGATATTGCAGGAGTGGCGGATACCCGCGGATTTGGGGATTGCCGAGAGCGACTTTTCCTCTTTAACAGATGATTTCTCTATTTCGAGGCCCATTCCGTAGGCGAATCCTAATTTCTCTTTCTTCGGGGATAGAATATAATCCCTAAAGCTATCGCCCTCGTCTCTCAATACCATCTGCTGATTGACCACCTCCTTCTCGGCCTTATCGAGATTGCGGCGGGGCGAGCGAGACACTAACATGAGTTCCTTGAGCTTCGCAGACTTGTCGGCCTCCTCGCGCTTCAGCTTCTCGTAGTCGTCCTGCAACTGCTGGCGGGCCAGAGTCAACTCCTGGTACGAACTGGAAATTAAATAACAACATATTAATATTATTTTTCACTGTACATTACTACTTTCAGATGGCACAAACCCGGCCATCATAGTATTTTACACATGATCTACACGGACATATGTTTCAGTAAGCAAAAAAAACTATTTGTTTAGGTTTTACGCGAATTTTTGAATTCTAAAACAAGGTAGAAAAATCAAAACGGTATAGTTAGTAACTCAGTAAATTTTCCTAAAAAATAATAATTATATAAAATACACATGTTAGGTGTTTTGTAATGGGCTGGGTGCGTTTCGGTAGTTGTAATGTAGCGGTAAGTGGTAAGTGGTGGTACTAACTCCTTGAGATCCTGGTGGTGCCGCTGCAGCGCGGCCAGCTCGTCGCGCAGCGCGGCCAGCTGCGTGGCGTGCGCGGCGCGCAGCTGCTCCAGCTGCGTCTCCAGCGCGCTGCGCACCTGCGAGTCGGCGCGCTGCTCCGCCGCCGCCTGCGACACGCGCTCCGCCGCCTGCGCACGACCACATACATAATATGTGCACATACTCTAATCAACATTTGTAAACATACATAAGCATCGTATATACCTGCAGACGCGCGCACTCCTCCCTGAGCCCGTCGGCGGCCTCCTCGAGCTGTCTCTTCTTGTTCTCGGCCTCCCGCATGGACTCCGCCAGCGACGCGCAACGCGCCTCATGCTGAGAGATGAGGAGCCGGCACTCGCCCAGCGAACGCTCATACTCCTCGATCTGTTCGGCGTTAACAATGTATTATTTAACATAAAAATTATGAAAACAAAACACTGAATAATTAAAGATATTGTAGTAAACAAAATGCCTGTTAATATAATAAAAACTAATGAAATTCAATATAATTATTAAACACTTAATCTTGTATAATAAAAATTAGTTGCGTTTTTCTTAAATAATAAACAAAAATCTTCAAAACCGCCTTTTGTTATTCTTCTTTTATTCCAATTTAAATACTATATAAAAATGTCGTTAGTGATGATGGTTCACATACCTTTTGATTGGCATCAATGTTGGCAGACTCCAGCGAATGACAACGCTGTACAATGTTCTTAACTTCACTCTTCATCTTGCTGATATGCAGACGAGCCACAGTAAACTCCTCCTCCAACTTGCCCACGGTGTCCACGTTGAGTTTAAAGTCAAGTTCCGAACCACCGACGGCAGCTCCGATCTCAGCAAGATCTCGTAGTAGGTTGGTAAGCAGTTCCGCAATACGTTTGCGTTGATGTGCTGATAGGTCACGGAGTTGCTGAAGTTCGGATGTTGCACTCGCCAATGCGCTCTATGACCAAAAAGAAGAACTATGTCAATTCCTCAAACACACTAGTGGAATGATCTGGATCCTTTTGGACTGAACGTTCGCATCAAGCTGAGAATTGTAGAGACCACAAGGAGCAGATTAGAATGATAAGTAAGTAAATTAGCTAAATATCATATTTCCAGAGTTCCTGTATCTAGTGCCTAAATCTATAACGCACAAGTATATAATAATAGAAACAATGCTTAATCTTGTTTTATACATATATAAAAAATAATTATTATAAAACAAGATAAAGCTGTTGTATATCAGACCTTACATCGAAAATTCCAGGTTTCGTCATAAAATAAAGGCCAGTGATAGACAGAATAATGATATTCGACAGTAATAATAGTGTATGGCAATCTTATAGCTTTTCCATGTTGATATTTACCTGCTTGGTTTGTAACTCTTCAGACAACTGGTCACACTCGCGGCTCTTGCTGTCAACCTCCTGCGACTTCTGGTCGTAGTTGACGGCGAGCTCCTCGAGCGCTTGCAGCACTTCCTTCACCTCCTCCTTAGCGGCCTCGTTCTCCTGCTGGATGCGGTTCATGTCGCCTTGCAGGGCTTCGTAGTCGCGCCTAATTAAAATATAATCCTTTTATATAAAACGCGACTTCTGGGCAAGGCAATATTAATTTATACTACTGATGTGGCCAATTCTATTGCTGCTACTGTGCAAACGGGAATTTTGCTGGTTAGTACAGTTTTTTTTGTGTTTGAGAGTTTCTGATTGGCTATTTCTGTCTCTCAAGATACAGGATACCCTGCTGGGTTATACTCTTATTGTACAGATTCGAGTCTTACAACAACATTACATTGTCAAATCGATGTATTTTGTAATCATCTGTACCTTTTTGGAAATAAAGTATTATTATTACACCCAACCCACGTTTTTTAAAAAAGCCAGCTGGGGGCCTACGTGGCCGCTGTTTTCGGCCGTGAGACCGTTTTTCTGAGGGCCTGTACCCCGTGAAATGTAAGTTTGTAAAGATCTTCAGGACTTGTTCTTTATTACGGAAGTAACGAAAAATTATGATTCGTGAACGCGTCATGTATTTATGTAAGCAGTCGATGAGATCAGTAGGACAATATTGAGAGTACAGGTGTCGTCGCACTCCCTTGCACACGTACAAGCATAATTTAGTAAACAATAACTTGTATGGCTTGGATGAACATTCAATGACAGATTATGTTGACAAACATTCATGATCTCTTAACAATATGACGAAATTGTGTTTTTTAATGTTTAAAACCAATAAAATAAGTCAATTTTTGACCGCATGGCGGGAAAAATATACTGACAGACACAATCTCACTGAGGTAAAAATAATACAGAGTAGTAAACCCACACAATATATGTATATTATGTCTAAGTATTGAAGCATACTATTCCCGCTATTCCATTATGTCGACGTAGCTTCGAAACTACCAAATATTTCTAAGTAAGATACTATATACATCATTATATTACATTTATCTTTGTTACTGTAGTTCGTTAGCACAATTACATAAATTCGATATGACAGAGACAGTGATATTACTTGCATCAACAAGTTCGGTTGCATTCTATATGAAATACAAAAGACGCTCAGGCATATGCCCGGAGGATTGTTTTATAGCAGCATGTTTCCGCTGTTATTGCTCATCTAGTGAAACACACATTTTCAATCTATCAGCCTAGGCAACAATCAATCAGCCTTTATCTGTCCATACATACATACGTGCATAGAGTCATGCCGATTTCCCAGACAGTTTATCATTGCTGGAAAACTTTAATTATTATTTGAGTGTAATTTTATATTTTGATGCCGTTTGCGTCCGTCGATGTATTTATGTGACTATGCATTGTATGTTTGTAATTAAATAGCGCCAACGTTTCTTGGATAGCCATGTTAACCCCGACGCCACAGGTGTAGTCTTTATTACTGCCATGACACTACCACTCAAGATTAGTGTATATCCGGCGCAACATTTTGCATCAGCTAAATCTTACCTTGTGCAGGCAATGAGCTCCTCCTGTTCCATCATCTGTTCCTTGAGTTTCTCTACCAGCTGCGAGTGCTGGTTGATCTCCTCGTCCTTGTCGTCCAGCTGTTGGTACAGCGCTTCCAGTTTACCCTGCATGGCGGCATCTTCCACGACACTGGATACTGCCACTGGTACAGGCTAAGGATAAAATATATTTTTGTAATTACTTATTCTATTGCTCTCCGTCATCAGTAATGATCAAAAGGTTAAGTACCAAGGGCGCGGAATGGTATTTAATTTGAGCTTATAAAACAGTTTATTTTAAAAATAAAACCAACTTAAATAAAAATCTAAACATTGTATACATCAATACAATGTTTAGATTTTTATTGATTTTTCAAAAACAAATTGACCAATTCCAGTAAAATTAAAATGGGACTACCTAAAAAGCGTACCCTTAAAAAAAAGGATTTTCCAAATCAGTTCAGACGTCCTCGAGTATGTAATGTAACCTCCTTTTTAGAAGTTGATTAGAAATCTGTCTGAACTGCTAAGTTGATACTCCATTAAAGAGGCCTATATGGACGAACTGTACAATTCTGTCACAAAGTTAGCTAACTTTCTAAATGCCAACATGTTAAAAAGGGAAACACACCCTATTAGCACTCCACTACTTATAGTCTTGTTTATATAGCATAGGTACTGTGACGTAGATAGTGTGTTTTAGCTGTCCTTTTAGCATACATAGGTAGGTTCCTTATCTTTCAATTAAAATCATATTTATATCTAATTTGATGATATAATAGTCATTGTTTATTGTTTTTCAACATGTATTGTGTGACTTACCGCCGCTGGTGGTTTCTCTTCAATGAATGACGTAACAGGTGTAACTGCTTCAATCTCTTGAAGGTTCACTTGTTCTTCGATACGTACAGTTTCACCAGAACGCCAGCGGTTCAGCTCCGCCTCCAGTTTCTCAACCTAAAACGAAGAATAAATTAGTCATCGATACTCTATCTATACTAATATTATAAATGCAAAAGTTTCGATGTATGGATGTTTGTTACTCAATCACGCTAAAACGGCTAAGTGGATCTGGATAAAATTTAGCACAGAGATAGATTATAATCTAGAATAGCACACACATTTTTATCCCGGAAAAAACACAATCTCCGCGTAATTGTACGCGCGGGCGAAGCCGCGAGCGGAAACTAGTATTTCTAATATTAAACTACTATTTCTAATATTTTTCAAGGACACTTGAATCGTTAATGCGTAATTCGCATTAGCGAACAAGTCTTGTCGCGGAGGGTTTTACGAACAGACAATATACGTGGGGATCGAATGCACAACACTACGCACAGTAGAAAACTTGCGAAGCAACCATTTTAACATATGTGTAGCCTAATGCATTGTATTATAATTTTATATACATAGATTCACGCTTGTTTACTAGAGGCGTAGGCAGAGATTATGGAATTCGACACGATCTTGACATACTTATTTCGATTCATTCACATTCATAACAATCCTAATGTATGCTCATCTTATTTTACATCCCGCGACTTCGTTAATACGTTTTGTCTCTTATTTTGCTACTTTTTTATTGTGCGGTATTAAAAATATTTGACTTCGAAAATTTCACCAAAATCGGTAAAGCCATTTTGTAGATTACACAAACACACAAGTGTGAAAAACTAATCTTTGGTTACGGGTATCATGCAGAAAACTATACGAGTTCAAAAAACAATTACTATTTGGACAAGCAGACACTTGAATTTATTTAATATAGATAATAGTTTTACTAACCTTGCCCTTCAGCCTGCCCACCTTCTCCTTTTCTCTCTCATAACGACGCTTCCATTCCTCAGCAGTGAGCTCCTCGTTGACGCAAACGACGTTCTTGACAGTCTTAGCTCTAAAAAAATTAACCATTCATTCGACTGCAACTAGACACTAGCAAATGATAGAATAATATATTGTAAAATTGGGTGAATAAGCAAAATAGAGAAAGAGGGACAAAGCTATATAGCGTATATAGGTCCGTCCCTTTTTGTCACTCAAAAGATTCACTTTTAACACGTCACTATCATTGTAATAAAAATGAAGATATATTATTTGATAGAGATTAGCCAGAGGTAAATTATTGTAGAGGTAAACCACAATACAAGCGAGCAAGTCCAACCAAGGATAGACCTCCACCTTACAGAAGGCCTTTCCCAGTGTGGCTTACCTGCTTGTATGGCGCCCTACCTCTTCAATTCAATTCACCGTGTTAGTATATTAATTAACTAAAGAGATTACCTTTTACCGAAGTCGAGAGTACTCTTGGTCTCACTCTCGTTGAACGAAGCCGGAGAGCAACAGATGACAATAGTCGTCCTAGCATTACCACCAAGCGACTCTTGTAAGATACGTGTCAACTTCGAGTCTCGGTATGGTATATGTGATTTGTTACCATCAGCCAATGCCGAAATAACATTACCCAAAGCTGATAACGATTTGTTGATATTTTTCGCTTCATCAAGGACAGTACCTTCAGCACCAGTTTTAGATACCTGTGGTAATAGATAGGTAGATAAGTAATTGATTAAGTTTGTTTATGACGATATTTATTGCTCGCATATTGCATAAATGTGTATAACTATGATAAGGCACATTTTGCGATTCTTGGCCCATCTGAGTATGCAATCAAATATGCATCAATTAATTAAATTTAATACGTATCTTCCGACACATGGAACCTCTCTTTTGTATGGCAAAAGAAGCTCATAACTTGAAATGGTATACCTAAAGTACATTTCAATAAGTACTAGCAGCAGTTATCGTTTTCGAGAGCGATTTCCTTCCACCAACTGAGTTAATTTAGGAAATTTCGATAATAAGAAAATATTTTAAATATAACATGTACGGATTATGATACTCATTAGAATTACAAATCTATTTAAAATAATAGTTATGATAAAAAAGTAATAGTACCTTCTCAGAACCAGCCAAGTCAACCAGGTATAATTTGCCCGAAAGCTTCTTTTGGTTTTCAAGGTTCTCTTGCTTTACATTAATGAGGAAGACTGAATGAGATCTAGATGAATGTTCATTCATGTCTGAAAGAAAGTTGTTTAACATTATCATCAGATGTCTTCAGTCTGAATATATTCATATATTCAGTAGTGATAACAGATACATACTTGTGACTGCAATATGCCTATTTGACTTGCCCTCCTCGATAACTTCAAACACTTCTTCAGGACTTGACACAAATCTTTCAGTAGCACCTTTGACGAACGGGACTCTGTTTTTGTCTTCATGAACACTGAGATTCACTTTCGAAACTGCAATTTTAATTTATTATTAGTAATTTAAATATTAAAAATAGCAACCCATATAATGTCTCATTGCTAGAAACAAGTCTACTCCTTTCAACAAGTTTTCTCCTTAGAGAGCTGAGAAAGTTTAAGTCTTCAAAGTGCTAGCCAAATGTTGATTGGTGGATCAAACATGTCTTATTTCTTGTCAGACATGTGGGTTCTTAACAATATTTTTCTTAACTGTTAACAGTCTAAGATAAATAAAATTATATTTTTAATTAAACATTTTAACCCAGATGGAAAAGGCATGATGAACTGAATTAATTTAACAAAGACAGGTCCTCAGTGGCTCTAGAAATAGAATAGTGGTAAAAAATTGAGGAAGGCCTTTTGCTTTCCTGCTCATAATTATAATTTAAAATGTATTTACAAACCATCTAGCAAGTCCCTGATCTTGTCCATGTAAATTTCAAAGTATGACACTTTAATGTGAAACTCTAGATTTTCTTCCATGGCATAAATATGATTGAATATATCATTTACTATCCGTGGAATAATACCCTGTTTCCCTGGATCACCTGCAAATTAAAATACAAGGAAAGTAATACATTGTAGATATAAGACAGAGCGTACATTAAATTCAAATCAAAACTTAAATAATATATAGGTAAAATAGAATTACTTTTCTGGGTCATACCTATGACACCTTCCATTGTATGTGTTTTTCCTGAACTGGTCTGTCCGTATGCAAATATTGTGCCGTTGTAACCAGCCAGCACATCTGACACAATACTCTTGGCAGCTTCATTGTACACTTTTTCTTGGGTTGCATTTGGTTTGAATACTTTGTCAAACAAGTATACTTTGCCCTGAAACAATTATATTATAAATATGACATCTTGCAAGAAAGCTTACTGTAGTCAGTTTGTATATGAGTGACCATTTCCTTAAAAAAACACAGCAAGACTAGACAAGTAAAGCCATTGAATACTGTTCACTCCTGGTGCTAGCTAATAAAAATAATAGCATGCCTAAAATAATTTTCATAAAATTTATTATAGAGACAGCTTAGGATATACATAAGTCTACTTTCTTTTAACATAGATAAAACATTTGCGAAAGCTAAAAACAGAACATATAACAATATGTAAATGACTTGCATAGTTGCATATGAACAACTGACTGCAATATGTTTTGTAGTAATAAATGGCGCAATATTTTAGTATTATGAAAAAGTTTCATGCCAAATAATTCAATGCTATGCAAGACTGTACAAGTGATAAATTATAAAAATTAAGTGTTACTGACTGGAGTTCTTATTACTTTTTAAACCTACTTCAAAAAGGAGGAGGTACTCAATTTGGTTGTATTTTATAAATAGAATAAAATCTATGTAAACTATAGTTAGCTTTCTTTATAGCTTAGACTCATTTTCTTTTAACCTTATAGATTAAGAAGAATTCAAAAAGGTGACAAATAAGTGAAAAGTCTGGATGTTTGCAATACTAATAGAACTATTTACATGTCAAGCCAATCAATCTTAAAAAAAAGGCATTTTTTTAAAAAATAGGCACTAGGGACCTATGCTGCACAGGAACATAAGTTATTTGGCTGTAGTATTCTGTAAGGTTCTTTCCGCATTCGGGCTAGCTTGCTTGTATGGTGCCTTATCTCTTCCCCATTTTTCAGTCTGAGAAGCACACTAATTGCAGAAATCCCTAATAGTGAAGATGAGATTCATCATGCTTAAATACATTTATGTATATATAAATAATGATATGATATTATGAGTAATCAGTTCTATACATAAAGGAACATGTTTGTTACCTCCTTTAGTCATAGATTCATGGAAGGAATGGGTAAACATGTATTATACAAATAAACATAATAGCTTATTCAATTGAATGTTTATCTATTTCTAGAGAAATTTTGAAAATGTATTAATAACATAACCAACAACTATCATCCTAGAAGCATTAGGCATAGATGAAACAAACTCATATTTATGCTAAGAATGTTGTTGGGGGACTATCATTGCGCGCAAAGCACTTCAACCCTTTGGATCTTTTGTACACCGCCAGCTATACTAGGTTCCTAGTAATTGGGTACAAGCAATTTGCAAGACCAGGCATAATTTCGGACTGTTACTGAGCAAACTTTATGGTAATTTACATAAGGTTAAGAATTTAATTGTTATTCAATTATGAGGTCATCCTTTCTTAAATCTGCTGACAATGCTGCAAACAATATGCGTAATTCTGACATCACTGGCCTCATTGGTCCTTTCTCAGCTAGCAGCATATAATTATAATATTATATTAGACTAATTTAGTTCTTAACATAAATGTCTGAGAATGATGAATGGATGAATAACATTGCCAAAAAACTAGCTATACTAGACTTACATACTAAAAAATAACAAGTTCAATAAACTGCTATTTATAGATGAAAAATTATATTTGGTATAGATTAGTTCAGTCATCCCATGTAAACATGTGCGGAGTCTACTATCTACGGCAAAAAAAATGTACAACCAGTACGTAAAATATACATTGTAGCATGAATCAGGTCAACATAAGTATCTGACATCATCATCTAGATGGGCATTTATTGCTAAATACGTCGTAATTCCTTGAATCAAGTGTTTTGTAGACGGCAGAAGGAAACAGTCTAAATTTAATGCACTTTTACATATTGTACACGCAGTTAATGGATTGAAAATAGCATTACAGTGTGAGAATGGTGACAGGGGTAGGAGTTTACATACATTTATTATTATGTGTATCTATACTAATATTAAAAAGAGGTAAGGTTTGTAAGATTGTACGAGTTAATGATGTATACAACTAAAAAAAATCTTTTACCTATAGAAACCTACATTATCAGCGAATAACATATTTAAAATGGTTAGAACACTTTTTAAATAGGGTTTGCTATGAAAACTAAATAAATGTCCACCCATGCTAAGTCGGGACAGACTACTAGTATAAAAATGATATTGTATCTTTTAGTTTTCTAAAAATAATTTATTACTAATATTATAAATGTGAAAGCTTGTAAGACTATATGGAAGTATGTTTGTTACTCTTTCATGCTTAAACTACTGACCGGATCTGGATGGAAGTCTCTCTATCTGGAAATTTGGCACAGAGATAGTCTGGAATAGCATGAAGGCTTCTTTTTAACGTGATAACCGGCACCCACACAGGTGGAGCCGCGGGCAATAGCTAGTTTATTATATACCTACTTGTTTATTTTTTGTAAAGAGTAATACTAAAATGGTGAACAGTAGCAATCAATTAAACATGTTAATTAATAAATGATTGGGAAAAAATATATATACAAATAAACAAAAATATGTTATTCTTCACCAAATATGGCTACACTAATTTTAGAACTCGGCATTGATTGCAAAACATGGTAATTAGCCACTTACTAGGTTTAACACTAAGTGTAGAATAATTATCCATGTTCATAGACATTAATTAACCAATATATAGGATGTAGTAAATTATGTAATGTACCAGGGTCAGTCAGGCCAACATTTGTGTCATAATTAGACAGATAAGTAACAAAGGGAAATAATTAAATGTGTATTAATTTTCTAATAAGAATCTGCAATATTTATTTTTTAAAACTAAGGCAAATAATGCTATGAATCCGAAATATACATAAATAGGGTTTGTAGTATATTCAAACAACAAAAGCAAATAAGGGGAATCCTATGTTTGATAAAATCAGATAAAATCTTTAGTCTTGATTGTTATCAAAAGAAGGTATGTAGAAAAATTATAAATATGAAGGTAAAGCTGCAGAAAAAATAAATCACAGAAAAATTAATCGTTCAATACTTTTACACGTACATAATATATAATAAACAAAAAATCATCATAAAATTTCGGTATATACCTACTTGGGTCAAGGTCGAGAAGGTATTTGTATTGATTTTCGACAAAACAAAGACGTTTGTGCTAACTTAGAATATATTCGGCAAGATTCTCTCAATTTACGCGATTATAATCATAACCATCGAAGCGGAATGAAAAAGAAAGGCCATTTCGTAGCAGGTGAACAACTCGTAATGTATTAGTCATCATGATCTAATTTAGGGCGATGATAGGGGAAAGCAATAAGGAATCATTATTATTTTCACTTACCCCTATAGAAATGCAGTTGTCATCAGGTCCCGAAGGGAATTTCACGATAAATTTAGATCCAGCTTTTTCTTCAGAGTCATTCAGTGGCCGAAATCGGCAAACCACTCTGATGCTGTCTTCAGCAGCAATCTCGCGATCAGCTGCCATTTTAAAAAAATAAAATAGCTTACACTACACACCGTCTATGCAATTAAAAAATAAAACCGATTTGGGAACATAAAACCGTGCATGAAGAACTACAAAGTTAAAATTTTGTCACTGAAAAATCTTCATGACAGCAATATCAAAATGTCGGCCATATTCTTCGAAGAAGAAAGGCCCAAAGTGTTTCATTGGTGGAATTATCGACGTGCAACCAACCTCATAAAAAAAATCGATTTGGAACTACTTGACGTTCCAAACTATGTTGTGCGTATTTGTAACGTTCTTTAGCATTAGCATTCTTATATCTTTATTGTACACACACAAAATACGATATATATTTAAAAATATCATGTACAAAGGCATATTTAACTCATTCATTATAATATAATATTTGTTAGGTTTTGTCAAGGATCTTATATTAATTGGTTCATTCTTAGACAGTTAATCGAAGGCCATACTTCCAGCACAGTCTCCATCTCAGTCTGAGGATGTATTAAAGAGTTCTTTACACTGTGTTGCAAGTTAGCGAGCCGAGCGATCTTCGTTTCTATAATCTATATTCTATACTAATACAAGGGGTTCGCCACGACCTTTGAATTCGCGTCCCTCCGTAACCGCATTTGTCTCATGTTCGAACTAAAAAAGGTTTTTGTAATTTTTTCCTTATATAATTATGTAGTGTATTATAATTTATCTAAGAAATTGTCTTATTAAATTTTGCATGGTTCGGGTACAAATTACAGACAAATATTTATACGTTTGCATCATCAAAACGCCGCGCCAGATTGTTTGAGTAGACTAGGAAAATTTCAGTCGCTATGGTAGTTCATCAAATATAAAAAGGCACATTGTAGCATTTTTAGAGACTTTATGAAGGGGGCATTTCTTTGAAACTAACATCTATTCAATATTTATATTGTTTAAGCTGGATAGACTCGAGGCGGGCCATATTCTACAAAGATAGCTCGATCTTCAAAATTAAAAGTGTGGCTTGTAGGTTAAAGTCACCATACTACATGTGTCAACATCGACGTTACAAAAATGGGAACGAATGATTTAAATTTTGACGTACTCTGTAATGAATGGTGAGTAATACAGTGAATGATAAATCGAAATTACGTTCATTCATTGTACGTTTTGTGAATAGTGCATATTTATTTTAGTAAAATTAATTACAAAAATATGTTTATCTCTATAAACAGTATTAAGAATAGAAAAGTACTGGTAAGTTTAACTTTAATTTTCACTTGACATGTAGTTTTCCCATAAATCTGTTTGTTAACTAAAATTGGGTGGGCTGGCCACAAGCGACCTAATTATTTATTTTGCCTTTACCACGAAATAATTATGAATTAATTATTCTAAATATATTATACCCTGACTATAAATGTGAGCATAAGTTCATGTATTTCTACTTTATAATATTTACTATAAAAAAACAATTTTCAAATTTTGTATTATCTTACCTTATTATAATGTAAATAACAAAAGTCTTATGTGTTGTGTTTATGAATAAGATTCGATTCGATTTGGATGATTCTGAACTATACAATGGATACCCAATTAGATAAAAGTCATTAACAGTTCTGTTGTTATACAGAATTAGTAGTTATTAGTACCTAGTCCTCAAAGAGTTTCTATATAATGTTAACAATGTAATTAGATTATTATTAAAAAGGGTATCGCTCAATCAAAAAAGAAACCAGTGTTTCGAATTTTGTATATTATGCGGCATTGCAGCCTCCTACCTAACCTTTCCTGTATGTAAATTAAATTCCTGTAAATTACTATTTTAATTGGTATTGCTCAATCAAAAAAGAAACCAGTGTTTCGAATTTTGTATAATATGCGGCATTGCAGCCTCCTGCCTAACCTTTCCTGTATGTAAATTAAATTCCTGTAAATTACTATTTTAATTATTTGCCATGTTAAGATTACATTTATTTATTTTACAAAATAACTTAATTTACTAACAGACAATACCCAGTTTTACTCAGTTTGACTTGCCGCAGTGTAGATGATAATGATAAGACCACATGCAATCATCAATAAATGATTACCAATGTATTAAAGGATGTAAAGGAATGTTCAATAAATAATAAAAAAAGGTACTATTAAGGTGCTTCCTCACCTGGAGCATTCGCCTTTAATGTAATGTCACGGAGACCTGTACTTACACACAGGAACACAACTACACTGCTGTGTGTGTGTGTAGTTATTTGGCTGTAGTCTTCTGTAACATGGAGGGCTTGCTCGTTTGCATGGTGCCCTATCTATAAATTTGGGAAATTGACTGATAACAACAAATTAAACTCCTGCACTTAAATGCTTTTTCTATTCTTATTAGTTGATATTTTTCCACCAATGTTTATAAAAAAAACACATTCATAATTATGCATTAAAATTCTTAGTCATGCGAAGTAAATGATTATGAGACATTTGACATTGACACATTTATGAAAGTTAAACTTAATAGCTGAATTTAGTGGAAGACTATGTATGATGTATTAATTAAAACTATAGGTCGTCCGGTGGTCGAAATTCGACCGCTGGACTGGGAACCAATATAATCGCTTTATTTACTGTCAGCTAAGCTAGGTAAATGAAGCGGTCTATTGTCTATTGGTTCTAACAAACCCATTCCTCGCTACACATCTCTGGTGGACACGCAGCCATAGTGCTTTTTGCAGTCCTCCATAAGAACATTAACTATGGCAAATCTCACACTTCTCCGTACGCGCAATGTGCTTCACAAGGTGTACAATTTTATTCTTCACGTATTAATATAGCACAGTGCGTTATTAACTGATATACTACGGCGATCGCCCAAGACGCGCCCGAACGTGGAATTGCGAAAACCAGCCCGCCATACTATACCAACGCGATCATCTATTCTACTTTTAGATTGCTTAACGATTTGACCAGCACTATGACGTACCTGCGAAAGTTAAAAAATATGACTCACATCTTCCTTCTATGAACCTAACCAGTAAGAGAGTTAGGGTTCCATAACTATCATCGAGCAAGCCTTACTGGGCCAAGCGTCTATAGACTACAGTAACTGCTTATCATCAGGCGGGCCGTGTTTGCCACTTAATTAGGAATAAATAATAGGTTTTGAAACAAACGTATTCCTATCCCAGGGTTACTTCCATCTTATAGCCCTGGTGTAAAAAAATGGGTTGGCAACACGCAAGTGATACCTCTGGTAATGCGAGCGTCTATAGGCTACGGATACTGCTTAACATCAGGCGGGACGTATGCTTGTTTGCCACCCAAGTATGTAGTATAAAAAAAAAAAAAAATAGGTTGCCTAAAAATAGAATGGTGTAAAAACTGTGTAACAGTCAGGAAAAGTTATTTTTGTATTTATTTTGGGTGTATGTACTTTAAAAGCTTAACTTGACGCAACCAAAGCTGTTCTACTTGAATGTAACGATTTTTTACTAAACAAGTACAAAGTCAAAGCGTGAAATGCGGTGGGGCTAAGTGGTGGCCGGCGGGCGCGGCGCCAGCCAAAGTAAGCAGGGGCGGTCATTGACCCAGCTTGGTGCACCCCTTAACCGTTATCGTCGATATATGGAAACCTGCTGAAGGCTAATGCGTGGAACCAGTGGTTCTGTTATTCTTGTTAGCTGATGTCATTCCTTAGATACTTCCAACTTGCTATTGAACCGGCAGTTAATTTAATCTGTTTATCGCAAACTTAACAAAGTAAACATTGACATTCTACGTCCCTATTATAGAAAAAGAGCAGGCCTAGATGTATACAGGTTTTTTATTATACTTAGGGTTGAAATTCGTAACTAATTAGTATTTTAAAGTTTGAATGTCATTGAGGTTCTTTTATAAAAACTAATATCCCTTCGTACGCGCAATATGCTTAAAAACGAGTGCATGCTATTACCCTTACGTATCATCATCATCTTAACCGTAAGATGTCCACAACTGAACATAGGCTTCCGCCAAGGATTTCCACAGTATTCTTTTGAGCTGATCATTTCCATTGGCTGTCAACCTTTACCAGGTCGTTGGTCCATCCACATGGTTAGAGACCGCTGCTAAACCTTTTTGCTTCAGTGGCCATCGGTTCTGCGAGTTATTATGCACGTGGTCTAATATATTAGATAGTATATCGTATTATATAATACATATATAATTCTACAAGTGATAACGTAGGCGTTGTGATTTAAATAATCTTATGGCCATCAAACGTCTATAAAGGCAAAGGAATGCTTACGTTTATCACAAGCTTGAATCATCATATTGTCGGCCAATGTTAGTGCAGTGACGTAATTTATATGACCTACAGAAAACACCGGTTTTTCTGTTAAAACTTGAGGTCGTATTAAAACTTGTTACGAAATTGTATCGTAAAAACTGTAAGACTTGTACGATAAGTATGCCGATATCTCAGACTATATTAGTCTGAGACCGATATATTGCTTTTGTAAACTCTATTTACTTCCAATGGACTAATTTTATTCTTTATAAAATTCCATGTCGTCTGTAGAACCGATGGTCGGTGGAGCAAACGAGTTTCGAGAAGGTTGCTGTGGGATCACAGAACAGAGAATAAGTGTGAGATCATGTGAGATAGACCGTTTTATCGCAAAAATGGGCGAGCCTATGTCCAGCAGTAGTCTAAAAAGGACTGATCAACACAGAGACTGCAAACTCATAACACCTCTATTTTTGCATTAGACGGTAATACAATTATCAGCCTTTTTAACGTGTTACCTCTTTAGCAAGCAAGGTTGCTTTGCTTGTGGCAAACTTTCATATACTTACAACCTCTCTTCACACGTAAACAAGACTTTATTGCTCTCCCCTTCCCAAGGTCCAAGAGGTGACCTTTAAATTATTTCATATTGGTTACGAAAAACAAGGACAGGCAATGGTAATATGAGAATATTGGGACAAGCTTAGAGCTTACGTAAAGAGTTCGCTATAGGTATATTTATGAATAAGCAACAATAGTCATTATTGTTTGCAGAAATTAGGGTCGGGCGGCGCAGCCGACTTCTGACCTAAATACGCATGTACTTATGTTAACTAGTTCATACTTTAGCAAGGTTTTGCCTTACCTGAAGAGTCAATTGAATATTATGATGCGAGAATATTTACTATCGATTCCGAGAAGAAACGGTGACGATACCCGCTGTATCACCCGCTGACGAAGTTATTTTCTGTTCAATTAGTCACGCGTGTATCCGGCGCGGGCGCACACGCGTCGCCGTTCGAGCGGTCTGTTTTGTAAAATATTATGTACATAAAATATTATTTACTTAGTGTCTAGAAGAAACCTTTTTTTATATATTTTTGGGTGTTGTTATGTACCTATGATTCGTTATATAATATTATATAGTTACACTGTTATAAGTTCTGTGATAGTTTACATATCAAAATTATTTATTAATGTGTGAAGTTATTAGTGAAGAAATTATTGTTAAATGTCATTGACTACGAATACAAGGGATATTCATTCAGTATACATATTTACTTGTCCTGGATGAGTTACACGGTATGAATAGTTTACATTATTTTAAATAATACTTCTGTAGTAATATCTTTATTATCTATACATGTATAAATAATTGCTGACTGACTGATTCTAATCCGCTGTCGCTACAAATTTAAATTTTTGCACAAAGGTTCCTTAATGACGTAACTGAGCACTACAAAAAGATTTTTGAAAATTTCACTCCTGAGGGGTTAATATAAGGGCTGAACGGTTGTATAGAAGTTCCATCACTTAAAAAACAACGATTCATGTATAGGTATAAGGGGTTTTTAAAATTGTAACCCCTATGAGTGAAAAGAAAATCAACCTCTAAAATAAAAATGTTACCGCGTGCGAAGCCGGGTCGGGCTGCTAGTATAAATAGTATATAGCTAAAACTGGTGTTAGCTACTTTTAACACCAGAGTTTTCTGACACATCTCGAGTACCTACATTTTGATGTAGAGTCGAAAGCGAGTAATTCTCCTGGTATTGTACTGAAAGAAAAAAGAAAAGTAACGTAATCAGGCGCGCCATAGGTTTGTTTGTCACCATGGTACGATAAAATATCCCAAAACCATTTAAAATGGAAGAGGTGGCCACTATCATCCAGCAGTTGACTGCCGCAGGCTGATGGCAATGATGATGTCGAATTTAAAAAAGGAATAATTAACTACTAATAATGGTACCCGTGTCCTGCAGTGGGACATATCCCCATTATATATGGGGAAAAGAGAGAAGACCCGTGGGTCCTCCTCTCTTTTATCAAGAGATCTGAGTATCCACACACGCTGGCCTAATGCGATTGGTGGATTAGTCATAATGGATAGATCAATGGTAATGCACAATGGGCGGCCTTATCGCTAAAAGACTTACAGGCAACCTTAGGATGGACAGAAATGATTGATAAAGATATTTATAAATATTACATGTCACTAGTATTCTAAATGAAAAATTCTTTTACCTCGTAAATGTGCCTACGTATATTCTATACCTTCTTTCGATGCACACCTTATATGACATGTATGTATTGTATAACAATATGTGACTAAGCCGTTTGCCATTGTCCACGGGCACAACTACAACCCATTTCCTATAATTGTCTCTTATGTCAATTCAAGCAGACATTTATGATGCCTCGAGCTTTAATCGTCAAACATAATATTCGATACTTCTCTGGCGAACTAGCAGAAACGCCTGATTATAAGCAGATACTGTATCCTATGGACTCTTGCGGTACTTGAAGCATCACTTGCATATTGACGACCTAGAGATTAAAAGCGTTTGAATGCTTGTATGTCTTGTAACATCAAAAACGTCTCCGTGCTTCGGCGGGTACGTTAAGAGTCGGTCCCGACTGCTAACAGTCGCTAGATCACGAAAGCGGCCTTAATTTGGGCAATTTAAATAACTCAGTCACCAGGTTTGCCACTAATCAAACGATAAGAAGAGAAGACGTCAGAGTAACAAACACAGGCGCACTATATCCCTTACTAAGTAGGCTTATTCTGTTGTATTTGTTGAGACTGGTCGCATTACCTGAAAATTGGTTTCTAATGCAGTAAAAAATGCCATCATGTCGCTCGCATCCACTGTTGTAAAAGCAAAAGGGCATAACAATGAGAATTGACACTTTGCAAATTTAAACCCTATGCTATCAGCACAAGGTGTAAATTACTGGACAATCTGATGAAAGAGTTATCTCAGGTTACGTCTTTATTCCACTGACAGAGTGTAACAATGACTATGGTGTTGTGAACTTATGTCATTTGAAACACCCATTAATAATAATAATAATTTATTTATTTCTCTCAAAGGTACAATAGTTTACAGTGGTACAATGTTTAGCTTAAGCTAGTCTTAGAACCTGTGAGAGGTGGTGTCTATACTAGGTTAGAGACCTGTATGACAGATCACCAGGCTCAAGCTCGCTCTCATTGTGCTGTAGTACCTATGTTATATATCATAGCTTCCTATATTCCTTTTATAATAATATTATAACAAATCATTACTTCCAAGCTGTTTCTTCATTTATTTTAATGGCGTCAGGTCATGTTATGTTGGCCATGTCGTCATAATAACTAATATAAGTAGCTGTTGTTTTCCGTTTCTTTTTAGGGAAAAAGTCCCTCTGCCTCTTATGACTTAATTAGTTTATCATTGGGTAGGTACCTACAGCAAAAGTGAGTCGTATGATTCTTACCATCGTCATCATTGTCGATCGAAACAGTTACTATTTGTGCCTAGGGAGTAGGGATAATACCGACAACTTTAAACAAAATCAAATGATGTATTTAAATGATAGAAAGTTATTGCGGTGAATTTATCGTGATATTTTTTCATTACATTCAATATCTGAATCTGAAGTCTTTGATTTTAGATCAGATGGCTGTGTGCGAGTTTTCCCATTATATTGTTATTATTATAATAAAAGAAAGATACCCATTGAGCATTAAACATGTACTAGTCATGTTTTGTTATATTCACAATAGGTAAAGCATTTGTGTAAGACCCTCGAGTGCATGTTATCGGTTGTTAATAATATAACTACTGTAAACAAACCATAACATAAATAAACATTTCCATATCGGCGTCAACCATCCCCTATCATCCGCTGTAGACATGAATATTGACATTGTGATAAAGTTCTGATACGAAATGATAATTTATAATACTATTTTCGTTGTAGAACCGACATAACAATTGTTAAAGGTTCCTTAAAATAAAGAGAAAAAAAAAAAAAATAAGCATAAGTCAAAGCATGATTAGCGTGTTGCCTACCCATAATTAGTAACACTAGAGTGTTGGATAGTCATGGGATATCTCTGGCGCAGAAAAATGTTTTCAAAAACACATTTAAATAAAGCGATACGTTAAACGTCGCTTGTATGGTGCTCCACCTCTCTTTTATAAACACACCACGTTAATGCGAAAGTATCTCTGGATTGTTCATATTTTATGACAAAACTGTTGGGAGCTTTAAGACCAGGCAAGGACATAATCTATTTTTGGCATTTTGCACAAGCTTTGTGCAAAAGATACAAATAAAAAAATATGTACATAGCGTAACATTGAGTGGTACTGCCATTAGATATCTGTGAATACCAATCTATCTAATACCTTTAAGCGATCAATTCTTGTATATCTTTACTAATATTATAAACGCGAAAGTTTGTAAGAATGTATGGATGTTTGTTACATGTTTGTTATCTGGATGAAATTTGGCACAGAGATAGATTATAGTCTGGAATAGCATAATATATTTTTATCGCGATAACCGACATCTACGCGGGCGGAGCCGCGGGCATCAATTAGTATAATATAATCTGAATCACGGAGACAGGTCCAACGATTTTCATGAAATTTGTTATGCAGGGGGTGGCCAGGTTGTTACGTTACGTTTAACAACGCACCAAGTCTATGTTTATAAAATGTCCCACTACGGCTTGTACTCTAGTCGTATTTAAAAATATAATTGGGAGAACTCACTCGACCATTTGATCCCGAATTTGGCAGAGCCTGTAATAAATCAATGATTATCTATGCATCGTAACCTAATTAGCAGTACTGCTTTCAAAGTTAAAAATAATATCTAACTCTTGGGCGCCTAAATCGTAACTCGAAATTCAGTAAGAAAAGACATGAAATGGAAAATTTTACCTTATGCTTATCTGAATAAAGTGCAAATTGCGTTATAGACATTACATTCAACATGCATATAGAATGCAGAAAATAAATATAGTGCCAGATGTCCACACAAAGTAGTAGTTTCTTTTTGCTATTGAGTAGCATTTGGTCACAATCACAACATGGCTCGCAATACCAGAGGCGGACTGGATATGGTACCGGTGCGTGGGCGCCGCCCTTTCTCGTTGCGACGCCGACGTCCGCCCACAGGTGGCCATATGTCGACTTATAGCACGTTTACTCAACTACCAACACTATAATGACTCTGTCGACACACTCATTCATGAGTTACAAGTAATAATGCGGTTGGATTTACTCTCGTCATTTGTTGTTTTTACTAGTTTTTACGATACTTTATGAAATCACGTCTAAAATAAATTATGATTATACTTTAAATTGACCTTCGCGATTGACTGAATCCTCGTCATTTTTCCCTGCGCAGCGTGTTGTTGGTTTAATCATTTTCTTTACACGCCACAGGACAATGCATTCATATGTGGTTCGTCCCAAGTATGGGTATAACCCCCCATTCCTAAAGCGATTCCTTAGCGCAGTAGATTTTATGAAATGAATTATGAAAACATCTCTTTTCTACACATTATTGTCTATATGTAGATATATTATTTATCCCAGGTTAACCATAGCGCAAAACTCTGTTGTTGTAAGATCTTGTATCAAAGCGCGCGAGTAATGCTCCTGTTATCGAAAGCGTCCATAGGCTACGGTAACTGTTTGCCATTAGGTGGACTTTACGCTTGTTTGTCACCGTAGTAATCATTTAAAAAAAAACTACACTGGATTCTTATCTCTTATGCTGACTGTACATTAACAGAAATTAATTTTGTTCTATGTATTATTTATTTATTTAGGTTTTTAGTATAAATTTTATCAGCGCAACAGGAAAACCATATTATATATTATATTAGGCGCAATTGCACACAAAGCAACCAATTTTAATCAATCGTTTATAATAATTAATTACTTTATACATATTAACAATACACTTTTTCTTGTTACAGAATTGATCTGAATATAGAATATATACAAAACGCAAAATGAATATACAACGATCGATTGTATTACGACTATGTGTGTGGGTGAGCTTGTTTGCCATTAGTTATGGTCAACGTGCGGAGCAGCTACTCGCCCAGAACCCCTGCTCCAGCAAGACGACGTGCAGTGACTGCATACGTACCGCCAGCTGTGCTTGGTGCTTCGCTTCAGATTTTAATGGACCGAGATGCTTCAATCCTGCGATGGAGAGGGGAGGCACTGCAGGATGTAACGAAGCCTATATCTTTAATCCGGATAATCAACGCTCGATCGACCCCAAATACAATTTGGAGTTGAGTAGAGGTAAATATATCGTTGTTTGTACAAGCTTTTATTTGTCTTGCAATGTATGTTAGTTTGTTTAGGTCACTACTTCCCGTGTCAGCTTGAGCTGAAATTCTTGCTAAAGATTATTAATTTCTCAAGGAATATTACAATATCACTTACTGGGAATATACATGTTTTCTTAAAATAAATTAACATACCAAGGGCGCGGTAGATGGGTGACCGCATAGTGGTATTTCATCTGAGCGTCTCCGTGCTTCGGAGGGCACGTTAAAAGTCGGTCCCGACTGTTATCAGTCGTTAGATCACGACAGAGGTATATATGGGCGATCTAAATAACTCTGTGACCAGGTTGGCCACTAACCAAACGATAAGAAAAAGAAGAAGAAGTAAAACATATGCTGATTAACTTAGACGTTTGAACTTAAATTCTATACAAGAATAAGAGAGCTAAGTTAAACAGTAATAAGTAAACAAGTTCTTGCTTAAATGATCTTATACGATACAATACTAATGTAAAGTTATGGTTAAATATTTTAACTAAGTATTCTTAATTAATCAATAGATACATGCACAAGTAGGCACACCGAACTTAGGGACCTCTTGTAACCCTATGTTTAGGAATAAAAGGCTATTATTATTACATGCACAAGTAGGGTAGGATTAGGTATACTTATATAACTTGCAGCGACAATGCATTACAAAAGAGCTGGTCTGTTGATGCAGTCGGAAGATAGCCATAGGAACTCCGCAAATAAACAAGACAGCCTCGTCGTTTTTGGGCATGTTGATAAGATTTGATGAATATGAACGCATAAGCTACGAAAACAATAAAATTTGAGTTTAAAAATATTTTTGTTTTCATAAACTTGTTTCTTATTAGTTAGACTGTCTCTCTGGCGTAGTGGTAGTACTTACAGCGGCCGTGAAAAGATCCCAGGTTCGATTTACGTATTAAGTGGCAGTGGAGGATCCGTGAGCTGTTTTTGTATATTTCGTCATACTTCCCTCTTAGACAACGTCTCTACACTCACCCCCTTTCAATAGATGTATCATGTGGAAGAAAATAATGTTACAAGGCAGACATGTAGTGTTGTAAACGGTAATAAATGGTAATATTTTGTTTATTTTCTAGCAAAATCCAGAATGGGTATGGTCTCCGGCTCATCTTCATACGAAGAATCAATGAGTTCTCAAGGCAGCAGTTTCGCGGCATCGGGCGCGTCGGGAGCTGCCGCTGGTGGCGCCGCTGCCGCAGACAGCCTAGTGCAGATGAAACCGCAGAGAGTCAAACTCAATATGAGAATGAGTGAGTTATACAATTTATTTAAAACATCAAAATTATAACGAGTGCTTTAATTTTTAAATTGTTTCACTTCCTATAATTTATAAAACCCGCTTTCCACTAACGAGCGTTCCGGTCCTCTAACTTGGCAACGTAGTATATGTAAATAATTATAACACTCTCGACCGATTTCGATTCCGGCTATATCTTAAGGCAGATAGAGAGATCACAGATGCAATATTTTTTCCTCCATTCTCTTAGTCTGATGGGACTGTAATCCGATACGACCGAAGGTAGAGAGATTATGTGTAGGACTAATGGCTATGCATACTTTCCGAGGTATGGAGGTGGTTTCGATGTATTTTTATAAACTGGCCACCCATCTATGGAATGACCGAGGCTTGTTTACTACTGTAGTAGTATAAGTTGACGTGTACGTTAGGTTAATTTTATTGTCCTTATAAAATATCATACTGGGTTATTTGTAACGCCTACGTTATAATAATTTATATAAAGCATAAGTTTAATTTACATATCGCGGTTCCAGATTAGGCTCAGCTTGTGTGTTCGATTCTAATAGTGGTAGAGGAATTCTATATGTAATTACACACATTGTTGGGTGTTAAAGGGGACGCGACCACCTTAACTACGCTGTATGTCCAGTCAATATTTTAAATGCACAGCAACAATGCAACTGTGTGTTGTATGTATTATTATGGAATGCACGTAAAGCCTTAGGTCCTACACCTTATCTCTCTCCGGTCATGTCGGATGCCCATAACATAGGACTACGACAGTGAGGGGAAAAAAGTGCATTTGTGTTTGCGAACATATCTCCATATCTATACTAATATTATATATGCGAAAGTTTGGATGGATGTATGAATGTTTGTTACTCAATCTCGCCAAAACGGCAGAGATGAAATTTGGCTTAGATTAAAGTCTGGAATAGCATATTTTTTCCTAGAATAAAAAGTATAATATACTATAGAAAAAATATAGATAAGAAATCACTCCTCGTGGGATTGGACGCGCAGGCGAAACCGCGGGCAAAAACTAGTATCATATATATTATGTTTTATTGATGCTCTATATCTTCCGCATAGATGGCTAGTCTCCGTCGAGATTAGCCGCCGTGAAGAACTCTTAGGAGGACATTATTATAACTGTGTAATTATTTGGCTGTATTTTTTGTAAGGTGGAGTGCTCCTTCCCTAGGTGGGCTGTTCGCTTGTATGGAGCCCTTTAGTAAAGAATTTTTTTTTACAGATCAAATGCAGAAGCTCACATTCGCGTATTCCCGGGCCCAGGATTATCCAGTAGATCTGTACTATCTTATGGACTTGAGTAGATCTATGAAGAACGATAAAGAGAAACTGAGTACTTTGGGCAGTTTGCTCTCTGCCACTATGAGAAACATGACCTCCAACTTCAAGATTGGTTTTGGCTCCTTCGTAGACAAACTGGTTATGCCCTACGTATCTACTGTACCTAAGAAGTAAGTCAATGTTATTTACACTAATATATAAAACTGAAGAATTTATTTGTTAAAAAGCGGCGACTATCTAAAACTTAGTCGGATTTGAAAAATCCTTTTTGAATATAGCTCAATTCTTAAAGAAGGTTGAGCTATTATTACGCTATGACTTAAGGGGAGAGCATGGTAGTAACAATAAACAGTATAAATGCCGGAAACCAAATTTAATCGAAAGTAATAGTTCGCAAGTTCCAATTAAAAATCAAATCAATGTTCCCTGTATATAGATAATAATATATAAATATTATTTTTATGAATCATTTTCTATGGCAATGAAACATGCTTTGTATCGCAGAGGACTTTACAAATCGTCACTTAAGTACCTCATAACTATCTGTTGGGCCACACAATGAGGATTGAACCCACATCATGAGGTGTGATGTTAATGGCCACCAACAAACACAAGTGTCAAGAAGTTTCTGAGAAAAACAATTTGGCCAAGTGCAAGCCGAATTCGTGTATGAAGTGTTGTAAATATTTGTTGTTTTTGTTAGATATCTAATCATGGATGTGTAATTTACTTTTTACAGTTTGATTTCGCCTTGTGAGGGTTGTGCTGCGCCGTATGGATATAAAAATCAGATGTCACTCAGCGTAGATACGGACTTTTTCGATGTAAGTAACAATATTACCTTTTTATTTATATAACTTCTACATACTTTTTTATAATGGAAATGTTGTAAGTATATAAGTCACTGTCGGCTATGCCTGTCGGTCGTTGACTGTGATTGCGGACCACGTGCTATGCGGGTTCGATTCCGGGCCAAAAATAGATAGTTTTTTTCTGTTAAGAAATTCACATAGATTTGTGATGAACAACAACTTTCTGAGATCCTACTTCGGCCGTACCATGGGGTTATGAGAGTCATGGGGTCACTCTACACTATAATATCCTGCATGTAGTGTCCGTCGATCTTTGCCACCATGACCGAAATTCGGTTAGGAGGTCATTATTACGAGTTAATAAGTCATCTCTTTTTATTTTTATCTTTTTTTTGTTACGATTTAACTTAAAATCTATTAGACAAATTCTTTCACCATTCGAAAGCTACATTATCAGCGGGTTACGGTTATATTTTGTTGAAAAAAAAAGTGATCCCTACGAAAACTTAATGAATGTGTACCCGTGCGAAACCGGGACGTGCCGCTAGTTTGTAATATTTAAGATAGTGCGATATGCATATAACGAGAGATATAACGGGGTAAATGAACTAACGATATTGTTTCATGTCGAAAAACACCAGTCACTTGATAGCCAGTTTATTCACAATTCTACATTATATTGACATTATTAATAATGTCCTCAAAACTAATTTCGGTCTGGGTGGCCAATATTAGCCAACTGTGCAGGACATTATAGTGCACAAATGTGCGTGCTAACATAGGCTACACGACAAGTTATACCTCTGATATTGTAGGCGCCCATAGGCTACGGTAGCTGTTTACCGTCAGGCGGCCAGTTTGTTTTTTTTCCAATTAAGGAACATTAAAAAACAGGGTTTACTGATGTTAACCCCGAGTAAAGTAAAAGTAAACAAAAAGTACTTTTTGGTTCTTTAAAAACTCATCTGTATGTGAGCATTGTAGACCTGTACTCACGTACAGAAACACAACTTCTTTTTTTTTTCTCGCTTCTTTTAAAGACACTTTCCGCACTAGTCAACAAGCCCAGTGTCGCGGGGTACTTCACAAATATACAATTTGCGTACACAAATTACACCCAGACACAAAATTTTGTCCCGTGTGGGAATCGAACCCACGACCTCCGGCTTAGCAGTCAGGGTCACTAACCACTAGACCAACAGGCCAGTCATGAATGATTACTTCTTGTTTTGTTTGCTTTATAAGAGACACACTTGGGATAGCCTTACCTTAATTTTGGTTTCTTCTATGATGGGGAGGAGCGCACAATCGCCACAGCTGTCCGTGTCTGGGTTATACAGCTCACCACGTTTGTGTACCTCGCATAGTACACAATCCTTGAACTCGCCGCAACGTCCCGGACCACTAACGAAATATTGCGGGTTACTAAGTTTAAGCTATTGTTTCCAGCAAGCAGTGGCTCGTGCAGACGTGTCGGGTAACCTGGACGCTCCGGAGGGAGGGTTCGACGCTATCATGCAAGCTGTCGTGTGTAAACAACAGATTGGTTGGCGAGACCAGGCTAGAAGACTTCTTGTCTTCTCTACTGACGCTGGCTTCCACTACGCTGGTGATGGAAAGGTACATACAAAATAACACTTTTTTTTACTAGTGCTGTATTATGCGAGCCTATTCTTGAGTGTTTAATATTGTGATCTTAAGCTTGAAGTTCTTTTTCTGGTATCATTTAGAGAAGGAAAGAGATTATTGTGTGTTTTAACAAATATGGCTTATTCTAAAATGTACAAACAAGGAAATGTTAATAACTTATCACTCTTAAAATAGGTACACAGCTGTTTGTGATAACAAGACCAAACACGATCGTTCAAAAACGATGCCTTAGAAGCATCTAAGGCATCGTTTTTGAGCTTGAAAAATACTTTTTTTTTGGGTAAAATTACCCCAAAATATTATGCCAAATCTTAAAAATGATAGTTAATAAAAATGGTTATCTTAAAATCATAGAATTGGTTAACTTACAATCTTATATATAAAAATGAATCCCTATTTACCTTTGTCACGGCATCACGCTAGAACGGCTGGACTGATTTCAGTAATTCTTTTTTTGATGTTTGTTATTGTCAGGAGAAGGATCTTATGTAATAAAAAAAATTGGGCTGAAAATAATTTAACCCGGACGAAGTCGGGGCAGGCCGCTAGTATTATTATAAACATTATACAATGTTTTATTTTACTTGCAGCTCGGAGGTATAGTCCAGCCTAACGATGGCGAATGTCATATGCAAGACAATACCTACACACATTCGACACTACAAGATTATCCCAGTATCTCACAGATTAATTACAAGGTAAGTGTTTATCCATTGTCAGTCAAATTGAGGAAGCTATACAGCAGAAAGGTACCTTCATAGACATCGCAGGAGCCTACGATATGGAGCACAATCGGCTCTTATTGACTGGATCAACAACAAAGAAAGGAGACGCGTGGTTCGCCTATCAAGAGACGAATAGTTTTCCATGATTGCATAAGAATGTCCACAGGGATGTGTCCATCACCAAGCTAGCAAGCATCTCTCTCTATATAGTAAGGACACTGTCGCAATATGTAAATATAAATACCTACCACCTAAAGACTGGCAAATAAGTACAGAATGGCAACATAGGGGGCGCGCGGCGGGCGTTCGAATATTGCCGAACAGTTGGTAACCCTATGCGTGTTGTTACGACGGTGCTTGCGGGGTAAGACGCGCTCTAGGTATTTATTTGTCTGCTTTTGAGCAAATATAAAAGAGTGACGCTCCTATATAGTCGTCCCTATACTATGCCATTACTACACTTTCATAGTCCGATGGGACGGCAATCGGACAATACTTGAGAAAGATCGGGCGCAGAACCAACGGCTTCATGTGCAATTGTGAATTTCTTGACAGAAACCCAATATTTTGTTTTGGCCCGGATATCAAACTTGAAGGAACCTCGTGATCATAGAGGATTATCTAGTGGCTAACGAGGCAATTTAATGTATAATTATATATAAATATTACAGGTAAAGAAGCACGCTATCAATGTGATATTCGCCGTGACAGCGGAACAAATCACCGTGTACGAACAGTTGAGCAAGCACATAGAAGGTTCCAGCACCGGAGTGCTCAGTAACGACTCCGATAATATCGTCGACTTGGTGCGAGAACAATATAATGTTAGTATAATATTTTTTTTATTACTTCTCTAAGCACGCAAATACGCGCCTCGGCGTGGAGTTGCGGAAAAAAGCCCGGCATACCATACTACACATTGTTTTTCTTCTTATCGTTTGGTTAGTGGCCAACCATGTAACAGAGTTGCTTAGATTGCCAATATTTACTAAAATGACAAAGAATTTTCAAAGATGGATTTATACCAGGTATATTACTTTCACCATGTAAAAAGGAAAAGATAATACTGCACACAAAGTGTGTTAATAATCAAGCATTGGGGAATGACCGAATGACCTGCATCTTACAGACGACTACAGAGGATCGGCAACACGCAAGTGATTCCCTAGGTATTGCAACCCTCCACCGGCTGTTTACCAAGCATATTATTCTATAGAGCACTAGAGAATAATATGCTTGGTAAACAGCCGGTTGGTCGGTTGGCTTGGTAAACAACTTATAAGATATATTTATTTATTTTTCTTTTAATAAAGAGCACTTTATTAAAAGAAAAATAAATAAATATATCTTATAAGTTGTTTTATATTATGATTCATCTTCCTTCTGTTACTATACAAGTATATAAATAAAATTAACATTATGATTATTTTCAGAAAATTACGTCAGCTGTCGAAATGAAGGACTCATCGAGTGATGCTGTGCAAATAGTGTATTACTCATCTTGCCTTAGTGGCAAAGAGCTTGTACAAACAAACAAATGCGATGGACTTAAGGTATTGTTTAGATTATGTATTTTTCTATTGTTGTTTACTTCTTTTAACTTTTAACCACACGGTTGGTTCAGGCTTTAGGGGTTACCTCGCCATTTATCACTGCGTGGCGTGTTGTGGGTTGGGACAAAAAATGTTGTGATCCATATATGTATAGTTGTCCCGAGTCTGGGTGTACTTTGTGTCTGTTAATTTAGTGTTTGTAAAACCCCCCGCTTTAGCTTTATTAACACAGGGCTTGTTCCCTAGTGCGGGAGTTATTTTTTGTTGTATTTTTCGTGTTAATAATGCAAGTCCGATTGGGGAATAACCCCACCTTACAAAAGACCACAATCAAATAACTACACACTGTGGTCTGGTGTATTGTTTTCTGTGCCTGAGTCTGGACTAAGGTACCTAGGTAGGTACCTTAGTTATAGACAAGTGTACAAAATTCTATGAAAATGACCTTAAGCACATATATAAGTTTTTTTCTGTTGTCATAATATGTATGTATTTAGTAATATAGAATGTTTACCAGGTGTCTGGTTACTATAGTACAGGCTTTGAATAGTTAGAGATAACATAGTGGTGTGTAAGTTGTCCCAACATATTATTATTGTACGCATGTAGCGTGTCGACTTTACCTTTATCCCGGAACGTAAGATTTCGTTTTCAATTACGTCTGGTTCTCTGGTAATTGATACAATAGAATTTATTTAACTTTTTCACTTAGGTTGGAGATGTGGTCGAGTTTACAGCGGAAATCACCCTGAAGGAATGTCCCAAGGACCGCAATAAGTGGAGGCAGACTTTCGACATCTCTCCCGTCGGTATCTCCGATAGTCTCACCGTCGAGCTGGAGATGATTTGCGATTGCCCTTGTGAACAGCCTGGACATCATGTAAGTTACTACTATAATTCCTATCGGCAGAATTTAAATAACATTGTATTTAATTAGATATAATAATTGAAATTTTTAGTTTGCCGTTTCTAATTACTGAGAGAACGATTTTAACGAATGAGATCTATAGCGGCATGGAAAATGTCGCGTTAAATGTCCTTAAATTTAGTATACTTAAAATATAACAATAGTATAAACATCAAATTAATGGCTAGATAAAAAAAAAAATCGAATGGTAGTTTTACTTTTTATTAAAGTCGTCCGCTCGACTTCTTTAAGCACAAACTTTTTATTATTTCTTTTAGTTTTGTATTTAGCCATTCATGTTTGTGTATTAACTAAGTCGTATTGTCTACAGGCATACAACGACAGCCCGCTGGTATGCAGCGGCGAGGGCGTGTCGGCGTGCGGCGTGTGCGTGTGCCAGCCCGGCCGGTTCGGCAAGAGCTGCGAGTGTTCGGCGCAGGGCGGGGTGTCGGCCGAGCAGGAGCGCGGCTGCCGCCCCACTAACGCCAGCTCGGGGCCGCTCTGCTCCAACCGCGGGACCTGCATCTGTGGCGTGTGCGAGTGTAACAAGATGGATGACCCGCTCAAGGTATGCGCACCTATTATGTACGTGCGAGGCAAACTAAATAAGGCTTTATTGACTTTTGAAGGTGTACTGGCACTTATGCAGGAGATACTAGGCTAGTCTGTTGGTTTGTGACCCTGACTGCTACAGTAGAGATCGCGGGTTCGATTTCCTAAAAATGACCCAGAACAAATATTTGTGAGATGAACACTATTTTGCCATCCATAAGCGATAATGAAATCAGGTCTATTTTCGGTTGATGACCAACAAAACTATAAATCTGTCTAAACAGGTAAAAATCCGTCTGTAAAGTTCTTCTAACACTATTCTTCTAACAATACCGGCGAGAATAATACAGATGATGGTTATTTTTTCTCCCTGTAAGTATAATTACAGGGAGAACTTACGCACAGTAAAAAACATACTTATGTATCTTTAAATATTCATGGACAATGCCAAAGTCACAAATTGACAATCAACCTGTCGGATAACGACATTGAGATGACTGTGTGTAAATTAAAATTATAAACCTCTAATTATACTTACAGGGAGAAGGCTTAATATGAAATAATGTTAAAACGTTGAAACACTTGTTCAGGTGATCTCGGGTCCGTTCTGCGAATGCGACAACTTCACATGCGACATGAACAAGGGTCTGCTGTGCTCGGGGCCCGGCCACGGCGAGTGTGTGTGCGGCAAGTGTAGCTGTACGCCGGAATACATGGGGCCTGCCTGTCAGTGCCTCAAGGATCAAACACCTTGTCGGTCACCTGGTTAGTTGTTATTTTTTGTGTGAAAGATTTTTTTAACCTCTTGAATGCCGCCAGTCGTTAATAGATGACAGAACTACTTCGTTGGTTTAGCGGTTGTTGTGTGCAACTGCTGATCACGAAGTGCCGGGTCGCGTTAGGTTAAAATATATTGGATGTGATTTTTCGGTGTCCCCTGTGGCTCAGAAATCACATAAAGCTGTTAATCCTCTGTCCGGTGGTGTCATATTGCTGTCCCATAGGATCATGAGAGTAAAGAAATAAACAGTATATAATGTGTTTGTACATACATTTGTGCACTAAAATATCTCCCGCGCACCGATCGAAATTCGATTAGGAGTAGGTACATTATTATTATCATTATAAATTACTTGGTTTATAGATGGCGATTAAAAAGTGTGGCCTGAGTTTCTTGCTATTTCTTCTCATGGCTCCACGTCAATGAACAAGCCGTAGGCAAATGTAGCTGACATTATCTTTCTGGCTTATATTGCATAATTTATGACCTAAGTGTTTCATAAGTGTTACTTTGTAACCTAAATGAGTAAATTAATTTTGAGTTTAAGTTCTTCTATCATTGTTTCAGAGAATAACGAAATATGCAGCGGAAACGGCAAGTGTGTGTGCGGACAGTGCGTGTGCAATGTAGACGATGACAGACATTATTCCGGCAAATACTGCGAGAAATGCCCTGTAAGTAATTTATTATTTAAGTAATATTTAAAAATAGACCTTTACTATACTGAATTACAGTTCTATGCCAAAGAATGATAAATGTTTTGTTTTTTTGTACTCAATGAAGATTATTATTATGTTGACGTCATATAGATGACAAAAACAAACTGAGTCTCCACTACCGGTTGTGTTACCAAATTGACAATTTTTCGTTGTTGTGGATCTACTTTTGAATAAAGACTGTACTATCGGTATATACATATAATATAATATCTATAATAACATATTCACTCACACATATTTTCTTTATACTACTTGGGTGGCAAACAAGCATACGACTCGCCTGATGTTAAGCAGGTACCATAGCCTATGGAAGCTTGCAATACCAGAGGTATTACTTGCGTGTTGCCGATCCATTTTTACACGAGAGCTTTAAGATGGAGTTTCCCTGGGATAGGAAAACGTTTCTTTCAAAACGCATCCCTAAATGAGCGTTGGAGTCCTGTACATACACAACTACAAGTCTGCGTATAGTTATTTGGCTGTGAATTTTTGAAGGTAAAGGTCTTTTCACAGGCGGGCTTGCACGCTAGTATGGTACCCTATCTATATTAATTTAATTTACTTTGTTTATTATGAAGATGTCAAATTATAATATTGTGTTTGTAGACGTGTCCGGGACGTTGCGGCGAGTTCAAGGATTGTGTACTATGCGAGGTACACAAACGTGGTGAGCTGTATAACCCAGACACGGACAGCTGTGGCGATTGTGCGCTCCTCCCCATCATAGAAGAAACCAAAATTGAAGGTAAGGCTGTGTGGCCAAGTGTGTCTCTTATAAAGCAAACAAAACAAGAAGTAATCATTCATGACTGGCCTGTTGGTCTCGTGGTTCGTGACCCTGACTGCTACGCCTGAGGTCGTGGGTTCGATTCCCACACGGGACAAAACTTTGTGTGATCCATAAATGCACTCGTCACCGCACTGCGCTTTGAGGTGGACGTGTACGTATTATAATTAAGTTTATTGTTTAGCGCGGCGTAAGCCGACGCTCGAAATCATTTAGCCATGAGTGATAAACTTGTGGCAAACGAGTTGCTGGCGTTCTTGCAGCAGAAGCTGGATGTCATGGACGAGGTGTCCGCCATCCAAATCTGCTCAACGAACTTCAGCGAGGAAGATGTAGCTGCTGCCAAGCTGCTATTGTTTACGTTGCTAAATAAGAGTGACCAGATGGTGTCTCGCAGGCGTGACGGGACAAAGAAGAGTCTACAGGACATCATCACGCTTTTCAAACAGACCGATCCTGACGACGTGCCGACGTTTGTGGCGAAGGACTTGTATAAGTTGCCGCCCGTCACTTTCGACCACGTCGACGTTACTAGCCTTCTCAAAGACGTCATCAACCTGAAGGCAAGTCTAGCAGATGTGCAGAGGAAGCTGGAAAAATCCCAAAACAACGTCACAGATTTGCGCAAGGAATTCGACGAGTTGCGCAATACTGTGACAATAACTGGGTCATCGGCGGCGTGTAGTAACAACGTCAACATGCGCCGAGGAGCCTGCCGACTCGACACATCGAACGATAGTGTTGTAAGTTTCGCGTCAGCAGTTTTGACGCCTCGGAATGCAGCGTCGGCTGTATGCGCTACGCTTGAGCCTCGCAGCCCTGTCCCCGTCCCCGCGGCTTCCCTCCGCCCCGCCGCGCGATCAGCTGACCTGCCGGTCACGCAGAGCACTCGAATTGCTCCACCCGCCAAGCCTATGCCTGAAAAGGCGACGAATCAGGCTGAAGAAAACGGTTTCGTGACGGTGCAAAGGAGGAAGCGCCGACAGCGTGCTGTAAAGAACTGTTGCGGCACAGCTCCAGTGCAGCCCGGCGTAAGTCTACGCGCCGCAGCACCGAACACTCCGGTGTATATCTCTCGCCTGCATTACACCACTAAGGCAGAGGACATCGTGGAGTACGTCCGTCAGAAGACGAAATACACGACGAGAGTGCAGTTACTCGAGTCGCACCGCAACGTCAACTTTAAGGCGTTCGTGGTGCGAGTACCGACGTGTTTTCTGCACATCTTTATGAAAGACGACTTCTGGCCGAAAGGTGTGGTGTACCGTCGCTTCCGCGGACAAGTGCCACCTGAACGCACTGAGACAATGAAGTGCTAGTGTAGTGTTACTAACATAGTTTTAAGTTTTATAAACTAACCAAAGTTATAATTATGTATGTTAGTCTGTAAGGTATGTATCTATGGATTGTATTATCTGAAATTAAATGATTTATTATTATTATTATTATATTATAAATGTTTGTTTCAAGTCTGGGTGTAATTTGTTTGTGAATTGTATGTTTGTAAAGTCCCCTGTGACACAGGACTTGTTCCATTGTGCGGGAGTTGTCTAAAATAAACTAATAAATTACTAACATCGTATCCTTAACCGACTGTCAGAAACTGCAGAGGGATTTATGTGTTGTCTCAGAATGGTGTAATACGAACAGAATGTACCTGAACGCTAGTAAATGTTTTATTATATCATTTTCTAATAAACGCGATAAAATTATTAATGATTATACGATTAATAGACAAGCACTCAATAGATACACTTTTGCTAAAGATTTAGGTATTTTATTTGATGATAGGCTCTCTTTCAGGCAGCATTACGAATATATTATAGCGAAAGCAAACAAACTCCTTGGCTTTGTTTTGCGATCAACAAGAGATTTTAAAAAATCTAATAGTATTCTATATCTCTACTACACGCTGGTACGGAGTAATTTGGAATATGGCTCACCAATTTGGTCTCTATACTATAAAGTCCACATAAATGATATTGAACGGGTTCAAAAGAAATGCCTAAGAGCTATATGCTATCGCCAGCAAATGGGTCGCTCATATCTCAGCTATGAACAGAAGCTGTTGAAATTTAAGATTCAGTCCTTGGAAGTCCGTCGTAAATATTTTGACTTTGTTTATCTATATAAGATAATTCATTCAATAGTAGACTCGCCCATATTACTCTCTAATATCTCTTTTAATATTAAATATAGCAAACGCAGGTCTAACCGTGTTAATCTATTTGTCCTCCAAGTTTATAAAAATAATATTTCCTACTACAATCCACTTGTGAGAATGGCTAGACAATACAATGAGCTCGTAATAGGTCACATACATTTAGATATTTCTAATTCTCAGTTCGGAATATATATAAAGACTGTAAAAGATATCCTCTATCCTAAACCCGATACTTCAGCCGACGAATGATGTCCGTCACTTAGTGTCTGCATGTATTCTTTTTTTTTTCATTAATTTTAAATTATAGTAAGTAAAAAAGTGTCAAACTTAGATTTAAGCCTAATGTTCTGATCACTTGTATACCTACTTAATTACTTGTTTCACTATATGCGCATGTATTTGAGTTACAATCTAGAATTGGATCAACTACATACTATTATATCTTGTTTTTGTTAAGATTGTAATTTGTTTTGTGCATTAAATAAATAAATAAATAAATAAATCATGTCATCAAAAATTTAAACATGTTGACAAGTTATGCTGACAATATGATTTCTTTGGTGACCAGTATTTAGTATTGTCTTGATTTCCAAAACTAAAGTTTACAACTTTTCACCAGTCTGTAGCCATCTTTATATGCGCATGTTAAAAAATGAAATTGTACGTTTTCAAACTGTAAATTTATATTATTAGGCGTACGGCCCGCCTGGTGGGAAACATTAAGCATAACCTGTGTACCCTTGCACAGGTACATGACTTACTTAATAACGATAAGTAAATCCTACTAATATTATAAACGTGAAAGTTTGTAAGTGTGGATGGATGGATTTGGTTTGTTACTTTTTCACGTAAAAACTACTGAACTGAATGAAATTTGGCACAGAGATAAATTATGGTCTGGAATAACACATAGGCTACTTTTTACAGCGATAACCGAAATCCACGCGGGCGGAGCCGCGGGCAACAGCTAGTTAATGATAATACAATATATTTTGTTATTTACAGCAAACGAATCTCGAAACGAACATCTGTGCAGTTTCTACGACGATGAAGATTGTTTGTATGTGTACGTTTACTCGTACAATGAGAACCAACAGCTTGTAATCAGGGCGCAGAAGGAACGTGATTGTCCCAAGAAGGTTAGTGTTATATTTATTACGAGTTTTCAAAGTGCATCCATAATCTAACCTTTAGAATGCCACTTATACATGGCAGGTGAAAGCATTATTATTAGGAATCACACTAGCAGCTAAATAGTCTGATGCGTGTATATCTTCGAGACTTTGTCAAGTCTATTCCTGAAACAGTTTAATGAAAAGAAGCATATTCCAAAAATAGATACATGACATAAGTGAGTTCTTGCCACTGTCATCGATGCCTATTGACGTAACAGTGGCATGCTTATCATGTATAGATGACAAATGGCAATATGGCATGCCAGAGGTACAATTTAGTAAATTAACCAATATAATTGGACCTAAGCTGCTGCATATAATCAACACCAACATCATTCTAAAATTGTACGTTTCCAGTGGAAACATTGTTTGGTGTGAGGAAGTATAACAAAATGTTTGTTTTTTCTTAGGTACCAATCCTGGGTATAGTTCTTGGTGTGATCGCGGCAATTGTATTGGTCGGGCTGGCGTTATTGATGTTGTGGAAGATGGCCACCACCATCCACGACCGCAGGGAGTTCGCGCGCTTCGAGAAAGAACGCATGATGGCCAAGTGGGACACGGTAAGAATTTTATATAAATTATTTTAATACAAAATGTGTGAAATAGCCATTTTTTAACACTTTGAAGGACAGTGAACGCCTATAGACGTCATGACAATAAAACATCTATTGTGTCTACGTTACTGTCCGTGAAAGTGTTAAATTACATTTTGCAGACGTCTTAACCTACAAAAGTGGTAATATTGATGTAAAATATTCAAAGTTGGAGGGTTTACTGTGTAGTTTAAAAAAATATGTGCTTCAGCAATTGTACAATTTCATATGACGCAATAGTATAGAAATAGCAAGATCGTAAAGAGTCATTGTTCTACAACAATGACTTAAAATTCTAATAACACTATTATTATTCTACAATAATAATAGTTTTATTAGAATTTTTTAAATTATCTGCCAGCGCTATTGCAATTTACAAAATTAAACCGAAAGATGTCCACTACTAGATACAGGCTTTCACAAGTTATTGTTAATAAATAGTTGTTGTTAACATTTATAGTATCCATAGCTGTTGTAGTAATGGATTTTCTTCTCCCAAAAAAATGTTTGTGAAAGAAAGCTTATCTATTTAGAGTGTAGGCATGTTACTAAAATTTATTTGGCTTTTCAAAAAAAATTCACGCATCCCTACTTAATTTTAAAATTATTTTCTGTTCCATAGGGCGAGAACCCCATATACAAGCAGGCGACGTCGACCTTCAAAAACCCAACATATGCTGGCAAATAATAACCATTTAAACAATTTGTTGTGACAATAGTCTTAAATATACAATTATTACGCCGCATTTATATATAAAGAGATCAAGTCGGTCAGTATTCAATGAAATTTTGCATGATTTATAGAATTTTTACTGGAACAAAGCTATTAGAGACTAATTGAAATATGATTAGATTAGAATGTTGCCTTATCAATGTGCCTTTCTGTGTAGTTGTTATAATGTGATGTCAAAAAGCACAAGATGCTTAAATGATAATATGTCTGGCTATTTGATTGCGTTTCGGCGTGTATAATTATTATAAGAAAAAAATAATTAGATGAGTTACAAAATACAGTCCAATGCTTACAAAAGCCGTTGGCAACAAAACATAGACATCGATTCAAACGGCACTATATTCTAAAACCGTTATAAATAAAAGTTGTATAGCGATTCTATAGCTTACTAATACTTTTGTCTTCTTCTTTAGAATGTCAATTTATTGATGACAGAAAGAGAGAGAAATCCGATAACTACTCAATCGCTATACACCATTTATTTCGTAAAGCCGTAAACGTTGTCCACGTTTAACTATGCTTGCTAATTAGCTCAGTTATAACGTGTGCCAACGAACCCAGATAACGTATCTTCTACTGTTTTTATCTTGTAATGTGAGGGGGTGTGTTAAAAAATTACTTACTGTCTACATTGTCGTAGACATTTTAAATGTTTGATACTAATGCGAACAGTCTTTCTTAACGGTAAAATAGTTTAATGTTATTAAGTCGGTTTAATCTCATAATGTATATTGTACGCTTTTGGTACTTATGTGTGTGAGTGTATGACGTATGTACTTATTTTTGTGTAGCTTTCTAAATTCGAACGTGTCGTGGCGTGTACGCAGATCTATTTACATCTCATTGTTGTTTTCTTTTTATTATAAAAATGGCGACCATGCTGCGTTCGACAGGTTGTAGTTTAGAGCTTTACGTTTTCCTAAACAGAACTAAATTGAAATTTTATTTTTAAATTATTTACAAGGTGGGTTGACTTTCTGCATTGATATTACTGTTAAACTTTGAACTTCAATAAGTAGATATTTAATTTGAATATACGTACAAATATATTGCGATCGTGCTAGAAAAAATGCATTAAATTCTTAGAGTGATTCTTAAAAGATCTGTCATTATTGTGTCTACAAAGTTCATCATGAACTCTTCGTTTATTTACAGTTACTGTAGATTTTGTCAGCCTGCCGCTAAGTCAATTTGCTAGCACGGTTAAAATTATAAATAAGAATAAATTTTAATATAAATTAATAAAATAAGTTATAATCATTTTTAATAATATATCGCATCTTTCAACAGTAGAACTTTGTAAACAACCTCTTAATTAGCAAAAGATGCTAATTGCATAGCAGACAATTTTTAAACGTAGTAATTGCTGAAGTCCTACGTGTACCTACTACTTACCACCAGGTGCGCCGTTGGCTCGTCTGCCACCATTGGCAATAAACAAAAATCCTTGTAGTTCTCTTGTAATTAGGGTGCGATATGTTGATATGAAACTTTAAATGACTTACGTAAACATATAGTTTAGTCATCACGAACTATAAATAACTATTATGACGAAATCACGGATATAATGTCACTGCCATTAATAGTCTTAGACATTAAGTGAGAAATATTAGCTGATGTCAAATCAATTTAACATTGAAATAGAAGACAAAGGCAAATAGTCTGCAATACATTTATGTTATGTGACCTCACATCGGCATTTCTTAGCACACATCTTAAGAATACAGGGTGTGTACAGGGCTCTGGAGAAAAAATATTTATCGAAGCTATTTTTACACTACGGACATCTAGACGTGACAAGTGAAAGCATGCCGCGTAAGTCAACGTCATCTGTACACGACAAGTTGAAGCATACCATGCAACGTATAAGCCAACGTGCGTCGTTAATACGTGTCAATAATACGATCCACGAAAATTTTCACTAAGTAAATTATTATAACTTGAAAATTTCTTTCTCCAGGGCTCTGGTTGGACTCGCCCTGTATATTTCAGATAATTGTCGAACGATGTACACGCCTTATATTCTCTCCGTGATTCTCAATAATGATCGTAATCGCGTCGTACATAGGTAGATATATGGACATGGAATCTTAAGAGTTCACGATTTCTACGCATATTATTACTACAATGAACCGTTTCGCGACAAAGAGAGCGATGTTCGCCCGCATCAGTCAACCCGTGACTTCTTCTGTTTTTTTGTCTTTGGGGATTGCCGATAGAAGTGAAAACTAAGTAACTTGTGAGTTGTATCGTAGATTATTATTTTTGAATATGGAAAGCGACCGGTGACAATGACGCGAGTTCCATGATTTTTGTCAAAAAGTTTGAAGAAGATTTCACTTAAAAAATATTAATGTGACCCGTTATTGATTGGTATAAAATAAATATTTTTCTTTCTTTCATTGTAGTAATAATATATTATAAATATGGTTTATACAGAGCATACTAGCTCCTAAAGTAATCTCACTTAATCTCCAATATGGTGTTACTACTGCTTCCTTTATTCGCTGTCGTGCCTTGTTATAATATGAATAATAACTAGTGCCATTACTAATATTGTAGTAATTTTAAGAAAAAATAAAAATTATTTATTTCAAATATTGAATGTTGAATCGTAGAAACGTAATTTTATGTAATATATAAGTTTTAATATATTAAGAAATGTATTTGGAAGCACATTTTGCCCGACTGCGCCAGGAGAGTAATGTTTTTTTGATGTTAGTTTATTTACTTTTTATAAAAACTGTTATTTGCGATTGTACAGTGGCGTAGCTGAAAAGGGGAGTGGAGGGAGGGGAAGGTACGTGACCCCCAAAACCGTTTTTATCGAGATTACATGCTTTTAATTAATTATAATAGCCATCGTTTTTGTGTCATACTGGGCACCGGTCTCCTCTCCTCCGTCAAGAGCGAGAGAGAGAGGGTTTAGGCCTTCATTCTTTTAATTATACTATAGTATATATTTCAGCTATGCCACTGCGATTGACGGCTCCTAAGTATACTGAGTCAACTATATTTCTAATAACTTTCGCGAAAAGCGAATGGTTATATTAAAATTGTTAATACAACCAAGAAAAACTAACTAATCGAAGTGAATTAAATGTTATTTATGGAGATATGATTTTTTTTTACAGGTAAATAGGAAGGATTTAATTGTTGTTAATATACTAAAAGTGCAATTCTCAAAATTTGTTAGTTGACTCAGTATACTTAGGAGCCATCGACTATGTGCTATTATCATTTCCCATAAAGGCAACGCTCACATCGACTTTTCTCAGAACCGGCTGAGAGTAATGGGATATTATTGTTACGGGAATATAATGTGATTAACTCATATACATTGGTATTAGTAGTTATATTGGGATAACATGGTGTTATTCACGTTTGTGACGTTGCCTGCCGATATTATCGAGTGTTTGAAACTTTTGTACATATTTAGTTTTTATATACTGGAGTTTATTGTAAGCAGTCTTGGCTTCTAATAGTATCTAATAAATATTAACACAAATATTGATTTTTATTATTATCTACCTTTTATAATATAGTAGGTACCCAGAATCGACGTTCATCCATGAAGAGGTTGATGAATGTAGAGGAGGCGAAGGAAGTATGTTTGGATCGAAGCATTTGGCGTACCATAGTCTCTACCTACCCCGAATTTCGGTCATAGCGGTGAATGTTGAAGACTAGCCATATTCGCGGGAGACGTATGTCATTATAGCGCATAGTGCACAAATGTGTGCGCAAATACAGATGGACTCTTTATTCCCTCATTTTCATAGTCTGATGGAACGGCAATCTCACACGACTGAAGGAAGATTAACACTGCCAATTTCCTTACTTTATTTACTGTGAATTTCCTGACTGCAAAAACCTAATAACTATCTATTTTTAACCTGACCCAGAAATCGAACCCGAGACCTTGTGATCAACAGTCTTACTCAACCACCACTACATCTGCGAGGCATTAACTAGGATTCAATTAATTACTCTTTTTCACATACCAAACTAGATGTACCTACATCCAAGTCGTGAAGTATGTAAATACCTACTCGTACATAAGTAAATGACGTTAGCGACAAACACGCATATGACATTCTCATAGAAATTCCGGGCTTAGACTAGTTCCGGACCGAACCCAACCGTTGTCCTCAATCATGAAACGGAACATTCTGGTGCAGAACTATTCTTATTGTGTAATTAGGAAACTGAATTTAGGCTCGAATGCTCTGGTAAACTTCACTTTATATATATTTTACAAGGACTCCTTCCTTTTACGCAATCTTGTAAAGTTATATTTGACAAAGTGACTGCTTATTGCATCTGAGGCCTTACTTATGAGATCCTCCTTATAGGAATTTATTATGAAATATGAATATTGAAAACTTTAAAGCTTATTTTGCGATATATTTCTTTCTTTTAAAAGACAACTTCCGCACTAGAGAACAAGCTCTGTGTCGCGGGGCACTTTACAAATATACAATTAACGGACACAAATTACACCTAGACTCAGAGCAATTCTTTGTGGGTCACACAAAGTTTTGTTCTATATGGGAATAGAACCCACAACCTCGTGCACAGCAGGCGCATACTGCAAGCAACTGGACCACCAAGGCAGTCAAATAAATTAATTTATTAAACAAATACCTAGTTACACAATTTTCTTATTTAAAGTTCTAGATATGGATAACGTTGTGATGTACAGAGTAATTGCGTAGCTCACTACGTTATCCACATCTAAATAAAGACCGAATAAATCGTCTGCTATGTCCGGTTACTCATCGTTGGTACTGCTATATATGAGGGCATGAATTTAGATTTTGATAGTCGGCAAAAGCTCAGTGCTTTTATGGTCGGAAAAACCCGGTAGTAGCATTTTGCCGAGCTCAACGCCTCAGCACGGCAATCGTTTATCTTCTTGTAAAGATTGAGAAAAAGGTTTCGTTAAGTTGTGAATGTGTCTGTTGCATGATACCAAGGTATACCTACAATATTATCAAGAGATTTTTTTTGTATTTTTATTTGTCTAAACCAATATAAAGAGAAAAGATTATTTTTTATTACGATTTAAGTCAAAAACTACTTGACCGATTTTAAAAAATCTTTCACCATTAGAAAGCTACATTATCAGCAAGTAACATAGGCTATATTTTATTATAAAATTAAGGTACTCCTATGAAAACTAAATATATGTCCACTCGGGCGAAGCAAGGACGTGCTCCTAGTATTATATACTTCGGGTATTTAACACGATACTTACTGTATTATTATCGAAGTGTCATGCAATATAAAGGTAAAATACATGATCGTGTTAATGCCCGACTTTAAAGTGTAGTTAAGGAAATATCAAATATAAGTAGCTTTAGTAAGGTATTTAGGTATTAACTACACATGCCCTGAATGTAATGGTCTAAGGCCGTGCATAATTTAACTACCTATTTAGGCGTTAATTACAATGCAGTATGCAAAGCCTTCATACATATTTACGTTCCGTTCTGGCCATTCATTGTACCTAGTTACCGCCCTAATTCGAAAATGTTAGCAATTATTGCTACCTATTTTTTTTTCAAACTTAGTAGTACATTGACAAACAAGCATATGATCGTAAGCAGTTACCATAGCCTATCGATTACATGCACTTGCAATATCAGATTCGAGGCACCACTTATAGATGACCCTACATTTTGCTTTCTATTAAGAGGAAACGCGGTGTGTCGTTTCTCCATAGAAACGCTCTCGCCTGTTTTCTACCTGGTTTACGATCTTAAAGTAAACATTTTTTGCAATAAAATTAATATCAACTTCTTGTATGTTCCTATGTTTTCCTTTTTAATGATTCATTATATTTATAAGCACTAGAAACCCTTAAAAATGCTCAAAATAACCATTTTAGACGGCTGTCAACATAGGCCTGGTATACAAATATAACAACTGTTATTGAAAAAAGGAAAACATAGGGGCACATTTTATATCCTAATCATGCAGTTTACGAAATATCTTTTAAATTGGTCTAATAATGGAGGAGGAAATAGGCGAGAGCCTAACCTCGAATTACGACTTTTTACTTATGCTGTTTAGTCGGATATGCAGTTGTCCCTGTCGCACAAATCGCGCGGCCGAGCGCTCGCAGAGCGACAGCGATAGTTTATTCAAATACCTAATACTCAAAAGTCTCTCCGCCCGCATTTCCTCTTAAATACTGGGATCCGATATTCACAGAGACAGTTGGAATAAAACGCAGGTGTTTCGTCGTGAGTCAAAATAATAGTAGTAACTCATACCTATATGTCCCACTGGTGTGCACGGGTTTCCTGTCCTCAATTAAGAGAGAGAGGGTTTAATTCATACACGCTGTCCTAATGCGAGTTGGTGAATCAGACATGTCTTTAGATTTTTTTCTAAGATATGTGGGTTTCCTCACGATGTTTTTCGTCATGTGTATGTTTTGGAAATATGTACATAAATAAGTTTTATTTATAATCAGCAATCCTTTATGCGACTTGAGTATGTTGCTTGAGTAAGTTAGCATGAAATTATTGTTTTATGTTGTGGTAAAAGTGAAAATTCATACATCACAACACAATAAGGTACACCACCGCGATACTTTCTGTAGTAATTGGTGGTCTTTTGTAAGATGAAGGTTCTTCCCCAGACGGGCTGCTCGCTGGTACTTGTCTTCCTTCATCTGGTATGATTTTAATGATTTTGAAAAGCTTTTATTTAACCATGGAGTTAGTTTGTTTAGATAGGTCTAATCTTGCAAGCTGAATCAGAACCACTTCCACATATCTAACGGTGTTGAAATTCGGCATACCTACCGTAATTTCGACGACAGTGCAATTGATTGATGTTACAGTCGGAATATGGCTGTAGAACTTTGCAACGAAAAAGGGTGTAGATACAATTTTCTGTTCAAATAATGTCGAAGTGAGGGAGTTCGCGAATCCCTCGCTTCGCGACGAAGACAGCGACGCTTGGTACCCATGCAGTCATCAACCCGTGTCCACGCACGGTCCGGTCAGTGCAATTCGACTGAAACGTCGACTAACAAAAGGTAAGAAACCCTTAATAATATTACACGATATAGATTTTCATCTGATATTTGTTATGTTTATACACAATAACTAACTGTTGCACGCGGCTCTGCCCGTGTGGCTTGGATGTGGTTATCACAATAAAAAGTACGCTATGTCCTTACTCAGGATACTACCTGTCTCCTTGCCAAATTTAATTAAAACCGTGAAGCCGTTTTTGAGTTTTTGAAGCGTACACAACCTTACCTAACATTAATTTATTATAATTACCTAATATCTTTACAATTTAAATGATAATATCTATATGGTACTTATATGAAAGAGCTCTACAGTTCCGTATTGTATTTGCAGTGAAGCTGTTCCATAATAGATCTAAATACTACGAGTTTCGACAGAAGATTTACTATGTGGTATATAGAGTACCTATGTGGGATTGGGAATACGTCCGTAACATAACACTCTCCTACTATACAGCTCAGGTGCAATGAATTTCACTGGCAATAGACATTCTCTGAAGCTTGTTTCTGATAGTGCATAGTCACACAAGGCTATGAAAATTTACTAGCAGCTCAAACTACATTCGTAGATTAGATTTTAATTGAAATTTACATTTGTTGTCTGTGAATATAAAGTCTACCTTTACACTTTTATGAATTAAATATATGTATTGTGTCTGTGTATAAGTTGCTACAGCATTTATGAAAAAGTTCTTTTAAAGGTAGATAAGATACATTCTCAATGTCGACTAATGTTATAAAGAGGTAAAGTGTGTGAGTTTGTGATGTTGTAGGGGGTAATCTCTGGATCTACTAAACCGATTTTGGAATTTTTTTTAGCAATGGAAAATCATGTTATTTGTTAGTGTATGTTATTTGGCTATATATATTAACCCGAAAATTGACCAGCAAAGTGGGCACGGGTCAGCTAGCGATATATAAAAAAGTAGTGATAGATGAAATTAAGCTACTAAGCTACTGTTGTCGACAGCATTTTCCGTATTCTTTTTGCGTCTATCTTACAATAATATAATTGGGTACTCTGGAGTTTGGCTTCACGTATAGAACCAAATAGTTAATTCAATTAAGTGCCTACCTAAATACTTATATATGATACGAGGATAAGGATAAAAGTACTCTCAATTACATACATAAGTACGTATAACATTTTATTAGATGTTCTCTTGTACACCTACCTATACATCTGTACTACAATATACATTGATGCTTATACAAGTGTTCCACTATAGTGTATTTCATATAGCATGAGTACTGTAACGTTTAACAATTTACGATGAAGATCAAAGACAATAATTGAATCAATCTCTAACCAATTAGCTGATTGAATGATCAAGAGCCTAGAGTATTCAATTGATAGGTTTTAATTTAATTATCTATGATTTTTATTGTTATTTATCTTCAAATGTCAAACGTCACAGTACCCATGCTATGTGAAATGTACTATAGATGGGCAATAATAACGTGAAACCGAAGCAATCTAAGACCCTGGACGTATGCTCGAGTGTCTTTTGTTTTTCATATGAAATGCAACACTGAGCTTGTCGATGCAAGTAATATCACTGTCTCTGTCATATCGAATTTATGTCATCGTGCTAACGAATTAGTAGTAGAGTAAAAGAGATACATATATATGTGGTTTCAATTTTCAAAGTTACGTCGGCACAATGGAATGGCGGGAAAAGCAACAAGCAACTACAACGCTACTGTAATTTCAGTAAAGGCTGTTGTGCTCGATATTCCATTTTTATTTAAATAAAATACATAAAATATAATAAATTATGTTCAATACTGAGTTTTCCTTTGGGCCCAAACTAAGCTTATGCTTGTGTCTTAGGTTAGGCGACTTATTTATTTAAATATAAATATAAGGCCAGACGAACAACTACAGCCTCTTTTAATTAAAAAAATGTATAACACGATTTACATTTAAAAATATATGATGACATAATAGGTACCTGCTGTGTACGTTTATAACATCTAAAGCATACCGACTTCAATTTGGAGGAGTAAGTGTACGTAATCGATTTCAAAACTAGTATTATTTGACTAAGTATTTATGTTATAGTCAAAATAATAAAGCCAATTATGTAGTTATTATTGATTTGGCTTTAATTTTGGTATTGGGTATCGAATAGCAGATCAATTAAGTAGGTATATCTATTGAAATAAATACCAAATTAATAAATAAAAATCTATTAATTCCGTGCACTTGACTTAAAGCTTATTTCAAGCAGTGGATTGTTATAGAGTGATGATTAATTCGGTTGCTCAAGTTGTAACGTCGAGAAGAATAAATTTGAAATAAGTACCTCGTTAGCACCCCTATTTTTGTACAGAATCTATCAATCGAGTTATTTGATCGATCGCGTTTATACAAAAATATTCTACCAAGACGATTTATCACAATATATTTACATATTCTATACCAAAAACACCGTCAATGTCAAATATTCGTTTAGAAATTCAATTTCCTCGCTCGTACACCAATATGTACGTTATCAGTTCGACAGCTCATAGGTGAGATTGTTTACTTTTCCGTGATCTATAAATATAAAAAAATTAAGTGTCTGTTTGTTATGTTAAAATAACAGCGTTTTACCCATGCAAATTTATACGCAACTTATAACAAATAACTTTTTTCTCTGATTTGACTTAGTTATCTCGTAAACGGCTTGATCGATGTTGACGGGGTGTCACTGACGAATAGCTGAGTCACGCGCAAAAAAACAAACCCATGAAATTAGGTAAATTGAGAATAAAATCCGAAAATTAATTCAAATTCACATGTATGAAACCGCGGGAAACAGCCAGTTTTATATACAAAAAGAGGTGTACCGCAACGAGATACATTATTAGCGTAGTTTATTCACCACATTGTTCGCCAAATAAATGCAAACTCCACATTATCTCTGTTTATTAAATGCACCACAATAATGGCATGTTTGACTCAATCAGTTCCTGTGTTAGGGGGTGTAGTGAATCTCCTACAATTTAGTCATTGGTTTGTTGTTGTAGTTGTAAATAAAATAGTTCGTCAAGTTTTACTGATTTTTTTTTTATATTACCTGAGTGGCAAACAAGCTTACATCAGGGCTTTAAGATGGAGTACACCTCGTATGGGAAAATGTTTCTTTGGAGTTTTGGAGACCTATGCACAGGAACATAACTACTTACAACGTTGTGCCTAGTTATTTGGCTGTGGTCTTCTGTAAGCTGGAGGTCCTTCCCCAGTCGGGCTTGGTCACTAGTATGGTGCCCTACCTCTCTTAAATAGTTTAAGGATGAGCGTTTTATGATTTAATAGTTACCGCCCACGGCTTGGCTCACGCTTACAATGCCACGGAAACAGTGACTTATCTGTGATAAAAAGTAGCCTTAAAGCTATTTCAGACCATAATCTTGTATCTAAGTACTTGGTTTGAAACTCATGTCATAACGTGCTGAACTGCTGACCCATGGGAACAGGCATTTTGTGGAATATATTGTTGCGATTTGCGTAAACCGTACACTGTGTATATTAATACAATACAAAATCTAAAATTTTAACACCAGGCTTTTAAGATGAAGTATCCCTGAGATAGGAAAATGTTTCAATTGGATGAATGAGATGCGAAAGTACATAACTCTGTTTGTTTGTAACCTTTTCATGACTAAATGACTGAACGGATCGTAATGAAATTTGGCAAGGTGATAGATGGTATCCTGGGTAAGGAGATAGGGTACCTACTTTCTATCGGGACAACTGACAATTTCGCGGGCAGAACCGCGGGCAACAGTTAGTACTATATAAGTGTTACAAACTTAGTGCTATGATAACCTAGTCCTAATTCTGTCGTGGCTGCCTGCCAGACAACTCAATCAGCAGCTGCCACATTCAGTTTGAATCTACCAGTAATGTTTTTGTTATAAGCTAGGCTAAACTAAGTAATTTATGCTAGTTAATCTAGTTGTAAAATTGCAATGTTCGCCTTACGGTACCTTATTAGCTACGAATCAATTAAAAGCTTATATGGTAGCTAATATTCGAGTACAGAACGTAGTTTCATCTATACTTCTATACTAATATTATATAGCTGAAGAGTTTGTTTGTTTGGTTGAACGCGCTAATCCCGGAAAGTACTGGATCGATTAGAAAAAATCTTTTTTGTTGAATAGTGCATTTATCCAGGAAGGCTATAGTCTATTTAACATCAGGTTTTGATCAATAGGAGCGGAGCAGTAGTGAGATATGTTGCAAAATCGGGAAAAATATTCTAAATTACCACGCGGACGAAGTCGCGGGCGACCCCTAGTTAGGAAAATAAACTTCAAACTTGACCCTATAGTTGATCGGCTACGAACCAATAGAGCTACGAAGTCTACGAGCGTTTTCACCGTGCCTCAATTGTTTTTCTGTTATATAAATAGTACTTACCTTGTTTCAATTAGTAAAAAAAGTTAATCAGCTACGAATCAATTAGTTAACTGAATAGTCGAGTCTCAACATCTCGCGTTTGACTGGATTTCTTGTTAATGTATATACCTACCTATGTAACGTAATTTCATTAGGTAAAATGCTACAAAATTCGCCTTGCAGTTAATGCAATGCAAATGCAATTAGGCTACGGAATAACTACAAACATTTACATCTCGTGCTTGACTGCTTTTAGTTATAGAAATGTAAGCTAGTTTTATGAAAGTAAAACTGCAAATTCGCCTCGCTGATCGGCTACGAATCAATTAAGCTACGGAATAGTCTACGAGAGTTAACACCTCTCGCTTCACTGGTTTTTGTTATTGAATATAAGTTCGTACCTGAAGGTAAGGAAACAACATTAATATCATTTATCCGCCTGGCTTGCATCATTCGTCACTGTATCTCCCTTAGTAAAATTAATTAACGTACGGCGGGAGGCTTCCAAATCTGTTTACTTAGAGCCTTAGCACAATGGCGATTTTTTGTGTTGGCGATTGAGCTGTTTTTCTGCCGGTTTTCGGGTGTTTTCTTAAGAAATCAATTTAGGAAAAGAGATGACAAATATCTAGACTTATTAGATATACTTAGCAATATCAGAGGCATCTGATAACTCGCGAGTATTTTGAGATGGATATTGGTATTGCAAGTGTTAAGGTAGGCTATGGTAACTGCCTACCATCAGCCGACCATATGCTTGTTTTCCATTTAGGTAGTATACTTAAAATAAAATGATGGAGACTTTCAAACTGTATACCAACATAAAATGCTTATTGTCTAAAATTCCATTGTTATTTTCTGAGATAACAATGGAAACTTCAACTAAATATTGTGAGGTTGGATACTAATCTTCTTTGTTGACGGTTTATAGTGAGTTGAGCACGAACTGAGGAAGTAAATACTTCTTTTTATTATATAGAACTATACCTACCTGTAATGTATGTTTCTAATTGTGAGAAAAGTTATTAGAGGTAATTGAGAAAGCGTTATACATACGTACTGGCAGCTAGCGAGATTTTAACTGCTTTTGTTGTAAAGGTTTTAATTCGATTTGGTTTTTTTTTTCATATATTTCACAACTAAATGTGTGTGAACCCTTAAGGTGTCAACCACTACTAGCTTATCCCACCAAGACCTTGCAGATGAAACCTTTGTTGTATTGTTGAGAATTAATTCATTACCTGGACTCCTGAACCACGCAGATAAATAATACCATCAACTTTCGGTTACTACATTTATTTCCAACAGTATGTATTCCTACAAATATTCTTGTAATCGAGTATCGCTGATACTTAGCTACCTACATAAACGATAAATGATGTTAGTACAAATTGGTATTCCATTAAAATTCGGCGTTTCTTTCTATACTTCCTTACATATTTAGGTATTTATGTATACAGCTATGGAGTGCTAATGTGAATTTGATGGAAAATGTCCTATATACCTCATTGTTATTCAAAATTGTTTATAGAGACTGAACCGAACACATTAACGATATACAAAAGGCTCCGCAGGTGGCTCGACGATTAATCACGGCAAGGAATGCGTGTGGGGCGGGCGGAGGTGCTGGGCGGCGGCGGCGGCGGCGGCGGCCGCGGTAGTGCCGCCGCGGAGTCACGCCGCGTCGCACGCCCCTCCCGCCTCCACACCCACCTCTGGTCTACGACGAGTACGCGACCCACGCGACACGTGCCACCCGCGACACCTACGGATCAACAACACAACATTCCTAATCTACTCCTCGAGGTAAGTTCATCACAACATGACGTTATCGTCAACTTACTATTCAATTAACAACCTTCTAAAACTTTTCAAAAGAAAACTTATATCAGTTGTAAAGTTTTGTAACAATTGTGTTGTAATGAATACAATGAAAAGTTTACTTTATTAAGTAACTAAACCAACCTGTTGAACTTGGTTTATTTGCCATTCGGGGCATTCAATTCAATTTTAAAATAAACTTAATTTTCTCTTATTTCCGAACTAACATTTGAATGTCTAACTTTTTAATAAAACGCTTTGGCAGTTTCGTTTTTGTTACAATATTGGTTTAAGTTGGTCTTTTGTATAATACCTACATATAATATTTAATATACATCATTAGTTTTTTGCGACAAACAGCAACACAAAGGCAGTCAGAAGTGATTTTTGACATCGGCAGTCCCCCAAAGACTGCCTTGCATGTTTTTTTTATATAATTTAATTGCAGGTAAATATGAAAACTACTCTTCCAGTTAAAAATATTTTTATAAAGCCATATCGACGGAGGATATCTAAGCCATATTTTATTAAATTGAGCTATAATATTTAAGTTAAGCTTTACCATCCATATTTGTAAAGAAGAAGGACCTAAACAAACATTTGCAAGATATTATTATGTAAAATAAAATGCTTTTTATAAGCTGTGGTAGGTAAAAGCCGAAATTGATAAGACAGTATTTAAATTAAGTAGTAAGATTAGAAGTCAACAAAAGGAACGGAAATAGCAGAGGGCCACCTTTTGTCTATTAGAAGAATAAATTACGGTGGGTGTTTGCGTTGGAAGTTTGTACCTACCCCTAACTTAGAACGTTTTTTTGTGCTTGCAGATAAATAAATTAAGATATACAAATATTTTGACTCGTTTTATACAATAAAAGACTTCAATGCATTCGAACTATTTAAAAACTAAGACCTTATTTATAACATTAATATATTTACGTTATTATTTATAACTTTTATTGACGTCATTATTATTTCCTATGATTTCAATAATTAAAACAACTTCTGAAGGCCTCTCTCGTAGTTCAAAGGCCTTATTAATGGATCAATCTTCAGAATATCTAAAGATCTGCCTATCATCTTTTGACACGTTACTTATCACTGTCTCTTGTCACGTTACGTCACGTCACTCAACACCTTGTGTCACATCACTAATTAGCTTAAGTCGCATCTCTCATGTGACATGTCCCTGTGTCACATCACTTCTTTTACCACGTCACTCATCACCTTCTGTCATGTCACTTGTGACATATCACTGATTACCTTTTGTCACATCACTGTTTATTTTATGTCACTTAGTACATTATGTGACTTAACTCATCACCTTTTCTCACCTCGCCCATCCCTTTGTGTCACGTCACTCACCACATTATGTCATGTCACTTGGCACCTTGTGTCACGTCACTCAGCACATTTTGTCACATTATTCACCACCTTTTGTCACATCATTTCATTTCACTTATCACCTTTTGTCACCTTTGTCATCACCTTAACGGAGTAAAGCTACAAGCTTCTAGTTATTGGCGCAACTAAAGCGATTGACATTCGATTTATTTAATAAGAAGAAAGCGTTTTTATTTGTAAGATAAATTATTATGATAATCAAGTTTTTATTTTGGGAAATAATTGACATTTATTTGGGAGTTCATACTTGGAGATAATTTTGAAATGAATAAATAATATTTCATAAGAAGATACGAATAGAAAGCGGCGACATCTTACTTGTAATAAATAAAGAAAATAATTGTATCTTCTCTCTTTGTTTTATTATTTTATATATTTTTAAATAAAGAGATGTATGTTTAGCTGTTGTCAAAAGGTAATAGAAATAGTTTCTTTTGCATTTATAATTAATAGTTGCAGAGATCGTGTTTATAATTTTCTTTTTTTAATATAATTTAAAAGCGGTGGTGGCCGAGTGGGAAAGTAACCGACTTGCACGCAAGAGGTGCAAGTTCGATCCCGGGCAGTACCAATGTATTGAATGTAGAGGAGAGGAGACCCGTGTCCAGCAGTGGGACATATATGGGTTGCCATAATTAAATATCATTTATTTAGTTCCCTAATGGAGGAGTTGTCTGAAAAAAACAAAAAATTCTCTACATTATAATTGCCTATCCCGACTGACTAACTGATTCATCAACGCAGAGCTTAAACCACTCAGGCCGCAAACTTGAAATTATGCACAATGGTTTCTGGAATTAAAACACTAAGTAGGACATTTTGCCAATTTCCCCCCTAATAGGTTTATATAAGAGATGCACGCCTGTAGGGAAATCCGTCATTTTCAAAGTAAAAGTATTTTTCGGTTAAAAAGAACTAAAATATAAATTGTTCATCCCGTGCGAAGCCAGAGAGCCGCCGTTAGTATTTTTTATTATCTACTATCATATACAGTTGACATTTCTTTGATTATATTCTTTCTGTTTCATTTTAATAGTATCTTTTTATTATTAAGACAAGATGTTGTCAAAATAATAAGTCGGATGTCGACTTATTCTGTCAACGGCAGAATGTAGACGATGATGCTCAGAATATTAATAACGATAGTTCTGTGTTCAAAAATTCTTCATATTTATTTTACATCATTACTGTTTTGTTGCTTGTTGGTCTAGTGGTCGTTGAGTGCTACTGGTTATCACGGGTTCGATTCCCGGGTTGGGTTAATAAATATTAGGTTTTTCGATAAAAAGATTACAATAGATGCGCGAAGTTTGTTTGAAGCCTTGGTAAGCTCGTAAAGTCGTTGGTTTACGCCTTATCTGTCAGTCTCGTGTCGGGTATTGCCGTCTCATCGGAATATGAGAGTGAAGAAACTTGTGTTATACCATAATTTTGCACTATACTTAATATCTCCCACGCAGATGGTAATCTCCGTCGAGATAAGACGCTGCTGCGCCGTGAAGGACATTATTAATTACATCTTAATCAGCTATATTATATCTTAGTTCGTTGTGATTGACATAAAACCCATTTTACATTTATGTTATTTAATATTAATGAAATTGCGATCGTCAAAAGGCTGAAAGGACTGACAATCAAACTGACAATCAATTCTATTTTAAGTTTTGCGGTGAGCTCTTGGCTGTTAGTAAAACTTAAAGGGCTTTGAGACGATACTTAATACTGACTTAGTAAACCGCGACTCAGTTACGTATAATAACCTACTATTGCTACACTACTTATAAACTTTCAAATAACAGGGATTCGTATCGACTTACTAAGTTATTGTAAATTTAAAGTTTCTTCATCTTAAGTTTCGTGAACAATTTGCTTTTAACTATGGAAGTTGGCTGTACCTTTTTATACTAGTAATATTGTTATTGATTCTTTTTTTTTACATAAACTGTTTTCGAATCGAATTACATAAACTGTTTTCGAATCGAATAACATAAACGGTTTTTTTAATGGTTTATTCTGGAAAGGCTCGTAGCTAATTAATAGATGAATACATGCAACGTTGCCAAAGTCGGTCTGTGGATGCGAGACCGTTCTGTCTTTTGGTCTTGCGTCTAACCCGTCTCCAGTACTCTCCAGTCATATCAGACTAACGCACTGAAGAAATAAAAAGGATGCCTGTGATTGCGTACACACTTGTGCACTATAATACCTACTCGTAAGTCCCGTACAGTTTGCTTATATTTGCCGCCGTAACCAAAATGGGTCTGAAGTACAATAAAATCTTGGCTTCTAAATAATAGTTCTCCAGACTTAACAAAAGAGATTTAACGTCAATATTTTAAAGTAATTTATTTACACCCCCTGCTCCGATGCTCGGAAGATAATCAGCCCCTCTAGATAAATGGCAAAATCGAAAAGTCAAAAAAGCAAATGTATGGAAAATCGAATCGAAAAGTCAAAAAAGCAAATGTATGGGATTTGACGCACGTTTACGATATAATGTCGTACACTTACGTCAAATCCCAAACATTTGCTTTTTTGACTTTTCGATTCGACTGCCGTAAATGCCACTTGTCTAGAGGGGCAGTACAGAATCTACACTGACAGTCGCGTAAACTGCATCGAAGTACAAAATTACTTTAATGATTTTCACTTGTGCAAATATTATTATCTGGCAAATAGGCGTGAGTTTATGCAGGTATGGACTTACAAAGGCTGATTAATTGATGCAAAATTGGATAGTTTGAAAGCTCATCTCGACTTCGATGCGGTTTATGTTCGTTAGTACATTTGTAATATCAGTTACCTACTTAATAAAATATAATTACGATCCGCTGACCCAATTTATTTTACACAGATGAGGCTATATCATGACGTTCTTATAACAATTTATTTGATTCGTAGCTTTAAGGTTGTCATTTTACAATTCGCATTAAGATCGAATACAAATCACCATGTGGATATCATGGTACTGGCCCGAATTTTACTAATAAAGATTTCTCACAAACCGCGTATTGGGATTGCAGTTGTTATACTGTTTAATAAATATTAATGTAATTTAAGGTTTAGCAGTAATAGTAGATAAGATATATTGTTTAGCAGTAATAGTAGATAAGATATATTGTCATTGGTTATTATAATTAATATAAATAGAAATTGTTAGTATAAGTAGATATTACCTCTCTATCGCACTAGGTGAACCTGTAAAGACAGCTATAAGGTTTGATTATAAATAAATAATTTAATAATGATTTTTGCAGTTTTGTAGCTCAAATACTTACTTATAAACAGAAAATGATGTTTCCTTATAGTTCAATAGAGTGTACAACATAAGCTTTTATGATATACAGCACTGAATTTATGGGTGTCCAATATAATATATTTTACTTCGTGTTTCGCACCAAATATGTACATATAGGTAACATGTATAGATATATTGTCGGCATAGTGTCACGTGCTATTAGGGAGACCCTCTTTCTGCAATAGGTGAAAACTATATAATAATGTGAGTGCGTATTGCTATATCTGTTGTTAGTTTAGAAATATATTATGTTTTCTTAATGGATGTAAGATTATGTGTTATATTTACGAATATCGGGGGAAAATCTGTTGCTTCGAATCTTCGCGATACAGGGAAACGTTCAATCGAACAACGGTAGTGTCCGTTAAGTTTTCTTTGTGTATTATTTTGTGACATATTAGTGATGAATGTTTCATAGCATAATAATTTCTAAGGATTTGGGAATACTGCCAACCACCCGACTCGGTTACACCGAAGTAGTAGGTGATTCGGCGAACAATGCCATATTCGCAAAATGACATACTGACGCAAAATGACACATTCGCAAATTGTCTTTTCTCAAAATGCCACTAAGTTAGTACTACTATTATCTACTTAATGTGAATACAAGAGAAGAATCCAAACCAGGATCCTAAGGCTGGCCTATACTTGGGTCAATGCATTAGCCTTGCGATCTAGCGTGGCAATGTGGCCAGCCTTTTGGCCAGCCTTTCCTCAAAACTGCTCTCACTACTCAGATATTTAATTTATAGGTACAAATACCTTTAAATACAATATCTGATTTCTTGTAAGTAGTTAGGTTAATTTTATTTTTATAACTATTCTTGTAAATATCTTATGAAATAAATGTATAAGTTTAATCGTAGTAGATATTTATTATTAAATAATGCATTCAACTTTATCAAGTTTATCGAGAAACGATAGCTCATTACTCAAGGTAACTGTAACTAGTCCGCGTCCGCACAAATTAGTAAAGTTTGTTCGCAATAGATCGCATTGAATGGGTATTGGAGTTAATAAACGATCGATAAATATAAAACCGTATATAGTTGAGGTATTTTTATATTACTTGGATGGCAAACTAGCATACTGGCATGTGTGTTGCTAACCCATTTATTTACACCAGGTCTTGTGTGGTGCTACCCATTTATATACACCAGGGTTTTAAGACGGGAGTATCCCTGGGATAGGAAGGCTAACGCGGGGACATAGGACCAACACGCAGTGGCTCTTAAAGAATTTTAATCTGGAATGGGATGAGACACCTACCGTCGCCATACCATAGCTACACTAAATCAGGTAGACTACAGACTAGGGTAGGTGTAGTACTATTGCAACAATAATAGGATTTAAAATTATTATTATTGCTTAAGTATACAGTAATATTATGTCACTTTCCTGTTCTAATAGATATCTACTCGTGTATAGGCAACAATACTGGTCACTTTAATTAAAATCCGTCCATTATTTTTGCGAGATTGAACATCATTCATATTTTATTGCGAATTGGTAGGTTTATGAGTAGGATAGGCAACCATCATCAAATTGAATACATAAAAAAATACGAATATCGAACTATAGGAAACACAAAATCAATCATGTAGAAACCTGCATGATTGATTTTGCAAATTGAAATGTAGGCGTCGCAAATAAACAAGTTCAGAGGGCTGTGTTCATTGAATTAAGCGACGACCTGTGCATATGTGTGCATTGTCACATGTTTACAGACACAGGGATATTGTTGATGTAATGATGTCGGGAACTAGCGATGCATATCGACAAGTATAGCCTTTCATGCCCTCAGACCGCCATCGCGCCATGCGCCAGTCCTCCCATCCTCCCAGCCCACCGCAACCCGCTGCATGCGTACCTCAAAGCCTCACTCACTACTCTCGTTTTATATTTCACTTTTTAGTAAAAACGGTAATCAGAGCTGTAGTTTTGTATTTAAATATTGCTGACGTGCTGCTATTAATATTAGAAGGCGTATTATAATGATAAGCATAATAACTAACGTATGACCAGTAATTAATAGATTTTTTTATAGGTTCTATCTAGGTGGCCAACAAATATACGGCCCTATGAATTCTTGCAATACTTTATAATATAACATCAAGGTTTTGTGATCATCATACTCCCAGTATGTAAATAGAATATGTTTTCTTATCTCGGAGTAACCCTGATGAAAACGTCTCTTAAAAATGCATTCCTATGAGTCCTAGGGACCTGCACTCATGCATAAAAACACAACCACATCGCGCGTGTGTATTGACCGTTAGCAGGAAGGTAAATAATTTGATTCGTACATCATTATCACCAAGTAAAACTCACATTGGTACTTCTCCCAACGCTTCTTCTAAAATAAAGTATTGATACCTCTACATCTATTCTACCCCTTTACCTACCAGTACCTTATTAGCATAATCAATCTTGAACGTAGATATAATATAAATGAATATTGATTACAGACATGCGAAGTAATTAATGGGCTGTATAACACTCGCATGCAATTAATTGTGCCTACACTTACATGTTCAGGTATAATTTAGATTTTAGTCTAATCGCTTCTAAGCAAGGTAAAGGTACCTTTGTTGCACTTTTGTTTAAGCAATTCTGTTTTATCGTTCCATTTTTGAACAATTATTTTCAAATTAACGGTAAATACAATCGTACAGTCGGCGTCAAATGTAGCTGAACAAATGGTACCGTTGTAAAAAAATAAGTCACTAACGTTACCAAAGTATAGGTGTTATATATATATCCTGACCGTATTCGGCCACAGCGACTGGCTACTAACTATTGAGAGCCTCGTTGATGTGCTCTCATATGACTGACGTAACCGATCTTTGTAACGCATGTACGACCACATACGCTACAGGTCAGTACCCCTCCGACATAGTTATAGTGTATGGCCTCGGGTATTCGGGCCTTGAGCTCGTCTCGTTTAGCATCGAGCTCTACTATTCGTTTTGTCTCAAACTCGGCCACCTTGGTGTTTATGGTGTGCCTCCACCGTGGTCGGTCTGCCGCCATTGCCTCCCATTGTGACGGTTCTATGTCACATTTTTTCATGTGTCGCTTAAGCACGTCTTTGTACCGCAGGAATTGGCCACCGTGTTTCCGTTTGCCACCCTGCAGCTCAGAGTAAAAGATGCGCTTAGCCATTCTGTCATCAGACATTCGGGAGACATGGCCACACCACTGAAGCTGCCGTTTTATTAGATAAGACTCGATTCCACCTATATTTGCCCGCCGTAGAACTTCCGTGTTCCGAACACGGTCCGACCAATGTATATTCATAATGTCGCGAAGGCATTTGAGGTGAAATCTATCTAATGTGCGGATATGCTTGCGGTAAAGGCACCACGTTTCAGATCCATACAAGAGGTTCGGTATAACGATCGCCTTGTATACATCTACTTTTGTAGAGAGCTTTACGTCGTGTGAACGGAACACCCTGATACGAAGTCTACCAAAGGCTGCAGCAGCTGCTCCGATTCTGCTGTTGACTTCATTATCAAGGAGGCACCTCGATGTTACGGTGCTCCCCAAATACCTGAATCTATCTACCTGCTTAAGTGAGACGTCAGCGAGTTTAATGTCAGCTGGGGCACTATTCAACGTTTGGGCCATCACTTCGGTCTTTCTTACGTTGATTTTTAAACCAAATCTGCGACATGACTCATCAAGTCTCGACATAAGTGTTTGTAGACTCTCTGAGGATTCCGCTACAAAACATAAATCATCCGCATACATCATCTCCGTAATAGTCGCGTGAGACACCTTGGTGCGAGCTTTAAGTCTCGATAGGTTGAAGACTCCACCACCATCGGTACGGAAACGAACACGAATGCCATCAGACAGACCTTGCAAGGCTTCCCTTACTACAACTGCAAAGTACAAGGCGAACAGAGTTGGCGCGAGCACGCAGCCTTGTTTTACGCCGCAGCTCACTGTAAAGAACTCAGAGTCTTCACCTTGTACATTGACACAACATCGCATGTCATCATGCAGGAGTCGGATCATTCTAACGAACTTGTCCGTGCATCCCAGTTTCGCCAGTACCACCCATAAAGCTTGTCGAGGCACGCTGTCGAAGGCTTTCTCAAGGTCAACAAAACATGCATACAGTGGTTGCCTTTGCTCTCGACTCTTCTCTTGAAGCTGACGAACAGAGAAGATAGCCTCACACGTGCTTCGATTTGGCCGGAAGCCAAATTGGGTTTCCGGCAGTATGTCTTCAGATAAGGGTAGCAGGCGGTTTAGTAATATTCGAGCAAAGACTTTCCCCGGAGAAGTCAGTAAGGAGATGCCTCTGTAGGAATTGCAATCAGATCTGTCGCCCTTGTTCTTGTACAAAGAACAGATACGTGATACTCGAAAATCATCAGGTACCCGCTCCTGATCCCACATTTGATCATATAGCTTCCAGATAGCTCTATGCAATTCTTCACCTCCATACTTGATCAGTTCTCCTGGTAAGTTATCAACGCCGACCGCTTTCTTATTCTGCTGTTGTTGAATCGCGACTATGACCTCGCGCAGAGTCAGTGGCTCGTCCAGCTTGCTGTTCGTGGGGAGTGCGGCCATCGAGCTAATGTGTACGATGTATGCTGCTCGATCAACATTAAGCAAGGTGTTGAAATGTTCTCCCCATCTGTTGAGTGCATCTGTCTTATTAGTAAGCAATTGTGTACCATCTAGAGATCTCAGGGGTACTGGAGTACGAATCACGTTACCAAGAAGTTTGCGGACCTCATCATAAAATGCACCCAACTGTTTGGTATCAGCAAGCCACTGCATGCGCTCGGCTTTATCGCGCCACCATTTGTCTTATATTTCCCGTACATATTTTCGCAGTTCAGCTCCACTATGTTTGACTGCCTCCGCCTGGTGGTTATCACTATGTTGACGTAGGAGAGAACGATGCTTCTGTATGGCTTTCGAAAAAATTTCGTCATTGTCATCAAACCAATCCTCATGTCTGCTGGATTTGGCACCCAGTGTCTGCGACGCGGCGGCGACTAGGTGGGACGAGAGCATTTGCCAGTTAGCCACAGTATCACCATTCTCATCATCTATCGCCTGGAGTGCACCACTTACTGCCTGAGCGTAGGCCTTACGGATGTCAGGATTCCGTAGGTTCTCAAGGTCCATACCCTTTGGCTTCACTCCCTGAGATCTGCGGGGAGGATACAGGCGGAGCCTCAGTTTTGTCACGACAAGTCGGTGATCCGAGGAGCAGACCGCATTAGCATCCCGCATAACGCGGGTGATATGCACTTGGGAAATATCTCTTTGTCGTACAATTACATAGTCAATCAGATGCCAGTGTTTTGACCTCGGATGCATCCATGTGGTCTTATATTTTGCCGGGAGCCTGAACATGGTGCTGGTGATCGCTAGCTCAAATTGAGTGCATAAGGACAGAAGTAGTTGTCCATTACTATTCATGTTTCCAACACCATGTCTTCCCAAGACCCGAGGCCAAGCTTCAAAGTCACGCCCCACTCTGGCGTTAAAATCGCCCATCAAAAGTATCTGCTCCCTAGGAGGTACTCTGGAGAGGGCTTGCGTGACTTCCTCATAAAACTTGGCCTTGATTTCATCATCCTTGTCCATTGTTGGCGCATATACGCTGATGACGTTAAGGTAATTGCCACCGTCCAGGTGGAGGCGCAACGTGGTGACGCGGTCCGAGATGTGCGCAGGACACTCCTCCAATTTAGAGGCGATGTGGTTTTTGATGGCGAAACCAACACCAGACCTCCTAGGCTCCGAAGACGGGGTACCTTTCCAAAAGAAAGTATATCCGCCTCTTCGCTCAACCATCTCCCCCTCGTCAGCCAGGTGTGTCTCGCTGAGAGCAACGATATCCACACCGTAGCGTTGGAGTTCTCGGGATACTAGAGCAGTTTTTCGAGGTATGGCGTTGGTTATTATTTATTGGTTATGAGGTTGGCTTCTCGATCAAGGAGGGTGCGCACATTCCACGTTGCAAAGGTCATATTTCGGGACTTAGGTGTTTCTTTTTTCTTACTATTTATTTTCCTTCGACCACGTTAAGGGTGATGCAGAGACAGCCGTGGCTACTATCTCCGAGTGTGATGGGTTAAGCCTTTTTAAGGACACCTTTTCTAGTCCCCTCCCCGAGTGGGGGAAGCAGGGCCTCTCTAAATAGAGCTGCTTCGTCACTCAGGGAGCTGCCGAATTGCACTGTTAACCCTATGCAGTGTAAAACGACCATCTACCCTGAGCCGCCCACGTGCAGGCATCAGACAAAGCCCGATTGACATCACAATCAGACCTCTCTACCTCTGCCCATCGCCATGGGACTGTCTGAATCGGAGTCCATTGTCAGAAGCCAAGTCAGTTACGCAGGAGATATTATAGTGCACAAAACGTTAATTACGTCAGTGTCCGCGCAAACACAGGTGCACTCTTATCTCCACCTCTATGGATCCAATGGAACGGGAGGCCGCTACAATTGGTAAGAGGCAGGAAACGTCCCTAAGCATCAGCAAGACCTCTGATGCTGACCTAAGTTGTGGCACCATAGTGCTAGGTCTAGTGACTGACCGGGGTCGCCAGTCTGTCGCAGCGGGAGGCATCCGCTATTGGGGATGATAGGATGTAGGAAGGGATACTACTGCCACGGGAAGTAGAGTGTGACAGCAGTAGCTAGAGCAGTCCGGGGTCGCATACCCGTAGTGATTCTAGGCAGTATGTAGCTATCGGACAGATAGCTGACTGAATCACCCTCTGGAACGGTTATATTAGTTATAGGAGTTAATATGCAGGCAAAGTCGCTTAAATACAAATATAAATAGGAAAGGATTTTATTTGGAGAGGACGAAGATAAGTAATAAAGAAGTAGATAGTTACAACCATAATAATGTCATCCTAACCGCATTTCGACCACGGCAGCTAATCACGAGTATCACGAGCGACGGATACATCCATACTAATATTTAAAAATAATGCAAGAGTAATAAAATTCTTGTTTGTCTGCCATAACTAAATCACTCAATCGATTTTGATAAAATATGGTACGGAGTAAGCTTGAACTCTTGGAAAGCTGGCTTAATACAGTGGGCAGTGACCGGTGCCTTCACGGGTCACTACCCTACAAACAAGCTTCTCCACAAAATGGGCCTGTCAAACAACCCGACATGCAGGACCTGTGGCGAAGAAGAGGAGTCAATGCGGCACCTGCTATGCACGTGCGATGCGCTGGCCTCAAGAAGAATGAGCCTTCTGGGACTGGCTTACCCTGAACCAGAGGACTACAGGCGCGCCCCCGTCAAGGACGTACTGAAGCTCATGCAGGAGGTATTCAGGGACCAAGACGTAGGGTGAGAGGTAAGGTAGGGGCATGCACAAAAGATCCCAAGGGTCGAAGTGCGCTGGCCGCAAGGACAGCCCCGACACAAGATAAGATAAGATAAGCTTGAACTCCAAGGAAAATTTATATTAAAAAAAAATCTATTGTTTGTTTTTTTTGGGTAGGTACTTTTGAAAATAGTTATTTTTTGACGGCGTTTTTATTGCCGTGATTCTTTTTGACATGCTAGGCTATTTTGATGCTGACTGTACGTGCTCGGAGAATGTCGTTTATTGAGATTGATGTACCCACGTTTTTGCTTGAGTACAGAAACAAACATTTTCATCGGAAGTAAAATGTTTTCCTTGAGTGTGGGACGAGTTTGTTATTCGTAGTAATGCCATTAGCAATGCACGCTTGGTGGACATTCCAATGTTAATGTACTTAATTGGGTTATTAAACCGAATTAATTAATGTGGCTTTTAAAAAAAGTAGTAAGTTTTTATTTTGTCTAGCCATAGATTATGTAATACTAAAAATAATTTTCCAAATCGATTATTATGGTTGTAAGGATTATCTCAACGAAAGCTAGTCAACTGCGCGGGACAATATGACACAAGTGTGTGTGCAAGCAAACATAGGTGCACTCTCTATATTAGTTATTTTCTCTTATACGAGTATACTCCGATTGGACGGCAATCGCCTCGGATCTCTCGGGAGAGATATTAGGCGCATGTTTCATGTTGTTTAAGGCACAAAAAGATCTCGTTGTGTTTAAAAAAAATGATCACCCACCTAAGGACTGATCTAGGCAAGCTTGCAGATCCGTTTACTGATCCCTTAATGATATACAAGCAGTTATCATTTATCGTCGCATGTTTCTAATTTCCGAAAGTATCAAACACATATCTATATTGATCCATTAGTTTTATTCTTCTGGTCCTGAAGACAAAATATCTTTCATGTAAGGTATAATGTATTGTCAGTATAAAGTGCGGTCGTTTTGTGTCATAGCAGGAGGCATTTATTGTGAATGAATGGTGGAAAGCTGAGACGCCTCACGAGTGCATTGTAACCGTTGTAGTGTGCTTTTAGCGGGACCACTCGACAGCCGGTCCAATATTGCCGCCCGCCATTTGTGGAATGACAGACTGGAAACTTTTGTAGTAATCGTTCTCATGTTATCAATTTCTGTGGCGATGAAAATATCATGGAGGTTGCTTCCTTTTTAATATCAGCCCCTCTAGACAAGTGGCATAAGCGATAGTCGAATCGAAAAGTCAAAAAAGCAAATGTATGGGATTTGACGTAAGTTTACGACATTATATCTTAAACTTACGTCAAATCCCATACTTTTGTTTTTTTGACTTTTCGATTCGACTACTGTTTATGCCACTTGTCTATAGGCTCAGTTCTTTTTATGTCCGTACCTAACTTTTTTTAAAGGAATTTTCTTGCATATAGTTCTTGTTTATATGCTATGCGGTGGCAGTACCAATGTGAATCTCACTTTCTGGATGTTAAATGTACTAATCAAATGATTCTACATCTGCTAACCTTGAAGAAAAACATCGTGGGGAAACATGTCTTTGAAGTAATTCTAAAGACATGTCAGATTACCAATTCGCATTAGGCCAGCGTGTGTAAATTAAGACCTAAACCCTCTTTCACTCTTGATAGAGGAGAGAAGACCCGTGCCCAGCAGTGAGACATATATGGGTTGCTATTTTTTTTATTATAATATATGCTATACATATACAAAAACAACATAAAACACTTAAACTAACTAAACCTAAATACGGAAAACTAATTAATTAAACAAATGAGAAATAGTTCAGGCGTCATAATATTACTCCGCATCACTGTACCTAACTAATAAGAATACGTAAGTACGTATTTACAGCGAACATATTCGAATATATTTCATACTGACTAATGTTATTAATCTTATAAACATCAAAGATATAACACATACGTTACCGATCCGCCCGATATTGCGTTATTTATAAGCGTTACAAAATAACTATGATGAAATATTTTATCTCTAATACATATGGTGTATCACGGCTTTGTAGGCAGCGGTGTAGGTACACAATGTAGCTTTTACGATACAAGTTAATTGATATGTACCGGTCACAATTTCGGACTTCGAACCGATAATATCATCAGACCCGGCGTCGAAATGAAGACCTCCGGACAGCACTACCGTTGCACCACCGAAGCAGTCTTAAAATAATAAGATAAGTGTCAATACTAGTATTTTAACATATTTTGAAAACTAAGTAAACTTAATACTAACTTATTTACTTATATAACATTGTATGAAAATGATTTTTAAATTGATAGACAGTTAAACTAGTTCTCATTTATTTTTGAAAACTTTTAAGTATACTTACTTAAAAGTTTAGGTAGGTACTCAGGTAGCTATTCAAAATGTTAGTGTTTAGAGTGAAAATTTACCATTTTCTTTACATGCATTATACAATTTTTCAACGGCAAAGCCACTCTGGTTAAAAAAGAACAATAAGTAACACAAAAACGGAAGATATAAATCTGTTTTCGCAAAAACTATGCAACGGCGAGGTGTTCCGCCGGCGCGCTACCGACGACGCTCTGGTATGCTCCACACTAGCCACTATGAGGTAAATGTGGTCGAAATGCCAAGAGGTCGACGGAAGCCGGTCTCATGCAGCCACTTTATCATTACAAGTATTCGAACGTTGATGGTACAATCGCGTTTTCGAATATTAATTCTCTAAAACTACTTGTGTAAACGAGGTTCATACGAGTACTTCATCCTCAAGTTACACATTTATAATCCGAGACTTTACCTATCTGTAATATTGCTTGCCAGCACGTATTTAGGTAATTATATACAAGTACTAGCTGTAGCACGCGGCTCCGCCCGCGTGGATGTCGTAAATTAATTTAAAAAAACTAAAATAAAAGTAGCCTTCGTTAATCCTTATTACATCAACTATCTACCAGTGAAAGTCCCGTCAAAATCGGTTCAGCCGTTTCTAAGATTAGCCGGAACATACAAGGATTATTCCCTATTCCTAGGCTACAGTAACCGCTTACCATCAGGCAAACCTACCTACGCTTGTTTGCCACCTAAGTAGTATAACAATCAAATGATATACATCAAAATCTATTAATCAATAAAGTTAAAATAATTATATCCGTAGATGTTATCTAAAAGTTGTTACTTAGTACAAAATTTAAAAGAACTTTTAACCCAATAATTTATTGTGATATTAGATTATAAAGTTCCTGACTATGATTATGCTTTAAAACTGGAACTGGAACGTGGAATTTAAATAAACAAATTAGTTGAAAATCATGCTTTGATTTTTTCAACTCAAAGCACAAAATGGTGGAACTGAAATCAAATTCAATCAAACCAACCACTAGTCACGTCACAACAGTTAGAGCTGTATTCGTACAGATAAAAGCGAACAACTGACAGTTATGTCCTCCCTTTGTCGTTCACAAATAACATCAACTAACACGCTTGCTATTTTTTCGAAACTTGCCGTTCCTCGAAGGTACACTCGCGATAAATTTTGGCTTTGCACCGTGTCACGCTTATTGTTACTTCTATGCTCCCCTTAAGTGATAGCGTGATTTAAAATACCTTTAAACCTTCCTCTAGAATTGGGCTATCAAATACAAAAAGATTTTTGCAGATCCGACTGGTAGTTCTAGAGATTGCTGCGTTCAAACAAACATTTTTTCAGCTTTTTATATTAAAATAGTTTAGATTCCAAACTAATGTATTCAAATGTAGTTTAAATACTTTGTTTTATTCAATCCTAATTGCTTTTGTCATCATTTTATCACCATTACGAGATAATAGCTAGCAGTTATCTATAAAATGTAGTATTCAGACAAATAAGTAATTGTCGTGACAAATGGATGGTCGCATATTTTCCCTGTGACCGCGAAGCCCCATCTCTCTTCACCTGCCCTTTTATATTACTATTTTTGTCGTTTAGAACTATCTACCTCTCAGTTAATCTTATTAAAGTAGCTTCGTACTTCACAGGTAGGCAAAATGAAGGTTTGTGTGACAGTTATGTAAAATAAATGTTGTTTAATTCATCTTTTGAAGTTTTAATAATAATCTTACGTTACATCTAAAATAAAATATTTTAGATAAGTACTCTAACTACTTTGTTAGATGTATCAATTCTAGTAGTTCCTTGAAAATAAAATACTACTTTTGAACCTTCACAGCGTCTGCCAACTGAGCCATAAATTTACGGTATAGAGTAGTTCCTATATATGTAGATATAAGTATTTTAGATGGCTAGGTATAGACGACACTCTTGTTTACCTTACCGACGAACATATTTCATCAAATTCACTGGAAATATCAGATTCAACGTACAAATTCAAGAGATCTGACAGCTGACGTGGAAATATCTACTACCGTAGCCATGTAGCCGACATTCGAGTTATGCGGTCGAATTCCCAAACAGCAGAGAAAACACCCCTCTACCAACTCCGCTTAGAGTACTGGTTACGTTAAAGGAGAATATCGAAATATTCCACCAAAATTTCGGTACTTCTGCAGGTACTGTTGCCTACAGTACCTACTATGTCCCTCACATGCCTACGGTCTACATAATTAAGATATGTAGTTACTTACTTTATATTTGAACTAGCTTCCATCCGCGTGTACAATCCCTCAGGAACAGAGATTTTTTCCGGGATAAAAAGTAGCTTATGTATTATTCCAGACTATAATCTATCTCTATGCCAAATTTAATCCAGATCCGTACAGTAGTTTTTGCGTGAAAGAGTAACAAACATCCATCCATCCATCCATTCTTACAAACTTTCACATTTATAATATTAGTAAGGATTTTGTCATTGGAAACGAGTAAACCGCGGTCGAGCCCTGTATCGTACTAAGTTTATGATGGACAGTTGGACACAAAGTCCACCCAGACTCACAACAACGCTTTGTGAATCACACAGTTTTTTAATCGTGTAAATAGGGTCGAACCCACAATACGCTGCACAGTGGTAAATGGCGAGGATGTGATGAATTATATATTTTACATGGATTAAGTGAATGTTATAAATTGATGTTACAAACAAAATAGGGATCAAGTCATCAATCTTAATTAACCAAAAACAAAACGTAAATGAAATTTAAGGGGCAGGTTAGTTTGTTCATTTAATAATAAACAAGAGGCTGTTATATTGTAGTTAGAACACGCGCCGAACGTCGCCGCCGAGTGCAGGCAGACACGAAACAGAGATAGCACGGAAATAGTTTGGAATTTTAGCGACAAGTTAGCTTGGCTCGCATTGAACTAGACTTATCTCAGTTGGCGCTTAAGCCGTCGCAAAACCATATAAGTGACTTCCTTAGGACTTGTGCCAATATCAAATAGTTTCTGTCATTGCTTGTGGCTTAATAGTCTTTCGATAAGTGAGCGCGGTTTACCGATAGCAAGATAAATCTTATAGAATTTTTCTTTACCCATCTGCTGTTTTTATAATGAGAAAAGGTTCATTTTCATGACTAGCTTTCGCCTGAAGTTTCGCTCGCGTTGTATACTGATAAAAAATAGTCTATACGACTCAGGAATAATGTCGTTTTAGGAAAATAAGTTTATTACACAACCTTCGTGACAAATGATACGTCCCGCCTGTTGGTAAGCTAGCCTATGAACGTTTGCAATTTCAGAAGTTGTCGGTCCTACATCTTGTAACACTTTAGAATTTTGTTTTGTAAGGTTACCCTGGGATAGAAAAAAAGTTATTTTTAAAACGCATTACTTCACACTGTGCAGCTGTGTAGACATTTGGCTGTTATTTCAGACTTTTTAGTAAGATGGAAGTCCTCCTCCCCTCATGCTTGAGCGCTTGCATGGCACCCTACCTCTCTTAGATTCTGGATCTGTAGTCTACATAATATTTTTCCCTCTTAAAAGAAAAAAGTGATTTCGCCTGAACTAATAAAGCAATTAATATTAAAAAAGGTTCTCTAATTGAACGCAACTGTTTGGGGTGGATATAATATAATGTGGTTTGATGTTGAATTAACAATTCCCATCGGATTATCCTTGTTGAGAGCCACCCGCGCGTCCTTGGTTAGATTAGTAATATGATTTATGATTGATTTTAATACTTAAGCCTCTATAAACCCTTGTCTTTAATATAATATTAGATTATTATCGAAATAAAACGTAAGTTCCATTTGAATACAAGTTCTTAGGTACGATCGGCCGTGTTTTCGCGGCCCTCGACTCTCTAGCCAATTTGACCTTAATAACAGACTAAATTGCTTAACTAAAATATTTAAAAAACGGTGGTGGCCCAGTGGGTATGACACCGACTTGCATGAAAAAGGTGTGAGTTCGATTCCGGGTGCCAATGTTAATTTCACTTTGTGGAGCTTATATGTACTGCTCAAATGATTTATCATCTGCTAATGGTGAAGAAAAACATCGTCCGGAAACTCAGAAGAAATTTTAATGACATTTTTGATTCACCAACCTGCATTAGGCCAGCTTGTGTAAATCAAGGCCTAAACCCTCTCTCTATATTAATAGAGGAGATAAGACCCGTGCCCAGCAGTAGGACATGTATGCTATTATTATAATTAAAATATTTTATAATTTTTCTATCACTTTTTTCATCCGGACAGATATTTTACCTATTTAATAAATAAATAAACATTCTATAAATGGACGATCGCCAACTTGGCCGATTGTACCTACCTAACTGTCATGGTTGACATATTTTCGATATCTACCATCATTAACAAGGGTCTCTATGTATTGAATAGCCGAATATAGCCTACTAAAGGAATAAACAAGGAAGAGGAAAATCCTCTGAAAATACTTCATAATAGGAATTCGTTTGCGGAAAAACCTCCATAATTTTTGAGATGTTATCCGCATTAAAGTATCTAATCAATTGTGAAGGCTTATGATGGTCATTTATTTAAAGCTGTTTTATTAAATATTAAGATTTGGCCTTTTGGCTAACAAAAGCTGAATAATCCTACGCATAAAATATTTTCGTACTTTAGATTGTGTTTCGTGTAACTTTGTTTGTAAACCTACGTATCTATCTATTTTTATACATGATTATTATCTGCCTACAGGGCTTGTATTATATAATATATTTCATTATTTTACTTTGGCTATAGATACTGCTTTGTGGATCTATAGGTCAGGCTCAGCAAGGAAAAAAAAACATGTTTATTCAATAGTAACTATAGATATACTTAAACAGTATGTAATGTGGGCGTGTATGAGCAATGTTGTGGATGGATGTTGTATTTAAAAGTTTACAATTAATGTATTATCGACTGCACGGTTGTAATTTATTGTCACAGATCACTTTTAATATAAAATACAGTGCCCGTAGATCAAACCACGTTAATGTGTTTGCTTTACGCACATATATCAACAACACATCATACTTTAATCCACTAACCAGAATGTGTAGACAATATAATGAGCTGGTTAGTGCTAACAATGAGTTAGACATATTTATAAAATTAACATCATTTGTAAAATCATTAAAAGATATCCTCCATCTCAATTACAGCTTTGACCGTAAGTAGTAAGGTTAATTAAGTATTATATTTATTTACTAATTGTTAAATCTTCATCTCAGTCATGAATATTAAGTTTGCTGAGTGCACAAAATTTACGTTTCAAGATAGTTCATAGTTGATTACATTGTTACATTTCTGTATTGCTTGTAATGTGTATTGTGAGCCTAAATGAATAAAATAAAAAATAAATAAATGTCTTTTCTGTGGGTACTTTGGGTACAACACATATATACGTTTCATATATATGTTTTAAAGAAATCATTTAAAAGAAAGTTTGAGGTGTACCTGCTGGAGGCTTTCTGGCAGTGTCATAATATGTTGCCATGATGTTTGTATTTATTTGTTAATTTATTTATTATTTTAATTGTCTTTTTTTTTTAATGCCTGAGTTATAATTATTTATTTAATCATTAAATTAAATGAAGAAAATGTATTGTGCCAAGGGAGTTGCATCTGCCAACAAACTGCTATGCAGTTTGGCAGAAGTATAAAATGTGTAAAATGTATCTGTTTCTCACAAATAAACACTTTTTTCATTTTCATAAACACTTTTCATTTCATACATACAACTAGAATAGAATAGAATATAGAATAGAATAGAATAGAATAGAATAGAATAGAATAGAATAGAATAGAATAGAATTTTATTTGCTAAGAAACACGGTTACAATGTTGTTACATAATATAAGAGGTATAATAATATAATTAATCACAATATACATTAATTCTAATTACATAATATGTCTTATATACCTATAATTTAAATCAACATCAGAAATAAAATAAAAAATTGAAACAGTTTATTTTATAATTTATATTCTCAGACTAATAGAATAAGATAGACGGAGCGTGTAGAACTCGCGCGTGAAGCCGCCAAAAGTCATACTAAATGGCAATGTCATACGTTTTCGTTTTCGCGCGCAGTCGATTTGAGCTTTTTATCTTATCTTAAGAGATAGGAGTTTTTGACTTAAGACATATATACAAAATTTCATTAAATTCGGTGATATGTGTGAAAAAATATATTTATAAGTTCCTGTTTCATATACATGGTAAGTTTTTAGTTTGTAAAGTAAACTTTGTATATATCAAGACTAAAACCTTTAGTCATTTTGGGTTAGAGAAGTATTTAGCGAGGTCGAATGGCAAGATCCATTTCAATTGCGTCCCTTTGGACAAAGTGTAATTCAAACTTAATTCCTCTATAGAAGGTGTCATGCCAAAAGCCAATAATATTATTAATGAGCCAAAGCAATATATTGTACTTAGGTACGAGCATTCTACGTCACTCATTTGTTTATTTCTACGATAATAATGTCTTCCTAACCATTTTTCAGTCACGAGTAGTCACGACGGCTATTCTCGTCATATACAGCGCGGGAAATAGATAATATATAAAACTATGACTTATCTGCAGAGAGGTTCAGTTTGTTCCCCTTCTAATCCCATGCTAGGAATGTACCTGTGTTACAGGTTGGTCGAAGAACATAACCACAACTCTCTGCAGCTGTAAGAGACTTAGGTGCTAGTTTACAATACTAGGTATTCATCATGAGTTTTCAAACTAGGCGCGCCTATCATAATAATGAGGACCACTTTACTCTTTACCAACGGCTCAATATGTTAAGCCGTTGGTTCTTCGCATGATAAACCTATGTCTTCAGTCTATCGGATTATGAGTGTGAGGGAGTAAAGAGTGCACCTGTGTTTGCAGATACACGTAAACTGATGAAACTGAAACATGTTCATGTTAAGTTCATGTTAAGCCGTTGGTTCTTTGCATGATAAACCTATGTCTTCAGTCTATCGGATAATAATCACCTCCGATTTTCGGGTAGGTATCTGTTGTGAATTTCTTGACCGAGAAGCCCTATATCTATTTAGGTCTTGACTCGGGAATTGAAACCACGACATTGTTTTTAGTAATGGCTGTTGATGACCAACGTTGAAAATAAAATTTCTATGATAAGTTATCAGGGAACCAATCATCATCTCAACCCATAAACGTCCCACTGTTGGGCACGGGTCTCCTCCAAAAATTCGGAGGGATATTAGCCTACTATACCACGCTGGCCAGACGAGTTGGAATAGGGTTTTATTTCGAGTTTTCCCTCTCTACCGGTGGATATTGTCTGCTAGACTTACTCCCTTAGTCGACTCTTACGACACCCTCGGGATAGAAGGGGGTAGTGACATTTGTATTCTTAATCCGTCACCACACGGATAATCCGTCACCACACGGGAACCAATCAGTTAGGTATTATTATTACTAATTTAGGCAATGATATTATAGTAAGAAAACGTAGATATCGCTAGCTTAGTAGCTTCATTTCATCTATCACTATCTCTTTCTGTATCATTACGTTCCATATTATCTATCGTATTCACACTTCAAATCTATAAGCACGTACGCACAAAAACATGGTAACAAAACTGAAAGCCGCTCAGTACTTATGAAGGTAGCTTATCTTTCTTTATAAGTAACTTATGTAGGTAAGTTTCTAAATTACAATACGATGACATGACGAAAATCGACCTCGTTATACAAAAGATCAGACTTTATTGTTGAGGAATCCCTCTATGAGTTACCTGCTTTACTAAGTTAACAGTAGGCCCCGTCCAATTACTTATTAGAATGGCGCTTTGGCCTTATTGTATACCTACAGGGTAGTACTGTACTATATACAATATATAGTATACTAGCTGTTGCCCGCGGCTATTGCCGCATGGATGTTGGTTATTGAGATACAAAGTATTCTGTCCTTTCCCAGCACACCATCCATCTCCCTACCAAATTTCATTAAGTAAGATCCTTTCAGCCTAACCAAACTAATATTATAAATATGAAAGATTAGATTTTTTGTTTGTTTGTTACGATTCAACTCGAAAACTAATGAAACGGTTTTAAAAATTCTTTCACCATTCAAAGTCAAAGTCAAACTCATTTATTCATTTAGATCAAATCCATGATACTTATGAACGTCATTAAAACAAATGCCAGCATACTTTTTTCCTAAGGCCAATTCGCTGACTAGGGTCGGGCCTCGAGAAGAATTGGCAAGAAACATGGGTAACTCTTTTTAATCGCCGAAGTATAACATTTACAATTTGGTATGAGTTACCACCACTAGAAAAATTAGAAAGGTACATATATTATCAGCGGGTAAACTATATTTTATTTTAAAAATACGGGATCTCTACGAAATATAATATAATTAGCTGTTGTCTGCGACTCTTGACTGCCTGAATGACGGTATATCATGATAAAAAGTACCCTATGTCCTTCCCCAGGATACAATGCATCTTCTTGTCAAATTTCATTAAGATCCCTTTAGCCGTTTAGTCGTAAAAGCGTAACAAACAAACAATCACATATTAGTAGGTATGTATACCGTATACAGCAAAATACGAGGCGAGTTAGGGCTTTCCTTGGTGCGTGTACTTTGTTGTGTATGTGTTGTATTTTGACCTTGCTAGAGTAAACTGAGTGGCACAACACTATCAAGTAATTATTGGTTGCGCTTCCGTTTGTAATTTTACGTAGTAAGCCTTCCTTAAAAAAATATGAACATTGAATAAAAATGAGCCCATTCTTACATAAATAGTTGTTTAAGAATGGGCTTATTTTTATTGAATAAAATATGAAAAATAACAGTTGTTGTAATGCAGTCATTTTTCTTCGATCCACCCTCGCTTCGCTTCAGATTTTTTGGCCTACCTCATATGCATATAAACCTTTCACTTGAATCGCTCTATCTATTGCTGAAAGCTGCATTACAATCTATTGCGGGAGCTGCATTACTCTAAACGTACACATAGCGGGGGCTTCTTTGTTTTATATTATGTAGAGAAGTTGAAGATTTGCAATAAACGCTTATTACCCGCGACGGGTGTTATAAATTTGCCGCCAATGTTTTAGTGTTTTTTTTTAGTTTGAAAACTTGTTTAATCAGGATGGTTTTACGGATATTCATAGACATTTTGTTCAGTGGTTTAAAAGTTATGAGGTTTTTGTCAAACACGAAATACATTTTTAGGGTTGCACGTGTGGAAGTTTTGGTAATTAAATTTTACATTGTCTCAACACGAAGACCTGCTGATTTATAAATAAATAGTTTTAAGCTTGCACGTAGATAGTTTTGTTTATTCAATTTAAGATTGTCCTAAAACGACTAATATCACACGGCTAACTGAATTCGTGTTTGAACTGCAATACGAACACTGCGCCACCGCCGTTTGTTGAAGGTTCAAGTCCTACAAGGAACAAAACTGCGTGTGATCCATTTAAGTTTAGGTATATCTAGTCTGGAAGTACTTTGTTTGTAGAATTGTATGTAAGCTCCTACGATACAAGGCTTGTTCCCTAGTGCGGGAGTTGTAAAATAAAAACAAGTGAATAGATTTCCAAACGCGTCTAGCCGCCCGCGACGCTAAATGGATATAATTAATTTCCCTCGCCTGCGCTAAAACAAAAGGTTAGGGAGAAAATTTATGTTTCTCCTTCATAACGTTATCAGTGTCAATGTTTCATCTTTTACTTACAGTACGATTTTCATTTTAAACTCAAATATTTGTTTTGTGTTAAATATTTATTTAGCTGCTGCCCGCGGCTTCGTCCGCGTGGATGTTTTATCGCGATAAAAAGTATGTAGGAAATAGCCTATTCGCTATTCTAGACTATAATCTATCCCTATACCAAATTTTATTCAGATCTGTTCAGTAGTTTTTACGTGAAAGAATAAGAAACATCTATCGTCACAAACTTTCACATTCAAAATATTGGATAGGATTACTGCTTTAAACAGTTAATTATGTACACCTAAACTAAAGCTATAACGTAGGTACTATTTTTAACTTTAAAGAAAAGAAAATATCGTACCAAATTAATTAATAGGTTTAATTTAATATTCGATTTTTATTTCGTAATAATATTCCCCAGCGTAGCTATCAACCGAAACCTGGTTTTCCGTGATAAAAAAATTAAAACTTACAAAAACATTTCTTTTTGATTTACATTCGATGATTTACATTCATGGTTAGCAGTTACTATAGCCTATACTCGTTTACAATCAGAGGCATTATACCTATAATAACGTTTATTTGAATTTTCACTATAAAACGAACATTTTCAGATAGGGAAAAATAATCAACAGGCAGTTTAAACTTTTAAGTTCCTTTGAAATTTTCCCGAGAGAGTTGACATGGATTATTCCTTCTTTACTGAAATAAAAACGGTTATAGTAAATTTAATATAACTAAGTCATATCTACTGAGCTGCGATGTAAGAAATTTCAAACTTATCGTGGAAAAATGAAATATGTATAAATTCTTTAGGTACAAGGTTGCAGCAAAACTCGCAGATATGAAATCATATCAGCGAACTATTTATATATATATTAGGTTGGGGAAAAGTCTTTTCGCATTATAGTATGTATGAACTTTTAATAAAATCTCGTTGGCTATACTATTTGTAAAACGTTTAAATTTTAAAGAACATAATTCCAAACTCGAATTAGGAAAATGTGTGATTTTCGTTTGTTTTCCGTACTGTCAAGACGAGTGAAATTTTACTACAAAAAAGGTAAAACTGCAACGCAAGCCGCGAAAAAGTTTTTCGATGTTTATGGATCCAGTGCAGTGTCTGTGAGAGTAGCACAAATTTGGTTTAAGCGTTTTCAATCCGGAAATTTTAGAATGGATGCCATTTTTGAAAAAGTGGAGCAAGATCGGTATATCAAAAGTTACGACGTAGCTGAAAACTGGGAATTGACCACAAAACAGTTTTGGCGCATTTGAAAAAAACTGGGTACACAAAAAGCTCGATATTTGGGTACAGACTGTGGCGAAACCCAGGTTAACTCGCAACAAGGTGGTGCTGTGTGTGTGGACTGTGTGGTGGGATTGGAAGGGCATTATTCATTATGAGCTGTTACCACCAGGCAGGGCCATCGATTCTGAACTCTACTACGAACAACTGATGAGATTAAAGCAAGAAGTTGAGAGAAAGCGGCCGGAATTAATCAACAGAAGGGGTGTGGTTTTTCATCATGATAACGCTTGACCTCACACATCTTTAGCCATTCAGCAAAAATTGAGAGAGTTTGGCTGGGAGGTGTTAATGCATCCGCCGTATAGTCCTGACCTTGCACCTTCAGATTTCCACCTGTTTCGGTCTCTTCAGAATTATTTAGACAGTATCAGGTTAACATCACGAGAGGACTGCCAAAACCACTTGTCGCGGTATTTTGATCAAAAGTCCCAAAATTTCTATAGCAATGGCCGCAATGGGATCATGTACCTACCTACAAGATAGCAAAAAATTATCGAACAAAATGGTACCTACATGCCTACTTTAGTTAAATGTAAATATACTATATTAATAAAGTGTTTTGAATTATCTAAAAATGCGAAGAAACTTTTTCCCCAACCTATTATACATATATTTAATACTAATAAGTAATAAATAATTGCTATGTTAGCTATATATGGGTAGACTTTGAAGCTTTTTGAGATTTAGGAAAAATTTAACCTATCACGGCGAAAAATATTAATTACACCACTGTGTATTCATTGTGTATCTATCTATATAGAAGTCTCTACAGCTTATTTAGGGAAGCGTTCATGAAGATGCATCATCACAAAACTCTGGTGTAACAAAACTTTTGGTCGGTAATATGCGAGTGATGCCCCAAGTACTTATTAGTCAAAGTCATTTTTTTTTTGCAACCACACTTACAACTATCTTTACAGAATTTTCCATTGCGCTAGAGAAGCCACAATTACTATATTATACTTATATCTACTAACACTTAATCACTTTTTCATAAACCCTCGTAAACTCACTGAGTTAACTCATATTAAGTATGAACGTTATAAACTTAACCTCTAGATGTCAGAATTTTAACAGCCAATTCGCTGACACTCTGGGAACTTTTTTAAATAACATTTATAATTTATGGCAACAGAAAGACAAGAGATTGATTTTATATGCAAGCCAAGGCTTACGTTTAGGTTTATGGCTGTTTATGGGCGTATGCTTGTTTCCCACAAGTAGAATAAAAAAGTAAAGACAAAAATAGTACAGTGTACAACCTGTAGTTGCTGTGCATAAAAAATCCATGTATAGTAAGTAGGTAGGTATATGAATTGTTTATAGAAACAGTTTGTACACGCGATGTGAGAAAGTTATTATTAAAAGACCTTAACAACTTCGCTATTATTGCCGAATACGCTGGAGAAAGTTCATAAAGGGTGCTTACCGAAGGAGAGGGGGTTGTGAGTACCTCACCCGTGTAAAGTATAAAAAGTAGATAGTAGAGAATCTTTTTTATAGTTGCGCAAAAGCTGTCAAATAAATACCTAAAGCGGGTCTTACCCCGCAAGTCCCCGCGTAACGCATAGGGTGACTTCTAATTATTATTATGTCTTATATTCTGTGAGTAACGTAGTAGATTATTCAATTGTAATATCCTGTAAATGTAACTTACACGCACACACACACATTATTTTATAACTGTTTACTATTCCCAATAAAGAAAAACAAAATAGAAAATAAAAAGTAATCACTGCACAATAGTATTAATCATTTATTGTTAATGTGAGACAGATATTATATCTACTATTATTATCATTATTTAAATCGAAATATATATATGTATACCAATAAAAATTGCGATAAACGTACCTAGCAATATCGACAGTTCGCATGCTGGCGCAACGTTGTCAGCCCGTACTTGTACGCCGATTAAATCGATGCACAATTTCCTTACTACTTACTAAATTATACTATGGCCCTGTTCATTTTATATAGCTCCACTCAATTGAGTCCTGGTCACGCCATTAATCACGTCAACACTATTGTATTGCTGACTGATACTTACTTTTCGCTTTATATTGAACATTTTATATGTATTTTGTGTCAGTTTAATTAATAGTTGATACTGAGTTCGATGGTATCTTTTATATTTACAAGAAAAGTCGATAAAATAGGTAGCGACGAGGGTGGACCGTTTTATTTATTTATTTACTGCTTGCCCAAAATAAAGGTACAAAGGCGGACTTAATGCCAAAGGCAGTCTCTACTCTAGTTTTTATTTCTGAATCACCCAAAGGTTGACTCTTTGGGTGATTCAGCAATAAAAACTAGGTAGGCGGTTAGGTGACATCCGAACTTTTTATACTTTGAGGTGGCAAAGAAGCATACTTGTGTATTCCCGACCATTTGTAACATCATCTCTGGATATGGGGACCCCATTCGTTCTCTTACAGGAATACCTACCCTATCACGGGGTAGGTAACAATGGGATAGAAAATGTTGCTATAAAAACACAGCCTTGCAACTATGGTAATACCCATGTTGCCGACCCTAACAAAACAACATTAAATTTGTTTATATCTAAAGTAAGTTATCCTTTGTTTTCATCCTCGAGGCTATTTTACTTTTCTGTAATACATATTATTTCTTACATTAGGTATAGCAGCCGGCAAACATGTTGAACAAATTTAGGCGTAGTTTGCGCATGTACAGTGAATGCAGTGATGCAGTCGTGCTGCAAGATGAATAATCCTTCAATTCTGTGATTGGTTTAGTGTCGCGTCCCGCCCGTCGCACCCGGCACATACCACCAATGAGACCTAAAAACGCTTTCTGCGCATTTGTCAAGATGTTTACCAGATATTATAATCTATCTAAAAAAAACCATTCCTCAGTATGAGGATATATAAGGATCCTTGTCTTGTTCGTTCGTTATCTCAAACTTAATGTATTTAACTTGTTAAGTGATCATAATCCAAGAAGACGGTAAACTGACCCCTATCCTCAAGGGACCTTGATGACCCTAAACGTTTGTTATTAATGTTTAAATAGAGTTTTTGACTGTAATAATTTAAGTGATTAACTCGCCATTTACTACGACAAGGCGTGTTTATTGTGTGATCCTCACAGAGGGACAAAAAATTGTGTGATCCATAAATGGTTATCCCGAGTCTGGCTGTACCTACTTTGTGACCGTTAATTGTATGTTTGTAAGGTCCCTGTGACACAGGGCTTGTTCCCTAGTGCAGGAGTTGTAGTTTAAAAAAAATGTAAAAATAAAAATCAATATACGTACTGAATAAACATGTAATGCTGTTCGTAGGTAAGCGCATCACTTGAGAACGGCTGGATCGACTCACGACAAAAAAAGAGGGGTGTTATAAATATGACTTGTCTATCAGTGTGTCTTTTATTGAATTGTTTTCTATTACATCAACTATTAGCCTGTATGTCATTTGTTTAAGCTTGGCAGTATGAATTAAAGTAATCATTTTGTTATTTCTAAAGGTAAAAGACGAGCCAGCGACCCATCTGATGGTAAGTACCTATTTACTTATTTATTAAACTTCATGCACATTGATACAAAGTCGGACTAGCTAAACGCTATAAGCATTATCTATCAGTCTACCACAGGTGCTGCAGAGATAATCGAATGAGGTGCACTCAATAAAGCTACGTTGTATTGTATTATTTGAAACTTATATTTAATAATCTGCTTCATATTGTCTGTCAATCTGACTATGGTTAGAATCCTTTTGAATTTATTTTAACACATGTGGGTTTTCTTATTATGTGTTAATTTAACGTGAGCAGATGGTAAATCATTAGATTGGTAGATAGATATGTATGAATTCCACAAAGTGAAATTCGCATTGGTACTGCCTATTTGGATCGTAGTTACACCTTTTGTACAAGTCGGTTACTTTCCCTCTCAGCTACCACCGCATTAGAAACAAATACAAATTAGTCTAAATAAAATAGTCTGTGTATTAAATAATATAAATGTAATTTACATTTTGAATAAAGTTATAAATAGTTAGTTGCGTGCTATCAAAAGGCAAGAAATTTTATCGTAAACGTGGCTTAAAGATCTCGCAAACGATTGTGGCCTACCACCTTCATTATATTGCAATTCATTTAATAGAGGATTTTTAAGACAGGTAAAATAGAATAGATTTTTTTTGTTGGTTGGGACCAAAATAAGCATGACATGATTTTGCAATATTTCAAATTAATTTCATAATGCTAAAATACATTTGTTTAAACGTAGAAAAAATATATAAAAGAGAAACATATAATAAAGCCAGAATATATAAGAAGGAAGGACCTCCACCTTACAAAAGACTACAGCCAAGTGACTACACACAGTGTGTTATTTATAGACGATTACGAAACATTTTTATATCCCAGGGATACTTCATAAAAACCGATAAAACTTGGATATTGCTAACCCAAAAAAATATCATGCATGCCTTTAGTATTGCAAGCCTCCATAGCCTACGGTAACTGCTAACCATCAGATGAGCCCTATTAGGCGGCAAACAAGCATAATAATATAAAAATAATGAGACGTTATAAATTTCCCGCGCAAAAACTTACAAAATATTAATTCAAAGGTGTTATGCACTATCGGGTCAAGGTATTTAACTGGTATTATATAATGATTAGCCAAAGTCTAGGTAGGTAATAAGTGCAAGGCACGCGATCGGTAACTATTTACCTACAATCAACAACATAGTTTACGTTCGTAGCAGCAACGTAACCTAGTCGCTACGAATAACATTATCAAAAGTCTATAGTCTATTTCACATAGCATGGGTACTGTGACGTTTAACATTTTACTATGAAGATATTGAAGCTGAAAGAAAATGATTGAATCAATCTCTAACCCATAGGCTTATTGAATGATCAAGACCCAGATATATTTTATCGATAGGATTTAATTCACAGTATTAGGTAATTAATGTTTTGTTTTGTGAAAACAAGTTTTCTTTTTTATAATTTTATATGTTATTTTTTAATTAAGTATATTTAAATCTAATATAAAAACTATTTTTGCCGACTATATTGATACGATATTGTTGTTGTTGTTGTAATGGGAAATAAAGTTGAGAAGCCTCAAGTCACAGACGACGACCCAATGCTTGTTAATGGATCAGACTTACTAGTACCTTTAGAATTCTTCAAAAGACGCGTGTCTTAGAAGAAATTCTCTCTTTGTCTGCGTTTCCTCGCGTTATTTTCCTGCACCTTTAGCAGATGAAAGTAAAATTCATATGGGTATCCAACTCACAGTGCATAGCGGTTACTTTTACATCACTCCACATTTTTTAGCTCTTGTAAGTAACTAATAAATAACCCAATATACCTATACATATATAAGACAACATATAAAAAGAAACTAATCTAATATTATGTAGATTTTGTGTCATTTGTGTGTAACATTTTTACACGCAAATGACGCACAACATATATGCAACACACGTGTAATAGGCTGTAAGTATCTACTTACCTACTAAGAATTTATTTTAGAGGGTCATATAAGAAAAAAGAAGATCAATAAATTGTATGAATGGTTCAAGTTTTTCGCAGAGACATAGGTGTAATAGTAATGTCCATTTTATCTTTATTTATTCATCGACGCGTCAGTTTTAAAGCTATTTTATGAATAAAAATTGTATTATCAGAAAAGGCGTTTATTAAAATAGAATAGCGACGAATGAAAATGTTCGTAATATAATACCATTAATTACACTCAGGTTAAAAGCTCTCGCTTTTACATTATAAGTAATTTAACCGGACTAAAATTGATGCTCAATTTGCGGAACCCAATTTTAAAACCAATCTGCGAGCCGAAACGTGACTGTAAAGCTTTTTTTATGCTGGCAATCCGTGACGTCACGCGATACTTCATATCAGATTTGTTCATCAGATAGTCATCAAATTGACCTTTAAACAGTTTCTAATAAAGCAAGTTCCTTAATGTTTATATAAATAAACATTTGGTACGACTGCTTAGCTGGCGCAGTGCATAAGAACACTGGGCGGACCCTCCGCACAGTATTCTCAATCTCTGGGTAGTTTAATCAGGATCAGCCCGGGATCTGAAATTTATTACATTTATGTATTTTAACTACAGCCTATGCCTGGCCAGTCTTTTGGGCCTTTCCTCGATTTTTTACTTAAAGGTGAATATAATTTCTGATTGTTTGTAAGTATGTAAGTAGTTAAGTTTTGAGTTGTTTTCTTTTAATAACTATTCTCGTAAATATCTTATGAAATAAATTATTTACTACAGCGTAACAATAAAATATTGAAGACTAAGTCTGAAAATTCTACAAATACATTCTTTAGGTCATAAGGCATCTTATTAAGAAAATATTTGCCGAAATTTCTGTGGAAAGTAAGTTTTGTTTACTAATTTTGTTTATATATCAGAGGAAGACGTAAGAGTTTTATTTATAAGGTTATTTACGTCCTTAATTAGCACAAATTCAACATCAGGGCAGTAAATAGCGGTACTTAAATAATAATATCTTTCTTTCTTGAAAAGCTTTAGCACAATCGTAATCAGCTATCATTCAACCTAAGTATAAGTAAATCGTACCTAATAAACACACCTTTTCACCGTATTAGTGCTAGTGGTAAAGGTATATAACTCAAATATTTCACCAACTAAGTATTAAGTAGTAGTACAAGTACCTATTAAAGTTAGGTTAAGGTCCAATGTAATAGGAGCCAAGCCTATCGCCAAAATACGGACACAATTGTTAGGGATTTCTGTTGGAAATCTTCTATCTATCTATCTAAACGAAACCAAAGCTGAATCCTTGGGGCTATGTCTAGCATAGCTATGACCATTTGCTATCCCATGTTCCATCCCATAACACAAAATCACCATGATTTTGTGTTATTGATGTTAGTTTAATTGAATTTTTTATTGACATATGACTGTTGGCCCAGGTAATACAAGCATCCATAGGCTACGGTATCTGCTTACGATCAGGCGGTTCATATAATAGTTTGTCACCTAAGTTGGAAATATATTAATATTATAAAAAAATCACTACAAAGTGAAATTCACTATAATATTTACCTACTACAACACTCTCTGTTCTCTCAGTTTTAAAAAGCCAACTCCCGCACTAGAGAACAAGCTTTGTGTCGCGGGGGACTTTAGAAACATACAATTAACGGACAAAAATTACACCCAGTCTCAAAACAACTCTTTGTGGGTCACACAAAGTTTTGTCCTGTGTGGGAATCGAACCCACAACGCACGAGCATAGCAGGCGCATACTGCGGCCACTGGACCACCAAGGCAGTACACTGTTATACGTAATTCATTAAAAATATATCGTGATATTAAAGGTGCTATTTCTTGTAAAATAAAAACAGCGACATTATTAATTAATTAATATTACTTTTGAAGAACACAACTGACCTTTGTATAAAAGGGTCAGTATTCAAAAAAAAAAAAAAAACATGCGTTTTTTCATTACTTTAAAATACTCATACAAAAGAAATAAACGACCTAGTTCTTATTGTTGACTAGCTTCCGAGGACAGCTTCGTAGGCGTTGTATGTCAATAAGAAATTAATCATCGTTGTTGTATCAATACCGACACTGAACAGGGTCGTACCATGATGTGTTTAACGTGAGTCCTTCGAGTGAGAAAGAGGGACGGAGCTATACACGCTATATAGCTCTGTCCTTCTTTCTCGCTCCAACTACTTTACGTTTTAACACGTCGTTATACGGCCTCAGGGTGAAAAAAACTAAAAAAATATATTAATTTAGGTGTTGATATATTCATTTAGGTCTAACACTTCTAAAGGTCATAAATTATGGTGCAGCTGGTAAGCCAGAAATATTATGTCAGTGGTAAATATTTACGACTAAGTAGTTTGCTGTTAAGTGTAAGGCAATGAGAAGAAACTCAGATTCTAACTATCTAGCGATTGAAAGAGTGGCCACTCTTTCAATCGCTAGATAGTTACAATCTTTTGTAAAATACAATTAAGTTTATTAACATGCAAATTGCATGATGCAGTTAAACACTGTACTTGTTTATTAATAAAAATGCTAATTGTAGTACTGGTCATGCGTAATAAAGACTTACAATAAGTCGTACAAGCCGCTTCAACTTACACATTGCTATAAAAAGGTATACATAAGGCAATGTGTTAATATATATAAAATTATGATTAAAAAATTGAACGATTGTAAAGGAGAAGTCATCGGACGATATCCTATGTTCATCTGGCATCACCTCTATGTTCTGTGACGCGTGTGAGAGGCCTATGTCCAGCAGTGGATTGCGATAGGCTGATAATGATGATGATCACTTCCTCTCCGACGTCTTAGGTCTTTCGACGTCGGATCTAAACTCTTGCCTCGAAATTAAAGTACCCTGTTAGGGTAGTTTAATTAATCGTTATAACGATACCAAAACAAAACGACTGTTTCATACTTGTCACAATAAATTATTTTAAATTTATATTTAGTAGGTGTATTTATGTGACGTGTGTGGCGACGCAGAGCTTTTAGTTAAGTGTAATCTGTAAAAGTGAAGTCAAGCGTTCGTAGAGGCCTGTAAGTTATTTGTCTACAAGTAAGAAAGAGTTAGACTGTTATATTGAAATGAGATGGATTAGTTTTTGTTTATTCGTACATAATAATTCCGAGCATGACACGCTTCATAGATCCTTGTATTTCTGTACTCGTATTTCGTTGTGAATGTAATTATACATATATTCAAGTAAAGCTGTGGACGGTAACGGAAGGAACACTCGCTCGTTCGGCTCAGACACTCGATAAGCAAACGACATGAAACGTACCACGTTTTTATTATTGTTGACGTTATCGTTCTACCTTTATATTCAATATACCAACTTTTATCTCGGCTACACCGTGTACAGTAATATTCCAGAAAATTGCGCAAAGAAATCATGTTTGTAATAAAAGGAAACTTTTTTAATAAATATTTGAGATTTCGGTACGTAAATGTATTTTTTGGTACTTTAAAACTTGTTCAGGACTGATTGAAATGTTGATATAGTATTAGGGAGACACCTATTTACAATATTAGCTTTTATGCATCATATTATTGGGAGTAGTTAGGTAGGTAGGGCATGAGTATATATCTCTAGTGTTTATTCGTCCGTTTTTTTTAAACCGTGCCGTGTTACAAAGCGTTTGGCTTGTCATTTCAACATTACCGAACCTGGGTCATTTCATGGATTTTTTGTCATGGGCCTGTAGTCCTTCATCATGTTTGTTGTGTCATTATTCAAGTGATATCAACAATGTACACAGAGCAATTATATATGAATTTAACGTGAAATATTTAAGAATATCATACAATTCAATTTCGTAGTTCAAGTTTTTATTTATTTATTTTATTTACCTTTAGCCGAGCCTTATTTTATCAAAATGGAGTACATTCGTTTTAAAATACTGTTCAAATATGTTATTTTTGTACCAAAGACATAATATGTATTGCTTGGATTCCTGAACGGACGGCGAGCGTTACGCGCTGCCGTAATCTCTCGAAAGCGAAGGTCGTAAGTATGTAAATTATTTACAAACATGTTTTCAAAGTTTTCTTACATGTTTAGAATGTACCCTTTGTGCTAAGTCAGCAGGACAGGCAACTAAGTGGGTAGCCACTTAGTTGCCTGTCCTGCTGACTTAGCAATTCTTGTTGTCTGTATGTTGTCAAACATTAAGTACTCTCCCAAGCTTCCATCTATCATTAAGTTAACTTTATTTATCTACAGCGCCTACGCACACATATTTAAGTAGGATACTTACTTACATTGAGTACGGCGCCCGTGTGTAAATACATACATACAACTGAGTTTAGTTGAGAACCATTTTTTTTTTGTAGAGAGGAAATCTAATTTATTTCTGTGGGGGAAATGCTTTACGCATACCGCCCCGCCCGGGGATGCGAGGCAGTTATGTCGGACTCTCCGATCTAAAGTTGGTAGGCGGCCGGTATACCGATTAAAACCCCCCTGTGCACCTACACCCGCTTTCACGGGTGGACCACTGGGACCTGATATGATATCAGTGGTAAACCCAGCGGCAGCCCGCGCTACGATCTCCATCACCAGTGACAGCGTCCGGGTGCACCGGAGACGCCGTCCCTCGGCGGAAGGGTGCGAATGAGGCTCAATTGCCCCAGTCTCCCCGCAGCCTCACTATGATGGCATCAGGCGCTCAGTTTAGTCGAGAATCAGCGGCAAGCTACTTCTTGGCACACGCTGATCGCGTACCTATTTGGAGCAGTCATAAGACACACAGTTGTGTCACAGACACACATTGCTGTGCTGTATTATTTTTGTACTACATACGTGGTTAACTTGCATACGGCTCGCCTGATTGTAAACAGTTATTGTAACCTATAGACGCTTTCAATATCTTGAGTATGACTCGCATGTTGCTAACCCAATAATTATAACACCAAGGTTTAGTGATGGGATATCCGTGGGAATGGAAAACATTTTAATTAAACAATGAAGTCCTATACAATACAATAAAATATACTTTATTGTACACCATAAAATTATACTTATCTTATAGGCATGCACAGGGACATACTCGTAACTACATTACTCTGTGTAGTTGTTTGGCTGTGGCTTTCTGTACTGTGAAGGTCCTTCACGAGCCTGCTGGTTGGTTGGCTCCTATTTGTTTTAAAAATCTAATCCGCTCAAAGGTTTTCTTTTTCTTTGTTAGCACACAAGTAAATATATTGTCGTTTGATAAGAAATATTAAAAATGATTTCTTACTTAATTTCATCTCAGTTCACTATTTGGAACAGCAGTAAACTGTTACTTGATAACATAACTTTATGAGTGTTTATTATCCACTTCGAAACAATGAAATGTAATCAATACCTACGTTCGTTCATTAATAAGTTTGGCTAACTTGCTATATGCCCAAATACAAAGTTTCAGACATTTACAAGGTAGAAACAGTTTCTTACTCGTATAACACTTAAAAGTTTCAGTAAATTTAAACATGAATGTTTTAAACAGTTTACAATTACAATCTGGAGTGTATTGATGAGGATAATCTTAGAACATTAGGCAGTTAGGAGTTCTTGGTAGGTTCTTACAAAAACAAAGTAAAACAGGTATGTAAATGACTGCACATAGCACGGGCATTTATAGGGTTACCGCGTTTTAGGTAGCTTAAAGGGCGATTCACGTTACACCGGGCCGGGACGCGGCCGTGCCCGGGCCACATCTATAGTATCAATTTGTATTAAGTAATTCATGCTTGTCCGTGCTCGGCTGTGCCCTGGCCGGAGCCCAACGTCAATCATCCTTTATCCGTTGATCGTTTAACGAACAGCGAGTGCACCCGGCTATGAGCGCCGCTATAACTCTTTCTCAAAACCCCATGCCATAGTCCCTTGGGAAAATCTCAGCAGCTCATTTCACAACTTAAACGTACGTGAGAGCAAACGTCCACTAACTTCTTGATACGAAGAAGATTGTAATTAATATTGGGTGGCAAACAAGCATACGGTCCGCCTGATGTTAAGCAGTTAGCCTAAGACGCTTGCCATACCAGAGGTATCACTTGCGTATTACCGACCCATTTTTTGACACCAGGACATTAAGATGGAATATTCCTGGGATAGGAAAATTTCTTCCAAAAGGCATCCCTAAATGAGCGCTGGAGACATATACTCACACACAGGAACACAACTACACCACTGTGTATGTAGTTATTTGGCTGTGGTCTTCTGTAAGGTGGAGGCCCTTCCCTAGTCGGTCGCTCGCTAGTATGGTGCCCTACCTCTCTTATCAATATCTGCAATCTGAATGTGTAACAACTAAGAATTATACTGAATAAAAGTATGATGTAGTATGATAGCGCAAGTCGGCCGCGATAGCCTATAGCTTAATGACGTTATTTTCTTATCGTCCATCTATACGATTCACCCTATACAAGTTCCGTATCACATTAGTGGCCCTTGACCGATTTCATAGCATCGATTAAAGGGAACTGACGACTAGAATGTTCTTTATTTTGTATATTATTAGTTTGTGATACGATACTAATATTGTAATAAGTTCAGAAAGTCTTTGGTATTTTATAAAAGTACAAAGTACTGGCTTATTGGTGTAGTAGTTAGTGACCCTAACTGCCGGAAGTCGTGGGTTTGATTCCTACCAAGGACGAATACATTATTTTTAACCGACTTCAAAAAGAGGAGGTTATCAATTCGTGTTTTTTTTTTTTTTAATATTTGTTACCGCATAACTCCGTCATTTATGGACCGATTTGAAAAAATCTTTTTTTGTCTGACTGGACATACTTCCAGTTTGGTCCCATTATCATCAAAAGAAAGTTCTGATGATGGGATCTATGAGGAATTGAGGGAACTTCTCAAAAGTTATAGGCACACATATAGCAATTTCAATATTTTTAACAACTAATCAATCCTTTGCATTCAGAAAGTGTAATTTGGTGAAGTAAAACTGATTAAGAAGACCACAGATGGCCATCTGAACTTTTCAATAATATCTAAGTATTTTACTGATGGCGATTAGATAAGTTTCGGTCATTGTTGCTAAGCAACTAATAATAAGAAATAATGACGTGAATGAATTGAGCGCGGATTGCACAGATTAAATATTGCTTTTAATACCTACTTGACCTGTGTTTAGCCCGACGCCGCGACGCTCAGTCGATTTTATTCGATTGTAACAAACAAATATTTGAAAATTTTACAACTTGCCGTACTGAAGTCGGTTTTTTTTTGTTAAAATTATATTTCTGTGTCAGTTTATATCATAGAACATTACCGAAATAGTTGTAGAATTTAACCTAAGGTCTTACTTTGAAATGGCCAGGTAGACCCCACGACCACATCAATGTTGATATTATTTAAGAGAGGTATGGTACTATACAAACGAGCAAGCCCGACTGGGAAGGATTCCTTTACCTTTTTTTTATTTTTCTTATAACTACAAAAATAGTGTATTTGTGTTCCTGTGTGTGAGTGAGTACAGGTTTCCAGCTCTCATTGTAGGATGCGTTTTTAACGAAACATTCGCATATCCCAGGGTTACTACACCTTGGCTTGACAATTACGAATTCAACGGAAAATATTAATATAATCAGCCCAATTGGTCCAGCCTTGCGTTATCATGTAAAGCTCTGCCATAGCTATGGTAATTTATTTCATTAATATAGATGTAAGTATATAGATTAAAACATGAGTCGCCTCAAGACACAACCGCACAAAGGAGATAAGTGCACATTCTCGTAATTAAAGGCTCTCTGGACATGTACCACGCTCATGTCTCCCACCTCATTACACTAGGGACTATACCCGGCATTATCAACTGCAGCTACAACAGCTAACTAACGTAAATAACTATTTTTAACTTAAAATAGAAATCACATTATTGTTAATATAAAGTGATAAATAATTAATAAAAAATGATAGCGGTACTGGATAGAGACAGGTGGAAGGAAAATAGGGAGGCAATTGATCTGCAGTCGAACAATCTTGCATTAATAATTTTAATTTAATATTATGTACTTTATTTACAACTAGTAAAAGTACTCATCGCAGTAAAAAGTGACTGTAATCTATCTCTACGCTAATTTTCATCCAGATCCATTCAGGAGTTTTTACGTGAAAGAGTAACAAACATATATACATACCTACATCCGTCCATCCTGTCAACCTTTCACATTTATAATATTAAAAGGATGTAGGATAGGACTTCATGCTTCATGACAAAGGCGTAAGTGTGATGCAGACTTACCTACCTACACCTGTATTTTTGGGTCTCGGGGCGTTTCGCACCACGAGTGGTTCGGACCGCGGTATCTCTCACTCTTGTGCACCTATGGCCTGTCCTGCCTAAACCTATCCTGCACAATTGGCTAATCTCCAAATTATTCTAAAGAAACATTATACTAAATTAGTGTTCTATTTTCAATCATTAGGTAATTAGCTTTAAACTTATTAAACCTTATCTACTTCGTACAAAGTTTTATAAAATAAAAAGTTTGGGATGTAAACCGTTTGTAAGCCAGTCTTTGAGGATTAATTTCATCACGATTTTATTGATTACAGGTTCACAAAATGTAAAATTAATATAGTCTCTACGCGGCATTTTCATTATGAGAATTGAGAAAATTGAAAGTTATTAAAATCACGTTGACATTAATAACTTATTAAGGGTAGACAAAAGGAGTTTTCTAATAAACTTTAGCTTTAGAATTTTATGGTCTTATTTTGTCTATGTCTTAAAATGTATAACAGAGGTACCTTTACACAATACTATTGTCACAGTGTAAAAAACTCTTAACTCTAAAGACATCCTTAGACTTATTGTTTTCTTTTTGTATCATGATTAGGTTTTTTGAACTGAAACTTCTCTTACTCTAATTGAAAAAACAAAAAATATGAGCTTAAGTTCTTGTTAGTTTTAAATTGTTCAGTCAAGTCTAAATTGGTTGACATCGTCTTTCTGTATTTCCTGTTACGATCATCACAAAAATACGTATTGACTTAATAATAATTTGTTTTTAAGTCAATGTCTACCAGTTGTCGCCTCTCTACTCTAGAACCTTCCTGCCTCAACGGCCATCGGTTCTGTGTATTGCGAGGATTTGCCCATTCGATATTATAAGGATAAATAATAAGATACGAAATTTCCTTTGTTTAATACAGGTAAATATCAGTATATGCACGCTCCGTATCCCCTCAAATACGCATTACCGATATTGTTTGTTTTTCTAACGATATCTAAGAATACATTGTGTTATTGTTGTCTATATGTACGGATTTGTTTTGTCAATATTGAGATGTGTTAGTATTTATTACCTATACGATTTTATTATGGTTGAACCTGGTTTTATTTTTAGAACTTTTACAGTTGGAAAACTTTTTGTAACTATTTAAAAGGTGTCCCAAAATGGAATACTAAATTAAAATTTTAAAGTCAATTACAGGTATTTTTTGTGACTTAATTTGTAATGGTAAACGCATTGCACGCCTGCGGCCTTACCATGATGCGTTAAACTTAAGTCGGTCGAGCGATAAAGAGAGATGGGGCTATACTCCTTATAGCTGCATTCTTCTTTCTTTTTAACAAGTCATGGTAAGGCCCCAGATAATAATTATTCTTAGGCGTGCAATGTGCTAACATATATACTTAATTAAAACTTAAAATACACGTATTATGTTTAGTGTAAGTATTGTCTAAATATTTAAAATCAACCTTTTTTATACTGTTACGGTTAAAAACAAGCGTACCTGAGTGTAAGCAGTCACATCGCCTAGTTCGCTTGCAATACCAGGAGTATTACACGTACGTTGTCACCAGACTTTTGTGTTATAGAGACTTAAACTGACTTAACCCTAAATACGTTTAAAATTGGTCAAGTAATTGTCAGCTTGCTTCCTAGGCTGAAGATCCTGGGTTTAATTAAACTCTATTACGTCTTAGACCAAAAAGCAGGACATGCTTTCTGGTCATTTCTTGACAAATGTCAACTAACTACTCCTGCAAAACAGCTGCAATTGAATCGTGTTATCATCACGATTGAATCGCTGTTCAAGCTCCCAGTTTGTAATAGTTCTAAGCGCGGTCGAGTGAGGGCACTGCAGTGTCATGGTTTCAATTTCCGGTAAGCTTAGGCATCCGCACCGAGTCATTGATGCGGTGACGTAATCGAGTGGATTATTCGATTTGTTTCATGGAACAGGAACTATTTCTAACTAAGAGGGATAGAAATCATATAAAGAAACAAGCCCAAAATGATAAGGACCTTCTCCGCACTGAAGACTACTGCTAAATAACTCACACCATGTAACACACACGATGTAGTTGTGCTCCTGTGCGTAGGTAAGTAAAAAATAATTTTCGCTAGTATTTCCGGAAAAATATTTAACTATTTAAAACATTATTCTAGATGGACGTAGGCTACTTTTTATCGACATAACAGCTAAGCCACGGGTAAAAGCTAGTATTTTATAAAACAGAAAGTTAGTGTTAAGTAGATTTTCTTTGTGTTCTTGTCAGCGACTGCTTTGACTCGAACTTAAAAATTTTCGCTAAAGAACATTATTATACAAAAATAGTTTGGTGCCTTGCTTTTGAGATGAACGTTAAAATTAACTTTATTTTAAATGAAAAGCTGTAACGAGTGACTTTGACTCCTTAAAACAAGCTGTTAACCTCAGGTTCTCGGTAGATTTTCTTATAATGCTTCCTATTAGCGGATCCTTAAACATTTCTTATTTTACTTTTCTTATGACGGGCTCGTAGCAGCGTGGATCGATAGACATGTCAAGTGAAGCTAGCTGGCTACCCACCATGAGTCCTAGATGGGTGCCCTTACATATACTTGTCTGGGAAAGCATGTTGTTGGTCGTGACGTATTGCCGTCCTTACGGACGATGACAGTAAAGGAATAGGCAGGTGCACTTGTGTAGTTTTTTTAATGCCACGTGATCGCCTTAAAATCACCCGATTATTTTAAGAACAAACTGAAGTTTATAGAACCCTCATCAATGAATAGCAACAGCGATGGGATACATCAACCAAGGGAGGCCACCTCTACCAGTTTTTTCCTTTCGTTACTGATCGGTTGGCAAAGACATGGCTGGAGGTTGATCACAGTGTCGCTCAGTTCCTTACGGGTGTCATGGTAACTTTCGGAGCAAGTTATACTCATTTAAGCTATTTGATTCGCCGAACTGTCAATGCTCAACACTATGGTCCGATCAGGAGCAGTCTGCTTATCACATTCTCTGGGAGAGTAGTCTTTTGTATAATTTAGTTGTCCACGGGACGCACGAGTGTCAAAGCTCGCTGTATCAGTTGGTTACTCCGCTGTTAATTCCGGCTCACAGGGTTCACAGCGGTGGGCGTGTGGGTGGGATTGAAGGTGCATTTGTGTTTGCGCACACTCGTGCACTATGAGTTCTGCGCAGAGTTGAGACTGGCCAGTATACTCCAGACCAATTTCATTTACAAACGGCGGTATAACTACTTATAAATAATATGACTAAGTATGTGTAGTGTATTACCAGTGAGGTATATGAATTCCTAACTAATTAGGTACTATTGTGAACTCTTTATGGAATTTAACAGCCTTTTACGATGTCGTTGGAGTAGTATTACGCCTTTCTGTTGCCTATACTAAGTAATTTAGCAAATAATTGTAGCTAAAATTTAAAGATAAAATGTAGGTACTTACCTCACAATCGTCATTAAAATGACGAGAGACATTGAGTAACATAAAAAATGAACGTTGAAACTACAATTGTCACGGATTTTAATAATCCAAATGACTCTAAATGAACGACTCTCGAGAAAACATTCGTTCCGTCATAATTAAGAGAATGTAGGCATAAAAATCTTCTTTTAAATAAACTTAATACAAGTAGACACTGAAAGCATTTCATTAGTCAGAGCAGGTTAGCTTTACGTAATGAAGCATCATCTTTTTAATTTAATTAAGGAGCTTACCTTGGAGAATTCTCAATCGTAAACGGCTTTCTGTTTTAATTACTTTTTGCGTTTGTAATTATACTGTGTCACAAAAATACAAGCGGATAAGGCTTTGTTTTGTTTAAAAGTTTGTCAACAAGATAACCTCCTGTGGCCTACGCCTACCTACATAAGCTTTAAGTCCGCAAAGGTTTTCTTTTGTGATTCCCGAGCTTTGTATTATTAGGGCTACCAATGCCAATTTTAAAAGTTACAATAAGTTTGATGTTTGCAAATACTTAGCAGATAATTGGGTTTCGAACGACGTATTTAACCAACCTAGTAAATGTTGCGGGCAACCAAGGGAAAACATCAGCTCACGACCGATTGCTGCAGAAATCCTTTATCCAGCAGTAGACGTCTCTTGGCTGAAATGATGCTGATAACACATATTTGCCTGAAGCAGGACTGTATAACTACAACAAGACAACGTATTGCCAGCTGTACTCGTATTAGGTTAAACCCTTTGTAATACGAGTAGAAAGCGAAGCAATTGGCACTAATTGGGTATAATGTCAGACTTTGACAGCTTTGGCGGTCCAGGGGCGCAGTATGCGCCTGCTGTGCACGAGGTTGTGGGTTCGATTACCACACAGGACAAAACTTTGAGTGAGCAAAGAGTTGTTCTGAGTCTGGGAGTCTAATTTGTGTCCGTTAATTGTATGTTTGTAAAGTCCCCCGCGACACAGAGCTTATTCTCTAGTGCGGGAGTTGTCTTTTTAAAAATTTAAGATTCCAAGACCAACATTTTAATCGGAAAATTCAATGCTATCCGACCGAAAAATCAAAGCTTTGATCTTGATAGTCTATAATCTACCTACGCATTAACAATGTATTCATATCAAAACAATCCCACCCAAACTCCTACCACTGAAAAGTGTTAGAAAGATCATCCCTTAAAAACACGGAATAGTGTCACTCAGGATGGGAAAGCTAAAGCAACTTCTATCTAAAACTCCGCAACGAATTTAATCAAAACTAAGTTAGTAAAGTTAGAAATAAAATGAACCTATCCACTTCCCTCCGTAACAAAGCGAGAGACAAAATAAATCTGTATAAGTATATCCTATAAAAACTGAGACATACTTTTATATTTTTTTATATATCTACTACTTAGGTGACAAACAAGTAAACAGCTCTTCAAATGGTAAGCAGTTCCCGTAGTATAAACGCTTGCAACAGGGTTTTGTTCTTATATATTATATGATAAATTAGGTAATCGTTTCTTTTACTTTTAATAATGCATCCCTAAATGAACACTGGAGAGCTGTACTAAAGTACTGGAGACTTGGACAGCACGGTGACGATGGCATGAAATACGTAACCATAATATAGTTATACGGTTAATTGCATAGCTTCTATCGCGAGCCTTGGGCGTGGAGATCGAATCCAGAAATTTCGTAACGAAAATAATAAATCTAACATCCCCCACTCCGACCGGCACAGCGGTTATACTTTTTTTAATAACGAATTCTCTAAACGGCCAATAATAATAATAATTATTATTATTATTATATATTTTTATGAATCATTGAGAATAAAATAAAATGATTTAGATAATTCTGTAAAGTATTTTTTTATTTGTTTCGATAAAAAATCATACTAAAAATATGCAATAGCTTTACCGCGGCAGGCCCCGAGTGCCACACGTCTTTTTTTATACTACTTAGGTGGCAAACAAACACACTCCTGATATTAAGCAGTTACTGTAGCCTACGGCCGCTTACACACACACAGGTATCACTTGTGTGTTGCCATAGTTGCCAACCCATTTTTTACACCAGGGTTTTAAGATACGTATCTCTAAATGAGCGCTGGAGACATGTACTCACACACAAGCACACAAGTTGGGTGTGGTCTTCTGTAAGGTGGAGGTCCTACTGACCTTCTCCAGTCGGGATTGCTTGCTAGTATGGTACCCTACTATCCATCCTTTGGTAGCGATCTTCTACGGATCGGCGAATGCACATGGAAATTAGCGCTTTTTGCAGTACAAAGAAAAGACCAAACAAAATCGACCGCCTGCACATATAGTGGTGGTGATCAAGGAGGTCACTTCACCACCAACACCGCCGAGGTTGTAGGTTTGATTCTCACATGGGACAAAACTTTGTTTGGTTTGTTTAGATCTGGGTGTACTGTAGAGGTTTATTGGTGGTCTCTAGCTGGCCGCATACCAATAGTGAAAACCTCTGACGTTTTATAAAAATAAATCATAATTATATTTGAATTCAGAGTTTGGAAAAAAGGTCAATGATTTGAAGGTTGTCATGGGCAGACAGGTTCGGGCTTCGATGAAGCCAAGACACATCTGAATGTAAATATATAAGCAGGGAAAGTGCAATAAATAAGTTATATAGTTATCCAGTTGTGTTTAATTGTATATGAAGATAATTATCCAGTTGTGTTTAATTATATGAAGACAAGAACCCGTCGTCCGGACTCGTACCTGCTTTACCCATCTGGAGACTACGCCCATAGTACGTGCTGGGGTGGAAGAGAGTTTGCTGACGACGGCGGGGGCTTTATAGTACATACTTTGTGTCCGTGAATTGTATAGCTGTAAAGGGTGTAAAGCCTAAAAATTATTGAAATGATCCCTAGTGCTGGAGTTCCTTTTTAAAAAAGAAAAGAAAAAATCGAATGGAAGGTAAAAAAGCTCGGCCGGGACGATTGGTTACCCTGTATGATGTATCATTGTCAATCAAAATATAAGATCGTTCGTAAACCCTTTGGAAAACGCCCATCCATCATCGTGTTATTTCAGGTATCTACCTGTGATCGAATTGTTCAATTTAGATTTAGTATCTTCATTGAAGCGACGAAATTGGAAACGGCAGATCAATATAATATCTAGTGGTAAATTAAATATATGCAAATGTTCCCATATCTATAGCTATCTACATAACTGGACACAATCCAATTCGTATCTAATATGTGGATGCAATGTACCGTCTATTGTATTATATTATCGGTGGCATCGTTAATAGACAGATGTTAGAAACTTATCTAATATAGGTCTGCCTCGGTGGTCCAGTGGTCGCAGTATGCGCCTGCTGTGCACGAGATTGTGGATTCGATTCCCACACAGGACAAAACTTTCATCATCATCTCAGCCAAAAGACGTCCACTGCTGGACATAGGCCTACAAAACTTTGTGTGACTTGACTTGTTCTGAGTCTGGGTGTAATTTGTGTCCGTTAATTGTATGTTTGTAAAGTCCCCCGCGACACACGTTGTCTTTTTTAAAGAAAAAAAAATGTACTCGTATTTTATGATTTTGCTATTTATGTGTTTGTTTAACTTAATTTATCCGTAGATCATATTAAATCTTTAATAAATAAATATTTTATGAGTGTTCAAGGGCCAAATTGGCCGAAAATATAATATATGTACTTACTAACGGACACAAACTGCATCAAATTACAGGGGTTGTGATTAAAAGTAATTTATTTATAACAAATATTGATATGATATTTGTTATATCATCAGATATGGATATACAAAGTGTGCAGACGACGTGTGAATTCAATCATGCAAACCTAACGAGTTTGACAGCTCCAACTGCACAGTTACAAAATCGGCCGGCTGATTCACTAAGAAACAGAGATCGAAAACTGACAATTGTGATTGCTCGGTGATGGCACACACGATTGCTAAACGTCAGAAAGGCTTGGTTTTCGCTCTTATGGAATACCGATTTTCAATCTGACAGCCAAATTTAGCTCCGTTTTCGCGGTCGCTCGGTTTTCACTCTTACGGAATACCCTTGCAGGCTAGATATATTAGTAAAGCTTTCCTTAACAATTGCGTTTACAAATGCAAAAATATATTTTAAAATCCACTTTGTAGTTCCTAACAAAAAAAGAAATCTTTAGTTTTATTTTTTGTAATTTCAATTAATATACTAAAGCACAAAAATTTCTTAGTTTTGTCTGTTAGAACGCGCAATCTCTGAAACTGTCTGCTAAAACTAAGTCACTCAGATAGAAATATGTATGAATCTACATATGTGAATATTCAGGTAGATAGCTCAGATTGGCAGGCCGTAACTACATGTCGGTGAGCGGGATGCACAGACAGAATCCTTGATGAAGTAGTAGCCGTCTTAATAACTGCACCATAGAATAGTTAAAGCACATTATACTGGGATATCCCGTAAAGAGAAGTAGTATTGTACGGAAGTATACAAAAATAAATATTGATTACTTAATATTTTTTATACTACTTACTTCTTCTTCTTAATCCAGTCCAGTCCCCGCCTGATAGTAAACAGTTAGTAGCATATGAACGCTTGTAATAACTGTATCACTTGCGTGTTGCCGACCCAAAAATTTGAACACCAACGTTTAATTAAAAATGCATCCCTAATCTGTACTCATACACATATACAGGGACATTAATTTCGAGTGCGTGAGTGGTACCTATCATGCGGTCAAAAATAAGACAAAAATAATATTAATCAGTAAATATTTGTGCTCAATAGACAAAGATTATTTGTTCTGGGTGGAAATGGAATGAACTCCGGCTTAGGAGGCAGGATCACTAACCACTCGACCAACAGGCCAGTCAAAATGACTACGCCTATATATCTCCACTAGCGGCCCACCCCGGGTTAAACAGTTTTTTTTTTATTTTAGGGGTGACATTAAAAAAAATCCTTTTTACCCTCTTAGGATTGCCAATTTTAAAACCCTCCTATTGACTTTTGAGTGCTCAAAAAGGAATATAAATAAATATATTTTGTCGTCCCACGTTAAGCACCAAGCTAATAAACCTATTGATGCTCTAAGTAAAATACCCAAGGAGCTCAAACCATAGGTACTCTAAATCATAGTGCTTATACGGGATTGCTCCCTTATTTTAAACCCTTAGAATTTTAAAATTTCGTCATTAAACAGCCTTTGTGAAAAGTTTTAAGGTTGTAGCCCCTGCAACTTTAGTTTAGACTCTGCGTTGCTGAATCAGTGAGTCAATTAGTTAGTCAGTCAATCGGAACAAGCAATTATATATAAGTACATAGACAGATAAGCAATAATATTACTAGTAATCAATAGTAGTAGCTTTAAAGGCATATTATGTAATACACAGTAATCTGACGAAATAGAATATAGAACCCACGCTTGTGTATGAAATTGGATACATATTAATATCATCTGTTGAAGTAAATTACCAATATATGTGGATATTAAATTGATAGTTACTTTGATAGCCACTTGAGTTAGTAATGAAGATAATAAGTACCTAAGACTGGGCACAGATTTTGGGCGACAAAATTAAGCAGGTGTTATTATCATATAGCTGAAGAGATTGTATGTTTGACTAGGCTAGCCCAGCTGTGGGATTAGTGTTCTTTTAAATCCTATGGAAATAGTCAAGGCTCCATGTCAGCGAACTAGCCGTAGGAAAATTTTGCTGATATCATCTTTCTGGCTTATTCATAATTAATGACCTTTATAAGTGTTACTTTGTAACCTAAATGAATAAATGAATTTTTAGTTTGAGTGTTTTTGTTTGGAATAAATAGTAGCCTATTTGCTATTCCAGACTATAATCTATCTCTGTGGCAAATTTCATCCAGATCCGTTTAAACTTTCGGATTTATAATATTAGCACAAATGTGTGCCTTCCATGAAGAAATTAAAAACATAATTATAATATACTTTTGAATCTTGCTGTGTAATGTTAAACGAACTTAACAAAAAAGTTGTCAAACAACCTTATTTATGTAAACTCTAAGAAAGCTAATGTATTTACAAGTTTGTGAATCGATACGACTTTATAATTGATTTGAGAATCGAAAACAGAAAATCGGCACGTATCTGACACTTGAAAAGGATCCGCGAAGACATCCAACTCACGAGATGGAGAGCAATAAATTTAATCCAATTTATAAAGTTTCGAAAGTCGATTCCAGTTCTTCATAGCTAGCGTTTGACTTCCACTGGTTTATGCAAATACTTTGCCAGACTACACAAAAACGTAATCATTAGAGAAGAGAGGTAGAGCACTGTCCAAGCGAACCCATCTCGGGAAGCACCTCCAACTTACAGAAGACCACAGCCAATAACTACACTCAGCGGTGCAGTGTGTTGTGTTTCCGTGCGTGAGTGCGGATCTCCAGTGCACATTAATCCTGATGGTATCACCTTTTGGCTTGGCAACAAGTGGCAACAGTGATGCCCCTGGTATTGCAAGCGTTCATAGACTACAGTAACTGTTTACTATCAGGCGGGCCGTATGCTAGTTTGTCATGAAAAAAATTGATGTCTTTTGTCTAGTGATTATTAAATTATCAAAAATAAAAATGTCAAGTTGCTCAGAAGTAAGTACCTAATCTACACTAATAATAACGTTATAAAGAGGAAAGATTTGTATTTTTGGTATGTAACGAATAAAATAAAAACCTACTCGACCGATTTGAAAATTCTGTCATCATTAGAAAGCTACATTATCAGCGAGTATAACATAGGCTATTTTATTGAAAAAAAAACGGGATAAATTCGAATATGCACCCGTGCGAAGCCGAGACGAGCCTCTACTATATCATATTCTTATATATCTTGATTCGTTTATATATCTAGATTTAGGTATGTAAGGATCAAGTTTAGTTACCTACGATAGACAGAAATCAGACGGCATTCAGACGGCTATAAATACTTTTATAAAAAGAAGAAAACGTTTTACGAAAGAACATTTTTCAACAAAGGTTCTTTGATCTAACCGTTCGAGATATTTCTTAGATTTTTTTGAAAGTCTATAGCTTTAACTTATTATAAAAGATCTAGTATTACAACATAAATAAAGTATCTGATATAAAAGAAGCTGTCTTCTCAGAAATCCTTGAAAAATAATACCACCGAAATTAGACCAAAAACATTGTAAAAAGACGTAGAATTCCAGAAATGCTCCTGAAATTATTCTTAATGACAATGTAATTAACTTTACTACCTCCACAAAAAAGTTAGTAGGTAAGTGTTAATAATTAGTTAACGGTCTCATTCATCCAGCTTTAATTACGGTAGCTTGTAGCCCGATAGCCCGTCCTACTGAATTGAAACACCAAGTTAGTAAATAAATTTGCTCGATAAAATGCTCACGTCGAATTTTGTTGACACTTATAAGCCCTAAAGTTTTGGATCGTACTAGGGGACCGGTTTGGGTACATGTTTCGGTACAATATAAGTAGACAATTATGTCAATGTATTCGTAAGGACTCTTAAACTAAAACTACACTTAGAAAGAGGACTGAATTTATTATTTACTAGCGGCCAGTTCCGACTTCACTCGCTTCGCTTTATATCGGTATATTAACGGTATTAAAATTAATAGTATCACAAAGGCGTTCTTATATATAAAAACATGTAATGCCTAATTTTAAAAGCTAATCTTTGTCAATATTGCTAGTAAACAACTTTAGTACATCTGTAGTAACATAATTGGTTAATTACGACGAAACAATAATTACTGTCAAATTGATTCATTTTTAAATCAAATCATATTACACCACAATAAAAAATAAATTGTAGATTAGGTATAACAAGTACTCTAGCGACTCATCCCAGCTTATGGTTATAAACAAAGTCGGTTGATTGCAGCAAAATGTGGGAACTTAGTTTATCTTGACGGTGCGCATCAGTTTACCTAATGCGTCATCAGTCAACCCTGGTTTTTCAGATCAGACACTTTGATTACTCCGTGCTCTATTTATTAACATTAAATGAAATGAAATTATCTAGACTAGAGTTGTTATAAAATGAATGCTAACAATGTACAGAGAAAATCTAAATGTTCAGAGACATTTTACGCTAAGAAAGTTATAATAACTTGCTGTAAGTAGTTGAAGTGCACTCATATTTAATCCACGTATGTGTGCGTCGAAAGTTAAAATTAGCGAGCTACGTTTTTTAATATGAGACGAATATGAAGCGAGTAAACCAACATCATCTAAATATTTATGTAAATATGGCGCATTCATATACAGCAGGTTTATACGGGTTACCGATTTTTCCTTATTGGCAATACATAAATATGTACGACATGAGCCAATCCATGTGTGTTATGTTATCTTCATCATTTTCTCGCCTGATGGGGTGACCTGAATTTTCACGGAGTGGTGGCGAATTTTGTTGTTGAATTTCAGACAGTTTGATATGAAATGTTTATTTAAAGCATAAATAACGTAGGTATTATGTATTACAGTTTTAGTGCTAAAATATAGCCGTAGTGAGAGTATTGTAGTCCAGCGAAGTGCTAATCTCAACTAGATTTATAAAGAGAAAAAAATGGGTTGTTTGTTTTATTTAAATTAAAAAATATATTTCTGTAGTAGATTTCTATATTATCGCTTAGTAGCTATGTAATAGGTTATTTTGTATTATAAGAAAAAATAATCAATAATACTTCGGTAATACTTTACTAAATAAATGTTCATCCGTGTGAAGCCGGGATGAGTCGCTAGAGTACGTGTTATAGCTAATCTACAATTTATTTTGTATTGTGGTGTAATGTGATTTGATTTATAATTTTAACAAAAAAAAACCGACTTCAGTACGGCGAGTTGCAGAATTTCAAAAACCTTAAAAACGGCTAGATTACATTATTTAATTATGAAGTTCCGTTGCCTAGCTACCTTAGCAACCATATTGGAAACTTATTTAATCGCCATCCGTAAAATACTTATCATCAGTCTTCTTCATCAGTTTTACTTCATCATATTATACTTATTAATTGCAAATGTTTGATGTGTTGTTAAAAATATTAAAATTGCTATATGTGTGCCTATAATTTTTGAGGAGTTCCCTCAATTCCTCATGGATCCCATCATCAGAACTTTCTTTTGATAAAAATGGGACCAAACTGGAAGTATGTCCTCTCAGACAAAAAAAGTTTTTTTCAAATCGGTCCATAAATGAGGGAGTTCTGCGGTAACAAACATAAAAAAAATAAAAAAATAAAAATACACGAATTGATAACCTCCTCTTTTTGAAGTCGGTTAAAAAACGAATCAATTTGACAGTTATTATCAACACTTACTACTACAATTACCTACACTATATATTATTAAATACTATTCTTTATTTCATATTTGTACTTATTTACTTACAAAATAAATGTAAATCTAAAAAAGTAAAACACGAATGAAATCGCCGTTTAAAAATCCATTCCCTGGACTGTTATTTTACCTGTTTCGTGCCCACGCAGATACTGAAAAATATATAATAAGTTCTTCGCAGTATTAAACATCAATTTAGCGAGCATGAGAAGGCACAATATTCCGCACATAACTCAATACTTATTTAGGAGATAACTTCCGTGGGTTTCTACGCTATTTAATTCAGGAAGTGGTCAACGGTCGAAGTTAAACTGAGTCGATACGGGCGATTCGGAAAATCGTGCCTAATCGTTTTAATAGTTTATTTTAAGAGCTATTAGAGATTCTCTCGTATATGGACGTGACGTCAGGGGGTGAGGCAGAGCCGGCTTCCGCTTATTACTGGTTGCCTGGCTTTCATTATACAACGCCTATCGATTACATGAAGCTTGGAGGTGCATTCTATAAATTTACAATTATTATAGCGTATATATATCATAGTAGCTGGTTGAAACTCAAAGACTGCCTTGATGGTCCAGTAGCCGCAGTATACGCCTGCTGCACAAAATTTGTGTTACAAGAAAAGAGTTGTTCTGAATCTGGGTGTAATTTGTGTCCATTAATTGTATGTTTGTAAAGTCCCCCGTGACACAGAGTTTGTTCTCTAGTGCGGGAGTTGACTTAAAAAAAAAAGAAGAAACTTGTACGTACCTATGAGGTGGATCTAAACTACAAATGTCATCAATTCACTTGTCGTCAACTTCACTTTGTAAATGATTTACCGGTTTGCTAACGGTGAAAGAAAACATCGGCATCGTGAAAAAACCCACATGTCTTAGAAAAAAATCGAAAGGCATATCTCATCCACCAACCCGCATTAGGTTACCTAAACCCTCTCAGCTCTCTCGTTAGAGGAGACCCGTGCCCAGATGTGGGACATGTATGAGATGCTATTATATTCATGTTTAGTTTATGTAAAATTAACACCCTCGAAATTGATCAAGTTTCCTCTTTGTATTAATAATGTTGAAGAATCATTTTGTTTGGAAAGAAAACATTTGAAAGTTTGGACTTTGTAAGAAGTTTATGGATGAAATAACATTTCTGATTTATGTCTATAGAAAATTCGTGAAGTGTAAAGAATAATTTGTTTATTAAACTTAATAAAACATTAAAGGTATTAATGGAAAGTTTATCTTATTACCAGTGTTGTTCGTAAATAATATTAAGAGGGTCACAGTACAAGTGAGATAGCCCGACTAGGGTAGGACCCTAAAAATAGCTAAATAACTAACAAGGGTGTAGATGTGTTTCTATTCGTAACTACAGTTAAAACGTTTTCATCACATAACTCTGGTGTCAAAAACCTGAAGTTAGATATTAAATGTTTCAGCAATATGATACTGAAATGAGAGGAATTTTATATTAATAAAAGGGTGGGTATGGTTCGTGATTGAAACTTTATTAGCCATTTACTCCAAAAAAAGAACTGTTACCCGACCAACCCACCTGCTATGAGATATTCTAATACAGGAATAATAATAGCAACCAATATATGTCCCACTGCTGGGTCTTCTCTCCTATATCAAGAGAGAGAGAGGGTTTTAGGCCTTAATGCGGATTGGTGAATCAGACATGTCTTTAAAATTTCTTCTAAGACATGTGTATTTCCTCACGATGTTTTCCTTTGCCGTTAATACAGGAAAGCAGTGAGTATATATGTACTATGTAGATGGTGTACGCACGCGAACATAAGGCGACTATCAAATTGTATTTATAATAAATACTAGCTGTTGCCCGCGGCTCCGTCGGCGTGGATATCGGTTATCGCTGCAAAAATTTAAAATTTCGCCAAATTTCATCCAGATCCGTTCAGTAGTTTTTATGTGAAAGAGTAACAAACATCCATCCATCCATCCATTCTTACAAACTTTCACATTTATAATATTAGTAAGGATAGTATGGAAACTGTTCAACGGTTGTCTATCACGAGAATCAAAATAGCTTAACCTTGAACATCCCTGAACTCACATGAATAAGGTTATCGAATTATTAAATCGCTATTGACTATCTATGTTGACTATTTACTTAGAAAACTTATAGGTTTTATACAATATGATTTAGATACAATTATAATGAAAGACAAATTGCTGTAACAAGTGGCATAAAAAGCTTCCTTAAAATAGATTAGATTACTTAATAGTTTTTTTTAATACAATAAGATACCAAGGAGATTAAAGATGTTGCTACAAAATAGAATTTAAAAAAAATACTGGTATGCACGTATATACTTTGCCGTGCTGATAATATTTATATTTGTACGTTTTTAGTAGAAATATCTGAAAGTTAGTACCTAATCCAAGTACGCAAATACTTATATATATTTTTAAGCCGTGTGTAAAAGCCTGAAAACTAACTTAAAAATCTGGAAAAGTGACTGCTAAAACCTTTTTCGTTTTTTTGTTATGTCACAAATTTACTTTAAAATATAAAAGTCCTACGCATTTATTATTATTATTCTATTAAGTCACCAGTTTCATGTTTTATTTGTGTATGTAGAGAATAGATAATGATTGTATTATGTAGTCATATAGTATAATATAAAATTATTAAAACACTTAGAATATTAAATATTTTTAAATTTCCTGCACCTATTTTAGTATTGTTAATGCACATACCGCCTGTGATACAAGTTTACATAGTACAGGCACCAGAATTTGTAGAGCATATTTATTATTATGTAAGACTTATGTGTATAAATTTGTAACTTATTTAAAAATTAGTAAATGATTATATTATTATTATTATTTAACCACGTAGTACAATAACCACTATTATTTTTGATATTTTATTTATTATGTTATTGCACTCCGTGTATTTAACACACTTACTTTTATTTACTTATGCTAACGCAAATAAGTAATGGCAAATGGTTAAGTAGGTACTACATTTACTTGTTGTACCTACTTAGGTACCTTTTGATTTTCTATTTTTTCCATCTTACACTCTACTTAACTCAGAAATAAAAAAAACTCAATTAAATATATTTCATTGGATTAAAGAATTTCTTTAAATCATAGTTTTCCACGATTTTTTCTAGATAATTTTAGGTTAAGTAATATAATTTTCTAGAACGAAAAAACAAATTTTTAGGTTGTGTTGTCTGTTCGTTTGTGACGGGTTTCTCGGCAGCTACCTACGTGATCTGTTGATATACTATGTAGAATATTGACGTAAAGCCATAAAATAAAAATATTTTTAAGGCGATCGCGGCGCGGCTTCAATTTATTATTTGTTAGATTATAACAGAATAATAGATCAATTTATTTTTTACAATACACTTAAGCGGCAAATATAATGGTGCAATGGCCTTATTTACTTAAGCATTAAACGTAAAAGTAGCAAATGGGGTTTTTAGCAGTAAACGCGCAAACTTGTACCCCAACAAGGTTAAATTAGACTGAATAATTAAATATAGTTGTCCCCAATTGGAGAATCTGCTTAGAGTGCTCTGATTTCAGACTCGAATAGTTAGGGACTCTTCTGCATAATAGACTGAGGCGTGTACCTATATTAGCAGGGTCCATAAAACTGCCGTCCGCCCACTAAAACGCCGTTATTTTCTTACTTAATGTATCCAAATACTTACTAAAAGCACGAAATACTTATAATTAAAATCACCAATCATTTAATTTTACTTGCAACGTAACATATTTTTGACTGCCTTGGTGGTACAGTGGCCGCAATTTGCGCCTGCTGTGCACGAGGTTGTGGGTTCGATTCCCACACAGGACAAAACTTTGTGTGACCCACAATTTGTTGTTCTGAGTCTGGGTGTAATTTGTGTCCGTTAATTGTATGTTTGTAAAGTCCCGCGCGACACAGAGCTTGTTCTCTACTGCGGGAGTTGTCTTTTTTAAAGATAAAGATATTAAAAGTAATTTAGCAGCAACAACAGCATTCTTACTTTTACATTCGAACTAATCAAAGCTCCACTCAGCTCTTTTAAACTTGTGTTACGCCAATTATTCCTTTTGTACTTATTCTTCTTCCAGTAACTCAATTCTCTGTGTAGTACCAACTTTTATTAATGTGTAATCAAATTCGAATGTATTGAAAGATAAACAACTAATGTACCGACTGCCACTTTTAGAAAACAAAACTTTATTAATTTCCTTTGGTGAAATAGACGCTTTGTAAGATGCTAAAGTTCTATGAAACATTGAGTGAAGTCCTGGATTAACACTTCATATTATATTTATAACACATTTGTGTCCATCAGTAGGTATTATTATAATAAGTAGCTATTATTTTTATATAATGTCATTCATATCTTTGATCGCGGTATCGGCAAAGACTAGCCAACTGCGTGGAAATATTATAGCGCATACATAAGAGCGCAAACACAGGCGGACTCTTTGTCTCCTTACTTTTAAAGTCCGATGGGACCATAATCCAACACGACCAAAGAGAGAGAGCAGGCGTAGGACCAACGATGTTTTCTGAGGCACTGGATGTAAATAGGTACCACACACACCAACACATAATTTTAGTCAGACCCGAAATTTTAACCTGAGCCCTCATAATTAGCAGTCGCACCCAACGACCACTATAGTTCGTTCGCATTAAGAATGCAGTGAGTAAGTACCTACCTTAATAAAAAGTCAAGTTTAGTGACCAGATGAAGGCATACATGCGAACTATAGGAACGATTTGATTGGTTTCGGGGCGTGACTAGGCAGGCGGACAATGATGACTTACTGCATTCTTAACAAGAACGAACTATCGACCGAAGCCAGTATGGTGACATACAAGCACGCCTTAAAGCTTATAGACACTTACAATAGGTACCAGAAGCATTCAGAAGTCGTTTAATGTCACAAGTTTTGTCTTTAAATAACTTTAAAAATTAAATAACGAATAGAATTTAATTAAATATATACATACAACAGCCTTCAAATTAATGCCTATATTCACTATACGACTGTGGACAATGGTGACTTACTGCATTCTTAACGAGAACGAACTGTAGAGCGACCAGTCTATGGACACTTACAATAGGTACCAGAAGCATTACAACCGCATTGCCGACCCTACATCTTGTAGTTTGAGAGTCGTTCAATGTCACCAGTTTTGTCTTGAAATAACGAATAGAATTTAATTAAATACCTATATAGGTACATAGCCTTTCATACGATAGCATGTAACAGCCTTGGAATTAATGCCTATATTCACTAAACGACTGTGGGTTGCTTTAATTGACCTATTGACCTGTTCAAGAACAACCGAGCGCAGGTTATAAGTACTGCAAAGACGTCCTTTTTTCTCAAGGGTCGTCGATGATCCTTGACAGACTACGTAAAGTGCTAGCTCTATACGCTGATATAACAGGAATTGAGTGTAGGTATGTCTGTGCATCGACTTTTTAAATTCAGGGGCCGTATTGATCCCACAGATTACTAAATAGTTACTACGTAACGAGACGTCCTTAGTTATACGTAGGTAGGTATTTAAATTTCGATTATATTATGTTGGAATTGACAAATACAAATCTATCTCATTTTAACATAACATCTACAATAACATACTTTATTTACCTTTAGATTCAAGCGAAAAAGAGGGACGGAGCTATACATGCTATATAGCTCCGTCTTTCTTTCTCGTCCTTTGGTATACAAACTTTATTAAAAACTCTACGTAGAACCACACGCGTCACGTAAACACATCATCTTAATAATAAACATCAATAATAAATTAATTATAAAGACAAGTATAAAAACAGTTGATTCATTTTGGTGTTCCTATACCATAACATGTTATTTTCAGTACCATATGGTAATAACTGTTTTGTTAGCCTGTATTGTCCCACTCCTAAGAAAAGGCCTCCCCCATAAACCTCTAAATCCCATCTGCCCATTGATATTGTTTTCAAGTTATTGGTAGTTTGCAATTTTTGGGAATATTTAATATAAAAATATTATATATTAGTTTTATTGTAGGTACCATCATCTCAACCCATAAACGTCCTACTGCTGGGCCCGGGGCTCCTCCATATACTTGGGAGGGATATTAGCCTACTATACCACGCTGGCCAGACGAGTTGGTATAGGGTTTTGTTTAGAGTTTTCCCTCTCTTGCATGAGTTTTTCTCTCTCTATTGTAGGTTTAAGATAATATAATAATATGTATAAATCGAATATTGTAAACAATTAGGTACAAAACACTATTATATACAAAGAGTTGTTCTGAGTCTCGGTGTAATTTTTCTGTGGTGTAATTTGTGCCCGTTACCTATATGTTTGTAAAGTCCCCCGAGACACGGTTGTTCTCTTGTGCGGCAGTTGTCTTTTTACAAAAAAAAAGAAAAATATATTAACTAATTAATTAACAGATAAACAAGAAAAACGTAATAAATTTCTTCTGTAGGTAATCATATTTCGTGGAATATATCCTGTAGATACAGCTAGTTTCAAATAATATTTCTCAGTTCAAAGGAGTGGCCTTTACAATGACCTATTTAATACTCCAACATTTTTCTCTTTTTCAGAAATAAGAGTAACTGTTGAGTGCTCTGATAATTGGGGAAAAATGTATGAAATTACAGTCTCACCTAGAAAATTCAGTGGCAGAAAGGTCAATGGGCAGCGGAGGTCAGTTTTAATCTTTCATAGCTTCGCTATGGATTTGTCTGTAGGTACGCTTTGTAGGAACGTCTTTGTTTACAGGGTTGTGATTGTTATAAATTCAAATTAAAATCGAAAATAAATCGTCATAAGTACGTCATATAAGTACACTTCTTTTATAATCAGGGGACATGAAGGGTGATCGGATATGATTATAGTTATATGTTGCTGAATAAAGCAGGCACCTTTTACCTACTTAGTTTGTTTTTTTAATAGACTTATAAAATCTATTATAACTATTTTACATGAATAAATTAAAGTATTAAAATATAGGTAGGTATGCTTCTGAACGATTCCAGCTGCAACTGGGTAAAAATGTACTATTGCTTTTTTATTGTAGAGAAAACCCCCATGATTTTCTTGGATCCACCGTCTTGTAAAGCAAACATGTAGTCACATCTTCTTGATATGATGTATACTTTCTTGGGATATTAGATACAAGCTTTGTCGGATTCATGCTTTCTGTTTTCACATTGATAATATAATTAGACAATTATTGTTTAAAAAAGTAGGAAATAAATACTAGTTTGCCTAATAAGCAAAAGATATTGAAATTGAGTTTTGAATTTAGAACTGTGGTTGTAAGTTTTTGAAATAGGTTAAATTTAAAATTCGAATTTCAATTGTTTTTTATTTCATAAACCAAGTTTTATAATCCGAACATTTTTGAAAATACTTCGTCAATAGCTACTTGTGAACAACAGTTTATTACAAAATATTCCTACCCACAATGGATACAAAGTATTCTTTGTTATGTGAGTGGTATCAAGATTGGGACTATATTGATAAATGTATTTGGGTACGTACCAATATTAAATTTTCAAAATTTATAGTATGAATAAGTATAAAATGATTTCGATCACAAAGCATTTCTGTGAGTTTGTTTTGTTTAGTTGTCTGGGTACCTGCCTACTTTGTTTTCTAATCTTGATCTAATTTAAATAACATAAATAGGTATTTCTTTTTATACTTATTTTCCTTATTATGAGCCTAATATTGAAAAAAAATTGTTCACGCCTGTCACAGGTTAGAAGTTTAGTTTAAAGGTATTTGTTGAAATTATAAATAGGTACCTACCTATCGAAACAAAATGATTAAAACAAGGTTGTTTAAGTAGGTACCTACTAACTAACTCACCACCTATATCTATTACAAGGGAAAAAAAACAATTAAAAAAATAGAAACGAAATCCAGAAGAAGAAGCTATCAAATAACGCAATTACTGTGTAGTAGGTACCTACCTATAGGTATTATCTTATTTGAGATAATTGAACAACATCATCCATTAGGTAATTCATTTATTTTCATAACAAATCACTTTTTCCTTTTATTTTATTCATTTTACCTGTAAAATGTTAAAAACGCCCGCGCTCACTCACCGTATCTAGGTAGGTATCTACCCACCTTCCAACATTTTCAAAAGGTTTTGTTTTTTAAATCTACTAGCTTCCTCATAGAATATGACAATGTGGGAGATCGTTTTAATGGAATTATGGAAGACCTAAGTACTTGTCTGCTTGGCAAAAGTTAAAAATCTTAGTATTACATAATGTTAGAAATAAAAAGATTTTTTTTCTAATATTTAATAAAAAAAATATAAATCAATCATAACAGATTATGTACAGATATTTTTGCAAATACCTTTAAATACAACATCTGATTATTTGTAAGTAGTTTAGGTTAAGTTACTTTTAACTTAGTACAATAAAAGTAACTTAACCTAAACTACTTCATTACTACTTACTAAATATTTCGATAAAATACGAAGCTTTCAGCTCTACATGATATGAAGCTGACATCTAGCGAAACCTTTTATAAACTGACAAATTGTGCGAGGGAACTTCAGTGGCTCTGGCTTACCAACAAGTTGTTGAACAGGCTGGTTAGCTTGTTAGTAGTTCACCACACGAGGATAACAGATGGCGTTGTCAGTATATTAATATTTATTTCTTAACAAGATTTTTATTTTGTTTTATCTTATTAATGGTATGTTATCGATTTAATTAGATAGAATAATGCGTATTGCAAAATCAATCACAACAACTATTAATGTGCATTTCAAACTGTTATTGCGCCTCACTCAGTAGGAAATAATAAATAAGTAAACGTAGGTATAATATTATAGTTGGCTGGGTTTTAAAAAATCATAATTAGATAATATATTTTTAATATAAATACAAAACATATTGTATCTATAGTAGTTAGGTATTCACTCGGAAAACTTTTCAGTGCAATTACGTTTTAAAAAGCCATTGCCTCTGAACTGCTATTTTCCAACGATAGGTGTTTTGTTTCATTCAACGCACACATACCTACGCATAGGTACCTACGCTGCTACGAAATAAAAAAGGTCCAACCAAGAGGGATGATTGCAACTTATTATAGGTTTCCGCTTTATAAAGGAATAGTCATGAATTTTATTCTGCAAACATGACATGTTCAAAGTTAGTTAACAATTAGGTACGTTTTCATAATTTTATTAAAGACATATAGGATACAATAAATAAAAACAAAAAGTTTTATTTGTTATTAATGGAAACAAAATTGCATAACAGTGTAATATCCAATAACTGAATTTATGAGAAATAGGGCACCAAACAAGCAAACAAGTCTTACTGGTGTAGGATTTCCATTTTCCGGAAGACCACAACAAATTTATCTACACATAGTGGTGAAGCTGTGTTCATGGGTCTCCAGTGCTTATAAAACTTCCCATTCCCCGCAAAATTTTAATGTTAAAAGGAAAAAATGCGTGTGATGATGCACCAGGTCACAGATAATATAATACCTACACCAGGTTTGCAGGCGTCGATAAGCTACAGTAACCGCTTACTGTCAGGCGGGCCCTATGCTAGTTTGATGCCCAGATAGTACCTACCTGCCTATAAAATAAAATAGGTAGGTACACAAATTGGTGACTACGCCTATATTCACGAAGACCCACATCACGAATGTTTTGTTTTACAAAGGGATGAAACAAAAGGTTATGACTTATGAGAGAGACTTATAAGAGATAAGGATGCAATCAATAAATTCCTAGAGGTTGGCTTTAATTTATTATTATTTATTAAACGTTCCCGTAGGTTTCACCCTCGTTAAATTTAGAGTTTATCCTACTATGCTCCTTTGGGGTCATAGAATGATGTTATATTTATATACCGTACCTACATGCAAAAAAAAATTTTCAAATCCGACTGACAGTTTCAAAGATTGGCGTGTTCAAACAAACAACATTATTCAGTTGTAGGTAGGTACCTATAATAAAATTTGAGTAAGTATAGATAGGTAGTCTACCATAATATAAGGAAGAATCTCATGTTTCAGTCTTCCTTAAAGTTACTATGAATCCACTTTTTAAATAATATTTACTAGTGGGTGGCCCGCCCCGACTTCGCCAGGGTTAAACTATTTTCAGCTGAACTTTCTTTTTTTTTTACGTAAAACTTACGTAGTAACTCTTTAGTAATCTGTGATAAAACCTTCTCCTGACAATAACGAACATAGCAAAAAAAGGATTAGAGAAATCGGTTCAGCTGTTCTCGAGATTTGCGCTTAGCAACACATTCAGCGTTTTTATATTATAGATATAGGTACCTTTTATGTATAATACTTGCTTAGCTACTTACTAGTAGGTATTTGACACAATATACTCGTATTATATATATCGTTCTAGGCACAGTAGCTGAGTATAATAAAATTAGGTAGGTACCTATGCTTTGTAACTTTTAACTTTCTCCACAGTGGTCGCACAGTGACAGTTTGTTCTATAATTAAAATCTAGGTAGGTATGATGTATGTGTCTATGTACCTATGTACAGATACTCTAGAGAAAGAAATCTTTAGTAAAATACCTACCTAACTATTTTGATTTGTATGATTTATATTATATACTTAGGTACCTACCTACTTAAAATAGTGCTTACCTACTTTATGACGTGGATTCGTACGAATTCTTAAAGGAAATTAAATTAATTTATAATTTTATTTTTAAAATTTCATACATACCTACCTATCAAATTATCAAGTAAACTCAGATTATGTTTGTGTGTATTTAAACCTTATTAGATAATAATACGTTTAGGTACCTACTTACTTATATCTATACCTACCTATGTTAGGCGGGCAACGTAGGTGGTAATATATAAACCGTCACAAACTGTTTACATAAATACTTACTATGTCTACATAACAATGCGTATTTCGCTCTAAATTGTAGCTTAAAAATATATCAAAACCATGGGTAAGCGTAGGACGGGAGCGGTTAAGTAAAATGGGAAATGAGATGAGACGAGGGAGCGCTGCTGCTGAGTGTAGGTTGGCTGGTTGGGATCACACCGGGACCGGGCGGGGGGCCCGGGAACGATTCATTGATCCGAACCGTTCTCGGCACTGCGACAGGGACAACATAGGGAGGACCTACTATCGTCCAGTTTCTCTCTCTCCCCATTCAATGTAAAATATCTTCTACTATGATGTTTTGTAACTACGTAGATAGGTATTTGATACCTGTATTGTTTAAAATATTTTTACGGAATGTTGGAATCAAAACGCAAAAATAAGATACTTACTCAACCTTAACCTTGACATTATCATTTATTTTTTAATAAGGCGGTAGGTACCTAGGTAGTCTATATATATTATACATTGTGAGTACAAGATTTTCACTTGTTTGCGTACCTACAATGTTTGCACTGCTTAAAGAAAAGACAAAGATAAGCAATATTTTAAAAAATAAACAACAATTTAAACACTTTTGTCGTATTACACACTAATAATAAAATTGTTGTTGTATTGTGACCGAAAAGTTGAAAATCATCCGTAATTTCGCGAGATAAAGCCAGCAACATAAGTCTGTCTCGCTTTAAACGTCGGGCCGCGCCGTCGAAATCTTTCATCCTTGTCTTTCACATCGTGATTTGAACGGGCGAGGCATTTCGTTGAGTGGCCACGCGTGCCCGTGCTCGTCCGTTGTTGCACATCGACATTACCCGCTTTCAGTGCTAGAGCGCGTTCCTCCGCGCTATACTCACATAACCTAAAAGTTAAAACAATCCTGATTATTTTAGTAATATTCATTGTTATACCATTAAATACTCATGATTACCTCGAATTTATAAGTTAGTGTTGTGGAAGTTTACGCCCAGCCAAAGGGCGTGCGTGGAGTGTATTTTTGTGCAACACAAAGTAAATACAAACGGCAAGCTGTGGGGATCAGGGGCCTTTTTTTTGCCGCCGCAGGGGATGTACTATCCTGTGAGTATACTTGTGTATATTTTTAATGTGGAATTTTATTGAAATACCGTGATATCCAGCTAATTGTTTTGCTAGCCCGGGACTTCATAAAGATAGTCCTGGTGACAGACGTAAATGAACACAATGTTATGGCGCATGGCGTTACATACCTTACAGTTCCAGATCCACTGGCACTAAATTTAAGCACTCATCACTATTTATACTGTTATTCCATGTTGTTGTTACTAAATTCAATATCATAAACTTTACTTTGTTCTATCAGTGTTACTTTATTTCCGTTATTATTATTATAATGTAGGTAATTAATTTAATTAATCAAAAACACGGATCATTGAATCCTACTTCTATTGTTATGACATTGAAGTTGAATGAATTCATTGAAATTTCATTGTTGTCTTATTCTGTTATACTGAAATGACGTAAGATAAAAAGAGACGTATTCACAGTACTATTTAAGCTTCTTGTACTATCGTGTCAATAACAAACATTTGTACTTAGTACCCCCTACCGTGTTATTCTAATACAAAATAATTTTTTTTATCAAATACTGTGCATATTGTGATGTAATAATAATATGGTACCGATTGTAATTGCCAAGTACCTACCTAAAGAATAGGTAAGTACCTACCTACTTGCCAAATAAAAATACCTATCTAATAACTAGGTACATACCTACCTACTACTTTTGTAAAATAGTTCGTTCCTATAATTATAATTTAGCACACTTATTCAAATTCATACATGGATATGATAGTATTTATTTAACCCGTAAAAGCGTTGGTAATTATTGTTGCGTTAGAGATAATGGCGTGGTCATTATTTTGTAAATTATTATTATTTTTATTTTTATAATAAATCATTTATTAAAGAATTGGATTTAGAATATGTACCTAATAATATTTTATTTCTCATCATCATTTCACATAACAGTAGTTTTAATGTTTACTTCATGGGAAGTAGGTATAAGCATGACGTATTTAATATCTATGTAATCTAGTTGTTAGGTACCTACTTACGTAGATAGTACCTACTTATGTTAAACAGCACACAATAAATAGGTAGGTAGGTACTTACCCATTGGCGTTAATTCATCTTAAAAAATACCACGTGAATAGGTATACCTAACTACCATCATCAAAAAATTATTTACCTATGTAGGTACCTACTTACCTTATTTGAGTGATAATCATAATAATTATTATGGTTTATATGAGTAGGAACCTACATACCATGTCGTCATCTACAGCCCTGATAAGTAGGTATAATATGTATCCATTACTATATTATTATTCATGAATAAACGTAATGGTACAAACGAAACGTAGATAAATATCGATGTAGGTAGGTATCTAAAAAAATGATGTACCTACCTACCTATCTATATTCCGAATATTCGACTACGTCATTGGATCATAGACTCTTGAGTAACGTGACTGAATTGACCGTTTGTTGTGAAATAAAGTATTAATAAAACTAGCCCATTTTATACTGCGTTGTGGTTTGAATTTGTTTTAAACCCGTGCCAGATCTTATAAATCACTATATCATCACGCCGCCTTAAAATATTAGGTAAACAGGAGAAACAAAATCAATAAACTAAACTTTAACTTATTTTTAATAAAACACTCGCAAGTAGGAATCAGGGCTAGACTTTTGTCGCGGGGGAATTCACAACCAAACAATACACGGACAAACACACCTAGACTCGGAACAACCATTTGTGTGGGTCACAAATATATTTGTCGCGCGTGGGACTCGAGCCTAATTAATTTAACACGACATGCGATTTTTAACAAAAATATAGCCTTATGTCCTATACGAGTATATTAACTAGGGCACCGTCAAATTTCATTTAAATCCGATTCTTCATCCAAATTGAACATCCTCACGGAACATTTAAGTAAAATATTGGCAGAGATACAAAGGATAACAACAGATTTGTATATGCCCATGGCAGTAGATTGCCTTTTCTATATCGAAGTTATGAAAATTTAAAACAAAATTGAACATAAAGTTTAAACATCATCTTTTGGTCCCTCGTTCTGTGAAACATTTGTAGCGGACCGTCAGCGCCGGAAGGGCAGATTACAGGAACCCGTTCATGGCCTCAAGGTGAACGAGAAATTCCACCAGAGATGGTAATAAGGACAAATTATTCGCATGCCGCCCTTTTGTTCACATCTCCAGTTCATGGTTGTATTAACTTCACGACTTTGGGTCGACTACCTGCCAGTAAGCATTGGAAACATTGAACATGCAGGTAGCAGAAAGCGAAACTTTGTACTTAATCGGAGTCGGTCCCCCTTTGCGCTTAATACTTTGTCATGCAGTACGTTTTTTTGTACCAGCCACTATTCTTTCCAAAGAATTGACGAAACGCATTCATAGAATCAATGAACATCTGCAAATAAAAGTTGCAGCTGTCCTTTCCATACTCGTTTACAGTTACTTTTATGTCTGCGTAATATTACCCCAAACGTATAATCGCTATACATTTTACCCCTTGTGAATCTCAGGAATTCTCTTTTGATAATAAACAATTTTTATCAGGCAAATGAAACCACACGTTAGCCGTTACTTAGGCTTTTTATACCAGGAAAGGGAACAAAACGCGCATATTTATTGTTATCTGGTTTATTTGGTGTTTGAAAACACAATTTTCGATGGTTTGTGGTCGGACCTCACATTGAACAATATGCCTGTTACGGTTGAGTTGTAAATATTAGCAAAAGTATTAATCTGCCGGGGTGCTTTTTTATACTTCCTAACCTAGGGCCTATGCAAACAAGCAGTATTATCACTGAATGACCTGTTACTTATTATCTGTTTAAAAACTCAGGATCAGATCTCAACTTATCTTAGATTAGCATTAGGGCTCATAATCTAGTTTACAGAAAGTTGTCGTTTTGATTCTTTAGTTTACAGAAAGTTGTCGTTTTGATTTCGATTATAAACACGACAAACAGTTCTGCTGAGGTTGCTCAAAAAGAATTTTCGGCAACCGCAGCGAGGCTTTTTGACTTAAAATATTCAATATTATCATAATCACAAAGCTCTTCGGGTTTTATTAATTTTGTTATTGGGCAACCGGCTGGTTCTAATGGTAGATCCATTGTTGTTTGAGATCCCTGAAAGTTACAAATTAATTTAAATGTTCGAAACACAGTCGCCCTTGTTGGATCCTGTAATGACTTACTTATTTTGCTCGTTTGGAACTTCATCGGGAAGAAGGAAATTTACTTAGCTGACCCTTTTTGGAGGCAATCTTTTCAATTACAGCATTAATGGGAGCTACTTACTTTATACTAAAATATGTATTAACTTTTTAAATAGCATTAGCTTTTTATTTAAAAAAAAAGAACTTCCTAAAAGAATTTGAAAAATAAGATGTTTCTTTCGTGTACTATTCTTTAAATAAATTCTGCAACACCGTTTTAAAGACGAATATTGGCAGCTTCTCCTATGCAAACTTGTATACTACACTAACTACTTGGTTGATTCTCCGAAATATTTACATGACCAATAGCAGTGCAAAATGGCCATAATATAAGTCAGCCAAAGCACCAAAAAAGTAAACAAAGTATTTAAAACAGCCTATTTGTGTTTAACAGGATATCATGGTGATACAAAAGGGTACAGTAAAATAACCAATTACTCGTATTATGAATACTGTATTTAATAGATGTCCAAACATTTTACCTCCTTGCTTTAAAAATGCCAGCTCACCGAGGCACGTCGGCGCTTGCAAACGATAACTAAATTATAATAGTACATATTTCAGTAGCAATTTACCTTGCAAATAGATCTAACTTAGAGCTTATTAGATGTTGCTAAACGAAAGTTATATTTTCTCGCTGTACCGTGAGAATAAGCATTCTGTTCGCCACGATACGGCAAATAGGTTTCCGCCCCACATCAGATGACGGCGAGGTTTCTACTATTTAAATCTTTTCGATTCTAGAAAATATAATATGTGTGTGGGATATTACACATGACGTTCGTCTCGCTTCGTCCATCGTAAGTATTCGTAAGCCAAATGCCTGACGTTAACGTCCGTCAGAGAGTAATAAAACCCCTAGGTCTTTGTTACAACAGCTGTCCTTTTGGCTCTCTGTATCTTTAGGCGACCCACTTATCTCCTCAAAATTCTTAATATAAAATGCCGTTTGGTATACATGCATCCGCTGTATCTTATTATTATTGTTTGCACTAAGCTTTCTTCCTCCGCGTATACCTTCGCCGCTGTTTGAACAAATACACTCAAAACATAAATCTTGCACACGTTCCTAAGAAATACTTGTAATCTTTACAAAGTTATCCACTTTCGCAAGTGTTCCCATATAAACCAAGCTTTTTCTCTTCATGACAAATAATATTGGAAAAACCTTCAGCTTGTCTATTCTCCCATGAGAAAAGAGGATCTTGTTGCAGGAAAAAGCCGGCTGTCGTGACAGTGACAGATAAATGAAAGGAGGAGCTTTAGAAATTTTATATTTTAAAAAGCTTCTTTGAAGATTCTATAGCTGGTTTAAAATGGTTTAATTTTTAATAAAATTAATTCAATTTTTCACTTCAGCCTGATGACGTCTACTGCTTAACGTAGGCCTTAAATTGATTTATTAATTGTTTTCATTCATTACTCAACAAATGTTCAATGTTGTCAGATTGTATCGAGTTTCGTTTAATTTACCTCATACGTCTTTACTGGATGTACTTTCGACGAGCCTTATTGTATTGTATCCATTTCACTTATACGCATTTTACTTTATTCATAGCATTTTACTCCAAAATTGGGTAAAATCGGAATGATATTAAATTACGATACACTCGATATAGGGTATTTTATTTAATGGGTCGGCAAATGTGACAGAAAATGCAATTTATCGGAAAACACACTCTGTTCTCGTTTAGAAAATTATTGGTTGTTGATAAATAATATGAAGATGTGTACGAATGCTGCTGTGCCGTGCCAGTCTGCTTTGTTAAAAAACAAGCATACGTCTCGCCAATGGTAATTAGCTATAGCAATCCAAGAGCAACTTGCCCGTTGCCGTACCAGCGTTTTACCAAGGAAACCTAGGAGCCCTTCTCAACAGCAAAAATAACAATAACAATTCTTCGTCTTCTGTAAAATAAAGATTTGCTCCAATGTAATATTAGCTCTCCTGATATCAACTTTTATATAATAGTATTATATGCCCTGGCTGATTTCCTTCGCCTACCATTTCAACCAATCAAATCTTTCGCCAACTTTACTGCCACATTAAGATAAACGTTGCTCATTCGGACAACCGGGCAGCACGAATACCTAGTCTCGGGCTAAATTCTTATTATATTACCTCACAGTGGTAGACTATTATATGAAAATATACATCCATTAACACTGTTCTGTGGACCAATAACAGAAGGTAGCTTTCAAATTACGCATTAAAATTTAGCAGCGGTATCATTTCCCTACGTTCCAGACGACGTATGTTATATGGCTCTGGACATATTTATTGTTCAACGAGACGCTCGCTAAAAAACAGCCCAGCTGCGTCTATGTATAATCATTCACTTTGAAATGGAACGAATTTCACTTCCAGATGGTGCATAAGTGTCTATAAAAGGCTCTTTTATGTACCTAATCCGCTCACCTATTTCGAAGGAGAGGAAACAGTAGGAACAAAAAATGGATGATTTATGTTATGAAAAGTATTTTTATATTGGAAAGACATAAAATTATTAAAAAAATAATAAGGAACCATTAAAAACAAAAATATTTGTAAAATCTTTAGGAAACAAATAATCTGTGTAAGGTTACATTTTCGGATCTCTTAAAAAAACAGCAATGATATTACTTGTATTATGATTGTTGTGGAATTTAAAAAATGTCGTATCATAGAATATCACCAACTAAATGCTTAAACACTGATACATCTGCTCAAATCGTTGACCCATTTTAAATTCGAAGTAGTTATTTATAGTTTAACTATGTCATGATATATCGCGGTATTTCATTAATTAATAAATACAATATTTATATAATGTAACAGTGGAGAAACTAATTTAAAAAAAAAAATGATATATAAAAACCAGCGTACTTAAACGCTATGAAAAATAAGTAATGTCAGGGAGAGAAATGGCTGGCCAGAGCTTCTTTGTAGTTTTGATGGCAGAGCCCGTCTTCTGCGGGGTGTTCATTTGTCTAGAGACCGCTCGCTGACAGCCGGTAATCAACTGTTGGACATAACTACAACATTTTGTAATGTATTGTTCTAATTTTAACATTGTTGTATGCTAATTGGCTATCCTAATGGGTTTTAACTAGACAAATTGCCAAGATTTTCTGTGTAAAGGTTATGTTTACATTACATAAATATAAATTCTTACCATTTCAATGTTTCCCTTATTAAATGTATATATCAACTGGCTCCTTAAACCGATATTACTGTTCATGTTCATATATATGAGAACAAAGTCACCTGAAAATGTATTCAAGGAAAACATCATGCAAAATACCTTAGTTGTTTACAACATACTCTATGAGATAATAGGCGCTCGCGATTTTTTTGACAGCTCATTGATTTACACATTGTTTTTTTAACTCTTTGTTTTATACCTGGATCTTATTGAAAGTCCCAAGGACTAGTGGTAGTCTTCCTTATATGACTTATAGTATTTCAAAAATATCCTACTAAAAACTTAGTATGAGAAATACGACTGGGCAATTTCATCCATTGCTAGCAAAAAAGTAAATTTCCGAACAGACGATATCTTTTTCCACTGGCTTATTTGCGGCACAAAATCATAAATCTTACTGAACGCGTTGGTGTACTATAAGTACAAATTTGGACTTCATCTAGACCATTTCCATTTCATGAAATACCCTGGGGCTTTTTATAATTAAGTTGTTTTCACATGTTATAATTATAAATTTCTGTTACGCATCTCCTTTACGGTTATTGTAAGCATGCCATGATTTTCAGTAAAAGTAGCAGTCTACATTTTCTTGATCATGAACATAAAAGAAAAGGGTTTTATTAAGAATGGAATAACATGAATAAATTTGTGACTGAGAATTTAATAAAGTATTAAGGGTTAACGGGTACTTGTAATAACTTCGTGTTGGAACATTCTTATAAACATTTTTGTGGGATCAGCATTATGTTTATGTGGCTTGCTAACTGCTTAGTGCTTATTCAATTTATTACCTTTGTCGCTATGCGTGTTTTGTGGTTTGCATTCAACTATTTTAGCACAGTTGTGCGCCATCAATTCCTTTATTACTTTTTTTTAATGTCTTACTTGTTTACTCAACTTTGAGGGTATTCACATATCTCAAAAAAAATTGTCAAAATTCTTTTTGGACAAATTGGCTACCGTCCAACAGCATGGATATCTAATTTAAATATCATCGTATCAGACGACCGTCTGCGTCTTGAGTGCTATTACACATGATTTACATTCTCCTAGTGTCAATTTAGAATAGGTAGGTACACACATACCTTAAACATTTTATTTACCTACGACTTCTTTTATACGAGCTTTCACGTGATATATTTGTTTATTGTGGAATATTGCTTTGACTGTGATCCACGATGTTATCTGTAGGTTCGTTTAGTAGTCTTTGGAATTTTACATTATTGTTATAACCTTTCTGCTATGGGTCAATTAAAGTAATTAAAAAATGAGATACTACATTAATAATAATTAAGCTAGAATTATAAAGTATTACTCTACACAAAATCGTCATTACCGTTTACACCATATAATGTGAGGAATAGAGTTCAATATTCATTACCCAGTTGTTACCATCAGCGTAAGCGTAGGCTTGTTCGGCATCTATAATCGTTATAGTTTCTTATATGTATTAGATACTAGCTGTTTACCGCAGTTTCACCCGCGTTAAAATTAGATTTAATGCCGTGTCATGGTTTTTGTTACTGCCCGTGCTCTTCTTAGGTCGTCGTCATATTACATCTTTTAACTTAGCCTGAACTTTATGAAAATATTTTTTCAGATCCGACAGAGATAAGAGTATTCAAACAAACAAACTCTTTATGTTTTAGTAATTAGTAGTATAGACGCTGTGCATAGTTTCAGCTCCGATTATTATACCATTGGAATGCAATAGAGATTTATGCGTCTGTTATTATAACGTTTGCGTTTGTTATCTATGAAGTCCAACTCTACCATATATTTGATATTTCTGTTTTTCTTCAAGTTGACTTGACCTAAGTAACAACTAAATCGCTTTACCTAGCCATATGTTTAAAGGTCGAAATATTGACCTAAACTATAAAGAAAATTTAATAATGCCATAAACAAAATGTAACGGTTATTCTTTTACTAATAACATAAAAACAAACTGTATTTAAATAATACCTTTTGTAGTAATGTACATTACTTTATTGTATTATATTATGTTGTGTGTAGGGCCTACATCTATTGTTAGTTACCATAGTCATCATTCACAGTAATGCTGAGTATAAAAACTCTTGCTACCTTTGACTGCACGGTTGGTTCAGTGGCTTAAGTGGTACCTAACATCGCCATTTTGCCATGTGATTGTGTGATCCATAAATGGAGATTCCGAATCTTGATGTACTCCGTGTCCGTAAATTATTCGCTACTTCCACTGACAAAACTATTACTTAAAACCATATTTTAAACACTGGTTTCTGATACTGATACCTATTTTTTCAAAATCTCTTGGAGTATGCTATATTCAGAAATATAATAATAGCTATATTGAGAAACATAGGCTATTTTAAAAAATAGACTCGTACTAGGCACGTGTCCTCTCTCTCTCCTCTATCGAGAGAGCACAGAATGTTTAGGCCTGAATCTACACAGGTTGACCTAATGCGGTTGGTGGGTCTGACATGCTTATTTTTATCTAAAGGCGGGTATTAACATTACGAGGCTTGGCAGCCTTGTGATATCAGCCAATTTGATAGTTGCCTGACTGACTGACTGACTGACTGCCTGCCTGCTCAATACGAGAACCAAATGATCAGCGTTATATGTCCCCTCAATGTAGATACTTCGTTTAGGACGTCTGGACGAGTTTTCTTGATTTGATATAATATATACTAAAATGAATATGTTCTATTTGCGGTAAAGATAGATAGAATATATATAAAGTGATGTATGTTTACGTACATTATTTGTTCCTTCCATTAAGTGTAGCAGAAGGTTATCGAAGAGAGCGGATGGGCGGTAACATACACGCATCTCATGTTTCTTGTAAAATCTAAATGCTCTTGCTAACCTTGCCAATGAGCTGGCCTTACAGGCTAATTTCTCATGCGATTTATAGGTAACTAACCTAACTTACTGACCAACGCTCCGACTTCGCTCAGGTTAAACAATTTTATACCCGTTTAGAATTGAATTTTGAAAAATCCGTTCTTAGTGCTCACTTAGTTTATTTAAGGAACCTTCGTGCAACATTTCAAGTATGAGATGTATCAGTCGGTTTAGGACAAGCGCTTATATAAAACGTATTGCTGACCCTATAAAAGATCTACTTGTGTAATGTTAATTTAAAACAAAATTAAAAGAGCAATCATTTATATATAGAATACGTTCTCGTTGTCATCACGTTATATTTTTATTGCAATGTCCAACAAAAAATCTTTTGCATAAAAAATATAAGTTTTTATTTATGTTGTGGTCGTTATGCCACACCACAACTGACCACATCGTCATAAATTTTAACGTAATGGCGGTAATAACTGATAGAAGAACATTCAAATTCTTCGTCAATAAAAATACATCACACGAAATGATTTGATTTATAAATAAATAAAGAAATTTAAGTAATTATTTCTTCTTAGTTGTTGTAACTTCTGTCAGCGGTCACTGATTCGATGTTGAGTGTTGTTTATGCTTTATAGATAATAGGGGTCACACGTTATCTGTAAGCTGATAACAGTTATTAGGTTTTTAATGACATTTCATTCGTAACTTACACACTTATACGGATTTTATCTAAATGTAAATGGTCTGTAAGGAGATCTTTAAGCATTTATTTACATGTAAATATTATCTTGGAAGTTTACACAAAATAAAAATATGTAGAAAGCAGACATTAACTCTGTTCGATAGTTTTACACGACTGACTATATTCTTTATAATTTTTGAAAAAAAAAAAATAGGTTAAGGTCACATTATAGGTTTAGAATCAAGTTTCAAAATATGCGGCATTAACGGCCTTATTTTTTATTGCTTTGACTTAGAAGATTTCTTAATATTCTCTGAAAGTTCTCGACAGACAAACGAACAACGGAGTGAATCTATGGTGATACCTTGTTTCGGTGAAGTCGCGGTAACAGTAATATTATAAAGATGTTTGGCCCTTAAAATGAATCAATCGTAATCAAGATATAAGTTAATTACACTAAAACATATCACGATGCAATCATCAGACAATAAACTGATGACTGTACTTCGTACTCCAAGATTCAATTCATTGTGTTTAATTATCTGTGACCGAGTAGGTGCGGCTCTTGAGCGGTCTGGTGCCTACGTGGCACTACATACACCTGGGCCACAGAGCTCTAGTGTTTACTTGCTCAGACTTGTATAGCGAAGCTTTGATTGTACCCGCCATAGTACGTCTCTAGTGAAAGGGAAGCGTTACCAGTGTTTCCGCGCTTACAAGACCTTGCTACTACCATATCTTATACTATACATAATTATTTGTTAAACAACTTTTTTTATACGTTTCATTGTGTTGAGTGTGTGATAGGTTTATACGATCGGCCAAACTCCACTCATAACATTTTGACCTTAACTGATAAAATTGCTATGATGTTGCAGTGTCACATTATTTACCCGTAGATTTTCTATCTTGCGTTAGTACCTGCCATATAGGTAATCTTCTTCCTATTCGTGTGGCTCTTGTTAGAGCGGACCTGGTCACGATGATACATTTAAATTGGCAGAATTAAGCTGGTCAAGTAGTCGGAAACAGACCACGCGGTAGAGCACCAATGCGGTGGTCAGATCTAATTAAATCTTGAATAGACAGCTCTGTTAATTAGTTTACTAGGATTTTCACCCACAGAGCTGGTTGGCGAGATATCATATCAGCCTCTACCAAATATTGCGTGTAAATTAATAAATATTCTTTAAGTGGTTTAGCGCCAACTTGGCCTATCGTTCGAGTACATATACGCTTGACCGCCCTCTACTAAGACGATGTATTGTTCTTTCTCGTTTTACTGTCATGTCGCTAGACTTGATGTTATTAACTTGTTTGTCTCCGAACTGTGTAGTAAATAAACAATCTAAAGGGTGAAAGTCCTTGATATTATACTTATTATCGGCTTTGTTTGTACAATTAATAGAAGTAGTCAGTTTTTATATGAAGATTATTGTTATCATCCAATAATGGTTTATTTATATAGCACTACGCGAGGTTAGGGACCATACAAGCGAGCTACCCTGATTAAGAAAAGACCTCTATCTTACAAAAAACCACATCCATAATATACAGTGGTGTAGCCATGTTCATGCTCAATTAAGAATGATTCAATATAAAACAACGCCTTCTTAGGTCCCTATACCCATCTTGTGATTATTGATTAGGCAACGCAGAGTAATGCCGCTTGCATTACTAGTGCGTTGCTGAATCAAACATCACAATCCATAGGCTACGGTTACTACTTACCATTGTATTCCGTATTCTTGTTGGCCACCTTAATGGTATAAAATAAGCTTAAATTATATCTACTTACCTATATTATATATACAGAAACGATTATTAACTTAAAAAAACAAGCTTCATTCTGCCATTTAATAACTTCAAAAGATCATCGGTCATAATCATTAGTGTTACCCAAATACGAATAATAATTTGGCTAGTTGCAATCTGTGGTATGCGTTGGATATCGAAGGTAAACAGGTACTAATGTAGCAAGTAACAAGATTAACTATTATACCACTTATAATCATGGCCGCCAATGCCGCCACTGTTTTAAACATTGTTCGATCGGGCCGATGCATGCGGCATGCCCGGTGTCGATGTGCGTGTAATAGACCGTCTAATGGAAAGCGGACCCAAGATTACACACACGTACAACGCTAATTGTACACTTATAGACTCGCTTGTTTCTGTTCACAACAAAACCGCACACACTTTCTCTTTTATTTTTTGATCCTTATCTTTTTCTTTTTATTTATTTGTTACTAGATGTTGCCCGCGGCTACGCTCTTACGGATCTTGGTTATCTCGATAAAAACTAAAAAAGGTATCCAATGTCCTTTAACTGGATATCTCCTTGCCAAATTTCATTAAGATCTGTTCAGCTATTTATTTTCTACATTCTATTCAGTCATAAACAAACGTTAAACTCTTTAATACATAGCTAAATTCCCAAATCGAACAAACTTTAAGCTATTTGAAAACGTCGCGTCGGTATTCTCAAGCGCTCGATGTCTGATAGCGCACCAAGCTCGGTCCCCTATCACTTTGAGACTCAATACCGTTGTCCGCGAACTATCTCACAATACTATCCCTTTGTCGGCCTATTCAGGTATTACAGGCATCACTGTGATTTTTTATTCGGTAGAAATTCAATGCGCTTGTTAGGGACACGGATTTGGTTGGCTGAAAGGGATTGCGAGAAACAGGAAGGGATTCCTTTATATTGATATAAATCTACCACCCCAGATTAGTAGACTTAGTGTGGAAAAAGGACAAAAAATCCAAAATAATATTGATTGAGATAGAACTATAAGCTAGGTGTTCGCATTTGTTCGTTAATCTTATTATCAGAATCGGTACAATTTTAGGTTGCGGTAAAACTACTATTGGTTTGTATCACGCAGTCTGCCTTACGCGTTTGCCTATTTGACTATGGCGCGCCAGCAATCGTTAGATGGTAATTGACACAAATAGCTTTTATTTGCAATTGTAAAGTTGCAATTTTAATAATCGGTGTTGTGTGCGACCAACTGTGGTCTGTAATCATTGCGAGCGTCATTAATTCCGGTATCGATACTAAATTAAATTCAAAAGATAATCAGTATTATGCAAAAAATGCGGTCATGTTGTACAAGTTGTCTAAATGTAACTTAACCTGGGGACGATAAGATAGAGGACTAAATAACATGAAGATTATTACTGTGCTTTTAATTTTCTAAGGGTCAGTAAGCGGTCAAAGCCAAAATCCGACGTTGAAAAGGGTTGGGAAAAACTGGCCAAATTGCAATTTAATATAAATGATGAATGTTTTATATAAAACAACTTATTATTATATACGGCACAGGTACTAGTGGTAGGGGCATGAAAGTATTAAATTAATTCTTCTCTATGGAGTAGAGAAGAATTAATTTACGTATGCGTGACGTAATATACGTCATAGACTCAGCTTTTTTGTTCAGTGCAATTTTGTATTCATCATAATTAATTATTCTCGATGTAGGGTGAAATATATTTCTTTAACAATATTTCTCCGTGTAAAAAATAAATCCGGAATTTTCAGTCTCGCTACCGGAATTTCCGGTAGCATACTACTATACGTGTGCCTGAATTTTTTTAAACGTATGTATACGAACATATTTTGTATACATTTTAATGATTTTTTTATTTAATAATTTCTATTCATTGTATGACTATTAATAAATTATATTATATTTTGGGTAGAATATTCATTTCAACTGTTATTGGTTTAAAATAAATATAACAGTAATAGTATATACATCATTTTACATTTGAATAGATTGTTATTAAATCTGTTCAAGACCCTGGGGTAACAAATCAAATTAATTTCTGTTAGTTGGTGCCTACGCCGGAGTACTATTAGATTATTCTGCGCCTCCGTCCATTTTATTCTGCCGATTCAGCAGTTAATGTCCAATTAGTTTGTACACAAACGTAGTTAAATACCTATTCCGAACATAGCAAAAGTAATTGTCTTCTAAATTTGACCTCGGATGATTTTTACAAAATGCTTAATTTATTACAATCCATCATATCATACATCTGCACACACGGAACGCCCACTCGGGAGCGCTTACCCATGGCTATTCATACGTAATACCAACCGCGTAGAATAATAAATAAAGACTCCACATGAGGGATGTATCTACACAAATACCTACTTTACTCTATAGTAGATATAAATAATCTATACATAATTACATACTTATAAATAGAATTGAAATGTCTGTTATTATCAAAATAACAACTTTCTGCTGTATGCATAATTATGACTTTTACTTGTTACTTATAACAAAAACGGACTTTTAAAAAATGTTGTCTGTCTGTTTGTGGTCACTAATCTACACAACGGCTGGACGGATTTTAATGGGACTTTCACAGGCAGATAGCCGATGTTATTTGGCGTCATAAAGGCTACTTTAAATCTAGAAAACAAATTTAAAAAATATGCAATTGTACCGATATTTGGGACTGGGTAAACCCAAGTATAGCAAACTGAACCACAGCAAAGCGTGGCCGGGTTTAGTTAGTACAAAGTAAAACTATTACTTATACAACAATATACAAACCTTTGTTTAATATTTTTATTTTAAAAGGTTCTGTATTCCAAATTAAAGTAGGTCGTTGAATTTATGAAATCTTTCAGCTCGTGTACGGGAAGGTCTTTATTATTCATTGTTCAACTAATATAAATAATAAAGAAATTTTTCAAGCCCATCTTTATTTAAATAAAGTTTGCATAGATTTCATAGCACCTCACAATAACTTTGTGTGGTGCTTTAGCCACATTATGCCGTAACAAAATAGCTATATAACAGTAATGTTTCAAAGTTTATTATTATTTATATAGAAAAGAACACGCTTTACTACAAGTGTAGAAGGTACATCGATAGGATAGCCAGTTGTAAGAACCTGAAAACCAATTAATTTCCTGAAAGAAGTGATTATCAACTGTAAAAGGTCCAAAGGTATGAAAAGAGCCGAGTTCATAAATATTAATTAGGCTAATAGCGGCTTAATCATGTACAAAACAATAAGCTATAATAAAATATGAAAGGGTTGTTATTCCTAAATAAGAAATAACAGGATAGAATCATACATTTTTCTCTGAAGTAGTTAGATGTGTATTCACGTTTTTAGGTTAGTTAAAAGCTTGACATAGATCTAGTTAACAGGTATAAACGGATTTCCCAAGTCCAGTGGTCAAGAATCAGATCAGGTTGTTATGTGCCGTATTAACATTTTTTAACGCATGCTGAGCTTTGAGACGTGCAGCGACTAAAATAGGCCTGTAGGCCACGGCCACCCTAACTAAAAACCATAGTAACTAGAAAGTACCTATGGCCCATTTAGCATTCTCAGACCATTCTGGCAGGCAAGTGAGCACTAGTGAATCGCAGGTGTTCAAATTCTTAACCCCTCATGGCCCGAGCAACCCTTTGATATGGATCGATTCTTCAATCCTATTTAAACTTCAACCGCAATTTCATACTGTTCTCAACAGTAAGTAGTGAGCACCGATTCAATGTCCTAAAGTAGCACAATTATTTGAAATTTCTTCAGGCTCATTCACAGGGAGACCCTCCTTTGTTTTGCAACTTATTGGTCTGCTTCCAAAAACCACAACGATTGTTGTCAGAATAGTGTAACGCAACAAATGTCCATCTTAATTTGGTCTCCATAACCGTGACATCGTATCACGGTTATAAAGACGTTCAGACGAGGTTTCAAATCATTTCTAGTCCCACAATTTTCATTACATACACACGCTGAATAGGTTTTACCACTCGCCGCCCACAAGATATTTTTTCTCTTATACTAATGTATTTTTACGATAAAAGTTTGCTTTGATCTTAAATCTCAAGATAAAGCTTTGTGTACTATAATGCTAGGTTTCTCTAGTTCGATGAATCGATATGAATCTTCAGTAAATGGAGAGTGTTTCTCTTTTGATATACTTGTATATGTTTTTCTACTATTAAGAAAGCACACAGCCCGCCTGCTGGTAAGCAGTTACGCCTATAGACGTTTGCAACACCCTTAAGATACTTAAAAACTATATAACTAATTTAATTCCTTTCAGTTGACAGACTTAAATTGAGATAACAAACTCTTCAATTTGTATAAAAAAAATCGGAAACAATATACAATATTTGTAACTTTATGAATTTAAGTAGTTGATTACCATAACGATTTAAATACAGACTGATGAGAAACAACATAAACAATTCTAGAAAAATAAACACTTTGTTGGATGTTTCCAGTTACTTCAGATATATTTGGTATTTTGCTATTTTAGGTATATATGTTTAACACTTTAGCAGGTAAACACATACTTGTTTTTACGTCGTCAAGTATTAAAAATATGTGCTAAATTTATCTGGCACGGATTGTGCATTATTGTTTGCGAGCCCATACAGTGTGCAGGGACGCTAAACGTGATGTGAGAGCTACCTCTCTAATATTCCACGTCGTTCTGAAAACAAAGTTCCTCTCTACTCTACTCATTTTCAAGTATTGTGTGATAATAATTAGCCCAATTTACTTAATTATTTATTAGCCCGGTAGGTTCGTGCCTTCCAGCTTGATTAGATTTACTAATTGCCCGTTGTCGCAAATAATGGAAATACTAATGGACTTGATAAACGCGGTTTAATTATGTTTTGTTTAGTCTTTCGTAATTAGTCCAACAGTAAACAAATATACGGATCTAATTTGTCTATCTGTACGTTTTGACTGAGTTCGGTGAAGGATGTTACTCAATTGGACGTGCATTATATTTTTAGAAGAACTGATATCTGATCTGACCTCTACTTAGCTTTAGACGCGATGATTCATTTGGTATTGTTTATTTTGTTAAAGGGTGCTATATAACAATCATTTCTACCGATTAGTTGCCTGGCCGGTTTGAATTCTTGTTTTGTTAGGTAGGTCGCCGGCGATTATGAGTAGATTCTATTGGACATTTAGAATTTGACCTCCAATATTTCCTAATTTTAGCATAAATCTATAAAATAACAAAAATGTCTAAGATTTTGATTGACATTTTCATAACAAGTTTTAAAACAACTACAATTAAAGCGACGGTAATAATTTACATGAAATATAATATATTTTGGTTTAAATTATTATAATGAACACAATAGTCAACGTTAATCTTAATAATGTTGAATATTGAATCAGCGTTTTGTCAAAGTAACGGGTGCACAACGTAACAAAACAGAGATACGAGCGTTGTATTTTTAAATTATGCTTCGATTCAAATGTATTCGTATACCGATTCAGGTGAATAGGGCAACTTATCCCGGTCTAGAGTGAGGCGCATGAAAAATATTTGGGATGGTGCCAACGTTGCTCGGTCCGCGGGCGGGCGTACGTACAGCGGCGCGTCTCGTCGCCCCTTGACTCGACCATCGGACTCGATAACGCAATGCAATACCTGACGTAGAAAGTGCATCGCTTACGTTAGCTGTTCACTCAAAATATCTCTGAATTGTAATATCCCCGTCCTTGTCCTTAATCATATAATTTATTGCAAATCTAAGATGTTTTAACTCGTATGTTTTAGTCAGTAAGATAACCTTGTTGTGTATTCGTATGCCAAAATACTATAATATAAATTTGCAAGTAATTTAGGCACGTACATACGTGCGTACGTACATTTACATTCATATTACAACGTAAGAACGATATGCCTCGTGTCTTAATTATAATTTTCGCGAGAAAATCCTTTAGCAGTGAACTCCTACTGTGCTCAGATTGAAATACCTACTTTTATTTTATGAGCGTTTCTAATTTATATTCCTTTATCGTATTATATTTACATTTAAACACTTAAATGTGCTATAACTACAACTTCGTCTACTGAAAATAAGTAACTGCAACTGTAATATAAAACAATACTGCTATCAAAACACTAAGCATTATACCTAATCATTAATTTATTTTTGACCATCACCAAAGTATCAAACAACGTTCACTAACACCTAAAATGTATATTTATAGTAATGATTAATGTGATTAAGTATCTATTTTTGTAAATATGGATTGATGATCGATGAATCATATAAATAAAATATATAACTGAAATATTGATTAAACAGTCCAAACATGTTGTTCACTCTGCGGTACTTTATTTGTTGTCAAATCTTTGATAAGATATAAGTCTATTTGACGACGAGATACATAAATGTCAATCTAACAGTTCCGTGTGATCACAAACATTAACTTTCAAATACTATGTATATAAAGGTATAGTTTTAGATAGTACAAGACACAGAAGTCACGTGGTTTTTGTTTATTTCAGGTGAGTAACGGCAATGTCATCGATACAGGAACACCTACCCTGCTGGTATTTACTATTTTTTTATTTAGCACTACTCAGCATGTGAATGCATTCACATTTAACATCAAAATAACTAGCTTATTTACTAACCATAACATAGATGATCTTATTTCATATATGCCAATTAAATTAATAGGTACTTAATAAGAAACGCCCTCTCATTCGCCCGCACGATTAATCTATTTTTATTTTATAATGGTTGGAGGTGCAATTTTACTTTTTCTTTTCTTAATAAAACATCGTTTCGTTTATGCTCACCTTTATCATATACTTTATATCTTCTTGTACTATTATTATCCTCTGTAATTCAAATAATCACTAACCGACGACTACGTGATTTTACGGTTTAATTCCTGTTTTTGTAATGGTATCCCTGCTGAGTTTTATGATCTCCTAGTTATTTATAAGTGGGGTTATTGGCTCAAAACAGTTTCGATGAGCGAAATATATGTGTCGTTATTATTAGGTATAAATGTACACGTATTTTAGCGTAGATTTATGTAGATCATAAGTATTGCTTTTTATTTTTTGGAATCGCAAGCATATTTTATATAAAATGCCTCCGCTGAAATCTCGAAAGAAAATGTTCTAACGGCAACAATAGCTTAGTAAAAATGAAATACACGACCTCAGAGAATAAGGAAAACTCAAGGTTAATATGTGCGCAGAGTTTCAAAAGATTTCACACGGTCCCTTTTCATCTCAAAGAGCATTTCCACAAATCCTTATAACTGTAGTACTCAAAAGCTACAATATTTTGTGGTACGAAATTGGCGCGACACAGATTTTGAGATGTTGTTTACGATTCAAGTTTGAATGATTTATTAGGCCTTCATTGCTTCATACAGTAGCCAACTGTCTCGTTATCTATTCAACACTTTCATGTCAACCTTATTAACCATGCATGGTAGCCTAGTCTCATCAAAATCCTTGTATAATCATAAATTAAATTGGCTCAATCTCGACGTGACATTGATATAGGCCAGGAACTGGCACACGAGACATCAGCCACGCTTTGATCTGGAGATGTTGTGTTAAATAAATACTGGTGGATTAATTAATTAATAAAGCATGTTATTTAGGTATATTTGTTGTCACTACCACGCAAACTCATTTATTTGTGCTTATTTATTTCACTTGTCTGTGTAGCAGTTTCCATTGTCTCTATACAATGTTGTTTCTGTAGTACCCTGTACATACGTCTCCATATTGCCTTTCCATTCGTTATATTAGTCTATATCTTATTTACTTCTTGGTTTACTTTATTTCTTTTAGCTTGTATAGTAATAATAACCCATATTATATCTTACTGCACGGGTCTACCTTATTTTATGTAGAGGGCTAAGCAGGTCTCGGCTCATGTTAGTTCAATGCGGGTTAGTGGATTAGACTATGGAATGTTTTTAGAACATGTGGGTTGTCTGACGATGTTTTCCTTCACCTTCACATCATTCATTTATTTCCATTTATTTTGTTTGATTTAATTCAAATCACTAAATTAAAACAGAGGTTAATTGCTAAATATTTCTAGTAGGCATGGAAAACGAAATATTAAATTTATTAGTATGCACATGTTTGTATATGATTTGCATGCAATACATGTATAATTAGATTAATTATATTATTGGTCTGTTTGTCAGCTAATCTTTGATCTTTAATGTGTAGCTTGCTATAATTATTAATATACATATAATTATAATATAGTAATTGCTCTATAATGTACATAATTTAAATAGATATGTGTTCTCAAGGCATGTTCAATGTTAGACTTAGACCGGATGATATTAAAATAGTTGGCAGCTATTGGTTCAACTTAGGATCCCCGGGGCGGCGCACGCTGTTTACTTGTATATGTAGATAACATAGGTACTAGTACTTTACATGTAGTTTAAGCGGCCTGTGCTAGGACCAGATAATGTAGTCTTATTTATATCAACTTTTAATATGGTCTTACAGAAACGGGGTGCAGCAAAGTGCAGAATAACTTTCAAATATTTTGTATCCAAAATGCTATAGTTTCCATTAGTAAAAAATAACCTTTGCTTACTCCTCTGGAAAACAGGCGTGAGCCTATGCAGTTATGTATGTATGGAGTTAAGGACTGACACAGGTTGATTAATTAAGGTTTGGATAATAGTATTAAAGTCAATCTGTAATTTGTTTCCGTTAGTATAGAATAAGTATTTTTTAATTAGCTTTGATTTTTATGTAAAAAAAAGTCTCAGCAACGTCACGGAGTCTGATATTATCCCCTGTTATATAGGACCTAACTAACATACCTGGCGATACGTGGGTGTGTCCTATACTTCTACCAGTCAGTGTAGAAAGAAGCGTGACGCTAGGTTATGTTATACCAACAAAAAAGAATTAACCCCATACGGTAAAATGTTGAGTTTTATAAACCCCTATTTTTGGTGTTTGCTTTTGGCCAACTTTTATAAAAAATTAAAATTAATTTAAATCGAACTTGTTTCTAAACGGAATTAAATTTATATGGTAATCGAAACACGCTGTTATACAGGTAACTCTTGATTTTATTATACATACTTAATTATATAATATCCAGTTTTATATTATATGTTAATAGAATATAGTGACATAATTTACTTACTTTGCCTCGGTGATTCAAATGCCGGGTTCGATCCCCAGACACATTTTTCGTAAAAAAACATGTCTGTTTCCTAATTATTAGTAAAATGGAATGAGTTATATATGGTATTGTGTTACTAGTTACTACATCGTAAACTTCTGCATATCCTTTCGAGGGAAAAGTCTACGCTCACGCTCATGCTATGTTACGTTATCTTTTGTTTACATATTTGAATGTATGCACCTATATGTATTCTTGTCGTAATAATACTAATTTGTGCATCATATTCAAAATAGTTAAAACATTATACCAATTTATGGTATGTAGTCACCGACAGGGAGTTCATCCTCACATTTTAGGAACTCAATCGTGCCGTACTGTACGGTTTTATAGGAATTTCCTCCCACACGTACGATTAGGTTGTGGAATGGGCTTCCTGCCGAGGATTTCCCGAGAGACGGTAGCGCACGAGTGATACCCTTAGTGTTGCAAGCCTCCATAGGTTACGTTAACTGCTTACCGTCCAGTATTTCAAAAAAGTAAAATATATTGATGATGATGATGAAAATATATTTTACCGGAAAAATGCAAGTAATAAAGCAGTCAAACTTTTCTCAGGCATTTAACCAAGTTACTTACTACATATTATGTATATATTCCGCATATTATTTGTACAGTTATGATAAGCACAGTCTAAAGTCCCAAAAAAAAAACAGCACGTTTTAATAAAATATTTGAACATTCTACTTCTCACCAGCAGCTAGGCTCTTTAGATAAAAGTAAGATTTGATAGCTTCTGTGCAATTTAAAAAAAGAGAGAGAGTTTATAGTCTGCCTCAAATGGGGTCCTCTAGATGTCAATCACTGAGCGAATCCCAAGATGATTGTATCTCTTATCCATTGGACCCAAAGAAATACAATTTGAGACTAATATTTACCTGCTATATATTAAAAAGAAAAAGTAATCTATATATGTCCACTGGTGGGCATGGGTCTCCTTGCCTTAAAAGAGCAGAGGGAAAGAAAACAAACAAGTTCGATTAAATATTTTTTATTAAAGTTAAGCAAATATCCAAAATAGGGTATATAAACTTATATATTTTACCGCTTGGAGTTCTTTATTTTGGTGGTTGAAAAATTGATCTTATAAACAAATCTATGCCATATGCCGTGGATCTGATAGACCCATAAAGATGAAGGGGTTACAAAAATGGTTTAGAAAGGATCGTGTAAATATTGCACAAAACACGTTAGATTTTTTATCACAAGAACTTTGGTTTGGCGTACTTTGCTCTCTTTCTCTCTTTAATCTTAAATGTTATAACAAGCTTAAAAGTTCAACGCTTTTATATAATACTGGTATCACTTCTGTTTTGTCTTGAAGCTTATTTTTATGAATATAAAGATAAAATTACTGTCGAGACGTCAAGCTCGGAATATGAAACGATAGTTTTGTTTGTTTTAGAACGTACACAAAAGAACCAACTTCGTAATTTTTACTTGCTACGGTAAGAACGAGCGACGGTAGTAGTGGGAAAATTACCGACTTGTACACACATAAGGTGTGTTTGATCTTAAGTGGCAGTACCTACCAATGTGAATATCACTTTTTGGAATTTATTCGTACTAATCCAATGACCATCTGCTAACGTAAAGGAAAATATCGTGTGAAAACCCACGTCTTAAAATAAATTCTGAAGGCCTGTCAGTTTCATCAACCCTCATTGTGGATTCAGGTCTAAACTGTCTCAGGAGGAGAACCCTACCTATATATTGGGTGCTATTATTTTAATAAAATATTTAGAATGAAATTGCAAGCTTTAACATTAATATAAGCTAAATTGAAAATTAACGTCCAATTTTAATAATCCACACTTTTAAATAGCGCATGCCTAAGCGCCTTCCCTTCTGTGTCCGACATTCAACCCCTCATATATTATAAATAGCGTTTGCGAAGGGAGAGGGGTTAAATCACAAGTTGAATAAACTTCAAGAATACATATTATTATTCTAGAATCGTGTACACCACATCCAACGCACTGTTTTACTTTTTTAAATTCTTGCATTTACTCACGAGATGTTATAAGATGCTGTAGTCTAAATTATTTTATTTTCTAGTCGTTGTAAGAGCAATATTTGTTTTGTAAATACGACGCGGCGGGATAGAGACCGACGGCGATGACGCGCGACGAGGCAAAATTCATAAACTTTGACAAATAATATCTTTTAAAAACGCCAGCTGTACTGAGGATCAATCGCAGAGGGATTGAAATTTAAATTATGAGCACAAAGAATGCACAGACTTGGAAACATCATCAGCGACTCAATAGAGAAAATACGGGTACAATATTTAAGTTTATTGAACCTTGCATATGATAATAGCTAGCAACCTATACCTAAGCACGAGTCCCCTCTCCTCTATTAGAGAGCTGAGGAGAATACAGTGAAGGCCCAATGCTGGTTGGTAGGTAGGACTTGCTTTAATAACTTTTACTATTACATGTAAATTTTCCACGGTATTTTCCTTCACCATTAGCAAATGGTTAATCATTGACAAGTTCATAAGATTTCTAAAAATTGAGATTCAGTTTGATACTGCCCACCACGATCGAACTACACCTTACGTGTTAAAAGTTAATTACTTTCCAACTCAGTTACAACCACTCTGGCTATGAAAACTTACACAAATATTAGACATGTTTTCTTTGTTACATACTCGTAAATGTAAAAATTTTACTTTGATACGAAATGATCAATTGCGCAGTTGTTCAGTGCGAGCTTTCTTTTTCTTTCTTTTTTTTTATTTGAATATAGGTTTGAGTATATTTCTTGATTTTCTTATATTATACTTACGTACAGTTTTGTTTATAAACATTTTACCGGTCCACTATTAGTGTCGATCGCCACACATTTTACATTATCTTCTAAAACATATTAGTGTTATGTAAGATTTATTTAGTGCAGAAATTGAAGCTGCTGCACCCGGTGCATTAAAAGTTGGCAAAGGATTCATTTCTAATGACCAACTTTACCGCCAAAATGATCTGTAGCCTAAAGTGCCTAAACCTGTAAACTTTTAATGGGTATTGCTCAATTAGTACAGTTTTTATCGCTTTAATATATCAAATCGAATCAAACATTATAGTGTGTCACCTTTGAAAATTATCGTGTATCGAAGTACCATTAATGCCACGCCTGGACCGGTGCCAGAGTATGGGTATTATTAGCAACGTCGACAACGACAAAGTTAATCAAGCTCAAATAAGATCAATATTTCCCGTAGGTGAAGTGATAGTCTCAGGGCCAGGCGCTCGTCCCACTTATTGCCTGTCACCCAGGATTACCAGCCGTCGAACACTGTCTATTCGCCTTAATTCTAATATATTATTTGACGTAATTACGTCAATAATGTTTATTTTAGGGTATTCGGTGTTTATGTAGGTATACGCTATATTTTTGCGTGCCTCAATCAAGAATGTAATAGGTATAATGTCTGTCTGTGTATTTCAGGCAATACAGTAGCTACTTATTTATACTCGCTGCCGCAGCTGAACTAACTCCTATGTAATCTACTATCTGCGTATGTACATTCATGTTTATCGCCGCAAATCAATAAGATTTACCTATGTTGAAATTGCTAAAATTGTTTATACTATCACGCTCGATTGCTAAGTATAGTAATATTTCTTTAATAATTCTCAGTTTAGAAAAACAAACCGTGCTCGTGTTTTTGTTCGCATGTGCGTAAATTATAAAGCAATCACGAAGTTTGAAGTTTTAGTATATATATAGCCCACAGTCAACCATCACAACCTTGTTTGATAAAATCTATACTAGTTTCCATGTTATGTGGAGTGGCGTGACCATTCGCGTGAGATGCCTGCGTGCGGCTAGAGAAATTCCAACTTATAAGTATTCAAAGAAGTGCTATCTTGTTACTATGTATGTATGCGTGACCGTGAATTACAAGTCATTGATCAACTACCTACATTTTTTTTGCAATAAAATCAATGCCTGCGAATCCTAAATTGTTTCATAGTCAAAAACACAGCCATAAAACATTCAAAATAAAAAATAAGTTAAAGATAAATGATTCATAAACTTTGCTTAATAAATATGTTATAATAATATCGCCTTTATCCTTTCTTACCAAATAAAATTGGATATACCTTGTTGTAGGATCTGCAAAATGTAAGTTCACAGTATCTAAGTAGCCTATAACACGACATCAGCTACATATAAGGTCGCAGCAAATATCTACAATGTATAAAAAATGATTACCTACTTTCTGGCACCCAAATTGTGAGAGGAAATTGGGGAATACATGTTTATATCGAAAATATACATTTCGCGCTTTCTCCTAAAATAAAGAGGTAGGTACTCTTTTTCGGTTGAGTCTTATAAATCACATCATGAAATTGTAAGTTGTACATAAAAATATGTGGAATAAATTGAAAACGGTTAATTAACGTGATCGGCGGTCCGTTAAATAGGGTAGACCTCGGGTGCAGTTTCAAAGAGATTGGCTCGGCGAACCGAACCAACGCCCCGTGATGCAACCAGCCAGCGTCAACGAGTGCTTATTCCAACTCACATTATTCTATATTGTACCTAATTCTGGCATCCAGTCGTTATTTACTCAAACTATGCTAATATAAGTTGCAGCATACAATTTCCTAAATGTTACGGAGAGCCAACGCGAATTTCAAATTTGATGTTGGATATGTACTCTGAATCATCGTCTGAAATACTTTAAACCGGTAACAGAGCAAAGTAGTGTTTTAAAGTGGCCTAAATATGAAACAGAATCGTGGTTGCCAGTTGCCATATCTGTTGAGGAAGGTGTTCCGCAATGGTACTCTTTGGAGCGAGAATGTTGCAATTGCAAACAAACCTGTATGGCGATCTCGACTAGACCCGACTTACTTGTATTCGTATTTGTTTTATTATAAATACTACCATAGAACCCACAACAAATATTTTTGTTATACACGCTAGCGTGTATATACGATAGTAATATTGTTTCTATCATTAATTTTGTTTGTTTATTGATCAGAACTTTGTTCCCTCATTATTTTTATCATATAATTAAAAGTATGCACTTAGGAGTCTAAACAATTATAATTAGGTTATAAATAAATTAGTGATAGCAAAAATCTATAGTCTACACTCTCTTTGTGTCATACACTTTAGTTAGTGTATGACACTAAATTAAATAATAATATTTTTTAAACTAATTTTTTGTTTAAAAAAATATTTTAATGTAAAGGTTTGTCAGTGATGATATTAAGGAAGTCACGAAGCGACGTATACCTGTAGGATTGTCAGAAATAAACGGAAATTGATATCTGATAGATATCTACTTGCAGCGATATCATAATGTGTTGTGTGAATAGCAAGCCGGTGTGGCGTGAAGTCGCTACACGCGTGCCTGATTTGCATGCGTAACTAACATACGTGCGTACATTGCCTACTAACTGCATGTTATGTTTATTGTGTGGCATTTTGAATTCATATAATTTTCATCGTAGTCACACAATAAAGCTCGCGGCAAATCTGTCGGAAACGTCTATCGATACCATCCATATTTTTAAGTTTAAGGCGATACCTCGAAAATAAATTGTGGTTTTGTGGGCGTGGCTTAGCTTCCACGGCTGGCCGCTACGCGTCGCCTTCGTCCGTGTGACGTTGTCAAATAAGTGATTAGAAATATTTTATAGATTTTTTTGAAATTTTAGCACAGGAGGTATGGAGTAGACAAAAATAGAACAATTAATTATAAAATTAAATTTTTACCATTGGCAAAATATATGTATACGTACATATATATTTAATTAAAAAGTTCAGAAAATATCACTCGATAAAATATTTTTCTTGGTAATAACTATTATATAATATAACTACGATTGTGTTATTGTGTTTAATCAACTATAAGTAAATAAATAAATATCTATAATTCTTCTGTATGTGTGTATGTCGCTGAACTCCTAAACGGCAGGATCGATTTTAATGAAATTTTGTAGGGTCACGGATGGTTCAGATTCACAATTGGACCCGGTGGCGCTGCTGTCGGTATATCGGACCTGGCAGACGTCGTCCTACCCGGAAAATGTCCGGGACGACGTCTGCCAGGTCCGCTAGTAAATATATATATATATATTTTATAATACTTGGTTGGCAAACAAGTATACAGCTCGCCTGATGTTAAGCAGGTACCGTAGCCTATGGACGCTTGCAATACCAGAGGTATCACTTGCGTGTTGCCAACCCATTTTTTTTACACCAGCGCTTAAGATGCGAGTATCCCTAGGATACGAATACGTTTATTTAAAACACAATATGAGCGCTGAATACCTGTACTCACACACAGGAACACAACTACACCGCTGTGTGTAGTTATTTGGCTGTGGTCTTATGTAAGGTGGAGGTCCTTCGCCAGTCGGGCTTGCTCGCTAGTATGGTGCCCTATCTTTCTTAAAATTACTCAGGCTGAGGTGATTTCTTTTTAATTTTCTTGTAACAAGTTGTTTCTGACGGCTCCGCAGTTATAACCTAACCAACTATTTTCTTTTCTGGTAACAAGTCGTATCTGACGGAGTCGCAGTTTGCAACCTAACCTAATTTTCTAGTAGCTATTTCTAACTTAGTCTAACGTATTTTACAGTTAGCAAATTAATTTAGGTGTTTTAATCTAATATTTCCAATTATACTGCTTAATTAATCTGACTGAATATGGTGTTCCTTCATTTGAAGACAGAAATTTCATAGAATGTTAATAATTAATAAAATCTATGTATATATACGTAATGTATCTATTTCTACATATTTATTGAAATAAAATACCATGGAAAAATATACCGATCAAACAGCATGCGTTAAAAATTCTACTGTTTGATTATTTTGTTAATAAACAAATATTTTTAAATTCATTAAGTTTCTGCAATGTCGAATATGTTTAATTGAAGTCAATTGTCCATTGAAACCATTATATTCGAAATATGGACATTTTAAAGTTCATTGAAACAATAATATTCGAAATATAAATACTGTTTCGCAGAAAATGTTTCATATAATATTTGGGCCCTGTAGCTAAAATATTATATGAAACATTTTCTGCGAAACAAAATTCGATGAAATTTCTGTCTGTGAATGAAGAGCGTTTCCTTCATTATAAAAAAACGGCGTTCCCATCATTCGCAGACAGAAAATTCATAGAATTTTGTTAATACCAGAAATGACAATAGCAAGTAGGTTAGGTTAAAACTGCGACCTGCTAGAAACAATTTTACATAAATAAAAAAAACTTACCGCAGCCTGAGAATATATAATTAACAATATTATTTAAATATAACATTATTATTTTAATTCAAAATTATACTATACCTGTAAAATATTTGACTGAAGTGAAATTTGCAACCCTTTATCTCTCTATCTTTTTTTAAATACTCTTTGTATTTAAAAAAAGATCGTAAACTCGTTTTCTCGGTAATAACTTTTATATAAACTAAACAATATGAGGATAAAGAATATTTAATTTGATTTTCTATGAGAATATCGAAAAATAAAAAGTAATTTTTAACAAAAATTTTGAGTTGAATTTGTTTAGAGTAAATATTCCGTGTATTGAATATTCTATGAAATGACAATATGATAAAAAAAGTGAAACGAAAATCTATAATACTTTTATTTTTTCTTATTATTAAAATTATTTTATTTATTATTACATTGAAGGAAACTAATCAGAAATATTTTTAAGATTGGATTTTTATAATCCAATCTTAAAAATATTTCTGATTAGGACATAGGTACTTAATCATATTTTACTACCTACTATACTAATAGAACCTTACGTATATCATCAAAAAATACTAAAAATAATCTCGAAAATTTACAGTTTTTTTAAATACAAAAAGTTGAAGTGCTACTCCATCCCTCTTTTTGTTATTAGTCTGTCACTTTCGGTAATAGTTCCACTAGAGTTGGGAAAATGCCTGAGCATTTTAGGCAAATTTGGCAGAATGTCTATAAATGCCCGATGAAATTCTATGTAAGTTGTAAAATGTTATACCATGTGCTCAGTTGCACTTTGAGACGCATTCGACACTTATTGTTAGTTATTCTTTGTGAATAACGCAATGAAGGGAAATGAAACGAAGGATGCGCAAAGGCATAAAGTCACGATTTAATTTTTGCCCTGTGATCGTGGCGTGAACTTGGAGAAGTTCTATGTTCAGCAGAGGAATGCAAAAGCTGATGATAATTAGGAATTGATTCTGAACCAAAAATATATAATGTCGGTATTATCGGGTTTTATTATTTTGCCCGCCAGGCATAAACACATTGGGCATCTCTTGCTATCATTTACTTTATAAAGTAAGTCTTAAAAATATACTATATGTAGTACATTCAATACGAATTTGTGATGAATTGAATAACTAATTTGGTTAATGACCTGTTTAATAAATTATAACATTTAAAACTAGAAAAATCTGAGAGAACCTATCTGCAAAAAAGTAGCATACGTCCGTCGTTGGTGAGGCCTACCGGCCGACTAAAAGTGTGGCGAGTAAGAGTGATGCAAATACTTTTGTAAGGCAAAAGAAGAGAGAGCTATAATGATGCATGCGCTCAGAATAAAATAACGTATGTGCCAAATTGAATTTTCTACTTTTTACTAAAATACATTATCAAATCAAAAAAAAAATCTTAGCAAAACTTTGATACGATTGTCCTCTATGTTTTAAAGTAAACCCCGTTGAATAAATCTTAAGTTTTATTACATAATACAGAAAAAGGGAAAAAAATAGAATGGACTTCGCAGCTGTTTTCTATCGAGGATATTTCTTCCAATCACGTTTTCCTCTTACCATATGGTAGATCATAGAATCAAAAAATGTATGCTAAAGTTTTAACTTCCTATTTTAAATGCTTAGGGAATTACACTTATTATAATATCCTTATTATTTTCAATGTATCACCTTAACAAAGGGACATTAGCCAAATTCAACACCCGCTGTATTTTGATTGCGTGATCTCACTGTAAAAGCACGGAGTATTAATTAAACATTGTTATTAATGTCCCAGTTTTTCGGCCCACGTATTGATGAAAAAATAAATAAAGGAAATCCAAGAGGGATTGGATGATTTATTTCGTCGGATGAATTGACAAATATTTGTGGAACCCACAATAAATTAGAATTAAGAATCTTCGTACCTATATTCCTTTATCCATAAATGGCGTTCAAATGTAATCAAATATTTATTGATTTCGGTAATTCGTTGAGCGGCAGCAGGCCGATGTGTGGGGACGAATGAGAGTGGGAATTATAGATGATCTACATACTGCGAGGCGATTCCCCCCCATCTATCAACTCATGCTTTTACTACTTACTCAATAATAAGTAAATACCAAATGGAGATTTAACAGTTAGAATTACGCTATTACGATATCCTTGTCCTTACATAGTATAAAATAAAGGCACTTCCTTCGTCTGTACGTTTAGATCTTCTAAACCATGCAACGGATTTTGATGCGGTTTTCTCTATAATTTAGAGAATTGCTTCCGGAAGGTTTATATGTATAAAACATACCTACATATTATACCTAATAGAAGAAATATTTAAAGAAACCTAAGTGAAGCGAGGGAGGGTCGCTCGTTCATAATATGTAAAAACTCAATAGTCATTTACATTAAAAAATTACACTTACAGTCATAATACAAAGAGACGAGTTCAGGCAATTCTGGCAAGAATAGTACGTTTGTTAGAAAGCTTTTCACCTCTAGTACAATTTGTTCAGCTATTGCACCCCTGTGTTGAAAATTAAATAATAGAGACCGTTTATTCACACGGATATTGGCTTGGAGCGTGGAACGTCTACTGTCGCACCCGCAACGCCCGGAAGAGAGCTATTCCCGCCATTTACGACTGAGCTCTGAATGCCCATCTCCATTGTCGCGAGTACATTGGCGAATGACGCCCTCTGATCAGCCTTGTATATACCCCTATATAGCATAGCATTCCAAATGGGGTCAGGATATACGTGTTTACGAAAGTTGAAGTTGAAATGTTATAAAAAAATATTTTGTTTGCCTTTTGTTTAAGTGAAATCGGTTGTTTCTATTATCTAAGAGTAGGTATATCATTTATATATAGCATATAGCTTTCAAATGCGTTGAAGTATCACGTTCACTGTAGTGTTAAAATTCTACCGTCTATCATACCATTTACTTGTATGATGAGAATCATTATTATAGTCTAATTTTGTGTGTTTTTATATACTACTAGAGGTCGAAATTCGACCATAATTGCTTGCAGTCCTTCTCCGTATAAATTTAACTGTACCAAATCTCACACTCTTCTGGGCGCGCCATGTTATTAAAAAAGGGGAACACTTTATTTACGTATTAATATAAAGATATTTATAAAACGCCAAAAGACAATTACTTACTTTTTAAATTTTCAGATACTTGATTAGTATAATTGTGAAAAATTTTAATCTCTATTGCGAACAGACAAGATCATTCATATGCATAATGTTGGTGTAGGTAGCTGATATTAGGGTGGCTGGGCTCGGAGGCTGAGGCCGCGCGCTTCGCTAAGCATTGTAAATACTCTCCCGGTCACGTAGCGCCGCTGCAAACTGTTGAATATTAATACAAAATAATATTCACTAGAAGAAATCCCGCTGAAACCGTAGCTTTATTCGAGCCTGAGTGGGCGAATCGCAGATGGAAATCCGAGCGCATTCACTTAAATTTCTGAAATTAAACCCCAAATACACAGGTATAAAATGTCCACAGTACACAGGTTTAAAACTTTAATTAACAAGATGACCAAAACTGTTTTGCATTCGTTCATTACGAATGAATTTTGTAATTTAACTTTAAACAATTGTCGCCTACATGTACCTATATGCATACATAATAATTTTTACTAAGGATTTTAGACTGTTGTTGTCTAAATAACATAACAGATTGCGTAGAATATGAATAGAATAGAATATTTTTCTAAAATATTTCACTACCTATAGTGAAATATTTTAGAAAAATATGTATTCGCATACGTACTCTCACTCCCCCAATTCACTCTTTTGAAAAAGACTGATAAATTCATGTTATGGATGTGTGTTCATGTTTAAAGTTTCAATAAACACATATATACACAGCTCTTTGTATGTGTATATGTTACGGTAAGAGTGAATAATTGAAGATTATTAATAATTATCTATTATTATTAATAATTATCTATTATTATTAAATCGAGGTTAAACTGATAAATTAATCACATTTGTCGGTTATTATTAATAATTTAACCCCAGTAGCGATAAATGTAATAAGTGGCCAAGGATTGCGGGGCGGGGCGGTGTGTGCGACGTGCGAGAGGCGCGGGGGGTTAGGTTAGGTTAAATAAATAAAAACCTAACCTAACCTAACCAAACCTAGGTTAGGTTAGGTTAGGTTTTTATTTATTTTATAACTTTTACCAATATGTGTCGTGAATTATTAATAATTACACTTGACTACGGCTCACATAAGGTTAAAAACCTAACCTAACCTAACCTAGGTTAGGTTAGGTTAGGTTTTTATTTATTTTTTAACTTTTACCAATATGTGTCGTGAATTATTAATAATTACTACTAAAAGTAATAAATTTCGATCGATTATTCACATTTACCAAAACATGTGGTTATTATTAATAATTTTGTAAAAATATTAATAATTTTCAATTAATCAGATTTACCGTAACATATATATATTATAATATCCCAAAACAACGAGGAAAATAATGTACGCTGTCTAACATTTTAATTTAATATGGTGCTGCAACGCCAACTACGACTCTGCAACGCTAACTCTTTAAAAAAAATATATAATAATAATATTTTTGGGACACACATCGCTATCTGATCCCAAACTAGGCAGAGCCTGTACTATGGTAACTAGACAACTGATAAACATACTTATATATTAAATAAAATTAAACGTTATTTAATTCTTCAGTTACGGTCCAATTAAAACTATTGATAGACTTCGAGACAGTAAATGGAAAAGATAACTACTCAGGTTAGTTATCTTTTCCTTCATCTGATAGCAGATTTAGGGACAGTCAACCGTTTCTCTCGCATATTCTCAGTTATAATAGCCGGCAAACATCTTGACGAAAGCGTGTTTTAGGTCTCTTTGGTGGTATGCGGGGCACTCTTACATTATAAATGTAAATAATGAAATAATTGTAGGCAATATTTATTAAATGTGCATGCGCGAACATTCCCCTACTTGACTGCGCCGACTTTTGTTTCAGATGTTAACTTTTTCTACTTAATAACCCATCTAATTATTATATAAAAACTAGATCATAAATCTAGCGGTTCGATTTAATTACATACATTTTAAATAAATTCGTGTAAATTTAGATCAAATCTTACACAAGTATAAAACATTAAAATATGCCGTTATACTCACTGTGTAGTTTTATCGTGCCTTCGGCTTAAAAGGGGACTATGTTTGTATTTACTCAGATCAGACTCAGCATCTGTTCAGTGCGAGGGTGTCGGGAAGTAGGAGGGGCCGCACGGGCGACGAGAGTGTGGGAAGGGTAGGAAATAGGGTCGCCATATCAAGTTTTAAAAATGTAGGATATGTCACTGTAATGCTCCCTACATACTAAAAGGATGTGTCCCGTCTTCAAACTCCGAATGTAATCAGAATCCCCAGACTACTTAAAAACTACGACATGTTTAACTAAAATCAACCTTGACGACAGGAGAATAAGGATGACGTTGGTGTATGAAGATGAGAACCATAGCGACCCTACTTGGGGGCAACACACACCTCAATATCGCGGCCTGTCATTAATCTCTACGCTTCTGTGAACAATTAATACTATAATAACTATCGCCTACAATGTTTGTGTATCATCTTTTGTTCGTCTATAATTGCTTCAGATATGATGCCGTTTATAGGCAATAATATGCTACACAAAAATAATAATAATTTTGGTAGGTTTATAAAAAATTGTTGTAATTACATTTTCTACTACCGACTGATAAGTCATCCATCAAAAATTCAAATGGCAATCTGTCTCACACAGAGTTCCCAAAACTTTATTAATTTGAAGATTTTCACCATCTTGTAGTATACTGAAGGTCTCTGATCTACTTTTCTTGATTATAAGTTGTTATAATCCTCGTTTAAACTTAGAAACTGTGCATTAGGATGGTATTTTTACACTAAGAGACAATTTTTTTGTGTAAATGTATTTTTGATTTTTTTGAAAAATACATAGAAACTGTTTTTTTTTCTTTTTTGTGGTCTGCACAAATATTTTAGCTTTAAATGTAAATATTTTTTGTATTATATTATCAGTTTAAAAATATTTATCCAATAACGTTTTATGGGCATTCAAACTTGAACATGAACTAGTCCAAAGTTTTTATGAGGCCCTATACGTATGAGTTCTTTGCACGCTATATATAATTTCTTGTTAAGCAGCGCATAATGTTATTATCGTCAAGTTGTAGAAAGCGTTAATGCAGTTCAGTTTACATCTGCTAAATATAGAGGTTTATTGAACTCTTTGAACTCTTCTAAGAGCAAATAGCGGGGAAAATATCTAGAAATATATCGAGACGTTATTCATATCTATACTATGATAAACGTATAGATCTACTATGTGTATTATCTATTAACGTTTTGATGTTATTTCCTATGAAATAACATCAAAACGTTAAGCGAAACCCATTGTTATGTGTTCTTTGACCAGTGTTTGTGCTAGGCTCGGTTTTGCTTTCCAGAAGGGGTGCGTGGTCAGAGTTTGCTACGCAGTGATTTTTAATACGTTACTTTAAAGACTTATTGAATGTGAAATCATCCTCCTATGGATGAATGTAGTATTAAAATTACACAGGCATGCACCTAAAATATTAGCGGTTCCTCGCAGTTTCACCCCCATTTAATTTGGATTTCGTCCCGTGTCATGTTAGTAGTTACTGCCATGCGCTACCGTTGGGTCGTATCGAGATGTCGAATAGCCTATAGCCTCTCAAGAAATAGGCTATCAAATGCTGAAAGATTTTTTCAAATCGAACTGATAGTTCCAGAGATTAGCGCATTCAAACGCTGAAGAGTTTTCAGTTTTATTAAAGTGTAGATATGGATAAATACAAATATACGTTCACTTGGCTGCTTTTGAACAAGGATAAGCGTTATTCCGTTTCAAAATGTTAAAAATATGTACAAAGATATCATAATGAACAATCCAGATGTGTATTGTTCATGTGGTGACGCATGTTTGTGAGCAAGTGTCTCTCGCTATGCTAGGGGCACGGGCATCGTACTCTCGTCGTGTTCAATTACATTTAATCGCTACTCGTGTAATTGCCTAATTGTGAACCAACTCAGCTCGCACCACATCCCGTTCTAAGTATTCGAACATAACATTTAAGGTTTGCTCTTTATCCCATTTTACTGTTAAACTACCGTTTACTATTTATTTGCTCTATGAATTACCAAGGAGTTTCACTACTAATATTTTAAATGCGACAGGAACTTTCTCTGTTTATTTCTGTGGTCTGTTGCCTTTAAGTATCAGCCTAAAAGGCTGAACGGATCATAATGAAATTTGCCAAAGAGATGGGTAGTATCTAAGTTTAGTTTAGTTATATAATATGCTACTCTAGGCATAGATAAGTTGTATATTGCAGGTATTTTTTATTGGAATAAATAAAACGATTATTGGAAAAATTCAATTTCAAGAGAAGGATAACTAGGATCTACATATTACGAACGAACTCATTAAACATTCAGCTCATACAAAATATTGTTTCTATATTTACCGCAGCTCTTTGAGTCACAAGATCGAATTAGAATATGTACATTTTTATACTTAAAATATTGACATGTATGTAAGTTTTATGCGTACATGTATAAAATACATGATTTTTTCGCATAGTATAAAAGTAATAGGGTTATGTTGCAGTGGAATAAGGAATAAATATCAGGAATAAGTGATTTTATATCCTGAACATGTCTATTGTTTAACACTTTTAAAGTAAAATTATCTGTGACTTTGTTTTGCTTTATTTCCCAGATTAGCATAGAAATTACTGTCTGTAATTAACTTTATTCTTTCCATTTATATGACAAACTGCGGAACGAGTTTGCAAGAGTCTAACAATGTTTTGACTTAATACGTTTTCTTAATTGTCTTTTATTCAATTATGTTATTCATAGGCGCTGTAACACACCGCACTGGAATTTGAATTAACTTATTAAATACGCAAAGAGTTCTGTACAGGATATAACTTTAAAGGTTTATTAGTTTAACACATATACAAAGAAACTATAAACAGTACCTATACGTTTACAAACATGATGTACAGATTTTTGAAAAGTAAACGAGACTAAGCAGCCAGGCGTTTGTGCGAGACGAATCGCAGGCGCGCTCTATAAAAAGTCAGTTTGTTTATATGGCCGCCGGATACGAGTTTAGAGATGGCGCACCACATGTGTAGTGGTCATTGTAACCTTCTTCGAACTATTAACTACAGGGGTAATCGTAGTAGCTGCCTGCACTTCGATTGATTTGTGATGTGTAAAAACACTTATAGACACGCACAGTTAGTTTTAATTACAAAAGTGTTTATTAACTTTCTATTAACAGAAACCATTTAATGGTTGTGTTGCATAAAATTGTACATCGACAATTTAAATAAACTTTTAGCCGTTGGCTCGTGTGACTGGAATATGTATGAAGTTAGTTGTGTATTGCTGTCATGTCGTATAAATACGTAGCTTCGTTTGCTGCTACGGAATGACTCACGAGTCACTACTATTGTGTCGTCGTGCTACCATAAATAGCATCAACATCAAGAGGGTGCTAAGGCAACTTAACATATGTAGTATATATACCATAGTCCGCCTCGGACCAGTGCAGCGGTGTCATGGTTGGCAAATTAGAACTCAAAAACGAAGTGCCCTTCGTTTCGTTCTGGCGCAGAAGAGCCGAGAGCCGAGACGCTCTCATGCGAGAGTCTCGAGTGCCTAGGCACTACGATACGTTCCCATTCTTCACTTTATTTTGTATTGTATTAAAAATAACCAGCAGTAGGTAGAATAAAATTTTATTAGATCGTATAACTGTGTGACAATATCTTTTATAGACGTTGTTACGTATCACTATTATTAGTTTATCTCTTTTTAATATTTTACTCCTTATTACTCCACTATTATACACACCCACATTCGTTATTTCATCAGGTATGTACTTAATTGAATAGCAATAATATTGGTGTTTCATCGAGTTTATAGAAATTATTATTATAGAAAATATATATTATTATTATAGAAAAGCTAGATGTTCTTTCAAAAGTTTAAATGAAAGTTCTCAATTTTGCTCCCTTATAATGTTAACAAGCAGTTGCTTTAAATAACATTAAATTTATTTAAAATGACTAAGTTCGCAGTGGATACAAAATCGAGTAACACCGTCGTCGCAGTCAAAGGATCGTTATTAATAATGTTTTCAATTGAACACCCTTCGATAGGCTTCCCAGTATCGACTCTATCGGTATCGTTATCGGTACTAAATCTTTTGAAATACTTCCACAACATTTTTACATAGATCTTTTGTAAAAGTAATACAATGGTAGAATTGTGCTATTCACCTAAATGTTGTGTTCATTTATATTTTTGGCAAAATTACACCTTATTGTTGAGGGTTCCGAATGTTTGGGCTCTTAAGTTCTCTTTGTAAAAACATTTTATTAATAGCTTTAGGAGTCTGTTGTTATACGCAGCTGAAAAGAGAATGATTAATGCCTATATAAAATGTAAATGTAATGTGGAGCTTAGAAACTATGAGTATAAATTCTGATATACCTACCAACATATTTATATTATATGTTTACAAGAAACATTATTAAAACACGTTATACCGGGTTTTTTACTAGTATTGTTGAGGTTCCGGTGTTCGGGGGCCTAAAACACGTGACGATCGCGCGATCATGTGAATAAGTTATTGTATTAATTTATAGGTATCTACTTATAATTATCCGATATCAAAACCAATATTATGAATATATTTGGATAATGTTAAATTGTAATCAAAAATGCCGTAAACAAGCCCTGTTTGTGTGCGCGAGTCGCGACTATCGCGGACACAAGGTGTACCTAAACTCAAAACACTAATAAATTGAGGATCACCAAAACTTTTTCGTTCTGTGAGCGGATCCAATTCACAACTCGCTGCGCAGTGGTAAATGACGAGGTAACCACCTAAATTACTGAACCATCCGTGCAGTCAAATAATTTGTTTATACGAATAGCACCAGCTACCTATTTTTGTAAGTAACTTTAATTATGTAAATGGTGTAGTCACTATAGAAAGAGATTAGGAAAGTTTATAACTCAAGGCGGCGCGGTGCCGTGTTATCTTATAGAAACAAGAAGAGGGTAGCAAGCAAAGTAATCTAGGTGACGATCACGAGGATCCGCCTGCCAACCCTGCCTTTAATCCTGCTCTCACTTTAATGGGTGTTTAACTGTAAATATACTCAACTATTAATCTACAGTAAGGACCCATACAAATTTGCTGTAAGCATACATTTTGTTTACTTGTATTTTAAATTTAGCGAACTTTAAGCGGTGTTTAATGAAGGACCACCAAATTATATATACCCTGAACCGACGCGCGGCGATCATTCATACTCGTAAGTTGAGTTTGATAAATTTAGAGGAAGCGATATCTGAGTCTAAAGCAATAATAATTGTCATGCCTTATTCTCTGTCTACACTAAAGGAGACCAGATTGTTGACAAAACTTCACAAATACCTTTCTGTACAGAGTTAGAATTGAATAATTATGAGACAAGTTTCAAGTTATTTCATTAAAGTTATACCTTTGTAAACTATTCATTTATATGGGTTGGATGAATGTCTGGTGCGGCGTATAATGTTGTAGGATTGAAACTATTCCAAACTACCAGTAAAACATGAATGTAGTCACGTGAAGGACTGTACGCCTCATAGAGACGAACTTTATTTGTAAAACATTAATTGTAGGTCTTTAAATATTTTTTTATGTAAATCGGACTGTTGGTCACATTGTGTTTTAAACAGTTACCGTAGCCTATGCACGCTTGAAATACCAGAGGTATAACTTGAGTGTTTTCAGCCTATTTCTTTTTACACCAGGGTATTAAGATGGAGTAGCCCTGGGATAGGAAAACGTTTCTTTCAAAACGCATCCCAAAATCAGCGCTGTACTCACACAGGACAATTACACCGCTGTATGTACCTAGTTATATGGCTGTGGTCTTCTGTAAGGTGGAGGTCCACCAGTCAAGCTGGCTTGCTAGTATGGTGGCCTATCCCCATTTTTTTTGTGATTGATTAATCCAGCAATAGTCATAAACTTGCTGTTTCCAAACTAGAAGCGTAGTGGAACTCTCAGCCAGGCAACCCATTTGACACCTTTATTGGACAGTTTTAGAAAAACGGATGTTATACGCCTTACGTCTAAGAACCAATTCTAACTTTATGCTTTCCATTTCCGGCAATGTCGTATTGAATGATTCAATGGTTGAATAGTTAATAGTTTGTTATGTTTATATAAAAATAACTAGCGAACTGGAGCTAGAGCTAGAGCTTAAAATGTTTTTCGATAGTTACCCGGAATCAAAAACCGTTTTTTACTCGTTTAGTGATTGATTTGCCAAAAAATCCTATCTCAGTGTCACTTACAACATTTAAAGTACCTTTGTGCAAAACTTGAAGTTAGCCCCGAATTTCAAATTGCCCGAATAGCAATTTCCGGTTTAGGGTCTGCGTTGATAAATCAGACAGTCAAAGGTATAAAAATATATGTATGTATATTGTATATAGATATTTTGCTGTAGTAAAAGCACCGACAATCTTTACATACTATAACAAAGCCGCTCTCGCTGTCTGAACGATTAGATCTTTTAAACTTCGCAACGGATTTTAATGCAGTTTTCAGCAATAGATAGAGTGACTCAAGAGAATGCTTTATATGTATAATACATACATATTATAGTGGAAATAGACCAAGAAACCCGAAGCAAAGCGAGGGCGGGTCGCTAGTATTTAATAATTTCAATAAATGTACGAGGACTTCGCTAATTCAGTGAGCTCGAGCGAGCGATGGCAGTCTATGCAATTGTGTTCAATGGCCACTTCCTAATTTTCTCGCTTCCTGTGTATTACTGCGCGCCACATGTTATTTCATTCGCTCGACTCTCTATTAACAGCAAAGAGGCACATTACAATGAATTGAGATGATAGTAGGCACGTATAAATGTATAGGTCGTGTGGATTTAGAATGAAAGATGTTGTCTATATTTTTTTCTTTTTCAGTTATATGGATGTTCAGGTTATTTTAATAAGAGTAATGGTGTTCTTAAATAGTTAATGAAATATTATAATACTAAAATGTGAAAGATATACGGAAATAATCGTCGATATAAATGTAAAAGATAGATCTGGTGTCCTGAAATACAGCTCACAAGGCACCAATCTCCCACAATATTGAAAACTTATTGTAGATATATAAAATTAAACCGTTCATTATAGTGGTGAGAAAATCATAATTGTTATTTTTTTTTTTTATTTATTTATTAGGTCAACCAACAATTGTTTACACTAATACATTATTTAAACATAAAACTATTAAAAATAACAAGTGTAACAATTAATTAAAGGTTAACACCGCATATTTAAATTAGAGTACAATATATGAAAAATAAACAAAATATATATAAGCACATTATCTATAAAATAACAATGAGACATAAAATTAGTATCACATGAATAATACAGTATTAATATTAAGATAAAATTAAGGAGACGTATGATATTTTTTTTTGACTAAGTTAATAAATTATTGATTAATTTTGATTAAGTTAATTGAGTGATTGATTTAAAAATTAAGAATAATACAATAATAATAATGAAAAAATTAAAATAATAATAATTAATAAATTAAATTAAATTACGAGGCACAATTGGACTATGTAAGACTAATTAGTTATAAAATAATTTTTGATAATGCATGCAGTTATTTTGACTTTACTATCGAAATGGATATCGATCAGACTACTATATTCATTCACAGTTTTGCACATTCTAGCTATGGGGGAATTTGCCCCAAGTACTGTCCTTCTGAGAGGTGGACATAGAGGTGTAATGGTGTTTCTGGGATATCTAGCTGGCGCACGAAACCTCAAGAGGCCTAGTAGTTTGGAACAATCTGTTTTATTTTGAACTAATTTACAAGCAAATGTGCAATCCAGAATGCTACTACGCATTGATAGTGGATGCATTCTGAAATACTGCAGCCGTGCACTATAGCTATATTATATTAGGTATTTTAAATAATACGTAAGCAAATAGATTTTAAAGTACACCAGACACGACAGAATATGCTAGTTACAATGATTGAGGGGATGGTTTATTTATTAGGTACTTCATATATTTGTTTGATCTCCTTATTTTCATTAACTTTACTTAATATATTAAAAAAAACTTTATGACTGCCGGAGTCATAAAGTTTGTTTAGCAAAATTAACAACATATTATTGCTAAGCGTAGTATCGTAATGGTAAAATTAGATGTATAAAATGAAATGTTATAATTAAAAACATAAAAGCTCTCAACCCGTTACATTTAAAAATCCAAGGTCGCAACATTTTCAGCGGTGCGCGCGGTGGCGAACCGCTTGGCCGGGGGTGAGTTCTGTTAGATTTCATTCGCAATTTAATTTTGTTACCGACAGGCTTTTGGGACGTAAAATAAAATTAAAGGGAGTGAGCGTGTGTTTTAATAATAATAACAAGGAAGCAACTTGCAATGTCGCGTCGTAGGAAATTTGACCTTAACTCCCTGTTCACATGGTAGGGTTTCGATAGTCGCCTAGTCTATACGCATTGGCAATAATTAAAAAATGGAAATCTATAACAATCGTATAGAATATAAATCTGGTTTTTAATTAATAATATTTATACTGCATAAAGGTCGCGGGCAACCGATGGACAAGGTCAGCTCAGGACCGAGCGATGTGGAAAACCTTGGGGAGGCCTATATCCAGCAGTGGACGTCTTATGGCTGAGATGGATACTGCATACCTTTTTTTTACAAAATAACCTAGTCTAAAAGTGTGTAATTTTCTCACCGATGTTGTTACGACATACAAATACTGTAAGGTTTTCGATCATATTTAAAACTCTTAGGACTAGTAGGTACACTAGAACCTTGAAAGTTATTCTATTCTGACACGATTAGCCGTGTAGCTGTCTCTATTGGAGGGCATGCTTGCACCTACTGCTTTAGTGCCGAAGTTTTAGTTTTGCCTATTTTATTTGTCTTACAATATTATGTATACACTTAACATAAATTATAAGATTAAAACAACTTAAAGTTTTGGCAATGTTAACTTTACGGAAACTTCGTGCTAGGCGGCTGCAAGATTAACTTAAGTAAAGCTTGTCTACGATTGCCTGTTCTTAATTTTAATCGCGTTCAAAGTGGCATGCTTACATAAAATTATCAGTTTTAAATTCCAGTTATCATGTAGACTACCTAGGTCATACAGATTAGGTATGGCCCACGGCCATGGCATCATATGAATATACAGTATGTGAAGAACCCGATGTGGAGCGGCTCGTGTTTTGGCACGAGTTGTTCGCGTCAATATTTCGATTCGCAGCCCAGAAACGTCAACTATAAGCGGGTTTATTTATTACGACAGAATTAGTATATAGACCGCGTCCCTGAGATAAATAGTTTTAAATTCTTTGATAGTCAATGTCGTTCTGTTGACAAATATTGTATATGGCTCCATCTTCATGGCATGTTATTGTAATGTTATAATATTTGTAAATTCCAGCACATGGTGGGGACGGGCATGGCGACCCCGTTCCCTGCGGCGGCGGCGGCTGCGGCCGCAGCGGCACAGTATGCTGCCAACGGTGACGCACTGGCTGGCGTAAAAGCGGAGGCCGCCGGCCCGACCGCGCCGCCACAACCCCCGCTCGTCAAAAGTGAAGGACCGCCTCCACCGGCACCGTTACCTCCAGCAAACTTCTCACCTCAACCACCGCCACAGACTCACACACAAAACTCAATAGAAAATCAAAACAATACCTCAGTAAGTATGGCAATAAGTTAAGTTGGCATGAATTCTACGTGTGTCGGGAGCACAGTCACAATGCGCCTCAGTATACTGATATCATTAGATATGCGTTGCGTCTCACATGATGCGTTACCTTCAAACAGAAATTCTGTATGTGCTCTATGTGCCAGAGAAATATAACAAGTCACGTCCCATTCAGTGTGCGAAATAGGAAAGCACTACAATGTGTTGACATCAGTAAAATATTTTTATTTAGTGGTTGGCCTTTGATTGGGAGGGTTGGCATAATGTAGAAGTCCCGCCGCAGTGCCAAACATTATTATGTCGCCAGTACCTTTACTATTTACCAATTTTCGAATCAGTTTAATGCATTATATTATAGTGGTTTGGCTTTGAAGGGTAGCTAGTCTCTAGGGCATAAGCAACTTGGAAATAAATGTGTGAGGGTCGGACAAACACGAATGGTGCCTTTAGGCAAGCCTAAGTAGGGTATTGGGTACTAGATATTATTGGTTATAAATAGAGAAGTATCGTAAGAAGAACTAATTAAATAAGTTTTTAAATCCCTCAAAAATTTACAATGCTCATCTATAGCCAATGATACCGAAATAAACTCTTGAATCATTTATTGATTGGATCGGTTTGTTTCAAGGCAGAACGTTGGAAATGAAAAATGGTCTCTGGGGGTTATATGTATAGTAATTTCGATCGTTTAGGACTAGATGACTTATCAATATGTATATCAACTATTGATCGACGGATTTTATTTATAACTAACTATTATTAGTGGCTATTGGCGGTTAACGCGGTCTGAATTATAATATGTAAGTCATCGTCAAACGTGTGCTCGTTGCGTAGATATTTGTAATTACGCAGCAAGGGGATTTGGACATCAAACTCTCGACTTAAATGCATTGTGTAATTGAACCCACACTTGGCAAATGACGTAACCAGAACCGACCCAAACAAAATAAAATGGCACATCTTTGAAAACCGATCCTAACTTAATTAATTTGCTATTTCCAGCAAAGTGAAGGAGAGTCAAATGAGGAGAGTACGCCAGTAAGCGTGGCAGCGGCAGTAGTGGCACAACAGGCGGCAGCCGTGGTAGCACAACAAGCGGCTGCTGCTCATGCGGCAGCCGCAGCCGTCAGCGCCGCAGTAGCCGCGCAGCCCGCGCAAGAGAAAACTCTCGTGCCAGTCTCACAAGCTTCACAACCCAAACGGTTGCATGTCTCCAATATACCCTTCCGGTTTAGAGATCCCGATCTTAGAAATATGTTTGGGGTACGTACGTTCGGACATGTGTAACGAGCACGCCGAGAATAACGACGTATACGACAAGGCGTTTTAATATGTTACCTTTTATATTTCAGCAATATGGCAACATACTTGATGTAGAAATAATCTTCAATGAACGTGGCTCGAAGGTAAGCATTGTTCTCAGTTGAATTGCTGAAAACTTAGTGGCTCCTTGAAATCAATACTTTGTAATAGATTTCATTGCGGCCACTTACTATTGTATCTTTATCGATCAGAATCAGAAAGCACAAACCGAAAATAAAATAAGAAATACGCGAAACACAATTTAATAAACTCTCTATAAAGAACTGATATCTGCTTATCTACTATCAGGCAAGTTCATACTTTAATGGAATAAAAATAAGGGTAATTATGTAATATTGTGCTTTTTGGTTCCTTCTCAATTCAATTATTAATTTAAAGGAATAATTTCAAATATCATGTGTAATGAACTATCATTGTAACTTGCAAATAATGTAACTATTGTTACATAAGCTATTTAAGTGCAAAAGCAGCAAAGTGCAACTATCGATCTCGAAGTTGTATCTACAAGTTCTAGAGTCATATCTGATTACTATTACATAATATATTGATATATTAAAATTATATATTGTTGTATGAAAAATCATTATTCCTTTAATTTATGCACCAAATTTGCACTTCATAGCTATTGACTTGTCAAGTATTTTAGATATTTCCAATATTATTGGTCTTAATAAATATTGTTTGATGTTATTACATTTAGTAACCAATGATATGTTTATACGAAGCAGAAGTGCAGTAGCTAAGAGGTCTTACTAACATTAGCAATCGCTGCCCAAACCAAAGTAACTACCGATTTTATACAAATATTTCCTAATAATATGTTCTAAAGTTTTATTTATTTTTTCAATTCATGCGATTTGATTAATTCTCTTGCTTAACAAAAAATTTAAAGGCAAATGGGCTTAGTTAAATAATCATAATTGTGTTTTAAAACAAACTTCTTTCTCATAGCATATTGGTTTTAATGTTTGGTGCAGTATCTTCTAATTGCATTGTATATTATCATCGAATAATAATGTCTATTATTCTGATTAAAAACAAAATCTGAACTATATTTACTTATTGCACTATTGACATACTTACCGCGTATCAGCTGCTCTGCTGTTGGTGGCCCTCGTCGGCATTAGCATATCATTGCGACTGCTAGAATTGACCTAGTGACTATACAGTAAGTCCATGGTGCATTCTAATGATATTTAGCAACATTAATTTTACATATATCAAATACTCAAAAAACAACTCACTGTAAATGATTTATTCCCATGAAATTATAAAGAGTTATTATCGAAATATTTATATAATAATTGATTGGATTGAACGCTTTTTCGTGTTTACTGCTTTCCTTGTGTCAGTTTGGTGACCGCCCCTTAAGTAGTCCATGCTCGCTCATGTCAAAATAAGTATTTTACTCTTTTTGAAATAATAGCTCCAAGTTATTTTTTCTTCAATGCCTCACATTGGGATATGCAGTATTAGAGAATGTGCATCGTCACTATAACAGCTGATTTCCTAAGTCATATTTTCAGGACAGCTCTATTATTCATCACTAATGAGGTTGTTACAATCGTCCAAACTGCTCCGATCTTTACTATTAGTGCTGAATGTATGTCTGTTCATTTTTGACATTCTGTATATATATTTACTTATATATTATTGTCATGTACAAACCTTTTACTGCATCTATGTTGTAGTTTGGATGATCGATGATTCTGATGTATTTAGTCTATTAGATTGACAGTGTACTTACTATTTTCTGTCCACTATGTTATTAATAAATATTAAAAATCGTTCAGTCATGCTTCCTAACAAGGGAATATATTTTTTATTAGTTTTGGGCATGTATATTTCGCTGAACCCTGGAAACACAATGTTATATGATGTAACGCAATGACTATAAGATGTAAGTTATTTTACTAGAAGTAACTATAGGGTGCATCACTTAGTTTGGCTTTATTCCATATATGTCCGGTAACATTAGGCTTTCACTCGACTATACAAATCGGCTTTCATACAAATACTATTAAACATACTCACCCACAGTAAGAGACTTGAGTTAAAGCTAACAATAACGATATATTCATTTGTATTTACTATTCTCGTATATACTCTTTGGTGTTGACACATAATGATGATAAAGTAAAATAGGGCCCATACAAATGACAGATGATATAGTTGAATAATGAGAGCAAAGCCGATTTGCAGTGTCGATAGAGTGAGTGTACCGCATAATGTTTCTGAGCTATATGTCACTTGTGTCTTCCTCGTGTTGGATCGATTGTGTCTGTCGACATACTGAGAGCTTGTTGCACTGTGTGCGTTGTGTTACAGTCCGGTCGGGTAACGCGAGTGTTGGACGGGACCTCGCATCTACGTACATTTATATTTATTTCTTTCTCTTTCTCTCTGCCCAAATTTAATGTTTACATTATAAGTATTTGCACTCAGAATGGTAATAATAGAGCTGTCATTTGCTTTTATAAGTGTAAGCGTTTCGTACAATCAGCAAATTGTTTGCCACTTTCACAACTCGTCTCTTCCACTGTATTGTGTGCTGTGCTAGCTGCTTTTTGTATCTATGGGTTATCACCATTTATTGAAAGTAAGTAGTTTCATTTGTCTAAGCACGATCTATTGATACGATGATATTGTATACCCGCGGTTTTACAATAGTGATTTGTGTGATACACATCAATGTTATTATGTTCTATATACATTTTTTTTAAGTCAACGATAAATCTTAAGTACATATCGCTTATGGTTTAAAATGTTAGTTATGGGCACTGTAAAGAACTGCACAATGTCGTAATGTAAACTTTTCCGTAGGTATGTATTAGTATGAGTTGATTCCAAGTTTAGTATACATATTGGTAATTGTAATTTTAGCACTAAATGATCTATTGAAGATTGTACAATATGTCCGCGACAGACCGCCAAGTCCGCTCGGTATATGTAAGTGTGTTCCTAGATCCATTTAGCCGACTCTAGCCACTGCATGACCGGTGATCTTTGTGTATAGAACAAAACGCAGCTAACATCCCACACAAGTACTTGTCATTCTGATTACAGTAGTGTCTATGATTAGTGTCGAAGATCTCCTCAAGTCTCGTTGTACTGTATACAGTGATGCAATCTCTCCTACCGATAGTACAGACTACTAGGTCGAGCGACGTTACATTAATGTATTACTGTGATCCAAACGCTTCTGTGTACCCATATACAGCTAGAATACGCTCAAAGTATCAACGTAATTGACTCGATAATATTTTCTCGATATTTCACTAGAATATTTAATAAAGAATATGCAATGCATAAATGTTAATTTTTGTTGCACGTTGTTTTTTGAGCGACGCTGTTTTTAATGCATGTTTTGTCTGTCTTGCATGCAGGGATTCGGTTTTGTAACATTCGCAAATAGTGGTGATGCGGAGCGAGCACGAGAGCGTCTTCACGGCACCGTGGTTGAGGGCAGAAAGATAGAGGTGTGCATGACTCAATGAATACCATCCGTAGCACTATGTAACTTATAACATCCCGCTCCTACGCCCACGCCCACGCCCACCGCAACCTGCGCTCGTCTGCTCTGTAGTTACTGTCATGCTAGCGTGCCGCGCCGCGGTCCCGCATATTAGCACTAAGTACGCCGGCAAATAATCCACAAACAAACCTTATTTATTTTATCCCTTTACTCTCTAGACGGTCATTTAATATGCCGATCGAAAGAGAGAGTGTCTCACAGAGAAATGTAGAACGAACCGTATCGTCGATACAATGCCGCTGAGGTAAGATTGCAAATACAAATTTTAGTTCCATTCTATCTATTCATTTTAAATTTCTATAGAAACGCTGAAAACTGGTATTGTAGACGAGTCAGTCTGCGCCAATGCCAATCGACAATGTGAATTGTATATTCACCGTGGAAAAGTATCATCTCTTTAACATACATAAATATCCCTAATATATAATTGTCAAAGTTAATCCCGGGTTTTCCTTTATTTTATGTTGAAGTATCAGATGTCTATTGTCGATCTTTGTGAAAATATTATTTTATTGTTTATATTTTATCTTTCATTTCTTTTGTTTTAATTTGCAATTCACAGCAAGACATCTGATATGCAATTGGCTGATTTTACTTTAGACACTGACTTATAACTTACACTAAAACATATAATTTCACATTAAACTATACTATAAAAATGGTGGGTTCGAATCCCATTTAGATTAATAAAAAATATTCTAAAATAAAGATTAAGTATATTAACCCCTATTTCCAGAAGCACGTTTATAATTAGCAATTGTAATATTAAAATTAAATACCATAATTTACTTTAAAATCAGCCAATTTACTCACTATGTGTGCCCGTAAACATATTCTCACATAGATTTTACTCCAAATCAGGTTAATAATGCAACAGCGAGAGTCCAGACAAAGAAACCCCCAGCAGTACCAAACGGTAAGTTATATATCAAGTGACCGTACAATATCTATTGATATAATGAATACAAATATCCTAATATTCACATATCTACATATAAATAACAAACACTTACCCACACCTGTACAAAGTATAATGCATCTTGGAATTTTCTCTTTTAATCCATCCAGTTATTCTGGCTAGAAATGGATCAGTTCCCACTTTGGGTGAGAGAGCTGGAATTGTAAAGTTCGGTGTTGTTCAATGTACTTAATTACTACATGTGGCTAGTTCCGTTGTCTGAATGCTCTTAGATGAATGCTATTTAGAGAATGAGTTGCCAGTCGCCGGCCGGAGACAGTCTAGGCGCGACTGTCTCTTATATCATTGTACCTTACCGTCATCATTAAGTTCACCCGGTCTCATTCGACAGACCGTCTCCGGCGTGACATTGCCTGGCGATACTAATATCACTGTTTTTGAACGGATGACACCTCCAGTTAGACAGCTTGCTAGATATATACCTTTATATATTATACATAATACACTTTTGTACAGCTATTAAACTACACATGTTTGTTCATACCTTAACTTTTGCTGGAATGATTGCAACTTCCTTACTGCACTATACATTATTATGTATTTAAATTTTGTAGTAGAGAATGTCTTTTAGGTACATTTTTTATGTCTGTCTTAGATTTAGAAAAAAAGTTTACTTATCGTCAAGAAAACTATAAAAAACTCATTAATTTTGTTTCAGTGTGTGTCCAGTGGCCCGAAGGTGAGACCCCTAAATTACTTTTTGTATGATATTTAATTCGAAAACTAAAGCTTACGCGTTTACATTATATAACAATCATTCGAGCATGAACCTCTTTCACACAATGTGGTGGGATACTCGGTCGTTTGGACTCATAGCCTTCGTCATACATTAATGTATTTCGTGAAAGCATCCCGTTCTCGCTACACTAGAGAGGCGTACCATAGGTACCGACTGGAACACCCCAGATCTGCTCAGTCGTGACGACAGTAATACTTATGCCCGGCACCAGACACTCGACGATGGTTAAAAGGGAATATGTGCGAAAAATCGCACGTTCGAGTGATTCGTGCTTTGTCTACTTCGGAGATGTACGGTACAGTAGCATAATGTTGGTGGCCCTGTGTACACGTGTGCGGGTGTGATGTGTGCGCAGGGCTGCGGGTGTCGGGCGTGTCGTGGCCGTGGCTGGGCGCCGCGCCGGCCGCCGCGGCCGCGCCGCCGCTGGTGCTGGCGCCGCGCGCCGCGCAGCGTCGCAGGTAACGCATGTTAGAGTAGCGTGTAGCGTGTGACTGTTGCATGTAGCCGTGCTGCGCGCCCGCGAGCCGCGCGCGCCGCCCCCGCACGCCGCGCCCCCGCACACCCTCTCGCACGCCGTCCTGCCCCGCGCCGCCGCCGCCGCCTACGCGTCGCAGTTGCACGCGTACGCTCCGTGAGTACACACCACCACCCCACCTGCCCTCTCACTACCCCACTCTGTCCATTGCCATCTATAGTTCGGAATATTTTGTTTGCTAAATGCTAATTGAAACAATGTTAAAATGACAAAAATATCGAGTCAATACATATTGTATGCCGATAGCGCGGTGAGTTTTAAACTCTGGCTTGCTTGTATAGATACTTTCAGTTGATTACACATTTTCACTCCTTGAAAACGTGGCCGCGCCAGCGCCGTCTATAGATAGGCTCCTTCTACTAAATAAATATAGTTGTGTTAATTTAAAAATATCTTGCAAATTTACTTCATAACGGAGAAAAACATAATCGTACGAAATTTGTTAATTTAAAAAAAAAAAATATTTTTTCCAATGGTCCTTCTTGCAACCGATCTAAAACCTAAACCTTTTCCTTTCTAGACTTTCTACTACCTGCGATTTTGTCTATAGACAAAACAATAACATTTTCGCCGCTCGATCAAAGATATTTTTTAATCCTAACCAACATAATCACTTGAACAAGTATACATACCCCCCTATTTTTCATTCTTACCAGAGTAAGACTAAGCTTTTGTTCTAAAATCAAACAATTCTTACTCCATCTAAAATCGTTAATAAGCTAGAGACTTTTTATATGAGGAATTAATTTTGTGTTGCTGCTAATTTTATTATAAAAGACTTAATAGACAGTCTCAGTGATAATGTACATAATATATAATGATTATCAGATGTTAACTATTTATATATTTTTAATTGTATATAAATAAATATACTGGTTAAGTCTAACTGAACTCGGATTTACAGATACAAAAATGTAAGCAATTAGAGTTACATAAAATGTACAGGAATTTCTGTGACAGATACCTTTGAAGTAATGGTGTCCGTGTGTATGTGGCAGATCGCAAGTGTCTCCATCACTCATCCACTCCCAGACCTTCCTACCCTTAAACCCTGTTCACCTAACTGTGGTACGAGTTAATTTCTATTATTAATTTACCTCAACCTCACATAATTGTTAATTTATTGTTAATATGTAACTAACATTTAGCTACGTAAACCCTAACTGGTTTGATTGCCTCAGCCTACCTGTAAACCATTTAATGTATAGAGCTTTTCTACAATAATATAATAGTTAACTTGGAATCGGTAGATAACTGTATTTAGTACTATATTCACTTTTTTATGCACTAATAGCACCTAGAACATTAATATGTTCGCTGCACTAGTAGAACAATCAAGTATTTATAAAATTATTTTAAATGATTTGTAAACATTATTTGAATAACGGCTCTAAATCGTGAAATAATTATAGGGTTTTCATACCATTTGTTACCCGACGTTTCGGTCCGATTGCACCGGCCGTGGTCACGGGTGGACTGATGCGGGTGATCGTCGCTGTTTTCGCCGCGACGCGAGAGGTTCTAAACCGGGTAGGTTTAGAAACAACTCGTCATTATTATATTGTTTGTCATTGTCAATAAGATCGACACACAACACTAACAACGTCTTTAGAGTTGTCGTCGACGTCGTTATCAGTTCGCCAACGCGAAAGTTATGAAAACCTTAAAAAATATTTCACGATTCAGACCCATTGTCCATTATAGTAGTACAAGTACTTAATATTGTTAAAATGTATAAAGAAGTTCTGTTCGCAGAGGTTACATGATAAATACTAATTAATTTAAATGTTGTTTTATTCTACAGTGTATATTACGACCCGTTCTTAGCTGCCGCGACGGCAGACAACAACTACAGACTACAGGTAAATAAACACCTTATTTGTGTAGTACAATAACTAATATGTATCTAATGACCGTATAGTGGTGAATATTGTGTATTCGTTGGCCCGTTGTAAGGTAACGATGAGTATGAGGCGTGGTGTGGTGACAGTCCGTGTGTTGTTACAGGCCGCGAAGCCGGCAGCCGAGGTAACGTCACGCCTTTAGAGTTCAGTTTCGCTCGATATGCGACTGTGTCTGTATCTCTATCGCTTCCTGATTCATGTTCCACCACGCTAGTATAAGTTCGATATCCATCATGGAGTGAGTGCTGGGATTTTGTTTGCTCCTTATTATATTCGTATGGTCCTATTGGTTGGTAATCTACCGTAATGCAGGGTGCACATTGTGTTTGTGGTAACCAGACGGAGTGCGCACACGCGCGGCCGTGGCCGGCCCGCGATTTGCTTACTGTTGAGTTTATCCTTGTTCGTTGGTATTGTGGTGGGTGATTTAGTTTTAGGCATATGTTGAAGCTGTACGTTGACTCGATCAGACGCTAATACCATGCTACGAGTAGAACATTGAGCCCACAAAATTTAATTGCAATTATGAAGTACACTAACAACCACCGTTGTAGATAGTTTTAGTAATCGACGTTTTGATTTAGTTTGTATCGATACCTACATTGTCGTCACACTCAATGCATGTTCATGTTCATCGATCACATTAACATTCATCGTACAAGTCGATCACTGCCGTCGACGGTTTGTGCAGTAAACAATAACATCAAGCATCGGAGGAACGCGCGCTGGCAGCGTTGCATGTTAATCGATTTTTATGTAAATATTTAGTATTTACAGACGTGCACACTCTTTTTTCTTTTATGTAGTAGATACATTACCTTCTATGCATCGTTTTCGCTTTACTAATGGCTAAGCAGACCTTCCTATATCGTCTCCGCGTCATAACATCGTCGACGCAGCGAATACACGGTAAGACATTCGACGACGCGACCGGCGCGGCGTCCCGTCGAGGCCTTTGTGGGCTCACTGTTCGCTCGCGAGTGTCGAGAGTGTACTCTAATCGTTTATGAACGCGTAACAGAACGCGTGGTCGCAGGCAGCGGCGGCAGCGGCGGCGGCGGCCGCGCCCCTGCTGAAGTCTCCGCTGAGCTCGGCGCAGCACGCGGCGGCGGCGGCCGCGGCCGCTAACTACGGCGCCGCGGCCCGCGCCGCCGCCGCCGCCGCCGTCAGCGCCGCGCCGCAGCCGCAAGCTCTCACGCCCCTCACGGCCGCGTAAGTTGAAAACTTTTTTACCTCGGATAAATTTGTAATAAAACCTATCAATTTTTCTTACTATATCAAAGTGTAGTCGTTGCAAACTTTTTAATTGTTCTTAATCTAACGTAGACATAATACGCTAAAGAGTAATTAATAAAAATATATCTCTAATTTAAATATAGTATAATATACATACTACTGTATAATTACAAGGTAAAAAAAACACATTACGTACTGATAGTTCTCAATATTACTGTTTCAGTTACGGCAGAGAATACGCAGATCCATATTTAGGACACGGTATTGGACCAGTAACGGGATACGGGGTAAGTTCTTACACGAGTTATCTACTGCTATAGACGAGTCTTCTATCTTAGTATAATCACTAACGATCGTGACGTTTAACTTGCAGACTGCAGTGTATAGAAGCGGATACAACAGGTTCGCTCCATACTAAAGCCAGTGGATCATGAAACGATTTTACTCGAATATTACCTTCGTCACCCTCACCTTAACATGACAATGAACTCTCTTTGTAAACGTACAAATATAATTGATAATGTAAGGATCAATAAATAAACGCTAGCCGACTACCTAGTAAGTACTAACTGAGCTAATAGAGGTCGCGTCAGTGGTGGAACCGTTGAAGCGTAAGCAGTGCGGGGCGCGTACCTCGCGTACCTACTGTTCGTGCGTGTTCTGCGTACGTACGCAGCATGCACCTCGACTGTATACCACGCGCCACTACAACTTATGAAATACCAAAGTCATTAAAATTTCTAACAGAAATAGTTTATTAAGTTGAACTATATTGTAAATTTTTGTGTACCTAATGCTATACAAGTGCGAGCAGCTAAAGTGAGTGCTTTCGTTCTATTTAGATATATATTGTAAGAGTTACTATAATTTACTAATAACAATCGAGTGAATACATGTTACGATTAGCGTACCGTTACTATCTAGTGTAGATGTTACACTTGTATTATTGACAATAGAAGGAATATATTGTACTGTAATTATATTATTTAGTGAGCTTTGCACTTGCATATCATACAAAAAATGTAAATACTAAAAGGGAAACACACTTTTCTGGTTCGAAATATTATTTTGTTTAAAAGTTTCCAAAAATATAAATGCTGAATATACATTTGGCTATCTTAAACGTACCTATTCGTAAACTAAGCAGTAAATACTCCACTATGGTTACTACATTTGCGATTTATTAACGAGTAAGTTAATATACATTAGAGCCAACATAATAAGTAAATATATTTTAGAGCCGACATAGTAAGTATGTCAACAGACACAACACACCCGGTGTTAACAAATACAATAGAAATGTCTGAACAAATATATTTTGGACTAACACGTTATTTGGTGCGATAAGATTATGGTGCCATTTATTTGGTTGTTATTTTACACATACGTATTATATTTTTTCTAAAAGTTACCTTGTACTCTATACAGTAATGTCATAGTTGTTAGTCTTCCCCTGAGAGCAAGCGGCCAAAGGCGACAAGTTTGTCGTGATAGTGACATGAACACGACACAGCTGCGCCCTCTGTCTCTTGCACTAATTGTCGTTTCGGTTTGTACATTGCGCTTGAAGCTTATATTGTTGATAGTGTTCGATGCGTTGTCTGATAAGTAAGTTTGCCCCGAGGTGTACGGGGTGTACCTACGTACACACAATCAGTTGTATTGAGTACTTACCGTGAGCAGTTAGCATCTCGTACGGATCATCTTTGCCCCAGGAGTGTTAACTAGTGGTCCTGGTTAGTTGTAAATCGAATGATCGGTTGCTAGTGTTAAATAAATAAGCTAATATTTTACAGAAACGTAGGCGAAACGCTTTAGCTGTAGTCTGTAAGGGAAGAAGGGAACTCCGTCGAGTTCTTACATATCATTGAGATTTTCTCCTTGTATGTAGTTATGTTAAATCGATAAACTCTATTGTCTTTTAACGATGTCTTATTTTTACAGTGCTATTTTAATATTTTGGTCCATCGTACGGACTTTCATTTTTTGTAGAACAAACACGCATACGGGTCCAACCCTTTTAGAAATCGTAAATTTTAGATCTAACGTTTGCATTAGGATTTTAAAATATCGTAACATCTATGAATTCGCTCAACGTTTATACCAAAGCACAAAAACCCATCGATTCATACGTATTCGGAGACGTGTTGCATGACATTAACCTCTGCTCGATAGATTTTATAGTCTTTCAGTGTGAAAAACTTAACAAATCTATAAGTCATCGTGTAGATAACTCGAACAAACACACATACTTTAATTTTTTACTTACATTTTGTTTTCATTAATCCTAGGTAATTTTTCTAAGGACATATCTACATGTTTGCCATCTAGAGTAGTTTTTATCTTAAAGTAGTTCAATGACTATATATTATATAGATCTGAATTGATTAATTAATTGTTGATTGTCGATCTTTACATATTGTTGTAATATCTAAGGAACATGAAGCACAGTGGGTTACAGGAGCGTCTGTATTACCGCACCGGTCGCGTCGCGCGTCGGTCCGATACCAGAGCTTCGCCGTTTGTTTAAAACCTTTACGTAGCAAGTAGATATATATAATGTACCGAATACGTTGTGTCTTGTACGTATGTACGACATATCAACACGATTCATATAGTTTGGTGTAGTGTGTCCCGCAGTAGGCGGCTACTGCGGGCGCAAGGCGTCGGCGTCGCGTCACAACTCGGCTCGCCTGATGATGATAGCTTTAATTAATTAAACATGTCGGTCCCTCGTGTCCCCTCGTATCCAGAATTTGATTAACTACCCAACTCAATATAGTAGCATTTCCATGACATTGTTACGTTTGTCTTGCAGATTCTAGTCTTCGCGCACAAACTTTAATTAAAATATTTAGTGAAGGTGCTTACTCGTAAAGGTTTCATGTGATATCTACGGAATTAGTTGTCGTTTCACATTGTATTCACTTTACGTTCCGTACAATATGTTATAAGCTGTTCGTGTCATATTTTCCTTTAACTGATTATACCTATGATTACTCTCACCTTTTAGTGCCACTGGCTTTTAGTATAAGTTAAGATTACTTTTATTGTATTTTATATTGTAGTCTCGTTGCAGCTTCGAACAATATTTTGTGCTTTACTGCTGAATACTCATGCGTGAATGCGTTATTTTAAGTAATTTTTAGATTTTTAGGAATTGTCTGATTAATGCAAGATTTTGTATCTGAGTACAGAAACAAGTACATGTGATTCTATTTGATGATTTTATTGTTTAGCGTTTAGTGTTTTGTATCAATTATAGTCACAAATTGTGTGATTGTCGTATATTTTTAATCATCAAATGTTTAAACACAAGTAAACAGGACTTGTTTTGGAATCTCGGTAATCAGATACCTATATATCCATGTCAAATTGTTATCTTTTAAATAATTCGCATAGATAATAATAAATCGCAAACCAAAACATGTCTTGTTTTCTTGAAGATTCTGAAAGATACATAATTTTTGATTATGTTTTTTTTAAGTCTTGTATATGATTTTAATAATAATGTAATAAATCACAAAAAAAGCAAAATACCTAAGTTTTGTATAAAGTTACATAATATAAGCCAAATTGTTGTTACTTGGAGAAAAATCAGAATTTAAATTACATATCTGACAAAATGGTTAGTGTGCTACAATAAGATTGAAAAAAAAAAAAATAACATCAAAAACAATGTATTATAAATATTATAATCATATAAATTAAGGATATGTATTTTGTAACGCGATTTGTTTCTCAGTTTTTATGAGAGGTTATATTAAATTTTCATACTATTCAGTTGATTTGTATGCTGTGCACAAATGATACAATCGGCTTCGGTACTGTATTCATTAGATCTAAAGCGAATTGTTATATTGTGCATAATAAATCATATCAGTAGTGGTGTTAGCTAGTTGACACGTACCTATCGTATGCTAGCGCGAGACCGCCCTCGACTGTATATAGTGTTACCGGCGGGCGTCGCCCCCGCCAATGTTGTGCGTATTACTTGTGCCCTCGGGTTCATATTGTTAAAGTAGACAGTTAATAAGTATCACTTGTTCGTCAATTGCACTCGTCAAAGCTGTTCAGTTGGTGTTGTAGATTATTCAGATATTAGCGAGGTTAAATTTTACTACTACGTGTTATACTTGTAAGATCGTAAACACGCTCTTGTCACTCGTCGTGTGACGTACACATGTATACACGTACACGAACACCTACACAATACAGCGTGTTTATGATGTTATAGTTTATGATTAAACGTACATAGGTAGTATGACGTAACGCATACTTATTGCCATGTTAATTGGTGGACTTGTCTAGTATGTGGCTTGCGACAAGTGTCCTTGAAAATATTTTAGCAAACAATAGAGATATATTTTTTTCATTTTATAATAGTGTTATGACAACAGTGTTGCGAGCAGCATGACAGTCATAGTTCATAGACGTTTGTACATACGATGGTTTAAATGTAATAGTCGGGTGTCAGCATCAGCAGTGAGTATGCGTTACGTTCGCGAGGTGGGCGACGGCGCGCTTGCTCGCGCCCGCTCGCCCACTGTAGCAGCAGCCGACCAGTATTTGTAATACTGTTACAATACCGTGCTCAATTCCTGTATATGTACATTGTAAGTATAATGTTGACTAAATGTTTTGAAATTTAATGTAAACTACAATAGATTTGTTACATAATGAATGTCTTCCGTTTGGCACATTTATATAGATACCTATTTTGCACATTTTATTATTGCACAAATTATAATGAAGTATACCAGCTCGGTTTTATTTGTCAAAAGAAGTTTCAAGCCAAGTGCACAGCGAGCCCCCCTCATATACGATTTGTGATACCTAAAGTAAATTAATATTACGAATTTTCTTTTTTTGTGTGGCAATTTTCATTGCAACGCTAATTTTCTCTTTTAAATTGTAAATATTTTTTTCTAATGAAAAATATTGAATGAAGTGAATCATTTTAAAAGCCTTTGGCATTGTGTACTCATTTACGTTAAATAAATTATAGTATAAAAATTATGTCTTTTATTTACTACTTTTAGTTGAACCTATCATAATTATTTTGATGAGACCACAAATTACATGTATTGTATGATATTACTTATATATAGCATATATATAATTTAATTTTGTTATTCTTGTGAATAGTACTGATTGGGTGCCAATCGTATAATTTCATATCGATAAGATTGCAAGGCTCTTTGATAACAAATAGTAGGTAATCATTCTTTAGTCTGAAATAATTAAAACAATGTGAGATTATCTGGCATGAGCGATAACAGCGTTGCGCTGTTTTAACAGTGTCGGTCCGGCGCGAGCGCTCCTCACTGCTCACTTGTTTCATACAGTGTTACTTAATCATGCAGTTGAGTTCTTACTAAAAAAAGAGTACTTATATAAAAATGGCGATTTGTCCGCCGTTCAGGTGGCCCTCTCGAGGCAAATTCAAGCCTTGCACTGTAGTACCTGCTGAAGTCGATGACCCTGCCGAGCGTCGAGAAACTATCTTCGTAAGTTCACACTTAGACTTCTTATATTATACTTCTTGACTAATTCACAGCATATTTGCCATGTCTAAGTTTAATGACATTTTGATTTTTTTTTAATGTCATTAAACTAAAGTATATCTACACATAAGCAATTATTGGTTAGCACAAGTTAGGTATATATTTTTAAAACAGTTTTGCGTTCGTAAGGGGCCCTAGTTATGGTCACTAGGACCCAGGGTTAGATTCTTATATTGTTCTCTTTGTGTATTATAATTACTTATAACAATCCTTTGTCTAGAAAGGAATTTTGCATGTCTGGTTACTTTTTTGAAGGCTAATTACACCTGAAGCGCGTTGTAGACCCTAGATACGAAATGGCCCTACCCTACTATGTTTTTTGTACATGACATGGTATATTGGTAGTGATTGCTTCTTCGTGAGATAATCGTTAGGATAACATCGGTTGTGAGAACGAAGCCAACCTTGTTAATAAACTCTATGACAAAGAAGCATACGGCCCGTCTGATAATAAGCAGTTATAATAAGCAATACTAGATTGTTGTTGATCCTAAATCTTATAACATTAGAGTTATGGATTACCCTGGTAAACCCCATAGTAAAAAGTGTTACCTCTGGTCTTGCCAGCATCCGAAGGCTACGGTAACTGCTTAACATCAGCTTGTTTGCCACCCAAGTAGTATAAAAAAACATCATCATCTCAAACGTCCCATTATTCGACACAATTCTCCTCCATACATTTGGAGGGAACAATCAAAAAATGTTTACTATAAAACCTATACTCACACAGAGGAATACAACTGAACAACACTAGATATGTATTATTTGTCCGTCGTCTCCAGTCGACCTCGTTTGTAGGGTGCCCTTCGAAGTTGAACCTTTATTTTAATAGGGTACGTACTATGTTCTGACTGAGTGAATAGCTAGGTACCTTCACTTTGACTAAAATAAATCTATTGAGTCTTTACATTTCGGAGTTCCGTGTGACGCTTTTATGTAGAGTTGCCGCGAATAATTCTTATGATCAGTGCCGGATTAAGCCAGCGCGGGGCCTGTAGCAAATTCTGTCAAGGGGCCCTTGGTTTACTTTAGGTTCTTAAGGATCAAGTTTGTGGTATTAAATAAAACAAAACAGTTACAAATAAACTTTTCTGGATTTAATATGGGCCAATTTAGAAATAACACTTTCATTATTGACTTTTTTAAGCAAATCATACTCTATATTCATCAAAATGATAAAGTTCATTTTTAACCTACTTCAAAAACGAAGAAGTTATCAATTCGTGTGTTATGTTATGTTTGTTACTTCGTCATTTATGAACCGATTTTAAAAATATATTTTATAGACGTGTTTGGGCTTATTTGAATGGTCATGATATGCACTTTAGCTGTTTAGATCAGATCAGATCTGATCAGATTTAAAAAAAGGAAAAGTGAGTTTAGAGTGTATGTATAAAAATTAATCCTGTTTTCTTTTAATTTCTATAACTTGCCGCTTTTTTTTATTATACGTAAATGCGCTTTTATTTATACGTAAATGCGTAAGGCAATTTCTACGTTTGGGAAACAACCGCTATGTCCCTGCATTTTAAATCTGTAATATCTTTGAAAATATTCATTAAAATTACATGCTGTAAAGCCATAAGGTCATATTTGATAATAATATAATAATAATAATAAATTTGTAAATAATAATAATATTTCTCACCACACCATATTGATCTATATTAAATGCACAATGTATATATACTTGGATATGCTTAAAACCGCTTCGTAAACAAGCCATTATTTCTCGTTAAAAGTAACGTAAAAAAATGGTTATTGTGGGTTATCCCTAAGAGATAGACATACTTATTTATTTATTTAAACTTTATTATACACATACATGTGATGTATAAATGCGGACTTAATGCCTGAGGCATTGTCTACCAGTCAACCTAAGGTGGTGCAGAGATTAAGTCAAAGTAGTATACAGATAAATTTAGAATTGGAAGAAAAAAAAATAAGGTTATTAATACATAGATCCTATAAAAATACATATAAACATAAACAAAACAATATATATTAGTATAGCAAGATATATAAACATAAATAAATATCTATATATTAAATATAATATAAATAAATATATATAGAAATATAAATAAATAAAGATTATTGTCGAAATGATTCTGCCAATAGTAGTTTACGAATTTTAACCTTGAACGAATAACGGTTGGTGGACATCCTGATTTCGAGAGGGAGGGCATTCCAGAGAACAATAGACTAGATAGGGAAAGAGTCATGAATGAAACCAGAGTTATGAGAAGGACACGCAAGAAGAAGATTGTTGGAGGATCCAAGATTTCGATTGTGGATAGAACAGCGATAGGTAAGAGGTTTTAATAGGTGGGAGCATTAGGGAACATAATAATGGAATAGAAGGTAGAAAGTGCGCGCATACTACGGCGCTGGCGAATAGAAAGCCAATTCAGTTGTAAGCGATAAGCAGACACATGGTCATACTTCCGCAGATTGAAAATGAACCGAATGCAGTTATTGAGAAGACGATCGAGTTTGTTGAGAAGATCTGCATTCAGGTCAAAATAACACACATCACCATAGTCGATCTGGGGAAAAATTAATGTCTGCACAAGCATTGTTATAGTCTTACATGGGAGAAAGTTCTTTAGCCGATGAAGAGTGCGCAGGGTACCGGTAACCCTTTGGCTGACTAGCGTGACTTGGGCGCTCCAACTTAAATGATGAGTCGATGAGCAACCCTAGAACTTTAACAGCAGGGCACAGATCTATTGCAATACCATTAAAGATTACCTGAGGACGAGTTAATGTGTCTAATCTATTCATCAAGCGTTGACTGCCAATTTTATAATCAAGGCTCGACACTTGGTCGGATTCACAGTCAACCCAAATCTATCGGACCATTTCTGAATGTGCTGTAAATCTCTGTTAACCATATCTACCGCAGAGTAGACACATTCAAAACATGCCTGAGAATAAATCTGCAAGTCATCAGCGTACAGATGATACGCACACTGAAGATTCGGAGTTATGAGATTAATAAATATTGAAAATAACGATGGAGATAAAATACCGCGCGAGTCATTATCACGCCATGTAGACGATGAATCTTCGAAGCGGACAGACTGCTGGCGACCCCGAAGATAAATTGAGAACCATTCCAGAGCCTCAGACGAGACCATAAAGTAGGAGAGGATAGACAAAAGGATGCCGTGGCTGACGGTATTAAAGGCATTAGAGAAATTAACCAAAGCCAACACAGTGACTTTGGTATCCTCCATTCCCTGCATAATATCGCTAATCACTTAAAGGAGCGCAGAGAGGGTGCTATGGCCGGGTTTAAAACCTGATTGCAGAGAGCTTAATAGGCTATTTTGGTAAATAAACCGGGAGAGCTAAGCCTCAAGCACCTTAGATATGAAGGGAAGGATGGATATGGGGCGGAAGTGATTTGGGAGAGAAGGATTTTGAATCTTGGCTAGGGGTATGATATGGGCTTTACTTCATAAGAATGGAAAGGTTCTTAAAATAAGGGAGAAATTTAAGATGTGAGAAATTCACAACCTATAGCATTTGATTTGATGGACAGGATAACTTTTTGATCTCATCCGTTGCTACTGGAGAAAAGTGAAAAGCTTCAATGTTGGGACGAGGTAATCCAGCGTCCAGCTGTCCAGGTAAACGACAGTTTGACACTTGATTTGGTGATCGAACGGGGTTATAGAAGAGAAATGACGATTAATGTCATCCAAATCAAGTGTCCCGTGCAAACCAGTACAGCACTGTTTGCCGATACCTAATGTCCCAAGGCACTTCCAAATATTAGCGGGGCTTGAAGCAATTATGTTATTATGAATGAAACATATACCATCGCGGACTTTTTTGTAGACCTTTTTAGGTGTACAATGATGATGATGATACATATAAACCTTCCTCTTGAATTACTCTATCTATTAAAAACCGCATCAAAATCCGTTGCGTAGTTTTAAAGATCTATGCATACATAGGGACAAACAGTAAGCGGGAAGCGACTTTGTTTTATACTATGTATTGATCAACTACAGTAGATGGGATCGTGACTGAGTTAATAAAATTTTAATAGTTCCTTTTACTCGAAATATAATTGATATTATATTACCTAATCGATTTAAAAAGTATAATCTCGGCTATGTAAACTTGCAAAATCAATGTACTACCACAGTGTAAAGAACCCTTTATACCTTCTTACAGTGGGCCAACGCCTTTGATGTTTTGCGAAATGCCGCCGCCGACTTGACATAGATAATTGTCGCAGGGTTGTCACATATTTTTTCCTAATTTATTTTATATTTTGTAATGTTAGAATGCGTGTGGGGTACCAGGAAAATAAATAATACAAATATTAATTTTTAAATTGGTTAATGAGAAGACAAAATATTATGTTTGTGTATTATTTACAAAATAATGAATATGACTAAATGAAAAAATGAGTTAGAGAATATAATTTTTATACATCTTGGATCACTAAATAGATTTCATATTCGTATTCAGCAACCCCATAAACCATAAAAACGATACCAATATAGACTTTTTAAAAATTCGCGGCCGCCATCTTGGATCACCAAATACATCATAATATATATTTGTTTTCAGCACCCCCAAAAACTACGAAAACGATACCCATATTGACTTTTTCGAAAAATTCGCGTCCGCCATCTTGGATCACAAAATAGATGTCATTTTCGTTTTCAGCACCCCCAAAAACCACGAAAACGATAACCATATTAACTTTTTCGAAAAATTCGCATCCGCCATCTTGGATCACGAAATAAATGTTTTTATGTCGTCCGCCATTTTGCCGTCTCAATATTTTTATCTGAATGAAATTGGTGAAATTATAAATTAATTTTTACTAACTACCTTTCGTCCGTGTGAGGTAATTGATAGAATTTTAAATTCTTATTTAAACGAGATGATGACATACAGTTTCTATATTGTACATATTGTGTGTACCATTTTACAAATAAAACGAAAAAGAAATTAATAATTTAACAAAAAAGGTAATTAAAATTGCGAAAACCCTAAACAACTTGTCCCGAGTGAGTGTATGCAGCTCGGGCTCGCTACCTCTCCCCCCCCTACTCCGCGTACCCCGCACGATTGCTCTGTCTAGACGTGTCCGTCGAACTACTGTATGAAAAAGTCCTTATACTGTGGTACTACTATGTATATAAAAAATCTGGCCGCTTGAAGAGTAGAGATATGCTAAAGAGGCGAGTCTAAATATATCCATTATAATTATACCGAAAAATAATGAATCGCAATTTTCAAAAGGCATTTGCTCAAAAGTATTACCAAAAAAAAAAGCAAAAATAAGAATGATTTATCGGGAATTGTAGTGTTTCCAAAGCCATAAACATTAGGACATTAACGTTAAAAAGTTAGTTAAACACATTTTTACGATTTTACGCGCCGAAATTGTTTTTAAATTTTCAGGTGCGAGTGAAGCATTGCCTTAGCGCTTCACGTTAAGGCATGCAGGATATTTTACGCTCCCATCATTTCTTTTTACGGTTAGTCAGACAGGAGCGCGGGGCCCCCCAGTGCGCGGGGCCCGTAGCATTTGCTACTCTTGCTACGTGGCTAATCCGGCACTGCTTATGATCATCGGTGGTTAGTTTATTCAACATTCCAGGCGAAAAGTAGAATACAATTTTCGACATTCAACACTATAAATAATAAATACTCAGTATAATAATACTGAATAACAATAATCAGTTAGGCATATAAAAAATATAAATAAAATAGCTTATTTCTCACCGCGCATGTAGTAGAGATATATCGGATTAAAACAATGGTTGTTTACTAAACAATAACATCTAGGCACCTCGTTTTGTGGTGGTTGTGGAGTTAGAGTGTTGACGCTATTCTCTGAACAAGGTGGAGGCCTGTATCTTAGGGGATAGTGTTTATCCATGAGTTATTTATTTCCGATGTTGACTCCTGTGTATCGTGTTTCTCTAGATTTATATGTAATAGGCTGATAAATAAAAAATTAAACAAAATGAATGTGTATATCTGTGGGGAAGTATTTGGATGTGGAGGAGGATGTGTGTATGCGATGATAAATGCATACCTATGCGTAAAAAGAGAGGTAAGTACCTAGGTAAATATTTTATTATGTTCATATATGCAATAAAATATCATGCGTCTCGTAGTCTCGAACCTACTTACAATGATTTTTAACAACAGCACGCCTGTCTTTATAATGCTATATAATAATTGTATGTAACTATATATTTCTATTCTGTTGTGTACAATAAATAATAAAAGAATCCATAACTAAAATTTGATATATAATTAGAATATAAGTAACTTGTCTGTTACGCTTTTACGACAAAAAGGCCTATAGTTTCCCAGCGCCACAAGTTTTGCCATCTAGTAGGTACCTACCTACGGAAAAAACTAATTTATCTACTAGGTACCTACTTATAATCATAATATGTATGTCATTCCCCGTGAAACATAATAGGTATATCTATGTGAGTATTACGGGGAACACCTTGATTGTAAGTTAGGTATTACGGAGTTTAATTCCATGATATTGGGTAATATAATAATTAATAACCTTTGCTTGCAAACAATAGCCCTATTACGAGGGTGCTTGCGAGGTAGGACGCGCTCCAAGTATTTATTTGTCAGCTTTTAAGCAAATATAAAATATTTCCGCTACTATATTCTTCCCTATACCTACCTACTATGGTAATGCCAAGTTATATTAATAGTACCCCTCTATAGAAAACACAACAAGAAAAGTAGAGCACCATACCAGTGATCAAGCCTGAATCACCACCTACAGCAGACCACAGTCAAATAGGTACACATAATGGTTTAGCTGTGTGTGTAAATAGAGAGGCAATACCATAACGACTTTAAAGGCATTTCCCGACCGTTATTTGAATTTCGCTTAATAAAATTAAACCTAGTAATAATGTTGACATCTTTATTACCAAAAATAAAAATATTATTACAAAAAAAAATGTTATAAGGATGTCATGGCAAGCGATCAAAGGCAACCATCAGACACCCCGTAAATAACCGATAGCAAAAAAAAAAACATTATATTTTTATTCAGCATTGTTCATGAGTTCACACTGTGATATTTTTCGACAATCGGTCTTTAAACCTTTATGGCGTCACTTTTCGATCTAGACTGACTTTGTGACTCAGATAATATGATTCAATTCAGACGAAATTATTAAAATGGATTATTTTTTATGATATTTTTTTAATAATGTCTTATTTTTGGTGGCAATGGTAGCCAAATACTTAACTTCCTGGCTTATAAATATGATAAAACAGAATGATTTCGCAGAATCGATTTGACGACCAACAATTTATCGTAACTACTAACAATCTTTCGAACTATAAGTACTGCTTTCCGCTCTTGCCAGTTTCATACCAGCCGGCTGATCCATTTAGTGGAATTCACATGTACCTCCTAACTACTACTTAATCAAACGATTCACCGTCTGCTAACTACTTATAAAGACAAAACATCGTGAGGAAACCAACCTGTCCTAAAAGGAATTCTAAATCTTCTGATCAACGAACTTGCATGTCTCTAAAAAAAACTCTCTTGTCTCTTTGTCTTCAACTGTTACTGTTAGTGTTGAGAAAATATCCTGAGCTTTACCTATGTAGTTTAGCAGAATGGTTTTAACATGCAACCGCGCTTTGGCAGCTTGTTAAACCATCTAGCTGTTATCAGTCCATGAATAGCGAGGAGAGCGTTTTCTAGAATGACATTGGGACACCGCTGTGCCTCAAAAAGTAGCCCTTAAGTTGTCCTGCGCCTTAAAGCCCTATCGTGTCAGATTGTTGACCAATTGGACTGTAGTCTGTCAGAGTAAAGAAACAGGGAGTGCACATACGTAGGTATTTATAGGATATGTGCACTCGACACTTGGGCAATAACTATAATATATGTTTCACACAGTTGGCTAATCTCCGATAAAATTGGCCGGCCTCATCTAAATTTGTCTAGAGGACATAATAACCGAGGGCGGATCTGGAAGGTATCATGTCATGAAGAGAGGCCAATAATAATAATCAACCTGAATCACACTGCTTTTTTCATGATGCGTCAGTAGGGTATCGAATACATTTATGTGCCTCGGTGTATTAACTTTTGTCATAATTATGTATGAAATCAATATCTACCATTCTGACGCATCAAGACACAAGCCGTCACAGCAGTGTGAGTCCGGCGTTATATCTAATAAATTATAATTAGTAGAGTTGCAATCTAGTGAACTAGGTATCTTAAGACAGGCTAGTTTTTGATAAGTGCTAATTTATCAAAGGTTTCTGACAGGACTTGTGATAAAGCATTTTTGTTAGACAAAAAAAGCAATATTTGCAATAATGTAGAAGTTAGTTATATCAGATAAATGCAGAAACTAATAAGTCATCCAAATTTCAAAGCAATAAGTACTAAGTACATAAATAATCCAGAGTCATGGGTACCTATGCATATCTGAATGCCATCTCGTACGTATTTTGTAGATAAATGTTATATTTGATAAGTTATTCCAATCACTGCAAAGGTATTGATAAGAAATGATCAAGATATAATTAGGGATTATATATTTTTATGTTTCTACAATATCGCTATGTAAATTGACTAAAGTAATTAGGTACATTATGTCCGTTTTCCTTGATATATTTGAATCGACTCAGCTACTTGGTAGGTAGGTTACCTAGATGACCTAAATGTGAAAGCAGCAAAGTTTATTTTATTAGTTCGTCATCATCTAAGTACTGTACGAAATTATCCATCTATATTTTATGAATTAAAATACTTTAAATATGAATTTTATAATAACAATTATCCTATTGTTATTATAACTATAAGTAGTTATAATAACAATAGGATGAAACTTTGTGAAAACACAGTCCTACTCACATAATACTCAAATTCTACGTAAATTGCTACATGCAACATAATTTCCTCAAATATTTGGTTAAAAAAGGCATTATAGATCTACCTAAATTAGATTCATCATCTTAACCAATAACCGTCCCACTGCTGGTCACGTGTCTTCCTCATACATTGGTGGGCCTACTTTACCACGCTGCGCTGGCCGGACGGGTTGGTATAGGGTTTTGTTTCGATTTTTCCCTCTGTTGCCTTGGATATTGTCTGCCTGACTTTCTTGCTTAGTCGACTCTTACAACACCCTCGATGAAGAACGGATTGGTGACATTTGTATTCTTAATCCGTCACCACATGGGCATGTTTAGGTTATCAAAAGGCTTTTACAGGGTCGGCAACGCTCATTTAATACTGTTAGTGCAGTAAGCAATATCGGTTGCAAGCGTCTATAGGCTACAGTAACTGCCAACCATTATTAATAGTTAAAAGAGGTCATCGTGACCTTTTGACCCATTTAAAACAACCGTCAGATCACGAAGCATCTGTGTTCTCACATCTGTTTGTTATATTAAAAATAGTTATGTTGTGAAGTAATATAACCGAAATATCTCATACCTATAAGTACCAGAGCTTTTAATATGTCATATTAATGGTAAACTTATTTAGAACGCTCCATTACATCGCTTTTTGTTTGAAAGTGTCTTTCAACTGTCATTTTTTTTATACTAAGTACGTGGGTGGCAAACAAGCATACGGCCCGCCTGATGTTAAGGAGTTACCGCTAGCCTATGGACGCTTGCAATACCAGAGGTATCACTTGCGTGTTGCCACCCCATTTTTTTACACCAAGGCTTTAAGATGGGAATATCCCTGGGATAGGAATACGATTATTTAAAAACTCATTCCTAAATGAGCGCAGGTACCTGGACTCACACACAGGAACGTAACTACACCACTGTGTGTAGTTATTTGGCTGTGGTCTACTTCTGTACGGTGGAGGTCCTTCCCCAGTCGAGCTTGCTCACTAGTATGGTGCCCTACCTCTCTTAATTACCTACGCTTATAAAAAAAGCATGTTTATACGGGGATGAACAAGAATTTTAAATTAAATAAGGGGGGACTTCCCGTATAAGCATACATATGTTATTTACTAATACTATAATTATCAACTTATCTTCCTATCACTGATAAAATAACAAAGGAGGACAGCTTAATACTAAGTACAAGAATTTCGTATGAATCATTCATTGAGTTAATTTTAAATAATATTATTATCATTTCCTTTCAGAAACTCCCTGACCCTGACAGAAATACATACATGCGGAATTCCACAACTTTCGAAGATGTAATCCCTTATGGTAACGGTGATGTGTCTATGCACAGTAATAGTATTACGCCTGTCGTATCTCCGACTTCAAGCGTATCTACAATTGAAATGATAAACGGACATCATCATACCAATGAGAAGAAAATAAGCACTAACAGTCAAATGAGCACTATAAGCACAACTTATGGTCACAACCATACTAATGAGAAAAAAATAAGTGTTAACAGTCAAATGAGCAGTAAAAGTACAATTATTGGTCGAGATTCCCAGGGTAATGTTATTTATGTGGAACGTAAGAGCAGTGCAGGTCGGAAAACTGTGGGACAGTTGTTGCAGAACGACCCTGACAAGCGTGCGCGACGCAAACGCGGTGTGATCGCGCCACATGCCCCTATTGATGCCATACGGTCCCCATCTGATTTACACTATGATAAATACGAAAAGGATGAGAAGTAAGTATGAAAATACCCTTTAAAATAAAACTCAATGTCACATCGGTCATTATTTGATAATTTCGTATCTATTACCTACTTAATAATCGTAGACAATAAACTTGGATCTAAATATCAAATACGGGAAATACCTGTATTAGCTGACGGCAATAATATATGTCACTGGTGGTATTAGTTAGCAAATTGTGCCCTACTATGTTTCGGTTAAAAGGATACTGTAGTTAGTGAAATTCTTGGGTATGATCGTGTCATAGGAGATCTGGACTCATGTGACAACTCGTGTAACTCTAGATGGACGATTAGGGCCATTCCCCGAAGCGTCCATCTAGATTCTAGATGCTTGTTTACTGACCATTTTGGTAAAAAAACCTGTTCTCAATTTATTATAAAATTTATTAGTAGAGTTATACCTAAGTTTGCCTAAATATATATTTCTTCTTCTTTATCAATACTTATCCACCCACTGCTGAGTATAGGTCTCGTCTTTTAGGCGCCATCCATTCCGGTCCGATGCCAAGCTCATCCATTGGTTTCTCGCCGTCCTTTTTATTATTCTCATAGAGGTCGCTGGTATTTATTGGATGCTAAACATTTATATTTTTCTAGATCAAAGAAACAAATTCAAAAAGCTGTAATGGCGAACGATTTCTTGGAGAATATAATGGATAACGAGCGTCTGGCAGCAGTAGTAGACGCAATGAGTCCGCAGGCATATGCGGCTGGAAGCCTCATCATCCGAGAGGGAGAAAGTGGCAGTCATCTATACGTGTCAGCTCACGGACAATTTGAAGTACTTAAAAGTGGGCAGGTCGTTAAAATATTTGGACCTGGCGAAGCATTTGGTGAACTTGCGATTTTGTACAAAGCCAAACGTTTTGCTTCGATTCGATGTAAGTATATATACCACATTGTAGTAACAATAGATATGGAAGTATTTATAGTAGTTAGTAACCCTGCCTGTTGAGCCGAAAGTCGTGGGTTCAATTTCTACCCAAGACATGAAATATATAAGGATATTTACCAGTGGACTGCTTACCATAGTACAGGCACTGTGTAATTATGTAAATCTGTTTGAGATAGTTCACTCTCTCCTCATAATATATTAAATGTCAATTGTTTTAAACAGGTATAACAGAAGCAGAAGTATGGACGCTAGAGCGCAGAGTTTTCCAAAAGATCATGGTACGAAGTGGTCGACAAGAGCGAGAGGACAACCTTCGATTTTTAGCTTCAGTACCATTACTAAAGGGGATTCATCCAATAGAACTGGCTAACATCGCTGATTTCTTGAAGAGGGTATGAAATATTGTGGAATCTAATATAGCCTAGCCCTAGCAGCAGTCGTGGGTATCAAACCACAAGAGTTAGGAATCGAACTATTTTTCCCAAGTGATATACTAAGATATAGTGCTCTATGCTCTATACCTGTAGTGGTCATTGATTAAAAGTTCAGGTTTAGAGTAAAACAATAAAAAAATATCAGTAAGCAGACCTCTTCCCTCCACCGCCGCGCCGATGAGAATAATATATTAAGTATGAGCACAGAGAATAAATGAGTCACAATTTAATAGTAGAGCAAAATGCACGCTTTTAAAATTTCCGTTGCCGGTAATTAGGTACCCATAACGGTAACGTTGATGAAAAATTTATAATATGTCCATGCATATTTTATCTTCCTATTGCATTTAGTATCATTATATATATTAAAAATGCCCAGTTGCTGCTTTAAAAATAGAAATGTTAGAAATGGACTTTATAAAACTTTTCTTCACAATTTGAGCGTTAGAAATTTATTTTCATCGGTAGTTAAAATATATTTTTCCCGACTGCATATTTAGTTGATACTCATAGTAGCGACAATAAAGTCACTGCTGTCACCTACGTAGTAGTAGTAGATATAAAAGTACATTAAGCACTTTAGAAACGTTATCTAAAATGTTTCAGGAGTTCTTTTCGGCTGGTACTCAAGTGGTACGACAAGGGGATGCTGGTGATAAGTTTTATATCATTCGCGGAGGAACAGTAGTGGTCACTAAACGGGAAGGTGATGGTGGGGAGCGGCGGGTTGGGGTACTAGGCCGTGGAGACTACTTCGGTGAGCAGGCGTTACTCCATGAAGATAAAAGGCTGGCCACCGTCACTGCGCAGCCACCCGGCGTCGAATGTCTCACTTTAGAACGAGGGTAAGTAATTTCTGCTTCTGTAAAACAAGCCTGTATTTAAAATAATCTATGTAAAATAATTATGCCTACTAGATTGGAGGGAAACACTTTGGAAAATAAAAACTAGTAGATACTGATGATGCCTAAAACGGAGGTCGATTTACAATGATTTTTTTGCTTTTTTCGTTCTCCTATATCTTGCTTGAGCGGCCACGTCAACGATCGAGGCTGGCTTGAGACATAGTGCATATAGAGTATAAGCACTAGGTACCACGGTTGGCTACCCAGCAGCATGTCAACAATAACTAGTACCAGTTTTCGCTTTCGAGAGCTTTTAGCTTCCACCCAGTAAACGTACAAAAAATCATCTTAAGTATATAGTAGGCATATAGGTTATATCAAGAATTGAATTTACTTAATACTATTTTCTTTTTGTAGGCCGTTTACAGAGCTATTAGGTGATTTAGATGAACTGAAGAAAATTAGACATCCTGTACCTGGAGATCCACCGAAAAAGAAAATTTCCCAAGTAAAAAGTGGTATGTATTTTTATTAAAATACACGCTATCAGCAACCTGTCTTTGGGGCGAAATTCGTTAGTATTATAAAATTATCTAAGAATAGGTCGACTTCAACTATCGTTAACTAAGTATTTAAAATAATATTAAGTTTTAATAAATTTGCAGTTTAAATTAATCTGGTAGATAATGAATAGATATTATGAATCTGCAATACTTATTATTTGTCGATTCTAATTCGAAGAAGATAACGAGTTTTATGCGGATTTGCTGTATCTGTGACCTAAATAAGTAAAATATAGCTTTGTTTCCTGACAAGGTTACTGAATTCTTCTTTCAAACACAACATTTATTTAGTTATTTACAAAGTATTACTTATGAAGCTCATAAAATTATGAATGTAGCAGGCAGGCCAAAGTTCGCTAAATAAAGCCATGAGAAGTAGTAGAAAAAAACTCTTATTATAAATTTCAGAATTTGAATATGTGGAGTTGAATGATTTGAAGCCAATGGGCACAATGGGTGTTGGTGGATTCGGCCGCGTGGAGTTAGTGCAGTATAAACGTGACCCAAACCTCACGTTCGCTCTCAAGTGTCTCAAGAAGGTGGACATGGTCCAACAACAGCAACAGGAGCACGCTTATAATGAGAAACATATTATGATGTGTTGCAACAGTCCATTTATTTGCAGGTAATTCTAATAAAGCCTTTATAGGGGTTAGTAACATTCTCTATTGGGTTATTTTTTTTTTATCGAATATTTCAAAAGATGCTGGTAGTCATTGGAAAATCGACCTTATGTGTTTATAATAGAATACAAAATTTATTTTAGATTAATTGAAGGATTCCGATATCACCTCTACCTACATATAACGGAAAATTTATTTCTGCCTATAAAATATGTATTTTTAGGGATGAGTCATCAAACTAACCGTTAATTTATTCATAGAAATAATATTACGTTACGGTCAGATATTTGGTTAGTAAATAGTAAGAAAGTTAGTTTTTAAAAAACTAGCATTTGGTAGCCTAAAAACAGTAAATTCATTCTCCAGGTTTCAAGCTTTTCCTACTAATTTCGTCAAAATCGGCTCAATAGTTTATGCGTGATATTGTTACGAACAGAGTTAATTACGCAATTAATTCATATATGCAGCACAGATTAATATTTTACATGTTGCTTTTTCAGACTGTACCGTACATTTAAAGATAAAAAATACATTTATTTCCTCATGGAACCTGTCCTCGGTGGTGACGTGTGGACACTTCTGCAGAAACAACGCTTCTTCCCAGAGAACATAGCAAGGTTCATGGTCGCTTGTGTTGTGGAAGCATTTGAGTACCTACACTCTAAATCTATCATATACAGAGATTTAAAACCTGAAAACTTGATGCTGGACAAGCAAGGATATATTAAACTGGTAATTTTGTATAATATTCGTTATTATTGTAAGACCAATTTCCCCCACTGCAGAGCAAAGGCCTCTGTACTTTTCTTCCACCTCTCTGTATCAAGAGCCGCTTAAGGACAAGCCCCTCTAGACAAGTGGCATAAACGATAGTCGAATCGAAAAGTCAAAAAATAAAATGTATGGAATTTGACGTGAGTCTACGATTTAATGTCGTAAACTTACGTCAAATCCCATACATTTTCTTTTTTGACTTTTCGATTCGACTATTGCTTATGCCACTTGTCTAGACGCTCAGTCTTATTACTCGAATATTCGTTACACCCACATGACATATTTCACCCTTTCGTAAGTGCCATTTTCGCTTTTAGCTTACACGTAATTGTATTAACCCGCACTACTTACTTACTATGCGCGGTTTAGTCGTGTCGGTTAATGGCATAAATAAATATTTCGTACCTACTTGTTATTTGGCTAAAAATAACTTGATGTTCATATTAAAATGGATACAGAGCCGCAGGCCGACCAGATTTGTTCGTCTAAGTATGGTGTAAGAAATCGTAGCTTACGCAATTTACAGTCATTTTTTAATGTCTGTAAATTGCGTAAATTTTCTTTATTTTATTTTTATTATTTACCTATTGAATAATGTCAGCTAAGGACTGAATGCTGTGAAAATCTTTGGGGTAGGCTGTTTCCAGCAGTGGATGTCTTTTGGCTGAGGTAATTTCCCTATCGTATTTTGACATTCCTATAAATAACAATAGGTAATTATCGAGAATAATTACAATCTACTTTATTGTGCATCAAAAAAGTACTAGTACATATCATACAATCGGTGGTCTTATCGCAAGCGGCGATTTCTGCCAGTTCCAATTACCTCATAAGTCATAACTTTCAAGAAATGAGTCATTTATTATCACAATTATTGTTTCAGGTCGATTTTGGTTTTGCAAAGCAAATTTCAGGTAATAGCAAAACATGGACATTTGCCGGTACACCTGAATATGTAGCACCAGAGATAGTACTTAATAAGGTTAGTTTCTTACTGATGTTGATTGATTTGAAACACAGTTTTATTTTCATGATTAACTATCTAATAAATTAACGTTTTAGGGTCATGATCGGGCAGTGGACTGTTGGGCACTGGGGGTTTTAATCCACGAGCTGTTAGTTGGCAAGCCACCTTTCCGTGCTGCTGGTGGTGACCACATGAAGACATACACTTTGATCCTGAGCGGTATTGACGCAGTCGCATGGCACCCGCGCGTTGTCAAATCCGCACAAATGCTGATACGCAAACTGTGCCGGCCCGTACCCGCCGAACGACTCGGATATCTCAAGAATGGCATAGCTGACATCAAAAATCATAAGTATGTACAAGGTTACACATTTCCATTGTTCTCGTTGTACACCGAAATATATGCATATATTACTAACTTATATAAATTCATTTCGCGTCGGATACAATACTGACTCTACTTTTGTGCATGACAATGGCCGCTACTTATTTTCATAGAAATATCAAATGTTTATTATTTTGTAGACGTAATAAAGTTGCCTATATTTAGCTACATTTACATTCAGTCAACTAACAACAATGACCCATAAGTTATAACCAAATTAATAAGTGCTGGCGGTCTTTACAAAGACCTATCAAAGCGATTGACTATATCACGTGACCAGAAAGCTGGCTTATTTTTGGCTCAAAGAATAAGCATTGCCATTCAACGTGGGTAATGCTGCTAGTCTTTTGAGTACATTTACAGTAGATCGCATGATAATTACTTTTTAGGCTTATTTTAATTTTTCCATGTAGGGCTTATAGTATATTATAGATACATGTAGTTAGTTTAGATGTTGTATAATACGCTGTATCTTTTTTAACTTCGGTAAATAATTACATAAGTAATTTATTTTTAGATGGTTCCTGGGCATCGAATGGGAAGGCCTGGCTGAACGAAGACTAAAGGCGCCGCTAGTGCCGTCTGTCGCCAACGATCTAGATCTTGGCAACTTTGAAAAATATCCTAAAGACAAACTGCCTCCAGATGAAAACTCTGGATGGGACATTGATTTCTAATGTAATTTAAATTAGAAAATATGTATATAGGTACATATCGTAATACATTAACGTAGTCTTAAAGATATCGTGATGTCGTACAGTATATGTCGTAGGTACGGATGTAAAATCGTGAATGTAAAGATACAAACTAAGAAAAAAAAGTGTTGGATATCTTGTCAGGGTGATAATATTATCTAATAGTTGGGGTGTAATAGCGTCTGCTCTTAGCAGTGGACAAAATGCAGATCATTTTGATTGTTACTTACCAAATTTTAATAAAATTAGCTATAAGTTTATCCCTTTAATTGTATTTTAATATCTACACGGAAATATTGTAGGAAGTTTTGATAAAGTTTTATTGTATATTTTTGTACGTACTCTACGTGACGTAGGCACAGTTAGCTCTGATGTATATTATTATAATGTAAGTAGAGACAACATTCTTTCTTAGTCAAAAGACAGAGAGAGAAGTGTGAGTTTGGTCCTGACAGGCAGTATCGACGTGAATTCAACTTTATGGAATTTATATGTAGTTACTAATCAGATTTGATGAGTTACCTATCTTTGCTTACGATGAAAACATTGTGAGGAAAGCCACATTTCTTCAAAAAAAATTGTCTGATCCAACAAGCATTGGGCTCGCGTGCCTCTCTCTGCTCTCGTGATAGAAGTGAAGAGCGGCGCGTAGGTAAATAATTCCCTAGGTAGGGCTCCACCGACTGGCAGTAAGTGTGTGCGTTATTACATTTTGTTACTAACAACTATGGACCTACAGTATTAACAATGAAGGAATTTGCAAATGATATTATAATATTATTAGATATTTTTATTAAATACTCCTCAAAAGTATCACAATTTTACAAGCTATTGTACCTACCTTCTTTTGATTAAGAGACTTGCCTTTTTTTATACAAAATTATCTATTATACCTACTTATAAATATATTATAAAAATATATAAATTACATACGTCTATAAGTACCTAGTATACTTAATTATAATACGTATATTATACACTGTGTTGTACGTAAGAAATATACGCCTATTTTACTCATTAATTTTTTACTTCCTTACCTAATTAGAAAATATTGATAATGAGAAATTAAAATAATGAGAAAGAATAAAAAAATATTGATTCTTTCTTTCTATTTTGATACTGACTAAGAAAACACTGCAATTCAAATGCATCGTATAAGAAAACACTGCAATTCAAATGCATCGTATCTACTAGCCTATCAAAAAGATTAAAACGAAATGCAAACACTACACAGTATGTCCACAAATATTAGTAAAAACTGTATGAAAATCAAGTACCATAAATGTACGTACCTACTAGGTACCTACGTACCTAGTAGGTAGGTACGTACATTTATGGTACGTAGGTTAGGTACATTTATTGAAGGTTGCACTTGACTGCAATGGCGCATAGCGTGATAGTGGGCGAAAAGCGGTGGAACGAGAATAAGGTCAGTGGGGAGAATAACAGGCGCACGCACTTACATCAAGTATACCAGGTCAGTGTACCTAATGCGCGCGCAACACACTCGACACGCACACACACTTACCTATGTATATGTTACTGTTATAACCCAAACACAGTAAATTCTAAGATTTTCCAACTCTCGAGTGGTAAAAGTCCGAAATGTTCTATGGTAATAGTAGGTAATCTAATATAATATGTATAGCCCAAGGAAAAATGAAAAAACTACTTATGCATACTGACCCCGTCCGGGGAAGCGAGGCGGTTATGTCGGGATGTCTTGAAATGGTAGGCGGCCAGCATACCAAAACCCCACTGTGCGCCTTGATCCGCTTTAATAGGTGGACCACCGGAACCTGGAACGATGTAAATGGTAACATAATTATGTAGATACTTATAACCTTTTTTGAGGAGAGAAAGGCTCCTTATGCATATCGCCCTGCCCGGCGCTCGCCCGTAGAATTGGGATGGTTATGTCGGGCTCTCCGGTCAGAGATAGTAGGCGGCCGATATGCCGACTCGCCTGTGCACCTACATAATATACATAATCTAATCTTATGTACCCTAAAAAGTCCGAAATTACCGGTTATCATAGACAATTTGTACTTTTAGGACTCCTACCACTCAGAGTTAGTAAATTGAAAATTTTCCGCAGTGTGGGCTTTTACAGTAACATATATACTAACATTTGAATTTATTCACTGTATATATCTACTCGTACTCGTAGTTTACAAAATAAATATTTTGGAAGATAAATAGTAGAAAGGTGTTTGAAAGTAGCGCAATGTAACAAGCAAAGTAATTAGTATTTGGTACCTACTTTGCTTTTTACATTGCGCCACTTTCGATATAGCAAACAAAAATGCCACCACGCGCAAGACACAAGAATTTAGTAGTTAGGGTAACTACAACATTCTGGTGTATTGCGCGTGGTGGATAAGATAACATCCATTAAAAAAGCGCATCCCTTTTGATTATTATACAAGTCTCGCGTGCAAGAGCAGCGATACATATCCTTACTAATATTATAAATGTGAAAGTTTGTGAGTATGGATGGATTGATGTTTGCTACTCTTTCGCTTTAAAACTACTAAACGGATCTGGATGAAATTTGGCACAGAAATAGATTATGGTCTGGAATAACACATAGGCTACTTCTTACAGCGATAACCGGCATCCACGCGGGCGGAGCCGCGGGCAACAGCTAGTATAAGATATATCTATGTACATATGTATCTCATTAGATATACATATATATATAGATATATAAGAGATAGGTATGCAATTGTGTAGATATGCAAGAGCATAATATCGACACAATTGGCCATTTAGCTGGGATCCTCTGTAAAGTAGAGACCCTTTTCAAGTTGGACTTGCTCGCTTGTAGATATGGTGCCCCTACAATACTATGAAGGATATTTAAATATTTAAAAGAACCCTTAAATAGTGATGGTAAGTGGTCATAGGTGTTATTGTTATTTTCTACAGGGGCCATACCATGAGGTTCTTATAATGGTTTATTTCCGATCTAAATTTCTTAGTAAAGTTAAAATTTAACTTATTTCAAATGATGATCAAAACAATCGCTGTAAGGACGTCGTGATACGGCAGTACGGTCCGAGATAATTTTTCTTGTCTGTTTTCTATAATTTTCTATTGTTTATATATTCCATATACCTACTTATTCTTTATATATCAGTAATTCTGGCGAGCGTAATACTGCAGAGTACTATTGTTATAAACTATTAGGGTCAAACAATAGTATTATGAGTAGATACATTTATGGTAACTGAACATAAACGATAATTAATAAAAACAAATTATTACTTGCTTTTGTTTTGCTAATCAATACAGCCACAAACGTACTGACATATGGAACTACGTAATCATGAGCATTTTTTAAATTCCAATAAAGAATATTACATAAATACATACATGTATACATCCTACTAATTTTATAAACGAGAAAGTTTGTAACAATGTATGGATGTATATTTGATACTCTTTCACGCAAAAACTACAGCCCCTCTAGACAAGTGGCATAAACAGTAGTCGAATCGAAAAGTCAAAAAAGTAAATGTATGTGATTTGACGTTAGGTTACGATATGATATCATAAACTTACGTCAAATCCCATACATTTACTTTTTTGACTTATTGATTCGACAACCGTTTATGCCACTTGTCTAGAGGGGCAGAACGGATCTGGATTAAATTTGGCATGGCATTATATGCCTACTTTTTATCCTGATAAAAAACTCTGTTTCCGAGGAATTGTACGCGCGGGCGAAGCCGCGGGCGGAAGCTAGTACAATATACACACAAAATCGGTCGGTCGGTAAAAATGTAACAAAAGCTTAATGATGATACGATTTTACGATTTTTTAGGCTATTGCGCTCAAGGATACGTTTTGGCCGTATAAACTTCAGTCTCCTATAAAACCCCATCGAGGATGATTTTGAAATTTTCGAGTGTTTCACATTAATTGCATGGTTGTAATTACCTATACGATTTTTTATACAACCTTTTTATTTTTTACTCAACTTCACCTCTTTAGGAATGGAAAGTCTAAAAATCCTGCCTTAGGAGTTGGCCTTACATGCCCACGATTTTAAAGAATACCTTCTGCCAAAATTTATAGTTTTTATACGTCGTTACAGACAGTTTCATATTTGAAAATATTCAGATAACGAGTAGGTAGGTATCTACGTAGGTACCTATTTGGTAGACTCGGCTACGCGCTGAGCGTATAAATAGCTGACGTTGATCTATGTAAGTCGATTGTTTCAGTTGAATGAAGATTAGGTACCTACTTGTTGTGTAATAAATACACTAAAGTTAGCTATGTAATCTGAGCGTTAATCTACTAAATATAAAAAAATAACTATGACGAAATTTTGTCATTGAGGTAGAAAATTCACTGACTGATATTAGTCAGAAGTCAAAACCTAAATGTTTCTTTAAGCACACTTCTTTGCTGCCCGAATACCTACTTAAGTTATGGGTTAAATTTGAACCTATCTTTGAAAAAAATACAAACGAATTAGAAAATATACAAAATAATTCATTCCAACATTGTTCTATAAAACAACCGATAAACTAAATTAAATTTCGCGTTTCAACTATGGTGGAAATAAGTAGGTTCGTTTTATAAGTACCTACCTACATGCAATGTTTAGTAGTGTTGCAGTACGATGCGCTTGTTGAGTGTCGTCGGTCCGCGTGGAGGAGTGCGGCTCGGGCCGGCTCAATCAACTCGTTCAGTGCAACAGTTCAGTGCGACTACTGCGAGCTCACACCGCGACACAAACAACCAGTCGTGGACGTAGTAAGCGGCGGTTATCACGCGCGCGCCCATGCCACGCTCTAAAACGCGATGCAAATTCATACAAAATTATACTTATAATCACCATAATGTCATAAACCCGATTTAATAAATAATTTTGAATGGCCAGTGAATACGTGCAAATATTATAACAGTGTTGTGAAAATTGTGACAGGCGATTGAAATTTTGTTGTGGAAATAAAATTATTTTGGAGGTGAGTTGTGTTGTGATTTGTGGAACGAGTTGAAGTGACGCTTATGAGTGACGTAGTTCATTTACAAAATAATCAACCTCTTAAAACAATATCATGATTCCGATTGTATGTAATTTATAAACATTCTTTGAAGACCGACACTTGGTACTATCGTAACTCATAGCTCTTCCAGCATAGTATCAACAGAGATATAGAATTGTGAAGCTGAATTTTTGATTAAGTCACTTTTACAGTTAGTTAAACTTTAAACCCTGGTTCGATCCGAGTAAGTGGAATTCAACCATACGTCGTACGCACGCTTTAATCAGTAATACCTGCGTATGTACATTTCCACATTGCAGCATTGGTAATGGAAAAAACTACTCGTAAATCACGTCTGCATTTATGATTCACAAACACAACGTAAAAAAACATTCAATACTGTTTGACGTATTTATTTATTATAATAGCTTAAAAATATTAAGAATAGAGGAGAACATACAACGACCAAGTTTGCTAAAAAAAGAGCTAAATTACAAGTACCCAGAATCGAGGTTCATGAATGAATTGATAAAAATTTAGAGGAAGCGAAAGAAGTATGTTTTGATCGAAGCAATTGGCGTACCATACCATGTCTGCCTACCTCAATGGGAGACAGGCGTGATGATAATGATATATGAATGAATTAATAGTAGATAAGTAGAAAATAATAAGGTGAAAATCATAAACTAACCTTACCTCAGTGTAGGTACTGATGTCTGATGTCCAAAATAAGAAATCCAGGCCTACCGCCTAAATGATTTAATAATTCGAAGAAATAGTTCAAATCATAATATATATTATGATATTTTATAACATGCTTTTAGTAATTAAATCAGTAGATAATTAGTAGGTACACATATTTCTATTGGTGTATAATATTAATGTACCTAGTTTAATATGTAGCACGTAGGCTATTAATCTATATAAACTATAAAGAGATAAAGTTTGTTACCATTTTTGGATCCAGATGTAGATGGGGGATAATCTCTAAAACTACTGAACCGATTTTAAAAGATTTTCACTGTTACACTATTGCGACATACTTACCACGTGAGTGAATCCGCGGGCGGAAGTTGGTTGCTAATAAATTAAAAAACTGCCAACGTATAAAAATATCATTTTATTTTGATGATGGACATCAATAGACATATCTACCCACATGTAGTGTCGGTAGATATTTCTATTGGTTTATGTTAATAAAGACGAAAGCCATGTACATTATTTTGAAATCGTGGACAAAAGTGAATAATGAATACTGTCACCACGTTTTGTTACTTATCTCGGTAAAATCACCCACATGCCCACCGCTGTGTCTCCTGTGAGCCAGGATTAAGTACTACCTAATGCATTATCTATACCACTAATTCCCAAACTACTTTGGGCTAGAAAAAAAATGAACTGATATGTCAAACCCCTGATCTATACTAATATTATACATGCGAAAGTTTGGATGTACATATGTACAGATGTTTGTTGCTCAATCATAGTAATTCTAGTGCATTTTTATCCTAAAACAAAAAAACACTGTTCCCGTACGTATGTTAACTTACAAGAAGGTTTGATTATAAGCCACTGAAATTGTAAGTTTGCTGAAGAACACATAACAGCCCTCTAAATAAGTCTAATCGAAAAGTCAAAAACCAAATGTATGGAAATTTGACGTAAGTTTACGACATTATATCGTAGACTTACGTCAAATCCCATACATTTGTTTTTTTGACTTTGCGATTCGACTATGGTTTATGCAACTTGTCTAGAGCCTCAGATCAGATCTATTAAGCCGCAAGGCGTCTACTACCAGACATAGGCTAGGCAAGGATTCATACAGCATTCGGCCCAGATTTAGTAATGATGCCTTTATGTGAAATAGATAGGAACTACTTTGTTGTACACCAAACCGTCACATACCTTAGATATACAAGTTAATTGAAAGATATGTCGATGAATCCAGGGATGGATGCAGTTTGCGCACACAATGACACCGCTTGCGAGATGCGTGCGCTGGCGGCGGCACTGCACTCACTCAACCTGTACTGCGCCTCCGTCACCGCCGCACTCATGTGCTGCTGTGCTCCCATCCACAAACACCACAGGTACACACTTTTGGCTGTTAATTAGTTTGACTTCGCTTTACCTGTAACTACGACAATTCATTGATCTTTCGGTTCACTTTAAGGCGACAACATTCATCGCATTCAAATTTCTAACACTTACCTGAGCCTCTAGACAAGTGGCATAAGCGATAGGCAAATCGAAAAGATAAAAAAGAAAATGTATGGGATTTGACGTAAGTTTACGACATTAAATCATAGACTCACGTCAAATTCCATACATTTTATTTTTCGACTTTTCGATTCGACTATCGCTTATGCCACTTGTCTAGAGGCTCAGGTAAGTGTTAGAAATTTGAATGCGATGAATCATCAAACTTTATACTTAGTTAACGACATTGTCCTGACTTTACCAGCTTTCAAATAGAAAAAGCCGACGCCACTGACAAAGTAACAAACACTTTGATACTTATAATATTTACTTATATGTAAAACACCTCTATATTTGCGGTGAAACAATGCACATTAACATTGACATGTATGATCCTATAGCTACCTGTTACGTGGGCTACAAACCACTACAATTAGGTGCTTAAAGAAAACAATTCACTTCTAAACTATTAAGTAGGTATTTGAAATCATAAACACAATTATGAAACAAAGATTTATAGCGGTAGTTATTTCCTACTTCGGTATTTAGATAGCAGGAAGAGGAAAAACACATTGAATAATCGAAGTCTGAATCAAAATCCCAAAGCTTAGCTCACCATCTGATTTAGACCGATTATTCATGTTTCTTAACAATATACCTACCGTAGGCACTCAAAACGATGGCGTGGACAAAACGTTCGAGGGATTGCCAGTCTTGTGTTGGGAGCAGCTTGGTGTTGCGACGCAGCAGCGGCAGTACTGCGGCCAACGGAGACAGTAGGAGTAGTCGCGGGTATGATGGGTCCTTTGTCCTGGCTGGCCGCAGCCGCCTTCTACGTAGCTTTATGGACGAGAAGATCTGCAGCTCCTATCCTCTACCTCGCTATATACTGGATGATGGCGTCAGTCTCCTCCGCAACCATATTGTGGCAGCATTACCACGTCGATGCTGCAGCTACCCACGTGGAAGTGTACATACAATCCATTTCGTTGGTGATGTCGTTAGTAATATCTGCTGTTGACGGCGTGTGCTTCTATGATGAGGTGAGTATATTTATTTCTTTATTAAACTTTTCTTGACTACCATTATGATCATCTCACCCTAGAGATGTCCATTGTTGAACGTAAGCCCATGATTTCGCATAGGCCATGTATTGTCAAAAAATAGGTTACTCTGTTTTTAGTTAATAAAAAATACCTTACGTTAATCTGTTATTTGCTGTAAATGACTGCATTTGGACGATATCTGACACGGGCAGTTTAACATAAATGTTTACAGAATTTGGACAAAAGCGTATGAAATTGTTGTAACTAGAGTTAGAGAGGCTTCTTGGGCATGTGAGACCCTGGACGTCTACTCTGCCATCATTTATAATCACAACTTATAACCATTCTTACTATGACTCTCGTTCCTTGGACGATGGGAAGGCCCTCCTTTTGGGCACCTTTCCTCAGAACTGCGACCTCAATCAGATATTTTATTTATAGGTTAATACCTTTAAATACAATATCTGATTGTTTGTAAGTAGGTACTTTAATTTTAATAACTATTCATGTAAATATCTTATGAATATGAAATGTCCTTCTTACTATGATGTATACATATATCCCAAATATGAGACTCCTACCACAGAATACTTAATAGTAAGAATAATAAATTCAATTCGGCATAGACTGCAGCTGCGGGTATTTTGAGTTAAGTACCTATTTATAAAATAATATAAGATAAGATTGATTTCCATATAATATACAAGCACTGTTCTATCGATAAGTAGAATACCTAAATGTCTGTCTGTGTCGATGCCTATGTTACTGCCCCGTCAGTCCCATGACATATGATTGAGGCTGATCACTTCGCAGTTCCGTTGTCGGGCAGTGTTATGAATAAATGTCTCAGGGTCGTTGTCGCCTGCGCGTGTGATGCTCTAGGCATAACTATGATGACTAGTAAGTACCTAACAGTTAGACGGGTTAGATATATAGATAACTCTTTATCGTACACCAAGTATTCGGTTATGTAAATGCCTTATCGCTAAAAGAAATTTCTTACAGGCAACCTTAGAATGGATAGGATAGATGAGAAATAAGAAATATATATAACAGTTTGGTGTTTATAAAAGATAATGTAGAAACAGGAATAAGAAGGGTTGTATGGTTGTTTGCCATATACTGTATACTCGTAGTTATATATTATATATTAAATAAAGAATAATGTTGTATAGTCAATCCTACTTCCTACTTATAAACGCGAAAGTTTGTAAGAATTTATGGATGTATGTTTGTTACTCTTTCACGCAAAAACGGATCTGGATGAAATTTGGCACCGAGATAGAATATAATCTGGAATAGCACATAGATAACTTTTTATCGCGATAACCGACATCCACGCGGGCAGAGCCGCAGGCAACAGCTAGTCGAAGATATAAACAAGTCTGACCATGTACACGTAGGTCTAATCGTAGTACTTATATGTTAATATTAACAGTGTATATTATATGTACCTATATTATTCACAATTACATAATAATTAATCACACATTGAAATTGGAAGGTAAACAAACTATCATTTAATTCCACTTAGCGCCTGCATTTGCTGAAGACTTAATACCTTCATATAAAGCGATTATCCTCATAAGGCTGTTGATGGAACGTGTCAGCTCCTTCCTTATTAGTGTCTTATCTTCCTATAGTCTGTAGGTAAGGTACTATGTATTTCTTGATGTCATGGGCAAAAGCTAGCTGACATTTCTAAGAAAACCCTCCAGGTCCGTAGCAGACGACGGTCGTAGATATAATCTAGGTAGACGGGATTGTTGGTTAGTGACCCTGACTGCTTAACAAGAAGTCGTGGGTTCTATTCCCACCCAGGACAAATATTTGTGTGTTGAGCACGATTATTTGTACCGTGTAATTTATCTATTATATGTACGTAGTTATGTATTTAGAAATATATAATAAGTTTGCTGGTTGTCTAGTTTGGAATCAGATAAGTAAGTTGTCCCAAGATAGGAAGATGTCCAAATATTTTTCTTACAAACTTAATAATAGATTAGATTAGATTCAACTCGAACTTAGCTTACATAGACACAGATGGATTGAATAAACAAAAATGACAAAAATAACCCGATTGAAAACGTCTTTTACGTTTTTAATAATACTAATCATTTATTGGCAGATCATCCATATTTAATTTTAGTCTTAGAAAAATGTTTTTTTTGGGCACAGCCAGAAGATGAATTCGTGAATTTGAAAGTCCGGTTTAAAAAAATGGCTTATTAAACGTGTAATCGTATTTTGTTATTGTTGTGATACCTAATATTCTAATGTAAATAGGGAAAAATTGGTTGCGTCACTTTTTGTGCTATTATAAATTGTAACTCAAAATTGTAATATCTGGCGATTGAAAACAATGGCATGAGGTTCTTGACAGTCCTTCCCTTAGGCTTTTCTTCTGTCTGTTCAGTCAATGAATCTGGCAGAAGGAAAACTAGCTGACATCTTAATTGGTATTTTCATCGACCTGCATAAATATCGCGGTTTGACCAAAAATTATTTCGATTTTTAGGAGACCCGTGCCCTTTTGATTATAATTATTATTATATTTAAATGTCCATTAGTTTCCCGATTTGTAAAACTAATGAAGATTTAGAACAAAAAGAAGCCGTTATTTTCGTTGCTATCCGTAGTGCCGTACTCACTGTAATATAGCACCTAGCTGGAACAGATTTTTACTCTTGTGTAAACGACATGTGTCTCCTGAAGTGTTTACAGATAAAGAATCGTGTTGAGATTGTGGCAAACTGCTTGAAGTTTACCATTCCACTTCACTGTATAAATATAAACGTACACCTATGTACTTACCATACGTAATTAGTATGCATCGAATACGTTACGTTACGTAATTACACTGGAATTAATTATTTAATTTTCCTTGACGATACTTATTAATTAGCTGTTAAAAAATTGACACATTTAAATAAGATATATATTATATCTATTTGTTAACTAAATCAAATATTCATTCTGCTTGTATTGTTTTTATTTTAAATAAATTAACTAATATTGTTGTTAAATTTACTTTGGTTAAGTATATTTAAATTGTGCCAAGTGTGTCCTTCATGATATTTAAATCGATAAGGAAAAAATTGGTGGTAGAGTTGGTGATTCTTAAATCTTTGGCACTAAAAAGATCTTCAGTAAGTATAGAAATTCTTATTTATATTTATTGCATTGGATAATCGTGTATTTTGATAATTACGAAAGAGACACCTTTGTTACTATTGTTTTACTTGGTAGCTATATTTGAAAAAAAAAATGTTTTAATGGTTTCGGAATCGTGACGAAGTTTTAATATATCAAAGATTACAAACGCTAGCTATAAATTTATCAGTATGGTGGGGTGATCGGTCAAGATCGCGCGCCGCAGCTGAGCGTGTAGCTGAAAGTTCGGCGTTCTATGTACCTACGCGCTACCGCGGTTGTTGACCCCGTTCATTGTATCAGGAACCACTAGCATTATCCGTTTTCCATTATCCGTATCCAGTATCCGTTTTGGACAGCATTTCTCTTCCACCTAAGATTATGTAATTAACAGACATAAGCAATTAGTGTGATAAACTGTACTGTACCTACGGTAAATTTAAAGAAGCTTTATTATATAGTAGGTACCTAGTTCTATTTCTTACTTTATTTATGGCTAACAAGCTTTCGACTCTCGCGATTATTATTATTTACCGTCACTTATGAATGTGTGATACCAAAGGCATCCGTCGCATGTTGCCAACCCTGAGACATTATTGTTCGTCTTACATAAGTCACATACCAACTTTACTTCAAACCGAAATTGTTGGAAATGTTCACACTACTATTGCGGCAATACCTTTAATCGCACCAGTTAATTGTAGATCACTACTCTTTGGGTATTAGTAATTACTTAATGCACCCACAAATAATTAACTAGCACAAAAAAACCTGAAATAGATTAATAAAATTAGAGCAGTGTGTAATTTAATTCAAACTTCCGCTTCTTACAATACCGAATATTCAATAGTCAACCACTTGATTAAAACCTGCATGCTTGTAATACGTGAGTAACATAATGTCATGCGTGGTGGTCGCATGTTATTATCAAGAAGCGGCACCGTTACATGCTACTTTCTATTTAAGTAAGACATGTATATTATAAACCGGGAAAGCGTATAAAAGGATAGATATGTAGAGTATGAGTCAAGCAAGTCCCGACACTGGCACCCGCCAGCGCGCCGCCGCCGCCGCCGCCTGTCGCGCAAGGAGCTCAGACGAAGGAGACTATATCCACTATGCGTCTGGCGCCACTCTCAGATGGTATTTCCCTTAACTACATGACTGTGTGCGGTCAATACGAATGAATTACAGCCAACAAATGTACGTTTTCAGCAAATGATCTACGTTTTAAATCATATCAACAAAGATGTTTATTGTTTCTTGTATGAGACCCATTTATTAGATCTAGACACATTAAGCTTAATTGATTGTAATTTCTGGCATTTATCCTTGAAGAATTAACGACCATCATTCATTGTCACAACTACAATATTTTACGATTATTAATCACAATATTTAATAACATCTAATCATCTTTCAGGTTACAAAACGTTTGAGAAATAATGAAAAGTCCAACAACATTCCTAATATTTGCTACAAACATAATGACACGAATTTTTATTCAAAAGTGACTTTCTTTTGGTTAAATTCGTTACTGACTAAAGGGTACAAGGCACCGTTGGAACCAGACTACTTGGGAGAATTACCAGATCGCGAACGGTCTATACATTTTTACAAGGAGTTTGAGAAAATATACCAAAACAAAAACGTATGTAATATCCTGAATTTACTATAAACGAATATGATATCCCCATATGAAATAATAACAATGTATAGGTATCTAAATAATACCTAAATATTGTTAATGTTTACCTAGGTCCATATAGAGAAACCATCTAAAACAACCTAATGCTGAAAGTTTTAGCGATGTTTTGGCCATGGAAGCAAGCAGTCGTTCTATGTACTTAATTCAGAGGAGCCTTACCAGGGCGTCTTGTGTCATGTGTATAGAAGTTTATGTTCGATTTTAATGTGAAACTCGTAAGATGCCAATTTTATTACCCAGTTATAAGGTTGTTATTGTACAAAATTCGAAAATCGCTATGAAGATGTCATGGTATGGCCCTGGCGTAGGAAATGCGAATCGTTCGCATTCATTTAATTCTACTACTGTCAGAAGAGTCCGACACGTAGCAGAATTATCTATTAGTATATGCACCAAGTATTGATAGAAACACATTTTGTTTCAGGACACCAATTCAAGTAAAGAGAAACGAAGTTTATGCTCATGTTATATACGCAAAGTGTGGCCTAACTTTTATATTGCTGGAGTATTAAAGTTATTTGGCGATATGATTGGAATTATCCCTCCACTAGGATTGGCAATTATTATTCAATTCCTCGAAGGACCTGTTACAAATTTTAATATAAATAAACCCGTCACTGTAGAAGAATATATCAGTAACGGTTATGTGATGCTACTTATTGTTACTTTAGCACTAATTAGTCAAGCATTCTTATCGCAAAACTCAACGCATTTAGTTACGGTTGAAGGAACAAGACTGAAGACAGCTTTACAAGTTTGTTTATTGACAATTCTTTAGCTTTTAAGACTTAAACGCTATTTATACTATGCTAGTTTTAAAAAGGCTCTATTTTACTTGGAGTATAAGACAAAGACAGCAATAGAATTGCCTTTTAAATCTAGTATCGTATAAATAAGGCAAAAGAGGACGTTTGTACTGCGAGTTGACAATGTCGCATTTAGGCAAATAATTTCTTATCCAATATTCATATATTCCGTACGTTCAAATGTGTTCATGACTGGGGGAATATTGTAATTTTTAACCATCAACGTCACAAGCACGAGACACCTAATGTGTGATTTGTTGCACTATAATAAATCTATTGAACGACCTGAGGAAACAATATAAGAGTGTATTTTAACGCATATAAAGTAGGTGTAACAGTCAGGTCTGTTTGACTCTGGCACTAGGGAATTTAATAGCTCTTGTAATGCGGGACGTTATACTTACGAGTGTATCACCGACACATTATTTTTATCGGTGTGGGGATAAACTATGAGGTAGCCACGTAAGCCACACGTACCGTCAGGTTTGTGGTCAGATAGCGGCTGCCTGTAATTATAATGTGTTGTGGTTGTCAATTGTCAATGTTAAAACAACGACAGCTTGCAGCTACAATGTAGTCTTTATAGTCAAGAAACCAATCCGATCCCTAAGCTACTTTAGAACCTTTTCACAATAAATCTTTCAAAAGTCACTTGTCAACTAATATCTCTTGTAGTCTAAATAACTAATTGCGGCAAGGTTCTACAGTGGCCTAGGGCAGAGATCAAATAATTGATAGACTGATCTTAATTAGCGTTGCTGCTTTAATGATTGAAATAACATTCATTAGTACCTATATATTAGTTGCATTTTATGCAGTTTTTTTATTACAGAGTATGGTGTATGACAAGTGTATGAGACTTGCACCTTGGACACCCACCGAGACTGACGAAGATGAGGAGACTCGACTTCTTCATGACCCTGAAGAGAATAGTACGACGCGGAGTGGACTTATTACAAACCTTGTGTCCCAGGACACGTATAATATCATGTCATGTGTTTGGATTTGCCATTATATTTGGGCAATACCTTTAAAGGTATATTCATATCAACTATTCAAATTCTAATTTGTTTTTTAAATTGTGTTCTACTTATAACATCAGCTGCTAGCGTGTGGCTACAAATACGTCATGTCTTTCACATTGGCAGTATGGCAATAAAAAATATGCTATTGTATATACAATAGCATATTTTATATAAAAATTAACCTTTTTGCACTCTCCTCCGTGTAAACTTTCACTATGCCAAATCTCACACGCTTCCGTGCGAGCAGTAGGTATTCTTGAAAAATATTTTTTTAGCTTATTTACTGTAGGACATCTTCATCTTGTAATTCGCGCCACAGCACTTATCCTTCGCGCTGGGTGCATGCAGTCTATTCCATCAACATTGCGCTTCAAGTACTAATATAATAATTATGTTACAGGTGATCGTAATATTATATCTGTTATATACAAAGTTGGGAATAAGTGCAATTATAGGCACGGTAGCCAGTGTCCTAATTATAACGCCGCTACAGTTCTTTATTGGAAAGAAAATATCTGACAATTCTAAAGACATCGCAAAATGTACTGACCATAGGATATCAAAGATGACGGAAATAATTCAAGGGATTGATGTTATCAAACTTTACGTATGGGAAGATTTATTCAAAGAGAAAATTCTTCAATTAAGAGAAGTAGAGTTGAAACTTCTTAATAAGGATTCGGTTTATTGGAGCTTTTTAAGTAAGGACTGTTTATAAATAATAGTAGTAAGGTGGTCGGTTTGTTAGTGTCTCAGTCGTCTCATTAAATATTTACGTAGCCGGTATGACGTTGTAAAAGTAAAAGCTACTATGTGCACTTCTGAAATTTCAAAGATCCGACTATATCAAGTACCGACACGTCCGACACCAAAGGTGTCTAAACATAAATGCCGCGAGCGAGCACCTTTGTTAGCGCCGCGTCTGCCGCTTAATGTATGGACACACCTCATCATCTCAACCCATAAACGTCCCACTACTGGGCACGGGTCTCCTCCATAAATTTGGATGGATATTAGCCTACTATACCACGTTCGCCAGACGTTGGTATAGGGTTTTGTTTCGAGTTTTCCCTTTCTTGCAGTGGATATTGTCTTACTCCCTTAGTCGACTCTTACAAAACCCACGGGAAGAAATGGGGTGGTGACATTTGTATTCTTAATCCGTCACCATACGGACACACCTATATAACATTAAATCCCTATGCAGTGCAAATCAAATTCCAATAAGCAGCTAATAATTCAAATACGACGTCAATAGGCAAACTATCTGGGTTTTTAACCCCCATTAACAAAAATATTTTTGTTGCAGCTTTTACAACTCAAATATCTTCGATTCTGATAACAGTGATCACGTTCACGGTCTACTACTTCATCGACAATAACAATGGGTTTACAGCTGTCAATGTATTTGCTGGGCTAGCGCTATTCAATCAACTCACTGTACCTCTGTTAATCCTACCAGTAACTGTGCTTATGGTTATTCAAGCGATGGTAAGATTTTTTATGGTTAAACTTTACGATGGGTAAGAGGCAAAATTGCGCATCTCTGCATGAAATAAATCGCAATACCTCTTCGATTTTGACTTTGATAAACATTTCCTATTTTTCTGTCGATTTTCTTTGTGCTATCTAAATCACTGATTTAGGATATTGTAACCATATATTTTAATGGTGGTCAGTAGTCACCGCGCCTCTCGGACACTAACACGTAGGCACATGAATTTGAGTTGTTGCGAGTCTTGTTAAAAATTTGGTTCGTTAAAGACAGAGCGATTATTACCTAGTGAGCGAGTCACACTTTTTTACCACCTGTAAAATATGGCTAATGTCAGTTGTTGTCCCTTGCCCGTCGATAATCTTAGTGTCTCCAACTAACCAACTACTAGTAAATAAATATTAAGTTTATTTAGGTTAGCACAAAAAGAATTCAAGATTTTTTGGAACTCCCAGAATCCAACAATGTTGTGGAAACAACGAATCAACAATATGAAGAACAGAAAACAACTAAAGTAAATGATAATCAAGAGCTTTTCTTTGAAATATCAGAAAGAGATGAAGTAGATAATAATGATTTAACCAAAGATGAATTTGACGGTCCAGAAAGCGCTGATCACTTTTCTGATGACGAAGTGAACAATAGTCCAGCAAGGTTAACTGAGAACATCGTCAGCTTCAAAAATGCAGCTTTCACTTGGGGCAAAAGTAACGACATGCTTTTAGAAGTAGATGATTTAGACATTCCAGCAGGTAAGGAAAATATTTTACTTTTTATGATGTGCTTAATTTTAAATGTTGTTTTCTCTTAGGTTAATCCAAATACTTAAATATTAAGTATATAGTATTTGTTAAGTCCAGGCACAAATGTTCATTCCGATGTACTAACCCGTAAGGGAAGTAAATATGGTAACACGATTTAAAATAATCAAACATGTAGAAATTTATACCTTCAGATTGTTTTTTGTTTGTATGCTGATTGTTTTGCTTGTTATAATGTGTTTTGTTGTTATCATACCAAGATATCGATGTCGTGTCGACATGAAAACAAAACATTTTTTTCAATTATTTTCTGTTTTCCTGTGTTTATCCTATAATAATAATAGACGGATGTTATTATTATACTCGTATAATGGAGATATGTGCCAATGCTGGGCATGAGTCTCCTCTTGCTCGATGCGGGTAGGTGGATCAATTATAACTTTACAAATTCTTTAGTTATTTACGTTCTGATCTGAGCCTCTAGACAAGTGGCATAAGCGATAGTCGAATAGAAAAGTCAAATAATATGTATGGAATTTGACGTGAGTCTACGATTTAATGTCGTAAACTTACGTCATATCCCATACATTTGTTTTTTTGACTTTTCGTTTCGACTACCGTTTATGCCACGTCTTGTCTAGAGGCTCTGATGACCATTCGTTATATACCCATCTGTATAATTATACTTATATAATATTAGTGTCCTTTATTCATTCCATTGATTATGGTAGCTAGTTGACCGGCGAATACCGGATACCAATAGACTAGATTGTTGTTGTTGACCAGTAAGATTTTTGAACTATATATTTTATTTAAAATTAGGTAAACTAATAATGGTGGTCGGCGCGACTGGATCTGGCAAGTCTTCATTGTTATCAGCCATACTTGGGGAGATGGATCTTGAGAGAGGTGACATCGATTATAGCAGGTATGTATTTTCATTTAATATTTTCTAGATTTGGCAGATTATGGCGTAGCTATTAAGAGTTACCATTGGACCAAGACGTAGGGTGAGCGGTAAGGTAGGGGCATGCACAAAAGACCCCAAGGGTCGAAGTGCGCTGGCCGCAAGGTCAGCCCCGTCACAAGATAAGATAAGATAAGAGTTACCATTCCACGGGACAAGTAGTAGCAACCTATAATACCTATGTCGCACTGCTGGGCCTCTTCTCTCATTTATCATGAGAACGTGGTGGCTAATGGTTTTAGGATTTAATCCACGCATGCTGGCCTAATGTGGGTCGATTAGTTACGCCTTTAGATTTCTTTTAATACCTATATGTGGATTTCTTCACGATGTTTCTCTTTTCCGTTAACAGATGGCAAATTTATTTGATTATTATACGTTGAAGGAAGTATATTCCACAAAGTGAAATTCACATTGGTAGTGCCACCTACCCAGGTGGTCCTAAATACGTGTGAGTTCCACCCGGAACTCACACGTATTTAGGAGTCGGTTTCATCACCGGTCGGCTACTGTCAAACCGGACACATTACAAAAACCATTGTTACCTGGACACCGGCGGTGCTGTGCCATAGAACAAATACATATATAAAAAGTGAGTAGAAATGTGTTCACCATCTACTAACGGTGAAAACATCGCGAGGAAACCCGCTTGTCTTAGATTCTAAAGGCATGTCTGATCCAACAACCTGCATTAGGCCAGCGTGTGTGGATTAGCCCCTAAGCTACTCTCTCTCTTGATAGAGGAATAAAGACCCATGCCTAGCAGTGGGACATATAGGTTGCTATTATTTTTTTTTTGGTAGAAGTAAGATTCCTAGATAAAATTGCAAAATTGGAAGCAGTTTTATGTAAGTACTAGGTTACTTTTTATCCGTCCGTGAGCTGTACCTATCAGACACGAAAGAGTAGGTACTAAAGGCGTCTTAAGAAAGTTAATCCAATAAATACCTACATAACTAAATAGTACCAATGTAGGCGTTATAAATAGTTGCAGAGCTGTCATGAATGCCAAATAAAATAAAATAAAAATCGTCATTGAGATATCTATTTCAGTAAGTATAGGTAGATTATGTCCGACCATTTTAATTTGTCGCAATGTCAACAATTTATATATAACTGATTCCATCATATCACTTTTATAGCGTCCCTGGATGCCAATTAACTAGTTCCATTGGAGTCTATTAATTGACAACTATTTACTTCAATGAAATAATGATGTATATTGTTCGATGTTAATAAAATAGTTGCAACGCAAAAAAAAATTGTTACAATTAGTTCAATCATTTATATATATTATGTCTAACTACTGTAAAGGACCTACACATTTCTAAAAATGCCAGAAAAATAACGCCGTCGAAGTAATTTGACCAAAATACTTGATGATCTTGTTTTGTTTAATTGATATATAATTTTGACTACCGTTCTACTTAAATATATTTTTGCAATTAAGCGGATAATAAATATTTAAGTCATTTCAATTTGTTTGGTCTAATTTCGGTGACATTTCTTTTCGAGAAAGTATGTAGGTCCCGTCGCAGTCTACAAATCCATCCGTTTCCCGTATTGCTAAAATTTATATCAAGTGTTTTCTATTTTGCTCTAGATTTTGCACAATGTGGTACGCGGGTCAACCACCGTGGCTGCTGGAGGGTACTGTCCGCAATAACATCGTCATGGATAACCCGTGGTGTCAGAGAAAATATGGGCGTGTACTGCGAGCGACCGGTTTAAGGCCCGATCTGCAGCTTTTACCAGGCATGAAAGTATAACAGATAAATAAAACAGTACCTAAAGCTCGTGTTTAGTCACAATCGAATGAAACAATCACTGGCGAGTTCATTCTTCAGCTGAAAAGTGAAGTCATTAATCTAGAACGATCGAACAATAACGTTTATTAATATTATGACTTGTGAGTCCGTTAAGTACACAAACGTAGATATGTGTACCTTTGACACAGTTCATTTTCAAATAGAGGGTGACGCAACGCAGCTCGGTAGTCACGGAGCGCCGCTGTCGGGCGGGCAGCGCATCCGCGTGTGCGTGGCGCGCGCGCTCTACTCGGGCGCGGCGCTGCTGGCGCTGGACGAGCCGCTGGCCGCGCTCGACGCGCCGCTCGCGCGCCAGCTCGTGGCGCGCGCGCTCGTGCCGGCCGCGCGCTCCGGCCGCACCGTGCTCGTCGCTACTAACCGGCTTGAACTACTACATTATGCTGATTTAGTAAGTAGAGCGTGAAGAACGCGTTGCACCCATCATCATTTACATAATGCTCTATCTCAATTTGTAGGACATACTTTATCGGTATTCTCTCCATATATAGGCAGCATCACTAGCCTCATTATGTCGTATAATAGGATTCATAACTGAAAAGTATTGTAAAGCATGGCCGTTTTGTTTGAAAGATTATAGCAATGGAGGAAGGTCGCGTGTGCGGCGTGGGTCGCGCGGCGGCGGCGTGCTCGGGTGCCCTGGCGCGCTGGGCTCGGCTGGCGGGCGAGGCGCGCGCGGCCGCGGCCCGCGCCGGCGCCGGCCCGCCCGGCGGTGCATACCGTGAGCGCTCACGCCTTGTGCGCGCGCTCAGCCGAGCAAGATTCCAAAGAACGAACTCCGACGAAACTACGGTAAGGTTTTTTTTGACTAAGTAGTTTCTGCCGTCGTCGACAATACTAAAGTGATATATGTGAATAAATTAGTCAAGAATTATGTGTCTATTATAGGTACCTATAAAGTTATAGTACCCTACAGCTAGCCTAGTAAGTGGACATTTATAATACCGACGTATTGCATTACATGCAAGTTTTTACGATTAAAAGGGAAGCTAAATAGGTATATTAGGTATTATACGTGCTCACATCGAGTACTAATTAACAGTAATGGCTTTATTTATATAAAAAATATATTTTTTAAAGGTGGGTATAAGTGAAGCGGCCGGAGCTCACCTGCTGTCGGAGGTGCCCACGTGCGCTGGAGGCAGCTGGCGGCGCCGCATCACACCACGCTCCAGACCACCTCTCTCCAGGCAGCTGTCCTCACCACCGCCCTCTATGTACAATTCCAAGTATGTTTATGAACAATTTTATCATGCAAATTGTTTTAATATTAATCGTATTTCAAAATTGATTCTTATACCTACCTACCTAAAATATAAGAAACGGCCACTTGCCACCATGGCCAACATTAACAAAATGGAAGTTTATAGCCGCAGACTGGCAGTGATTGTTGAACTAAATATTAAATTAGCTTGCGATTCAACAACGTTTAGACAAAAGCTGACTCTGAGTAGACAAAAGCTTAAAAATACAAAATTATGTTGTTTATTTATTAAAGAACTTTCACATTCCATGATATACGATTGTAAATACTTACTGTATATAGGTACCTGATGATACTAGTTTCCGCCTGCGCGTACAATCCCACTTGATCAGCGTTTTTGAGCTAAAAAGCTATGTGCTATTCCAGAATATATTCTTTTCAGTCTTTGTTCCAAATTTTCCTCCAGATCCGTTTAGCCGATTTTGCGTGGTTGAGTAACAAACAACTATACGAGTAGGTAGGTACAAACAGATTTTACATAGAATGATTGGAATCCATATTTCCACTTAAACATGCTTAAATATAGGCAAATAAGTAGGTAATGACTTATCAATTGATATTATCTTCTAGAGTAGGTACCTATCTACTCTAAATGAAGGCCAAAATACAAGTTCTACCTACGAAAGATTTGCATTTGATATAAACATAGATACCTAGTACATCGGTATTTAGTGGTCGATGAAGCTTGCTATTTCCGCCCAATCAAAGTTTTCTGACAATGGCAATTTAGTTTTGCATCACATTAGGCTAATTTCATACCAGTATAATAGTTTAGATACAGATAAAGGATCATCCACGCAGAGCTCTGCACCGGACGGCATATTGAAAAGAAAGAAAGAAAACCGTTTATTCGAACACACACAGGACATAAAGACAGAGAGGTAAAAAATAAACAAATAAATTGGCACTAAAATTAACAACATGAAACGTCAAAATGAATTTATGTATCCTATGTGATGTCGGAATAGGTCCCAATCTCAGCTTTGTGCTTCGGCTTCTATACCTATGCTGCAGCGCTGATTTTCAGATCAGATTATCACATTTTATATGTAGTACCTACAGTGTTTCGCAATCAAGGTAAATATAGAAAATAGGATAATTTTGGAGGAACACCATAAATAAAGAATTAATTTTTAAACTTTAATATTCAACGTTTAATATTAATGAACACTACCTAAATATTTATTTTATACTGCGCTTTTATTCTGCGCTATTTTTCTTCCGTCATGTCTATCTAACTTTATGAGATAAGCTTCTTTTTCCGAGGCACACCAACTAATGATCGCGGTACACCAGTGTGCCGCGGGATACAGCATAATATAGCATTGGGTCCAGAGGTATCGCGCTTCCATTATTACGATATTCTTTACGCTATAGATACATACCTATTACTATAAGTTCTGTCTTCACCATAAAGGCATATAAAGCATGGGGCACATAAAGCATGGCCCAGTGTCCCGACCTAATGGATCACGGACCTCTGCATGAGTTAACACAGCTCTACATACGGCCATCCGTTTCAGAGCCATATTATAATCCGCACACTGCTCTAATATCATTGTACCAATACCAAGTTGTGAACCGTATCCGATCACAATCTGTTTTATTTTTTTGATAAATGAAAAAAACTTTAATATCTAACAATATAAGTTCCGCTACTCCGAGGTTTATCATTTCTCGGATGAAATTCGGATAAACTACCTCTTTTAATTTACATTCGAATTTGTTAGGATTCGAATCGGATGCGGTGCGCGCCTATAAATTATAGTCACAAGCAACGCATGTTCTATTTATTAATCAAGTATGATTGACATAAATCTGCATGATTAATATTCAGATGGCGGCCGGATGTGCGTCGCGCCGTCAGTGCTGACGAATCGAACAGCGCACTGCAACGTGAGGCGAGCTTCCTGCGCCGCCTGTTGCGACCGCGACCTACTCGCACTCTAAACAGGTCAAACCCGCCCTGTGTTCTTTAATACCACGTACGGGCATTAAGGCCTTCCCTTAGGGGGTAAGATATCCCGCTGGCCTTGTGTTCCTACTAACCCTTTCCCTTACTTTTTCGTGGTATTAAAAATAGCATGTGAAAACTTTGATCTCAAATTTGATTGACCTGAATATTAATTCCATTGTGTTTGGACTTCACAGATGGACACCTCGGGCCTTACGACGATTAATTAGTTCAGATTCTGAAAGCGCACCTGAAGATAACCAAAACAATGGTTAGTTAAATTAAATTTATTTAAATTATTTCTGTAAAATAAGTAAAGACAAAATGGGTAGGTATTATAATACCCATTTTATCTACGTTGTATACATAATGATCTCCTTTTTGTATTATGCTCCTGGTTTCACGATGTTAGTTTACAGCTTAAGTATAAGCGCTTTGAGCAAAACAGCTAGAAGCACTTATAAGCTCTTTTCTGGCACGAACCACGAAACGGCTGGCACGGCGCATACGCATGTGCACGCGTGATTTCTCAATTAATTATATAATTCAAGTACATGCAGGCAAAGCCAAATAGTTCAATACATTTGTTTTCCGTTTATCAACCGATTTTCTTTTATTTGTTTAGTAGCATAAAAAAGCCCTAAAGCCGGAAGGGCTTTTAGGCTTTTATTTTTTCATCTTTGATTTGATGAAATTTATTAAGGACATATAACAAAAGCGTCAAAATAAACGCAAATGCGCACTGAAAATCAATTTCATCTTACCCATGTTTCAGATGTCCTCGATGAGACCGGTGTCGACACAACGCCATACAGTTCTCTTACTTCAAATGGTATTGAAACTAATAACACTTTAGTTGCTGATGACTCCATTTCTGAACACAAATCTGAAGATGCCATTAGTGAGGTAGGATATAATATCATCTGTTTTGTTGATGCCAAGACATAAATCGTATTTTTTTAAGATTTTTTTAAATGACCTATTTTATTTAACTTGGTACTTATCAAATAAAAATAATATCAATGATAAGCATAAGTTTTAGGTATTTAATTGTTTAAGCAAACAATGTATTTTTTCCTTAAGAGCGCTATCTGGTGGGAGTACGCTCGTGCGTGTAAGTGGTGGGGCGGCGCGTACTGGGTGGCGGCAGTAGCGGCGCAAACACTTGCGCTTGCAGCAGACTGCTGGCTCACACATACAACAGCTCAGACCACGCAGACGAAACTGAGTGACCAACAGGTTAGATAATTACATTATTTTTAGGAGAAGTACTCTACACCGAATAACGAACGTGTACAGTGCAAGCAATGAACAATATCTCGACGTAGCATTGTCAGCCCTTTCTTCTGCACTTTACTGTTATTTGTACGCTCAGTGTACAAATATAATTCAATCAACTCAATAATCGTGTAAAATCAATCAATCCTAAGCTAAGTCGTGTGGTCAAAACAGTTGTGTGGACAAGCTGCACAGTGTTTAGTGATGCGGTTCGTGGTTCCAGACATGGTCGGGCGTGCGCACGTACGCGGCGTGGTGCGGCGGCGGCGCGCTGGCGGCGGGCGCGGCGGGCGCGCTGGGCGCGGCGGCGGGCGCGGCGGCGCGGCGCGCGCTGCACGAGCGCCTGCTGCGCGCCACGCTGCGCGCCTCGCACCACCACCACCGCGCCACGCCGCTCGGGACTACGCTGCACAGATTTGCCGCTGATATTCTCGTTATCGATAAGGTAACACACCTACTAACTAAAAAAATACTTTTGATACTGGCTTTGTTCATAAAGCAGGTATCCAATTAGTGTGCCATCCTCAGTTGTCATCTAACTATCTATCATGAATACCTAGTAGGTACCTACTTCACAGCAAGAAAAAATCATAACATCAATTAAAACAGCTTAAGTTTAAGCTTGGGCACAGAATAGTACCAACTTAACTAGATACTTATAAAAGTGAAACTATCTGGCGGGTGCGGTCTATTTGGTAGAAACTTGATACTCCGAAACCTATTTGGGATAACTGACTTCGCAGAAACTTCTTTAGTCGATCATTTATTAGGCATAAAAAATATTTGACATAAATATTTTTAGGCATAATGTGCTTATGACCGAATTTAGAATGGCATACATTTAAGATAGTAGAATTTTTATTGTCATAATTACCTTTGGCATAGTTAAAATTTTGTATAATTTCATTTAGCATAACGTTCATTTAGAGTACAGATTATTTGGCATAATTTGACTAGGCATACTATGAAGATCATAGAATTTCAATTAGAATAATATAGATTGGGTTACTTTCTTCTTTAAAAATGCGTAGGTTAGGTTAGGTTAGAACTGTGACCTCTTATGAATGCCAGAAACGAACATGCTCTCATGGGCAAGGATCATAGGCGTAAATAGGGGGGGGGGGCGGGTGGGCCGTGCCCACCCCAGAATAGTCTGGTGCCCACCCCAGAATATTGGGTGAACTCTAGGCTGCGCAGATGGCGGACTGACCGATTTTTTTATAATGGTAGAATATATTTTTACGCGTCAACGCCGGTGGCGGCTTATGTTAGCGTGTACAAAATCACGGACAAATTGCCCGCTTCAGCAGTAGCCCGGCCGGCCTGCCATGCCACGCCGTTTGCGCAGTGCTAACGTCTGCGTGAAACGAGAATCTTGACAGTTACCTAGGGTGGATATGGGTAATGTCGGCCTGCTACACATTTGCGTTTGCATTTATGAAATTATGAGAGAAATAGCAATGTTTTCACTTGAATTACTACCTTAGTTAATCTGCTTTATTTTAAAATAAAAAATAACCCTCCACCTCGCTTACACATTGTGTTACGAAGTACGAAAGAGTGTAGATATAGAAAATAAGTAAGACAAGAAAAATTACACACCAGATTAAGTTTTGGATATTTTTGCAAAGAAGAAACGTAAATTGAAATTGGTTTCATCTTCTTCTATTAGATCCATAAGAGTTATTCATCAACTTCCTACTGACTGTCTGATTTATCAACGCAGAGCCTAAACCGCTGGGGCTACAAATTTAAAAGGTGACAGACAGCTTCCTTAAATGACGTAAGTGAGCACTAAGAAGGGATTTATGGAAAATTTAACCCTGAGGGGTTAACATGAGGGATGAACGTTTGTGTGGAGGTCCGTCATTTTCAAAGCTAGAAGCATGCAATTTCACAAACTTGCTTCTAGGTAAAAATAAATGTATAGGGTTTTTCGGAATTTTAGCCCTTACACGGTTGAAATAATGGATCTTACTTTAAAAATGACGGTTTGTATGGCACTACCGTCATTTTTAAAGTAAGATGCACAAAACTTCATATGCTGCTATGCCTGCTAAAGGTTAAAAATAAAACCTATATTTATTAAACCTCATGATTGTGTCTAACGCGTTTATGTAGGTATTCATTTGGAAGTTGATTATGAAGTAATTAAGTAAAAAATAAATTAAAAGACACAAAAATCATTTTATAATACTATTTATTATAAAATGATTTTTGTGTCTTTTAATTTAGCAACCCATATACATATAATAGGTAAGGGAAAAAGATTCTTCGCATTTTTTAAGAAAAATTCAAAACATTTTTTAATATAGTTTATTTACATTGAACTAAAGTATGTAGGTACCATTTTGTTCGATAACTTTTTGGCATCTTGTAGGTAGGGACATGATCCCATTGCTATAGAAATTTTGGGACTTTCGATCAAAATACCGCCACAAGTGGTTTTGGCAGTCCTCTCGTGATGTTAACCTGACACTGCCTAAAGAATTCTGAAGAGACCGAAACAGGTGGAAATCTGAAGGTGCAAGGTCAGGACTATACGGCGGATGCATTAAACCCTCCCAGCCAAACTCTCTTATTTTTTTCTGAGTGGCTAAACATGTGTGAGGTTTAGCGTTATCAGATGAAAAACTACACCCCTTCTCTTGATTAATTAATTTAATTTTCGGCCGCTTTCTCTCAACTTCTTGCTTTAATTCATGTCGTAAGTGATCCACTTTTAATCACCAGTTATCAGCTTCTTTAAAAATGGTTCGGTTTCATTACGTCGTAATAAAGAATCACAAATAAGTACACGGTTCGTTAGGTTTCTTTCAGTGAGCACGTGAGGTACCCAAATATTGAGCTTTTTTGTGTACCCAGTTTTTTTCAAATGCGCCAAAACTGTTTTGTGGTCAATTCCCAGTTCTTCAGCTACGTCGTAACTACTGATATGCCGATCTTGCTCCACTTTTTCAAAAATGGCATCCATTTTATCCGTAATAGGGTGACCAGAGCGACGTGCATGTTTGACATCAAAATTTCCGGATTGAAAACGCTTAAACCAAACTTGTGCTACTCTCACAGACACTTTACAAGGTGCATAAAGATCGCATTTTTTTTTCGCGGCTTGCGTTGCATTTTTACCTTTTTGTAGTAAAATTTTAAAATGTATCTAATTTCTTCATTAGATTTACTCATCTTGACAGTACGAAAAACAAATGGAAATCACACATTTTCCTTATTTGAATTTGCAATTATGTAAACTTTCAATGATACTAAAACCAGACAGATACAAATAGTATAGCCAAAGAGATTTTATTACAAGTTCATACATACTATAATGCGAAAAGACTTTTTCCCCAACCTAATATGTCACACAGCTGGCTTTATTTTCATTGGTTCCCAGTTTAAGATACCATTTTTTTAGGTATTATCGATGAATCCCATTTGCTATTTCAATTGAATCCCATGTTAAAAAGCCATGTGTACTGATCAGAAGAAAAGTGTTTTAACTTTATCAAACATTAAAAAAACAGCTGGTGTTCGACCCACCGACTATTAAATGATTATTAATTATATATTAATAATACATAGGAAACATAAATATTCCTATGTATTATAAATATATATAAATTTTCATATGTATATAGGGTTGAGGATAATTCATCGACTTGGCACAACCTAGACTCTGGTATTCCTTAAGGCGGAATACTTTCTCCTATTCTTTTCTCACTGTTCATCAATCTTTTTAGTCACGAACTTCGCAATGCGTATCACCTATACGCCGATGACTTGCAGCTTTACTCTCAGGCAAGAATCGATGATCTGAGTACGGCCATTGACAGCGTGAACCAAGACCTAAACATATTACAGAAATGGTCTGAGCGGTTCGGTTTGGCTGTCAATCGGTCCAAATGCCAGACCATTATTATAGGCAGTCCTCGAATGATGGCTAGGGTGGACATCACAAGACTTCCATCCGTGATTTTTATCTATGCTGTATTCTCTAGTGAACTCCCCTAATGCTCCTACTTACTTGACTCCCCATTTCCAATATATGTGTAGTACTCATAACAAAAACTTGCGTTCGTCTAAGAATTTCCTTCTTTGTCCTGCTCATAACTCAAGTCTTGTTCATTCTTCTTTCTATATTCAAGCTATTCTTCTTTGGAATCCACTCCCTCTCACATACAGGATGTCCAGCAACCGTGAAATCTTCTAGGCTAGAGTACATCAACTTTACATCAAATATTATGCAGAATCATCACAACATTTATAGTATATTAACTATATATGTTATTTATTTATGTATTGTGTCGTGTTATATACATATATGATTTTTATTTGATGTTTATCTATTTAGTATCACAATTATTAAGTAATGTTATTGTTTTAGTTTACTTTCTACGTTTCTTTTCTCTCTGCATCACCCAAAGGTTGACCGGTAGAGAATGCCATTGGCATTAAGTCCGCCTTGTTCACATTATTTTGTGCAAAAGTTTTTTAAATAAAATAAAAATAAATAAATAAAAGAATTTATACTTTTCTTGCACACAACCATACTGATATAGGTCAGGTCAACTTTTTACACTAAATTCGAAACAGTCTTACAGAGATTTCTTACTTTTATTTTGTTGCAAGATATATTTAATCCATCCCGTTTTTTCTTGACTCTCAACATTTTGATTATATGTTTGTTGCATGTAAAAGAACTCCAGTCACTGTTAACTCTATATTTTATGCAATGATTATTCAAGTAAATAGAGAGTCAGTTAATATAAAACACACCTTCATTTTAAGCATTTGAAATCCAACGGAAATAGTTTTTGGGGTTTAACGAGAATAAAACGTAATTACAAACCACATGTGTGTGGCCCCCTGAACTTCTCAATAATAAGTATATCACGAATGGCAATTAGATAAATCTCAGGGTTGAGAAGCAACTACTACTAAGCAAATATAATGTAGCAAATAAAAATGGTACAATTGAACTGATGATTAAGCCGGAAGGTTACGGAACACTAAAATTTAATAATGTAATGTAGCCGTGCTTGGGCTTATTTTGCTATATATTAATGCTCATGCTCATTTTAACTGTAAATGATCAGATTTTATAAAAACCGTCTTTAAGAGCGTTCATCCGCTAGAATCACGAAAAAATTCAAAATTGATGACGGGAAGAAAAATGGGAGTAGAGTTTGTATGAAAGTTCTTCCTGTTTAAATAATATAGACTTAGTATTTTAGGGTTTTTGAAAATTCTACAAATTATGTGATTCAATTAAGCTTTGTCGGCGTTATTCTTATTCAAATTTTATTTTCTAGCGGTCCTTTAATACGCGATTTTATATGCTTTTTGTATCAGGGGTTTTAAAATTTTTATTTCATACTTTTAAACTACCCGATCATTATCGGTCTAGCGCAAACGTATTAAGACCATTCTAATGAGCCTAAACACGCTATATCTGCTGTTAATTGTTGAAGAGTTGAGTATCACGCAAACAACTTGATTTTGCAGCATCAGCTCAAGGTTATCATGTTATGGAAATATCATCGAAATAACAGTAAACCCAATTTAAAATAAATGGATTGGGGAAGTTAGTAAAATCCCTTCAAAAATAGTCCTTAAACTACTGAATACAAAAATTATAGCTAGGAATCATCTCCATCATGTCAGCTTTTAAACAAAAAACCACATCAAAGTCCGTTCACTTCTGAGAGCTATGCTACCACGGACAGACCCAATACACCCTTCTTTTTGGGTCGGGGGTTAAAAACGTAACATTACGTTACAGTGACAAGGTACATATAGCGTTATCGACCTTCGGATTCGATCTCAGGGGCCGGGCCCCCCCTGGAAAAATAGTCTAGTTACGCCAATGGCAAGGATATAAAAAAATATAAGGATATAAATAATCATAAAATATGATTCTTGCTGTAAGCATTATGCGAAATGATGGTTCTACTTTTAAATAGATAAGGATAAGAAATATATGCCAAAAGATGAATATGGTTTTGAACTTTCTGCGATGTGATGATTATACATTGTGATTATTATGGATACCAAAATTATGCGTACAGATGATTCTGACTTACAAAATTATGGGTTTCAATGTATGCTAAATGAGTTTATGCCAAACGATATTCTGCGAAAAGAGTTTATGCTAATAGTTGTTATGCAATATAAAATTATTACTTCAAAAGTTCTACTATAATAGGTGTACCCCTATCTGGCTTGTAAATCCTGTTCTGTTTACTTAATACGTTGTCAAAACTATCTTAATTTTTGCGTCTAATAATAAATCTAAGACCTAAAATTATATCATATTTAAGTATTTTGACAACTTTGTGTGTGCCCCATTGATTTTTGTTATTATGTCAATGGTGGGCCCTGAATTCGCAGAAGTTACAAAGTAACGATTGACTCCTTTGTAAATAATTACTTGTCTGTGCATTAAGCCTGAATCAGACAAAGTGTATTCGACATTAATTATACTGCAATATTTTAATCTATTTTCAGAAACTTCCAACGGCGATCAGCCGCTGGGCGCAGCTCACCCTACTTTGTTCAGCGGCGATCCTCGTCAACGCGATCGTCGCGCCATGGAGCTTGCTAGCATCCCTACCTGCCTTGTTCTGCTACTTCACCCTTCAGTCTATCTATCTGTGTAACGCTAGGTACATAAGCAGTAAGTAACTATTAGGCGTAAAAAATAAATCAATGGATTTATTTAAAAACTAGATAATTACTCGAAATAGAGGCGCCTAAATATATTTATCGGTATATTAATAAATTCCGCATAGATTAGAGATTACAGTAAGGTATTAGTCACATGAAAGTTTCTTAAACGTTAGTTATTATGTTGTTCTAGGGAGCTGCAGAGTGCGGAGGCTCACAGCGCCGCGGGCGTGGTGTCGGTGTGCGCGGAGACGTGCACGGGCGGCAGCACCATCCGCGCCGCTCGCCTGCAGCCGCGCATGCGCACCGCCTTCTTGCGCAGGCTCGATACTAACCACAACACGCTACTGTTGTTGAACTCCGCCAATCGCTGGCTTGGACTTAGTTTGGTAAATTATAAGATTTTAGTTTTATATTGAGAGGTCATCTGGTGGAAATTCGATCGTAATTTAATTTTAAAACGCTGTTCTATTTTTTCTTATTCATAACACTAGCTCGTCACTGACTATTAGCCACTGAACTGTTTCACTTTGAGCCAACAAAATTACAATTACGGGTTCTTCCTAAAAAAACCTAAAAGTATGTAACTGATCCCTAAATCGCAAATCTACCTATCTACTTCGTGTACCTAACAATATTTCTGACTTACTCTGTTGTAGGACCTGGTGGGTGCAGCTTGCGTCACCGTATTATTGGGCGTGTGTATAGTAGCGAATGTGCACAGCAGCGCGGCGGCGGGACTGGCGGGCGCTTACTCACTGCTGCTGCCGGCATACCTCGCGCACCTTGCCAAGTGCCGCGCCGACCTGCACTTACAGTTAGCTGCTCTTGAGCGTATACACACCGATACCAACGTGCCGCAGGAGGATTATAGAGAAGACTGTAACTATACAATGGCATTTTATTTCATTAGCCTTTTCCATTCCATTACTACCTGTAACAAAACGAGGAAATATGAAGGAGAACCAAAATAACCGATACAGCTTGAAGAATTGCCTTAATTAAGTGTCAATGGGTAGAGCACATAGCTCGCAGAACTGATGGTCAAGGTCCGGATAGGGCCAAATGCTGTGGTCATTCATGGGGGAGGCCGATGTCCAGCAGTGGACGTCTTTTGGCTGAGACGAGACGACGATGATAACGGCCTATAGCTAATTCTCGATAGACATTTTTATGACTCTATTGGGTATTAAAAAAAAATAATGCGCCTTTTCTGTAGGACATTCCAACGAGAAAATAAACCCTTATTATTATAATATGCTCACTTCGACATATATTGTTTACAGGCTCAATACCATCAGGATGGCAGCGAAACGGAAAAATAGAGTTTGAAAATGTGAGCGTTCAACACGAACCAGGCTCAACGTCAATACTCAAAAATATCAACCTTACTATATCCCCTGGCGAGAAGGTGACTATAGCAGAGAATTATCGTTAAGCAATAATGATCCTTGGTAGTAAACTAATAAGATATTGTTTAGGTTGCAATATGCGGTCGGAGCGGCAGTGGTAAATCTACATTACTAATGACATGTGCGGGAGCGACTATGATAAGCAGTGGCCGAGTCCTTGTTGATGGACAAGACATAAACCAAGTGCCGCTACGGGCGCTGCGCCATCGCGTCGTGGTAGTGCCGCAGGAACCCGCCATGTTCTCCGGTACGCTGAGAGAGAACCTCGACCCTCTAGCCGTCCACACTGACGAAGAGATATGGCTTAGTCTAAGAGCCGTTGGACTGTTTGACTTTGTCTCCGCCCAACCGGCTGGATTAGGTACGTAACCTTTTATTATGCCCGGCAAAGATCCTAAACAATAGTCGGCGCAGTTCGCACTTATCTTACAAGTGCTTGGTCCAATTGCAAGGTGCTTAGTTCGACTGTATTAACCAATGACGTGAATCCTTCAATCCTGTGATTGGTTCCTTGTCGCGCCCCGCCCTCCGCGGCTGCACTTACCACTAAAGAGACCTTTTTCTGCGCAATTGTTTAAGATCTGTGCCGGGCATTAGGTATATTTACCTAAACAACAATAGATGTCGTTCATGTCCTCTTTTTTTGAGTAGATTAAATCTATTTGAATGGAAACTTGTAACGTTATACCTACACATAGGACCGTGCCATTTGATGTCTCACGCGTCAAAAGGTCGATTTTCGACGCTTATATGCTCAAAACCGAGAACGGGACAAGAACGAAAAATACGCGGGCAAAATGCTGCTCAAGCTGCAAATGTGTTCATGAATGTACTATGATATGTACAGAGTGCAGCGTGGGCGGACGCGGCGGGCGCTGCGGCTGGAGCGCGGGGCGCGTGTGCCGGGCGGCGGCGGCGCGCGCGGCGCTGGTGGCGCGGCCGGCGGGCGCGCTGCTGCTGGACGAGCCCGCCGCCGCGCTCGACGCGCCCAACGAGCGCGCGCTGCTCGCCGCGCTGGCCGCTGTGGCGCCGCACACCACCATTATCACTGTCGCTGTACGTACACTACTCTTATATAGCCAGTGGCTTACACAGTGCATGGCAAACTGTATCGTGAAAATCTATACAAGATTTTCATTAAATCTTGCAAATTGGTACCTACCTATCTACGTTATTTTGTACCTTTGGCGTGCCAAGGAGCGCTGGGGTAATTCGATCGAGTAGATCCGCGGAAATAGTTAATTAATCATGGGCAAACTTTATCCGAATTACGCAGGTTTTTTGCGTATAACGTATGCTGGTTACCTACCGTAGTAATTTATGATAATCATTAGGTAAAGAAGAATATAATGTTGTATTGTTCCGCAGCACCGCGTGTCGTCGGTGCGCGGGTACAGTCGCGCCGTAGTGCTGGAGGCGCGCGGCGTGGCGGAGCAGGGCACAGTGACGTCACTCCTCGCGCAGCCCGCCTCGAGACTCGCGCGCATGCTCGCCGCCGCACAACGACTACACTGACACAAGCGTACTCAGCATGACTTTTGTACACCTAGTTATTATTAGGCACGAACTCTACGACTATAAACTCGTTTTCACAAGCATTATGAGTCATGAGGGCGTGCATATGAGGAGTTCATTATGTACAAACCGGAAAAATAACTACTAATCGTGTCTAATTTGTGACCGCGTAGTGGTATTTTATCTGAGAGTCTACGTGCTTCGAAGAGCACGTTATTAAAAGTTAATCAGTACTGTTAGCAGTCGTTAGATCTGAACACGACAGAGGTGTAAACATGGGCTACCTATTTAACTTCTCTATCATCAGGTTGGCCACTAACCAAATGATTAGAAGAAAACTACATAATAATAGCGTATTGGTCCGCGCAAATAATACTCGCGTTCACCACGCATTTGGTTACAAATAAGCACGTCAAAATCTTTGTGCACGACGCCATTATATCCAATCTTTAAACGTAGATACTGAAAAAGCTGCTATTTATTATAGGCAACAAGTAGGAGTAGACTGCAAATAAGTACATATTGCTGTCGACCTCAGCATCCTCTGCCCTTTAAAGAAAAGATAGTTTTTTTGTTATAGTAAAGCAAGAACAAAACTGAAAATCTGTTTGAGGATATTTGAGATAATAAATATTGTTCGAGGAGCGTTGATAGTAATTATATCTCGGTCATTTTTTGTAAGGTATTGTTTTACAAAAATTACATACCGAATATATGAAAATCACATAAGTAGGTACTATACCGTCTGTACCCTACTAATAACCTTATTCACAAAATGTTTACGTTAATATTTGTATCATAATAATGTTTTATACCAGTAAGCTATGTAAATATTTTTGTAAATATTTGTGATCGTGTGGTAGTGCGTGGTTTTTAATTAATTAATATGTAGTTCGATAAGAAGTACCACAATATGACGTCACTCAATTATTCAATCTAGTTGCATTATCAATACAAATTTCTAAAGCAACATTTTACAAATGTTAAGAGGACGGCCAAAAGATAATCTCAAAAAGTATTAATTATCATCTCAACAAAGATGTACCTCATTAATAGTTGGACGTAATAAAAATGTAAGTAAATACTAATATTAACCAATCATGACTATTACACGGTAATGTAATAATTTATTATTCAATTGTACCTTGTTTGTTTCAATAAACGAATAAAACACACAGATGTTTGTTTCTAAATTGTATTTCCAATAGAACAACAATTGCACTTAACCTCATTTAAAGCTCACATAGGGCGCGGGGCGCGGGGCGCGGCTCACTTCGGTCGCGAGCGACTCGCCCCGCGCTTACAAACGACAACGTGCTGCCAGAGTCAACGATACTTCATAAAATTATATCACTACATAACAAATTACAACAATATTTACGTTGGCACCGATTTATAGTAATATAAAAACATTTGTGTTATTATCACACAATATAAAAATATTTACTTATAGTACCTACTTACGTAAATACACTTAGACAAATCTATAATAAATCTCGACAAGTTCAATAAATTCATTATTTTACTTACGAACTAGATTGGTATCCACACGTGTCATCGGACAGGAGTAGGACGCGGACGGGCAACGGGCAGGCACGTGCACGTGCACGTACACGTACATTACACTAGGTACGATCGCTAACTCCATGTTTACTGAGTGAACGCTCGCTCGTATTATCTTTGGTAAACACATTCCGTAAATTGTTTCGTCTTACAATACAAGATTACCATTAACAAGGCACTAGGTTTAGACACTTGGTTACAAAAATATAATATGGGACATAACAACCTGCCCGAGATTACACAGTTTAAGTAAACAATTCCTGACTACAACTAGGAACGACAACTAGGCCGCGCCTGTTACTCGAACATTATAAGTAATGTTAACGATATAATAAAATAAATCGTTGTAAAAACTTACATCTGTTTCAATAGATAGTAAAATCTTTATAATGTAAAAGGTTTTTTTTAAAATTTTGTATCAAAATTAGCAAGTGAACACCAACAATCTTTATAAAATACAATGTTAAAATGTACATAAGAACAACAAATAACAGTTTCGGAAGCAAAACATTACATAACCTCGTTGGGTTTTTTAATGTTTAGGCCAATGTATTAACAAGTTCGGTGGTTGATTTTAAAACTTTGTGTAAGGCTTTTAACAATGCAGGCAGACAACGAAGCATGTTAGAGATTATGATGTCTATAAAATTGTTTGGAAGTACATATATATTTAAAAAAAATGCTGGTGATAGCAAGCGAGCAGCCGGTAGCTCCCTAAAGATAAGGGATATCCGCTAGTGGACATTTGAAACTGCCAGAGTACAATCAAGCCGCTACCTACCATAAACAAAGATGTGAAAGCGTGTGTCAGCATGGCTCCACCACAAGTGAGCTGTGCTGTGGGGTGGAGATCCCACTATATATGTATGTAATACACACTTTTCGTGACAGTATGTGAAACATAACAACTACTAGCCAACTATTTGTTAAAATAAATAACACCAAACATTTCCAAAATGCTTCATTGCCACACAGTGCAGAAGGGGTCCCTTAACATACACAAACGTAAATTTGCCTAGTACGGATGAGGCAAAAAAAGCTAGCAAGTTAATTGAAAAGTACAAGAGAAACAACGTCCATCGTTTGAATAATCACTAATTCGATTTTATATATACACAGACGATGCAATTGTTTCTTTTATATTAATCACAAAAATGTACACTTCACAATCAAATAATTTTGTGTCTCAAATTTCTCGATGTTAAATATAATATTTTCATGAGGTATTTAATATTACATAATAAGGGGCGGAAAAAAACTTTACGCAAATTTGAATGGAAGTACATGTACACAATAACAATAGACCGTACGATAATATTGAACAAAAATAAATAAGGTATATAACAGGACCGACATTGCGGCGACTCGACGATTTTGTTAACAATATACTTTGCGCCAATAGGTCGGTCAACACCAACATCGACGCCTACGCCCCAGATGATTCTCAACGCACACTCGCTGTCGAATATCTTCAACCATCCCTTCACGAAATGAGTTGAAATAGTGAAAGTGAAGGTGTGTAAAGTCCCGTTCGACGAGTGACGTGAGCGGCGCTAGTGGTCGGTCGGTCGCGCTAGTTACGTGGGCTCGGTCTTGACGCCGGCCGAGCCCGCCACGGCGGCGCGCGCCTCCTCCGGCAGACGCTCGGGGTTCGTCAGGATGTCCGTGGTCGTGCACAGCACGCGCAGGGAGTTCAACACCGCTGTCAAATTTATACACAACCAATATATCTTTTTGAAGTACAATAAAGAAGTTTCTATCTAAACCATTGACGTCTTCTAAACAAATATAACCTACAAGAAAGACAGACGGTAGCTAAAAAAAATATTTAGGGTAGAAAAAAAAAATCGTTTGTTTTACTGGTTCCCTATATAAGCTTGCACCTGTTTGCCTCGATCGTTAGGCCCGGATTTCAACGCCCGGCAAAGCACGGCGTCTGAAATGCCCTGTGCCAGGATCAAGGGAACATGAAGGGTACTGACCGGGTCTCATCTCGACGAGTGAGCAGTGTTGCTCGGCCCACAGGAGCGTGGTCCGCACCAGGTCGGCGGCGCTGCTGCACGACACGCACGCGCTGAACGACTCCACCAGCGCCGCGCTCACCACGCTGAACTGGGCCCGAGTTAAGGGAACATGCCACCACACACATACGCAACTACATACTACTTGGTTTAGGTCCATTAGATATCTACGCGCCGTTAGCCGACAGTTTGTATTTGCGGAATGTCGTGTTTAAAACACACAATACTAAATGCGGGCTGGGTAGACTTATAATACTGCGAGTTCGAACTAATATTTAATCAATAGTAGTGATCTATTTCCATATTATCGTAATTTTCATGATTTAGTTCAAATGTACAATATTTTCACATTTTTTTAAAACTTTTAATATAATTTTGCTATCGAACGAGCTGGCAACACATGTTTTAAAGTTTTGCACACGAAATAAATAGCTGTAACGATTGAAAAGTGTAAAATAGATAACTACGATAAAAAGTAGCTACCGGCGTGTTTCCTTTTTTCGTGACGTATGTTTTTTAAAGTTTGTCTCATAATCTAGTTAGTGTTTGTAACTATTTAGATAAAACATTACCGCGCCTTAGTATTTCCGGAGATGAAAAATGAGTAACATTGTAGCATGTGTGCCGAATCAATAGATTATGTTATTTATCTTCAAGTACCTATACGATAACAATTTAATAATGTTATCGGTCCAATACATTATTGAAAATGATTCGACGAATAGTAACGTTATCAAATCACTGATTGGTGTCATTTTGTTTATTGACTTATGTTGTAGACTGTGAGATCCCGCGTTCGATATCGGGATGAGCCCAATATTTTTTCCTAAAAATCTTATAAACAATTTTGAACTGAATTTCTGTTTCGGTCTGCAGCTATTTTATATAAAAGGTATGTTTTGTTACAATTGTCAAAGGATACGAGCCAATACTTCCAGTTGTGCAGCGTGCGGTTGGCCACGTGTCTCGCGAACATCTCCCGCAGGCGGCCGGAACGTGCGCGGGACACGGGCGCGCCCGTCGCAGGTAACAACGAGTGGCAGTTGCTGTAACACAACAATACTCACATCATTTCAAGTTTTGCTATCAGAAGTCTAAATCAAACGATTGGTTGTGCTTTTCTTAAGCGAACAAAAAATATACTTTGGAAAGTTTCATATAAATGAGATAATAATGTATATATGTAGAATCTTTTTCATATTTGTAAAGATAAGTATTAATTTAGTGATAAGGCCCTAACGAGAGCCCAAATGCGGTAACTGTATCTCACCGCGTGAACTAAAACGTATATATCATAGAGCCATCTTTATTTTGTGCAAAATATTTTTTTATTTATATGAGTTTATTATACATACGTGATAGAATTATTTAAACTTTCTATTTGCTGGCGCAAATTCTCCATTTCCTCTTTGATTTGATTTCTCTCAGCTTTAAGTTGCTTGATATATTCAGCACCCTTCTGCAGCATGGCTGCCTTACTTATCTGAGAAAAGAAATAAACTTTTATACTAAAGTATCTATAAGATTTGGGTGGGACGACAAAGATTGAAAATTCGGTCGTCATCTGACGAATACTTTGACAGGCAAGCGCGCAACGAACACACGTCCGTCTGTTATAATTTAGTTCTACGAGCATAGGCGTATACATATACGGCACGTACTTTAGCGGCAGGATTAGTGTTGAGGTGCGGTATGAGAGCCTGCAGCGTGTCGAAGCCGTTCTTGATGTTGTAGCGGCGCTTCTGCTCGGCGTGCAGGTGCGTGCGGCGAGCCTCGCGCGGGCTGTCGTCGCCCGCGCCCGGCGACGTCGGCGGCGACAGCGACTGTTGCGGCGACATCATGTCGCTGCCGGCCGGCGACGCCTGCGCCCTCCTAATGGGAGACCTGGTGGGGTCCTCCTCACTGCTCAGCTTATACAAGCTTTGAGCTGAAATGTATAACGATGGCGATCAATACCTAACTTGTGCCGTAGAAGATAATAAACAAACAGTATTTTATTAAATAATAAATGTAATGTAGTAGGTAAATGACTGACAATGTTGCGCGGAGAGGAGTTGAGCCAGCATGACGCTGGCCTGCGGCAGGGTGGGCTCGGACGCCACGCTGTTGAGCGGAGGCGGACGGCGGGCGCCGGTCGAGCCGCCGGCCGAGCCGCTCGCCGAGCCAGAAGCCACGCCTTCTGCGACGATACCGCTCGAAGTCGATCGCGACCGAATCCGAATGGCGGTGGGGTTTGGCTCGCGCGCCTGCAAATGTCCAATTTTCGTACGTTACACGTACACCTACTTACCATTTGGTATGGTTCGAGTGTTTGCCGAGATTTCATTGCGCGAGGATACGAGCGAATTATATCACGCTTCACTTCCACAGACATCTGTTGGTCAATATAAATGAAACTCCTGTAGTAAAGCCCCAGATCGATTTCATATATTTATTCGCTATCAAACACAACAGCAATTCTAAACCTATAAGCACGGTGCTAACTTTTACTATCGCGGTGATGGTATCTGTTTCCGGTGCTAAAAAAAGTTTTATCAGCATTTCAAAAATGCTAGTTAGTAAAAGTGTACTTACTACAATAATGTTGCACATAAATAATAAAATGTTATACCCTCGCGACATGCTTGACGGGCGCGGCTTCGTGCGTGGCGGGCGGCGGGGCGGGCGCGGGCACGCTCACCGACCAGTCCGGGTTAAGCTGCGCGCCCAGCGGCAGACTGTGCGACCGGTACTGCTCCTTGCTGCCACGAGGCACGCCGCCTGGACTGCCACTCGACACGCTACACATCTGCATCAATAAATACAACCCATCTATATATTTATATGTAGTAGCCATGTTGAACACCATTGCTAACCGTGTACAATTGAAATGCTAATTTATTTACACAGCTTATTGCAACCCAGCTGGTTGAAAGCTTGACACATCTCCAGGTCCAAACACAGCTTTAGTGTGCATATTATATACTATTTTGATTTTTATACCTTAAAACATTATGAGCAATATAGAACAAATTTCAATTTATTTAAGTTTATTCTTAACTCTTTAACTGCAATTACTTATAGCGTCACTGCAATGTCAAAGAGGGATGTTGATCCTAATTCACCTATATATCTATATAATTATTGGCATTACATCTGACAAGGGTTCAAGACAATGCAGACACTATGAAATAGTATTAATTATCTCATGATAGAGAGAGGCAATTGGAAAATGGGTAGACGATTCAGGGAGACAAGCTTATATAAAGTGGCATATATCTTATGTAAAGTGTCAATGTAAAAACTTTTTTTTTTAAATAAACCTGTAAGATTTACTCAATTTACAAAAAATAAAACGTGGCCGAAAGCTTGGCCTATAAAATCATTTATCATTATCGGAATATCGAGGTTTCACAAAAACTTAATTATTCTATTGTTAACATTTATCAAAGAAATAACGTCTATCGGATTAGTAAAAAAAGCACTGTAATGGAATCATAAAATAAGCACACCGCGGCTAAATGATATACTCGTAAAATGATAAAAGCAAACGCGACTGAATTGCATTACGAAACTGCTATCTACATTCCAAAGTCCAAAATAACAAGATCTATTAAATAATTTAAGCATTTTTGCTATGCAATTAGCTCAAATATATTTAAATATTTAAAACAATGTGGAAAAAGTTGAGCCCGGATCAGGCTTCGAACCTGCAGAAATAATTAAAGGGCAAGTGTTTTTACTTGAAACAATGTAGTGTTTTTCTTTAAAAGCATGTTATTAAGAAATATGCAGCATTATTAATAACTAAAAACCGTTTGTTCTATCAAACTCCTAAAGTTTGTACTATCTTTACATAAGAAAATATCAAATGTAGTCTTAAAATTGAAACAGTTTCTTATTTTTTTATTAATCCCTTATAATAAATAAATGGTCCTACCTGAGGCGTAGTAACAGGCACTAGAGGTGGAGAAGGCATTTTAAACGATCGCGGGTTTACCGTCGACGGCTGCTTCTGCTTATACGAATCGACAAGACTTGGCTGCAAGTACTGCATCTGCTGCGTATTCTGCCGCACACCTACTCCTCGTGCATCGTAGCTTTGAGGAGACACCGGCGGTCCCTGGCTCATCTGCTGAGGGTAACTCTGATACTGGTTGGTCTGTACCTGACCACTGTAATGAGTCTGTCTCTGCCGCGGCTTCTCTCTGAACCCACCTCGCCCTTGTATTACTATTGTCGACGCATATTTAGAGTTCTGTATCGGCTGCTGTAATAGTGACACCGTTTCTGGTGCCGTTTGTGATGGTGGTACTGTTGAGGTAATTATAAGGTAGTATGTTATTTAAGATAGATAATTTAATGGTATACCAAGTTAAATTTGTCTGAATAATAAATTTATAGTTATTTACCGCCTTACAAGCAACCAGAGTTGTCAAGTTATATATATAATAATTTTGCTTGTTAATTAAAGAACATGCAATAATAAATTTAAATTGCCCGAAACCGTCTGCGTCTGTTCGGGCAATTTTCATCTAGTCTTACGCTTTTTTTCTAATAAGCACAAAATACATACTAACCTGTATTATATTTATTGTAAGAAGTGTCAGACTGCGATAAAATTTTTGGAGTATTAACATATTGTAACCTAGATGATTTTCCCATGTACGAGTGCATTTGTTGGTCAGACTGTGATGTGTTCTGCTCATAGGACAAGGGCTGATATGGCGGAAGCATTTCTTGAGTGCTCATCATGTTGTTTTGTAGATCTGTTTGTGTGAATAACCGTCCATTGTCGTACATTCCCATTTGCTGTTCATTCTTAACTGACATCATTTGAGTATTGTTACTTTGACCTGTCAAATAAAATTAAATAATTTGATTTAAGAAATTACTAAAAACACATTTTAAAAAAATGAGTTGTAAGGTCCCGGTAATCCCTATAATATTCGAGACATTAGCTTCGAGCAGCACCCATACCTTACAGCCCACCTAAGGAAGGAAATGAGAACACAGGAACAGCTACCCTTCAGTCAGAAAGAAAATGTTAGTGAAAAGTATTATCATTATCATCTCAGCCGAAAGACGTCCACTGCTGGACATTGATCTCCCCCAAAGAAAAAAGATAACCAAATTTATTTCCTAGACATTTTTACAGTGTTAAACTACCTGACCCTGAATATAAACCGCCAACTAGATATAAAAATATGTATTACCATGCATAGACATCTGGCTAGTTGGCATGGTGACGCCAGTGTTACTCTGGTTCCCGGTCATGAAGCTCTGTGGAGAGTAAGTATCTACCGACATGCCACCTCTGTATATAGAGTCCTCAGGCGGCAATGCCGATTCCTCTGGCACAGGAGGTAACCGTAAATCTGTAAAATTAACCGCAAACTTTGATTACTATATATAATCATTTATTATTATTTTATATTTAAGCAATGTTTCACGATATTTAAATGTCAAGTGGTATTGTCATTTAATTATTTGAAATGGCAATACCATAAAAAAAGCAGTAGTGCGACGCACGAGGCGTTAATTTTTTGCGATAGCAATGAAAAATAGAACTTATTGACTACACAAAAACAATCATTTTTCAGTGAGTTTTCGAATACGCCCCACAGCGTTGTGCTGCACAACGTAGCGTCTTTGGCTATCACAACAAGTGCGCACCCTTTCGCGTCTCGTGTCAGTGTAAACAGTCCCTAATTTATATGGTTATTATTGTACTTACCGTGGAAAGGTTCCAATGTGTCCATAAAATCGTCGAGGTTAGGTTGTAATGGGCCTAAACTCGGTTGAATGAAGTCAGCTAAACTCGCTCCTCTAGCTGTAATTAGTGTATTTAATTAGTGTTTATTCAGTTTAGAATGGCGACAAGTACGGTCAACTAGATGAGCATTTAAGTTAAAAAAAAATAGCATCATATGTAAAAAAATAGCACAAATGGAAAAACAATTCAACTAATCTTGTTGTTGACTATACTATAAGCGATTCGGGGAACATTTTCGCAGCATACCGCTGATCAAATTAATTAATTTACTGTATCTCTCTCTCTCTCTCAGCAGAAAGACTGCTGGACATTTAAGGACACAGCATTCGGTATTGAGCTGACCTTGTCAATCGGCTGCCCGCAACCTTCTCTAGGTTATCGGTCAACCTTGTTGATTTATTTCCTACTAAAGTGTTATTACTAATTTAAGTAACGAGACACTTGGTTGAGCATCGCGATAGTATAGTACGCCGCGTGATGTCTGACCATAATATGATGGTAGGTAAGCAAGTAGAAGTTGTATGAAAATACAATTGATTCGCGCTCTAGTGTTTGTTTTGTTGGCAAAGTTTAAGGTTTATTCGGTTTAGGGGCGTACCATGACGTTCGTAGCTACTCTATTTTAATCCAATTTTTAATGTAGAGCAATAAAAACCTTAAATCTAAGCAATAAAGTTATCGTCTTACAAATTACAATTAGTAATGATCGACAATGAATAGCTATAAGGACGGCAAAAAAGGGCCGTACGTTTTTGTGCGAATATTATGTGTATCGATCGCGCCATCGCGGATGGCCAAAACATTGTTTTAGAACAAAGAGTCGTATGGACGTTATACATACGCTCCGGAGCTACGTGCAAAAAGTCCGCATATTAACCGTACCGCTCTGAAGAATAATGTATAAACTTACCAATTTCTCGACAGTCGGGGAAGGCAAATGGTTGATGATTGGTGATGGTGGAGAATAGTGTGTCAGTCATGAAGTTCAGGTAATCCTCGTCTGTGAGCATGTTGGCTGCAAAGTCGCTGCACTGAGAGAACGATTCCACCGTATCCATGTCCGATATCTGTACAAAGTGTACAACCATAATATATGTTTACATCAACCGTTACGTTTCTAGGTGGAAGGAAAACGTCCAGGAAACTAAAACTGATGACTTTATTCATTCGTTGGTCAGTCTGTGATGCGTAGGTGTTTAGCATGGTTCCGAACTAGCTCAGCTGGCAGGCGGCCTTGAACTTTGACCCGACAATTTAGGTGTTATATTTTTACTAGCGTACTTACTGATTTACGTATTTGACTACAGTATGATGCATGAGGAACGCATACATAATTTATTTTAAAAGGCCCTGCAAAGAAACACAAATGCACCACTATGTGCACCCAGTAATTTGCTGCTGGGGTCTTCTGTAAAGTGGGAGTTGGACTTTCTTACATCAATATTTTTTTATCGAGATATTTTAGTGCCATTGTTTTAAGAATCATTTTTCTAAAGTCAGTTTTCGTTTCAGAAAGTATTTTCCTTTCACCAATTAGGTATAGAAAATAGTGGTTTAAAAAAAGTATGATGACGTACCGCATCCTGAACGGAGGTATCTCCTTTTCCAAGGAGTCGCATGATATGAAACTTGCGCCATTTTTTATATTCTGCTATAACTGCTTCTGCCCTTCGTTTCCAATATTTACCTTCTAATATTGTTGCCTAAAATAAAACAAAAAAACTTAAGTGAAAAGAAAATGACTAAAAACTATTGTTTTTCTTCAAATTCTATGTAACGCCCGTAAAACGCTTCCCTTAACAACTGAAGAATCTCAATAATTAATGGGCCAAGAGTAAAGAGCCAACGGAAGTAGGTTTGAGGGTTCTTAGCTTTTAGTCTATAAGACAAACACACTATAAATAAGCTTTTAAAATATATATAAAGATATATGTTTACCTCTGGTTTCACGTGTGTATCTACATCTAACGGTGATGCGAACTGGCATACCAAAGTGTTTTGTTTCTTTATGACTGTAATGAGAAAATTACGTTCATATTACTAAACGTTGCTACTTACGAAACATCTATATTAACAATACCAGATTCGTACCCGTCTTTACGCCGGAGGGGGTATATTATGTATAATATACCCATGTCTGGCCAACTATTGTTAAGTCTCATGGAATAGGGGATGAGCCTTTTTCATATAGATATCGAGCAAAACTCTAGCCAGTAAAAACCAGAGAGCAGAAAACTCAATATCATTCCACCCTTTTTACACAACCCGGGAATCGAACCCGAGGCTTCATACAACTTAACCACTGCATCATCAAATAAGTCTAAACGGCTTCTTGCCAATTTATTTCCTACTCAATTGCCAAAGATAGCAGACGAGCTAGCTGCATCTGTTGGTAACTGGGAGCCGCCGCTCATGGGATAAGGTTGACCATTGACTACTCCACGAGCCCCATGGACTGGTCAAACTGGTCAAAAAACGGTGTTTTAAACATATTGTTTACGTAAATAGTCATAAGTGGAAACGCATACGGCAGTCATGTACATACTACACTAGTAGGTATGTACTGTACAAGAAGTATATAATAGTAAATGGTAGCATATAATTTATCATAGACGGTCTCGATATCCAATATGTCAATTAACGATAACGTTTTACGTAATTGTTGCGATTATAAATTACATCACGGCACCCTCACAACGTTCGCGTTCTTTAAATATATCTCCGTTTATTTCTGTAATTTTAGTCCCTAGGTCTATTGTTTACTTTGGTACAAGTACCTACTGCCGCAGCTAGGGCTTGGTATAAGGCAAACTCGACTCGGTGCTCGATCTTTAGTGTTATCAATAAAAAACGACAACTTTCTGCCTGATCTACCAACCCGCATTAGGCTAGCGTGTGTGGATTTAGGCCTAAACTCTTTCAGCTCTTTTGATAAAGGGGATATGTCCCCATCAGTGTGTAAAGACCCAATATAACCTCTCTCAAGGCACCAACGGCGTTTTAATTACAGGCCAATTCAAATAAAAATATATTATGTTTGCGTACCACTGAGAAGCTTTTCATATCATCATTTATTAATCTACTACACTCGATATTGCTGCGATAAAAATGTCTGGTCTAGTCTATAATAGTATCGGTGGCTATACATAGATAAATATGTCCTAAAAAATAGATAGGTGGTACTGTTTCACCATCGTGACTCAGTTTATCTTTCTATCAGCGATATGTAGCTTGGTAACATAGGTAGGTTTGAGCCATGTGTTGCTATAAGCTTATTTGATAGATTTACAAAATCATGTCACAAAAATCGTCCACGTGTGCATGATCGCTGCATTTGCGCGAGCACCGTTTGTAGCTGTATATATAAGTATACGTGGCTCGAAAGTTTCTTTTTAACTTTCACGATTAGTATACATACATATTGCTTTTACTATAAAGGACAACTCGTCCAAATTGTCGAACTTTCGTTGCGCGACGTATCGAGATTGCGGAAAGTTATTGTCATAAAACTTGAATTGTAGGCACCTAGATATATGATCTAAATTTTCCCTTAGTACGTACATATTTATTAAACGTAAATATCTTCGCAACAAATATATGTCCCACTGCTGGGCACGGGTCTCCTCTCCTCTATTAAGAGAGAGAGAGAGAGGGTTTAGGCCTTAATTCACACACGCTGGCCTAATGCGGGTTGGTGAATCTGACAATCATGTCTTTAGAATTACTTTTAAAAAATGGGGGGATTTCCTCACGATATTTCCCTTCACCGTTAGCAGATGGAGAATTATTTGATTAGTACATATATTATAAACTCCACAAAGTGAAATTCACATTGGTACTGCCACCCGAGATCGAACTCACACCTCTTGCGTGCAAGTCGGTTACTTTCCCACTCGGCCAACACCGCTTAAAAAGGGTAAAATCATCGAAATAAAATGTCAATAATTATGCACAATCAGTCTCTATTCAGAATTTATATACAAATTCGCATAAATGAAACATGTGGGAGCCAAATTTCAAATTCGCGCCAACGTCCGTTCAAAGTTCAACGTGCTCAGTAGGCGCTTTATTCAAAAGCGTTGGACGGTAATTGGCTATTGAATATCTAATCATTGCGCTATTGGTTGTAGTGTGCAACGTCGCGCATGGACTACGTACTGTATCCATACAAAGACACACCCCCACTATTGTCGGTCAGTGTTCTTTTTACATGATACTAAATACTACGGTTTGCCTGTACAGTGTTGCTGTAGTCTCGTGTATGTAGACGATAAGACTTAGAATTTAAGTCTGCGCAATCGTGTGCACAGCAAAAGTCAGCGTAGTATGGAGCTTAGAAGCAAAGTATTTATTTTATCGTATTGGAAACCTTAAATATCAAGTAGGTACTAATGTAAGTTTAAGGCTGCGTTTTCACTAGAGACGTATAGCGAGGAATGTGTTTGTGACTCGCTTGAGAATCGTTTCATTTACCCTTAGCGAGCGAGGCTAGGTAAATGAAGGGATTCTATTGGTTCTAACAAACACATTCCTCGCTACACATCTCTGGTGGAAACGCAACCTTTAACTTACATAAAACGATAAAATAAATGCTTTTTAACTTTTTACCCTATTCTTAGATTTCTAAGGCGTGAAATGGGTGGTAAACCCATTTGACTTCTGTTACGTTATTTCGAAACTGTTGCGCAAAAGGATATGAATAGGTACCGAGCTAGTTGTACTAGGTACCTATTCATATTATATATATTCATTCTTTTTTCAAGCTAAACCCAGCAACAAAGCCATCAAACAAGCATAGGTACCTGCCGCTGACACCAGGTAGTAATAAGCTCGAAATACCACTTACAGACTAACTCAAGAGTTGCCGACCCTGATAAATTTGTTCGCACATAAGTAACACATGCATAAGAATTTGACTAGGCACAGTACCCTTCAAATCAAAACATAATAATGCACAATTTACATACTAATAGATACTAATAAACGGCAGAATTATATTTAGGTAGTTGACCTTGCCAAACAGTAGAGGCCTACTAATTAAATAACTGTTAAAATTATACTATTTACTACGTATAATTTTGATAGATATTCGTCGCAAAATCGCTTGACCTCCAAAATACGTGGCCAAACATTTAAATAAACTCAAATGTACATTATGTCACCGCATGGTAGCAGCAATCAAAATATATCAACCTCGTTTATTGCTATGTTCAGTTTGGGGTCACCCTTATCTGAGGCGTAATGTTAACTTATATAGGTGAACCTTATATCAATAGTTCTTCAGGTGTTTAATAACGTACATAAAACTAAAACGAGGCTACAAACCCATTTTATTATCGCTATCACTATACAAGATACGAACTGTAAATCAGCACCCCTAACACGCGTCTAACGAATGCTTGTTACCGAAGCTTAACTTTTTGAAAATATAATAGTTTGTATATCTGTAAATTGAAACTTTGAAAGTAATTTCCATGAATTCCATGACGTATAGTGTTTTTTTATAAATGATTGCTATATCAATATGCAAGTCATAATGATGAACGAAATTTAGATTTTAGAAATGGTTCTGCGTTATTAAAAATTATAACAAATATAGAGACAATCTGAGATATTCATAAACTGAAAAAGAACATATAAATAGAAACATAAGATATCAATATATAAGAATAAAACATAAAAACTTACACTGCATATGCCAGCACCGCCATATAACGTTGTTCAATCTAATTTTGTCTTTCCACCGTAGTTTTATACCTTTGAAACGATTCCATTTAGGTGAGGTTAATTTTTGTCTGAGAAAGAACAATACAAAAAACATATACAATAATAAAATACACAACTTACCATATACCCTCTGTGTTTACTTAAATACTAGTCAGAAACTAATTTGTGATAGAAGCACTTTGATAGATAAATTAACTATAAAAGTTCTCGAACTCGTAAGAAGCATTTTTACTTTAAAACAATTTAAATCATCCATGATTATAAATAATAAAAAAATATATATTTGTCAAATGTACAGACGCAGACGTTATTATAAAACTGTGTCGCAAAGTGGAAATAAATTGTCAGACAATCAAGTGCTAAGCTGGTTATCAGCATTGCTATCAATATGTGATCGTAAGCCTATTGCAAACAACAGCTTGATAACAAAGAAACACAGCCTATCTTATCTGCAGTTAGAACTATATAAATACAAGTCAGAAGGTAAATTAGGAAGATAATTTATATTAAAATTGATATGCTATTCCCGGGAAATGAGGACGGCGGGAGAGCGGCGTAAAATCGTAACATGCTCAACTATTAACTCAGAGGTGTCCGTTTCGACCTTTACGCGCTTATCATTTTTTGTGTATTGCGCGTACTTGTGATAAATCTTCAGCGCTAAGAGAAAACATCGATCATTAGAATACGACATGGATATCCAAGCTCCCCTTTTGGCTAAGCGTCAACATGCAGAAGATGCAAGCCGTGTAGCATAATAATTATGATGAATGTAAAAGTGACAGTTTACTTCACGCATGTATGCGTCACATTCCGGCATCTCTTCATACAATAGCGAAAACGTATGAAATCCTTTAAATTTATAACCAATACTTCGGCAACAAAGAGAACAGACAAGCGAACCTGGAGCAATAGGAACTCTCTTCTCAGGGAACAGAAAGCGTTACCACATACACACGTTACACGTACATGCTCTAAGCTCATGTTTTTGGTCGAAATGGGCTCGGAGATTGTCAGCTGGTCAGATGAGGAATTTTACCAAGCTGTTGGTCTAGATTATCTTCATATCAATACCGATTCTATGAATTTTCACAAAAAAAAGACAAGAAGATGACCGAATGTTATTTTATTACGCGACGTTGCTTTCTTTTGTACCAACATATATGTAACATGTATGTATAGTATGAAATGGATGAATATTCATCAGCCATTACTTAAATTGAAGGGAACGTCCCTTCAATTTAAGTAATGGCTGATGAATATATAAACACAGAATCCGGATACCTAGGATTCCTTTTAGTTTTATTTTTACAAATAGTCAAGGAAACACTGTAGCAAGAATTTTTTGGCAGAGAGAAAACAAGTACAACATAAATACGAGTAGGTGCAATTAATGTCAAACATTTTAAAAATGAAGATTGGATGCAGATTGCAATTTCTTTTCCCGTTACTGTAATAATATCTCTACAGAATAGTTTGCTCTGAGAAAACTTTCTATAAAAAAGTTTCTTGAAGCTAGAGTACCAAAAACTTGATATCTTTCAGTTGGGCAACAAATTGTAGCTTTTTCCCAACTTATTAAACATCAACTAAAGAATGTACGCTCATACCCTCGTTACCATACCGATCGTACTGATTAAAGAGTACCTACACAGTACTCGTTGATCAGTGAACGAACAGCGGATTGATCTACTAAAGACGCGGTTCGCCTATGTAAGGATGGCTGCATACTGGTATTTATCTCCAAACTTCGGAGAGCACTATAAAAGTTGATTTCGCCTGCTAACAATAAATAGATCACGACATATCTGTAAAATCCTGTCACCAGATTGGTCAATAATATAACCACTCGATAAAATAAAATATTTTTTTCCTTTAACTTCTCATGTACCCATCCATATTCGCAAAATAAATGATTTGATTTGTTTGACTATCCCGAGTCTACCCCATTACAGAACCATGTGCAAAAATGTCATTGCAATAATAAAAAAGTAATAAAATTTATTAGACCACGCGTGTAAAAGATTATGTTTATCCCTATCTGAAGGCCGAGATAACCTTACTGAAAATCAAAGAAGTATCTTTGTCTTATAACAAAGTGGGGGTGTGACGGTCCTGAACCGTCACACCCTCACTTTGTGTCATGTCACGCCCCTACGAGTCACTCAACAAAAAAGGACACTGATAACGATTCTCATAATACTTAATATATTTCTAACATTAATTACGCCAATTCGACCAAAGAAACTGGACAAATTTGATCGTATTTATTCACAGTACAAATTTATATTCTTTAACTAGCTGTTGCCCGCGGCTCCATCCGCGTGGATGTCGGTTATCGCTGTAAAAAGTGTTAGTTGTAGCCTATGTGTTATTCCAGACCATAATATATCTCTGTACCAAATTTCATCCAGATCCGTTCAGTAGTTTTTACGTGAAAGAGTAACAAACATCCATCCATCCATCTATCCATCCGTCCATTCTCACAAACTTTCACATTTATAATATTATTAGTCTTTAACTTTAAAAATGCAATGTAAATCAAAATAAAATAAGATTTTTAAGGAGTCCAAAACATGTAGTCTGTTGTGTCGCATGCGCGTGAAGATACGCCAACCTGTTTTAAACTTTGCTATTATATATATATATCTTATATCTATTAGAGTCGTACCTACGGTTTCTGAAAAAGTCATACCAAGAATGTGATTGATATTCTTCTACAGTGACAAACAAGCATACGGCCCATCTGATGGTAAGGAGTTACCATGGCTTACAGTTTCTACCAGTGCTATGCTATCTGTACCAGTGAACTGATTCAACTAAGCTACGTTATGAAGGATGCGTGCAGTGGAAGCGTGCTTCGGATGCAAGTTATGGAGGCGTGCTATGGATGGTTGCGAGTGGTGTTGCTATGTGCTGTTCCCAATTGTCGATGCGATCTTCATAGCACATCTTACTAGCTCCGCTACATAGCTTAGCATCAGTGGAAACGGTCACATTGTAGTTTCGTAGCTTAGCTTTTACATTCTCGCAGCATAGCACATCTCTGGTGGAAAGGCACCTTAACTCGAGCGTTGCCTTATCCCATCTTACATCTTGTAACACTAGAGTTTTGTGCTATGGGTAACCCTGGGATAATGAAAACGTTATTTCAAAAAACGTTTCTCTAAAATAACCTATACTCGCGCGCAGGAACAGAGCTACACCACTGTTTTTAGTTATTTGACTGTGGCCTCTTGTAAGGCGGTGTAGTGCCGCAGACAGTTTTATTGTGCTTATATGGTGCCCTACTCATGTTAAAACTAGGATATCTTTATATTATAAAATATAGCTGATTTTTCATGATAGGTATAACGCATTGTTAAATCAATGGTTGCTTTGCTAGCAGATAGGTGTTTTGGCACTGGTCGAAGAATTGTGCAAGTTACAGCTCAATAAACATTGTACTGAGCTTAGTGTTGAATGATAATGAGGAAAATGTCCAAAACATAGGCTTTACTTTTTTATGATGTTTAATAATGTCTAAACACTAATTGCGTGTTAATGAATATTACTGAATTAACATTGCAATTTTTGACAGGTTTAAAAACTTCTTTTTTTAAACCTGTTTCTTCTAGACTTCATAAATAAAACGTATAGTACGTTTCTGATTGGCTTCGGCAAAATTCGGCTAAGCTTTTGGCTTTGGGCATAATGTCTTATAAAATTTGCCCGAAGCTAAAGGTTCTAGCAAGCCCTGAAATTGAACAAACTGTTACGAAGGCGCAAGTACGTCATGGAATCGGTGATCCGGTCCGGCCAACCATCGTCAGTAGTAAATCAAAACAAGTTCGTACGCGCAATTGATTTATCTATTATCTAATTGTCATTATATTGAAGTGTTATTACCTTTGACAAGTTGAGTAAATATGCGACACTTTTACAATTTATTCTTAAAATATGGGACAGTGGTAGTTGTGTGTGAGTATAAGCATCCAGTGTTAATTTAGAGATTCGTTTTTTATAGAAACGCGTTCCTATCCCAGGGATTCCCTATCGCAAATCCCATCAGAGTTTTGTGAGGAGGGGTATATATATCCTACAAAAGTTATTTCTTTATCTTATGAAGTTTAAGTTGTGAGTTACACATAAATCTTCAATCCAATTTCTTATATGCACAGCTAGGGTTTTACAAAAATTATTCATAATAAAGTGAGCTTACTATGTTATAAATAACTTTTTTAAATCTTATTCATATAGTATTATTTTGCCAATTCGTCTCGAGGCCCTACCCTAGTCAGTGAATTGGCCATAGGAAAAAAGTATGCTGGCATTTGTTTTCTCAATGAATAAATGACTTTGACTTATATTCAGTCCTTCAGTACAATAATAAAAAAAATAGCAACCCTTATATTGTGTCCCACTGCTAGGCATGGATTTCCTCTCCTCTACCAAGAGAGATGAAAGGGCCTAGGCCGTAATCCGCACATGCTGGCTTAATGCAGGTTAGTGGATTTAGTAGTTCAAAGAACCCTGGAGCTGGGTTCTTGGCATGAAAGTGTTAAAGTAGAGATATAAAAACTGCAACAGAGACAGCTGTACAGGGCCGCGATATGGAGATTAGTTTTTTAAGAAAATAATTATATGTATATATTTATGCCGTTTTAGGTAACAGTGTACAATTAGACTGCACCTACAGATAAAATATATTTCACAAACATTCATACATTGCTTTTCCTAAAATATAATCTTCATATAGCAGGCCTGTACTCCTGGCCCACTGTAGTTTTTAACTATCAGCCTTTGTATCAATTAATCAGCCTGTGTCAATGTGTACTATACCTTCATGCTCTTTTCAGCTATTTGCTGCTGCAAATTTTTGCATGTTGGATAAATATTTTTATTTGTAGTCATTATGTATTTTAATTCAGTTTATGTGTCTATCAGTGTATTGTTACAATATATGTATTATGTTAATTGTCGCAACAAGGAAAAAATTGCAACACTATTATAATAAAGGTAAGTTATCTGTAAAAAGGTTGTAAAGCAAATATAATAATACTGGTTCACAATACAACTAAAGTATCAAGAAAATGAAAAGTAAAGTATTAATAACTAAGTGTTCATAGACTGACTTATCTCAGCAAATGACCTGTGTCTTTTGTACAGGCTATGATGACCTCTTCTTATCTTTGCATGCTAAACCCAATGGAAACATACAGTTTCCTTATTTTTAGACAACATTTGATGGCTTGTCGATAAGATGTTGTGATATAAAGCAATATATCACATTACAATCATAAATAGTGTATAAAATAAGTTTTATACCCAAGGTGAAACATTTACATCATAGGCCAACATTAAATAAGACTTATCATTCTCAACAGTAAACATAGATTTTTAATTCAATAAATATTTGTACAAATACATAGATAAACTATAAAATATCTAGATAAACACATAACATCATCTACAAGATACTATGTAATATGTGTTATGTTTTACAGAACATATGATTGTACCAGGAAAATATCAATGTCAATTAACAACTATGGTATGTAAATACTAAGTATCATATTATATGAATACAAATTATAAGGACTTACCTATAGGCCAAAGTCATACATTTGAATAACTTGGTAAGAGATATTTCTATAGAAAGTTGTTGGTGCTGTTTACTTTCCTCTTTTACTGGCGTATATGATATTAACGATCTTGGCACCGTGTAGGTGGCAACTGTAGTGATTTTTTGAACATTTTGTTCTTCATCAGGTACAGTAACTAAGTCGTCAAAATCGTCTTGGGCTTCAGCTTCAAAATGTGACACCATAAAGTGTCCCGAGTGTATAGTTTCTTTCTCCGATCGGGATTGCAATTTATCAATGCGATTCATTTTGACAATTTCATGAAAATATGAGTGCGATCTTTATTGAAATACGTTTCTTAATAAGTCTATCAACTTTTGGACTTGTCCATAATAATTTTACTTATCACTCACACTCACAGACACATTGTTTTTTTCATCTGACAGTTCGTATTGTGTTGCTATAGTTATATTATTTAGTGTCTATTTTTCCATACTTTTTTTTTGTTATCTAGCAATACATATTATATTAAATATAAAAATCTGCAATAATATTGACAATATTACATACTTATGTACAAAAAAAATCGCCATTGTATACCTAATAAACCTGTTTTGTTCACCACTTGGTTTATTACACTGTATGACTGTCTGTACACACAGTGTACACTACCAAAGTACCAACACGTGTAAACCAGTCGGAACGAAACACTTGCTTTCATGATTTCATCTCTCTCTGTCTCTGGTCCATTATTCTGCCATTAGTCCACCTCTAGTCGAAGTAAGGAAAGGTTAAGCGGGAAAAAGGAAAAGGATGGATGATTGTCATTTGTCACTCTCACTGTCTGTCACAGATTTGATTTGACAAAGTAGTCATTTTTTGAAAAACTTTTAACGCTAAGTAGCAAAATATTGATTTTTTATTATAATATATTATACTGTTAATCCATAGATGAATATTTAAAACATCAGTTAACTCGTTTGTGCATATAGTTGTACTGCTCTACAGAAATGACTTCATCACCAAAATTTAAAAATATTGGTCTCAGACCGAAACAATCTCCCATAGAAATAAAAGAAAAAATGAGGAAGGTATGTAATATAAATCAATTTGCACAGCACACATCATTTTCAAGAATACTTTCATTATTAAAAATCAAAATTAAGAACTTAGTAAAATCAATATTTTAATCAGTTTTTACAGCTGATGATTTTGTTATGAATTGTAAGACTTTAATTTTAAAATGTTAAGATTTATGTCGGGCAGTGCACGGCATTCAACTAAGATAATTATGAAATAATTCATTATTATTGTCTTGGGACAACTCACACAGGGCCAATCTGATTCTCATTCCAAACTGAACAGGGCTTATACTATGGTAACTAGACTACTGGTAAACATACTTTTTTATTTTTTTAAAGAATCATGCTCATCAGATCAGATAAGATTTGTCCTTGTTGGGAATCAAACCCACAACCTCTAGCTTAGCAGTCTGGCTTATTAACCACTAATGATTAGACAAACAGGCCATATCAGCTGATGACTTAAAATTTTTCTTCTTATGCAATTTAAGACTTATTAATTTCAAAGGGTTAAGAATAACAATATTATAAAGTTAATTTGAAACCACCCCTAAATTTATTTTCAGAATTATAAAAGCAAAGTACAGAACTGCCGTGGTATGCTAATGGACAAACTCCGAGGAACTGTAACAGAAACAGATTTGCACAATACATTGACTAACATATATAAAAGTATGTTTAATTTTCCTGCGGAAAACATTGATGAAGAGGAGCTGGAAGTTATGGATGAATTCAAAAATGAGCTTGTGCAAGAGGAATTAGAATGGTATGTAATAGAAATTGTTGATTAGTTATTATGTCTGCTTACAGGTAATATTGTAAAATTTCCTATTCCTTTTACAAAATATCACACACCTTTATTCACAAAACCTTAAGTTACACCAACAAGTGTTTTGTAAAGGAAACTTTGTAAATTATTATAAAGCCAAATATAAAAATGGTTGTGTAACCATGACTACAATAATTAAGACTGAAGAATTTCTTGTCCAATGTTCAAGTTTATGTAAAATTTGATTTAAAATAAGAATCTAATATAGCTGGCTCGTAAACACTCACACACGCACGATCATACCCACTCTCATAATATAACTGCTAGTTAGCATATCAATAGGAGATTTCATAATCTTCTTTAGTGTTTAATCTTTATATATAAATATAATTCATCTGTGCATGTGTATGTCACTGAACAACTAAACAGCTCGGCTGATTTTAAGGAAATTTTGTGTGTGTGTTTGGGTAGGGCTCTAGGTGGTTTAGATTCACAATTGCACCTGGTAGGTACAACGTCTGCCAAGTCTGCTAGTTTGATAGAATTATATAAAGGGTAGTCATTATATTCTCTATAATATGATAGAACACAGTTGAAGTCATATTATTATTGTAGTACAACTGGAAAATAAATTGAGTTTTATTTTTCAGGTGGATCAAAGAATATGAACAATGTCAAATGGTGAATGTTGACTGGTCTTCAATGGAAGAAAGTAACGATGTAATATGTCCTGTATGTCAGAAGACGAATGTACAACTAAACAACGGCCATGTATATTGTACTCATTGTAAAATCAAAATACCAACAGAAAAGTCATTATCAGAAATACAAAAATGTATTTACAATTTGGTAGATAATCATAACTCTGTGTGTAACAGTGATGTCCAATTTGGTCTTGTTACAGAAGTAGATACACATGTCTACCTAATATGTGAAAGCTGTATGGAAATGAAATTGGTCATTTAAAAGCCTAAAAGACACTATTTTTGTTGTAATAATTTAAGTATGTTATTGATTTTGCCAAAACCTTGAGTTGTTTCCAGAATGAGCTTATTTTCTGCGTGTTATTCTGTTTGGAAGTCTTCATCTTCTTTGTAGACACAATAAAGCCGCCGGCTGTATGGTGACCATGTAAACATTATCTTATTAACAGTCAAAACTATGGGCATTCTACAACTTTCAACAAGCTGTGACAGCAGTGGAAGTGTGAATGACATCCACTACTGGACACAGGCGTTCTTCAAAGATTTCCACAGCATTTGATTCTGAACTGCCCTCATCCATTGGCTTCCTGCAACTTTCACTACATACCCATCCACCCTGTTGGAGGCCTGCACATGAATCTTTTTTTTTTTTGAGGCTGCAGAAGTAATATCCATGACTAGGGGTCGCCCGCGACTTCGTCCGCGTGGTAATTTGGAATATTTTGCCCGATTTTGCAACATATCTCACTACTGCATCGCTCCTATTGATCATAGCATGATGTTATATGCCTATTGCCTTCCTGGATAAATGCACTATTCAACAAAAAAAGAATTTTTCTAATCAAACCAGTACTTTCTGAGATTAGTGCGTTCAACCAAACAAAACAAACTCTTCAGCTTTATAATATTAGTATAGATAAGATTCCTTCTGAAGCCTCAAAAAATACGTTACGCCTATCAAAAATAAGGTCAATCTAGAAGCATTATATAAATTGTCTAGTTTGTTTGTTATTATAATTGTACAAGTAACACGTGAGAACTGTATGATATGTTAAGAGAGTCGAACTCTTCAACCATTAACATAATATTTATAATGTTATTTCTATGTGTAAGTTAAGAATATAATGCATGAATGAGTTTAATATGTGTGTATCATTAGCCTAGCGGTTTCTAGTTTAGATTCCAGTTCTAACTGAACAAAACACACTCGGTTTCGAAGTACTTTTGACACGGGGATGCTTTTATATAATGGGTGGCAGAGAAACACTCTCGAAAACGAAAATTGGCGGTAAAGCCTTATAAAAACAATAGGACTATAAACACTACAAAATTATTATTGCTGCATTCCTTATGCAATCTGTTGCCAAAATAGTGAGATAATTACAGAAATGGCACAAGTCAACCAATTTTTTGTTACTTTCTTATTGAAACAAATACTTCCAAACTAGGGAACAAACCACTTGCACTTGGAACAACCATATATTGACACCTTTTTTCCTGCTCGTGTGGTTATCGAACCAACAACACACCTCGCAGTTAGTGACCGCGATAAAATACCTAGATAACAACTAAAACCGTGCAGTCAAATTACAATGTTAATAATAAACCACCCGAGTAGCTGACAGTTCGACACGCTACTGAATACTTAAGCGCGTAAACTATCACCAGCTTTCCTCTTTCGAGAGCGTATTCCTTCCACCCACTAATGTAATGTAGTAGTTTTACTGTAGTTCAATAACACGTATATGTTGCTTGACGACACGATGTTTAATCGTTGCTCACTGCCTACCCTGTCACGAAGGTGTGAAAATCTCTATGTGCAAAGTTAACCTGTAGCGCTTCAACCCCCACTGTACTAGATCTCCGAATTCTGTGTATAGAAGTATTGTATGATATAACCGCATTTTTATAAATGTGCATTTGGAGCTGACAAAATCGTTAGGTTGCCGTCGTTGAATTCACGGTTTATTCCTCTAAAATACATTTTCGTGGTAGATACGCTCTTTTTGAAAATTCTCGCTTATCCCCCGCCCACTTGCGTTCTTATCTCCCCGCAGGTGCCTGTCACTGTCAGTACGTTCTGAACTTCGGCTTATGTTCGCATTACTGTACATACCTATCAAGCAAAATTATAATATGTATTATTATTGTTTTCATTGAAATTTTGTTCTAATTTTTGTAAAAAAGTAAGTTCTATTTGCTGTGATATTGATTAAGATTAACACTCCAGGATTAGGCATCAACATGTTCTTTTATAATAGTTTATTTATTCTTAGTTTAAGTTATAGGTGAAAAAAAAACAACATTTACAAAATAAAAAATGACATTTTAATTCAATTCATGAAGCATGGTAACAAGGTATATTGTAAATTTTTATTTTGTCATATTGGGGTTAGAACATTTTATTACATGTGATTAATTCCTACCAAAAGATTAGACTAAACGGTAACTTGTATAAAATGTACATTAATAATAATATGTAGTATAAAACAGTACCATTATTTTACCGCTATTATAAACATGGGCATCTTTTGTAGTTCAATTCATCCTTAGCATAAAATGGTCAACTATGTGAAATTACTCTACGCCTGAAAATAAAAGTTTTCAGTCAATTCTATATTTGTAATAGTCAACAACTTTGAGTAATGTTTTAAGGCATATAATATAATCTGTACAACCATAAATATTACTAAATATATGCATTATAGGATTTAAGTTTAAGACTTGCTCTGTTCCCTTTCTCTTATTACTTTTAAACTTTGTAATATCAAATTAAATAATTACAAGATCAATTTACAATGGTTTTTTTTACTGCAAGGAAATTTGTTTCATTAAATACATTTTAGCATTGTACAGATTTCAAACAAACCAAACCACATTTTGAAAACACTGAAAACTCGAAGCTGAACAATCAAAATGGCAAAAAATCTGATACAATTGATTATAACTTAAATAAAAATAACGACATAATCGTGTTATACTAAAATTATATTCTCTATAATTAAACCTATGTATTAATTCATTCTCTATGTTTATTAACTAATGTTAGTTTTGGCGGGTCTTGTGGGGGTTTTCACAATTGAACTAGGGCATTTAGGTACAAATCATACTGAACGCAACAAATCATTTTATAAACAATAATAAGATCAAAAATGATAAATAAATTAACCTGAATTAAAATAATATGGATATATTTGCAACAACATAATTCACTTACTTTAAACCTAAAGTTTCATAATGTACTTATTTATTTGATCATACTATTTCTGAAATAAAATATGAAGCAGCTATAGACACATGTGTACAACCTTTATATGATGTAGTCGAGTTACTCTAAAGGCCTAAATTATTATAAAACTGCTGTAGGTAGCGTAAAATACCCTCGCGATACTCCGCCAGGAAGGATTAAGGAAGCTTTGGCCCAGAGGAGTTAAGTCACTTGGTTTTAGCAGCCCACATCAGCACAAAATATTGCTTATATCTTAATTAGACCTTTAGAAATTCCTAGGGTGAATACGTGGAAACTTAAGCCCGAAAATACATCTTGAGAGCATTAAAAATTAAAGCCACTAATAAAATAATGGCGCACACTTAAAATAGGATATATGACAACAAATTTAATTAAACTAAGTAAAATGAAAGAATTAAAATAGTATAAAGAAGTATAAACAAAATTATTAATATATATCATTTAGAAGCTTTTAAATCAGGACATTGCTATCCCTTTTCCGCAAAACAAATAGTATGTAATAGATTAATCAGACAGTTACATAAGCGTGACGTCATAAAACAACAGTGTTGTGTCTATGATATTAAAATACTTTTGCAAGTATGCAAGCAAATTAATCTTTGTTTTGCCGAATTGACACAATTTTGCGTCTATTTCGTTTTCATCCAACAGCAAAAAGTAGTCAAATACCCTATTTATTTCTATATACTAATTTGGAGGCGCCCTAAAGTGTATTTTTCGCATAAATTTTGCCACGTTTTCACCCAAAGATGAATTTATTACAATGAACAAACTGGATAAATCATTTAACTAATCAACAATTGTGATTCACACGATATTACAGTGTGTGACAAAGTTAACAGGACAAGTATAAAACCCGCTTTTCTCAGTAATACAGACCAGTAGTTAAATTAACACAACACTTATCTATATTCAATTATTTCTAAAGGTAGTTACTTACTATATAGGTAAACCTTGCACGTCCATAAGGTCTTCGTGTTGTGGAGCGTGCGAGAGTGTGTGCGCACTAGAGGCAGGAGGCACCGCGAAGTGGTGGTGATGCGGTCTTGGACGTCGAGGTGAGCGTGCCGTGATAACACGCGGTTTGTGAATTTCGTCCATTACAGATGGCGCCACATACGTGAAGCCCTATAATAATAATTCGTGTCAGTTAAACAGCCGTTTTATTGTCATGTCAGTCATTTAACATGTTTCCTAAATCCGCCAAAATACTAGTAAACAAATAAATTACAATTATTATTTCTACTGCACATCAGACATCAATGGGGCAAACTCGATCCAGTGGGTCCCTATAAACAGCAAGCGCCATCGCGATAGACCCAGACGGGGATAAAGGGGTACGATGGACTCTTTAACGACAAAAACTGGTTTTCGGCTTTACATAGAGGTAGATAGAAAAAATAGAGGCCTTTACCTTGTAGTAGGAAATTACGAGCTTATAATTATAATATTTATTGTCGGGCTGATTTAATATGAACATGAGTGTCAAAAGTGCCATCTTCCTTTGTTGCCATTCCAATATTTTTATATTTCTATGAAGACACTATGTTACATGTACATGCTCGAATAGGAAGAGAGTGAACAAGCAGCTGCCCTTGATTTGATCCTGATTTGTTTTCCTAACTTATACCTTCATAATATACTATTTCAGTATCTGTTTAGTTTATGTATTTTAGTCCAATCTAACAAATATGAGTTGGGCAGCTCAGTACAATTCTCTTCTGGTCTACTGCGAGTCGGAAAAGAGTTGATTAAACCAATGAAGCAACTAGACTAAACAAGTTTAATAAGTAAATAGGATTACCTGAAACATAAGGTTAGCACTTTCACTTAATGTAGACTCGTCTGGTGAATCTATAGGTGTTTGAAGAGTAAACCTTGTATCAAATTGGGAGACATCGTCTTCACTAGTCTAAAACAGAGAAGCAATAACAATAAAAAATAAAATAATCAATCCACAGTGCATAATTGTAAAAAATATTAAAATAATAATACGGCTTTTATAATTGTTAAAATGCTGCTAACATATTTTAATATTGATACAGATAAAATCAACATTGCTGTTCTTTGACAGCACACTTCTGTAACGCCAGTAGTTAAAGTTAAAGTTTTGCATTTGGGGAAAAAAATCCCAGGAAAAAATATCCCAATTCGCAATCTTTAAAATCTTTCAACTTAACATCTTTTACTAATTTAATTCTTATTCTTTTTTTAAGAATATGGTCAATAAATTAACATATTTCCTATATCGTCAAATACCCCACAAATTGCGTAGGCTCATATTTTCTGTTTTATATAAAAAAAACTTACCAGTCTAGGTTTAATTGGTGGTTCCAGTCTTCTGGCAAATACATCATCCCAGTGCACATGTTTGAAGAAAGCATGGCCACGGACAGCTGCTGCCCCCTGTGCTCCAAGACGTTGAGTTTCTGAACGTTTCATTAGGCGTCTTATCAAATCACGTGCATCTTGCGTAAGGTAGGCAGGTAACATAAGTTTACCTTTCAATATTTTTTCTATTGTTTTTGTACGATTATCCCCAGTAAATGGTGGCTGAAATAGAAATAAACTGTTTAAAAAATATATGTTTTTTAGTATTTTTAAAAAGACTGTCTACACCGACTAGAAAATTACGCCATGTCACTTTACAAACACAATTCAGGGACAAACTAGTACATTCAGATTTGGAACAACCGTTTGATTTCTAGTCTGGAATTCTCGAGTCATGCGGTATCATTATTATTTTTGTTGAATTGTGGTCAATATTATGGTAATATGCTCTCTTCAATTATACTGAGACCTAAGATAGCTATCACACAAAACTACCTACAAAAAATAATTGTTATATTGTTATGTTATTAGTTTTCGAATGAATTACTCATTAAAACTTCATATTACTATGTTATAGCAGGCATAACAACATATTTTTCCTGTTAGGTAAGCAGATAAAGATAAATAATAATATAATGTATGTAACAAAATACCTGGCCAATGAGCATGTCATACATTAATGCTCCAAGACTCCACCAATCTACAGCTTTTCCATGACCACTCCTTGTTAATATCTCGGGAGCCCTGAAATTAAGCGAAATTTCTAATGAAAACTAGGTATCGAGAGAATAATGACTTAAGTAAGATGCAATTTTCATTGTGTGCTGTGCTACATTACAGTTAAGGTTCAAAATTGTCAAATTGCGATTTCTCTACTTACGCCTCTTTTCCACTGATAGTGCGTATATAATCTATATATTATAAGCGAAAGTTTTGGTAGATGAGTGTTTGTTACTCAATTCCGACATAACGGCTAAACGGATCGTGATGAATTTTGGCACAGAGAGGGGTATATAGTATAGTCTGGAATAGCACGTAGACTACTTTTTATCTCCGAAACAAAACACAGTTCCCGTAGGATTGAACACGCGAGCGAAGCCGCTGGCTAAATTTAGTAATATATAAATAAGTGTAGGTACATCTCATGTGGTATAATGGTAGATATACTTTAATATATGTATGTGTGTGTGTGTGTGTGTGTGTGTTCGATATTAATATATTTTTAGTTATAAATGATTAATCATTTTAAGAGAACTGTTTCCTTTGAACATCCCAAACGCCCAACCTAACAGCTGTAGGTATATCTACCATATAATACACTCATATGCTTCCACTGGGCTTGTTCGTCTTTATAAAAAAACAATAAATATAGTTTCAACTAAAGTCATAGGTACATGTTATTTCAAACTGTTATATTTTTTCACAAGCTACCTGTTACATAAAGGCTCTGCCAAACAGCAGATAAATATATATTGCCGCGCTCAATTCATAGATTAATGGAAGATTTAAAACCACACCCTTCATGTCTCGCAAAGAAAGTTAAGCCGTTTGAGTGCATCACCTGAAACCTAATTCGGCCGTGTTGGATTCCTATGCCATCGGACTAAAAGAGTAAAGAAATAGGGTAGTTTTCTTTGAGAATGGTCGAAATACGCGAGTAAACTTACATAGTTGGGTAGTCTCCTTTGAGACTGGTCGAAATACGAGAATACAACTATATAGTTGGCTAGTCTTAGAGACTGGTCGAAATACGAGCGTAAACCTGTGTAATTGACTAGTCACCTTAAAGACTGGTCGAATACGAGAATACACTTACATAGTTGGGTTGTCTCCTTTGAGACTGGTCGAAATACGAGATTACACCTATATAGTTAGCTAGTCTTAGAGACTGGTCGATATACGAGAGTACACCTGTGTAATTGACTAGTCACCTTAAAGACTGGTCGAATACGAGAATAGACCTGCATAGTTGGCTAGGTCCCTTTGAGTCTGGTCGAAATGCGAGAATACGCCTTCGCAGTTACCTAGTCTCCTTTGCAACAGGTTGCAGTAGCCGAGATTCGACCAGTAGTCCACCTGCATAACTTTTTAAGTTACCTACATACTTAATCCGATTGACATAAACTTGACCCAAAACACAAGTTATCAAAAATTCCGCGCCCTTATCACGCGAGTTTATAATTACTCATACAAGTTAATTATGTTATTAGTAAATTATCGTATTAGTGAAAGAATAAGTATTAATAATTTATTTTTATGGTATTCATTAGATAACGTTATTCAAGTACATGATTATTATATCATATTTTGTTTTATGTCATGTTAATTATATAATGTAAATATGGCAACATGATCAGGTTAAATTTACTTATCAATAATGTGGCTACAACAGGGTAATTAGGGTTTTTTAAATCTTATAATTCTCCCACGGTAGACCTTGAAAACAATGCAGTGATAGCTGAATTCTTTTGCAAAGTAATGGGTAGATTTGGCATTTAAAAGACAGGTATGTAAAAGAAGGGAAAGACGTGTCAAACTGTGGGCCATACTGGTCCAAAAAACTCTCTCGTATCCTAAAAGATTTATTAGTGTTTTGATCTTCAAATAAAGTATTAACCAAAGGGATAGATGAATCTCTTCAATAAGAAAAAATAATGCTTAGTAGTACTTATTTGTATTATGTTACTATATTTGAATAGAGACTTGGTGTCAAGTATTTGCAACTAATATTAAATTTAGGTACCAGTCTCCCAGAGTAAAACTAACTGTGGTAGAAATAAATCATTTTGTAACTCTTAAATATGGTAAAGATCTAGATGTTACAAGATCTGTTTGGAAGATTCCACTAAACAAACAATAGGTATATAAAACCTAATCACATTCCATAGTCACAACAACAGATATATTACCTGTCATGTCTAGAATAAGTTGTTTATATAACAAAACACTTACATGTACTCAATTGTGCCACAGAATGTATGTGTTACTATACCCTCTTGAATATGTTCCTTGCATAAACCAAAATCAGTCAGTTTGACATGACCTTGGGCATCCAAAAGGACATTCTCAGGTTTTAAATCACGGTAAATTATTCCAAGGCTATGTAAATGTTCCAATGCTAATATTATTTCTGATAAATAAAAGCTGAAAATAAAAACAAATAGTTAAAGTTTGCATTTTATTTCAAATATTTTATTACAAGATGAGGCTTTCACAGGAAACTAAAATTTAATCATAAACTTTTGATTGGCTTATTGGTCTGGTTATTGACCCTGACTACTAAGTTTGAGGTCATGGGTTCATGTCCCATCCAGGGCAAGTCTTTGTACGATGAGCATGTTTATTTTTTCTGTGTTTGTCCATAATTTATGTATAATATGCACGTATTTAGTAGGCAGAGTACATAAGTAATGTATGTGTTTACCAGTTGTCTGGGTGCCATTAAAAAATAATCAGAAAAAATATTCTTATCAGTCTTTCCATAAGGTAATTTTCTTGGTGTTACATTTAGTAGAACCATAGTGTAAGACTCTATATAGACACTGGCACATTATGTCAAAATAAATACCTACCAAGCATGGGCTGGCTACATAATAGGCAGGGTGCCTAGGTACTGAGCAGTAGGTATTTATTTTTATAATGTGGCAGTGTCCACACTATATAGCGTCTTCCTTATACTATGGTAGAAGTTTATTGATGGACTGATAGATTTTTTAGACCTTATCTGACAATAACAACATTTTAGCTTATGGATGGCAGTATAGCATAGTTTAAAACTTAATCACTCACCAGGCAGTGTCCTCTAGAAATATACCTTCACGTTCAAGATGCATGAACAATTCACCACCACTCAAGTATTCTAAAATTAAGTATAACTTGCCTCCAGTTTGGAAAGCATATACTAATTCCACTATAAATGGATGCTGAAAGTTATAAATTAGATAGATATGTTATATATTTTTTTAAATCTTTTATTTTTTTTAAGGCTTGGGCGCACTTTTTTGCATATCAAATTGATTATTACACATGGTAGCTTTTGAGATCAGCCTCAAATAAAAAATAGGTGAAAGATATTTTTATTTTATTTTTACTGTTCACCTCCCAACTCCATCATCAGACTTTCGTGAATCTATCATTACAATATTGTATTATTATGAAATCTCAATATGTGTGCAAAGTTTCATAAGAATAAGTTTAGAAAAAGTAGTGGAAAATCTGTCCCAAAATTGAAACATAAATAAAACTGTTTAAAAATGGGAAATTAGTTCAATTTAACACTTATTTATGGCAACTAGACCCAGTTTTGTTTTTAACAATTTAGACTTTTCTAATGTGCTGCATTAATTAATTATAACAGTGTGCTAGAACTACTTACATTTTTTTTCTCTTAACTATGGAAATAGCCTTAGCAATTTACATAAAATTATAATATAATTAGATGAGATTAGATTAGTATAATTTTAGTCTTGCACTTGGAGAGGTTTTGTCCAACAGTGGATTGAAATTGTGATGATGATGAAGATACTATTATATAATGATAATATTTAAATGATCTATGATGACTTTTTTAAATAAGTTAAAATATACCTTAACAGCTTCTAAGATATTTCTTTCAGCTTTTGTATGGGCAGTATCTTTTTGATTACGCACTATGGAAGCTTTTTTAAGAACTTTCATTGCAAAGTGTGCACCGGCATCAGTGCCTGTAATTTTACGAACTTGGAACACTTTGCCATAGCCACCCTTCCCCAAAACTTTGCGAAGCTCAAAATCCTGTGGACCCAGACGTTTACATTGACCTGGATTTACATTGTCTTCAGATAATTGAATAGTTTCAGATCCCTCGGCCCTGAAAACAAAGGTCATTCATTTGATGTAAACAAACAACTTTTTTAAAGTCTTAATCACTTTACTTACTCTACAAGAGTGTGTACGTGTAGCTCAGGATCATAATCCACCTAGAAAATAAAAGTTATTGCATCAAAACAAATATTAAAACTTGTATTGACATTTTTACAATAATTATTCTGATACATTAAATCACAATATTGAAAGTAAGGTTGTCTCTTTCGTTGTAAGAAAGTTAAGATCAAGATTAATTTAATTTTCTTTCGAATAAAATACAATCAACTGCGACGAATTTTATCCTTGACAATCAAGTGAATATGGAACAAGGTTTTAGGTTAAGTAATAATGAGGTGACTATAATTGCATCTTATGCTATGAATACCTCGTCGACTTCAATTATATCATCTTCGTCAGAGTCACCAACAGTAACTGTATCCACATCTAAATCTAAATCAAAAACACCAGCCATATACGATGACATTTCAAGAATATCACATCAGCAAGCACTATTATTTAGAAATGTATATAAAACTCCAAATACTGATCTTGGAAATAGTTCCAATAAAAGTTATTGCTATTTTTTATAAATAAACTATTTGTAATTCTCGTGTAATACTTCAGCATAGATACAAGTTCTATCAACCAACAATAAATGAATTCGATTCGAGAATGTGAACAGTAGACTCCAGCGATGTCTACAATAGTGATGCCTCTGATATCGGTTTGTAATTGATTGGTTATATCGGTAAAACAATTAAGTATACTATAATCGCCTAAAAATATGTAACCATGCGTGTGGCTTTAACCTCTGACCTCCATAATAATCTAGTTATTTGAGGTCAAGTTATTAATAGAAATGAACATTGAAATAAGTATTCTTAGCAGTAAAAAGTTGTTACATTCCACTCTGAAATTAATAAAGCTAACAATAATTTTGACAATGGTTTTAAATGAATTTAATTTAAATAAAAAATACATTGTATTGAAAAAAAAAAGTTAGAACTACACGTAGGAAGAAATAACTTATAATAAAAATATAACAATCTTTACACAACACTTTTCACTTATGGTTTGGTACGCAACGATGGTAAGAGACCTGATGGTATGTCTTTACTGCCATGGAAGATGGGTAGGCCTTTGGTGTGGGACGCAACATGTGTCGACACCCTCGCGCCATCTCATCTTCCAAGCACAGCAGGTTGTGCTGGCGCTGCTGCTGCATCCGCGGAGACTCTCAAGCGGCGCAAATACAGTAATCTTATCGGAGATTATGTATTTGAGCCGTTTGGAGTCGAAACGCTTGGGCCGTGGGGTACAAGTGCCCGCTGTCTTTTTAAAGATTTGTCCAAGCGTTTAGTCGACGCTTCACGTGACCAGAAGGCTGGCTTATATTTGGCTCAAAGAATAAGCATTGCCATTCAGCGTGGCAATGCTGCCAGTCTCCTGGGCACGTTTTCAGTAGACATCGATGCGGAGGAATTTTACAACGCCTACTAAGCAGCCCTCCCCTTTTTTTTGTGTTGTTTATATTATGTGATTTATAGTTGTAGTTGTAAATTACTTGTAAATAAATATTTAAATGAATAAATATAATTATCTTTACATATTATAAAGCAGAGTCCTCCCACCGCGTCGGCTGTCTGTTTGCCTAAAACTAAATGAGCTCTTTTCTGCCTAAATTTTGATTTATTTCTTACAGTCTTTGATAACTTTCTTAGGGTTTAACACCCCGGCCGCAGAGGGTTGTCAGAATAATCTTTTTTAATATTTTGCAGGTATTAATGAGTTAGTTTTATGAATTTTCATAACTCTGGATCTACTGAACCTCTTTTAAAAAATATTTTACAAAAAGAAAGCCACTGAGTGTTTCAGGCTATATTTTATTAACTAAAACATTACGGGATCCCGGGAAATACCGCCCCTGTGAATCCAAGGCGGGCGGTTAGTAAATAATAAAAGCACCCGTCGTGTATCAATGCTAGTCACCGATTAAACTTGGATCCTCTGGGATTTCCACTTTTGTGTCACAATGTTATTGAATATATAAGGAGGAAATACATTACGCATACCATCACGCCCGGGGAATCAGTACGGTTATGTCGGGCTTTCCGGCCTAGAGATGGTAGGTGGCAGGTCTATCTACTAAAACCCCCTGCACCTACAACCGCCTACGTGAGTGGACCACCGGAATCTGATACGACATCACTGGCCTACCCAACGGCTGCCCGCGTTACGCGGGCTCCTTCACAATCACAAGTGATAGCGTCCGGATGCACCAGGATGTTGTCTCTTCGCGGAAGGGTGCAGGTCAATTGCCCCTGCCTCCCCACAGCCTAACTATGGCGGCATCAGACGCTCATGTGCATTGACGTCGCCTAGTTAACCGTGGACGGATCGGATCAGCGAGGAAACTTTTCTACTTCTGCGAGATGACGTCCTCGCAGAAGGATTTAACTGTCGTCCACCCCCTGTCACTGGCGACCATGGACCGTGTTATAGCCGGTAGTGACAGGTCTACGCCAATGACTGCGACGCACCTCCCAAGCTGGACACGACTCGAACGTATGCTGCGCCAAGTCGTCGTCACAGTCGCTTGTAAGACAAACCTACATTGACGTTGCAACAACAGTACCCTGGCACATTTTTAAAAATTATCTTATTATCAATATCACAGGACAGAGTATAATATTTGCTGGTTGTTAGTTACTTTAATTCAATTTGAACGCAGCTTTAATGTAGTTAAGTTTCTTTTCTGACTGTTTCTGTCATCTGTCTGTTAATAAAGGTGTAAACATGAATTACTTTTAAAGAGTGCTTTTTTACTTTTATAGTTGTTTTTACAAACTAGTGAAATTAGGAATATGATAGATATTGACGATAAATTGTGATACTTTCAATCGGCTACAATTGCTATTTGAATTATTTCAATGGCTAGTGACAACGATAAAAGTTCGAATAATCATAACTTGGATGGATCTCTGAAGACTAACAAGAAACCAGTAAATAGTGGAACCATTGGTGAGCTAACAAATACATACTTATTTTATAATTGTCAATTAAAACGCCAAATATCAAAGTTTTATGATGACTAAATAACCTCGTTAGACTGCTGCCATTATTATGTTAGCACAAGCAGGTACCTAAAACTTCGCAGTAAAATGAGTTAGTTTACTATTGGTAGGTATTTCATGTGTTTAAGAGTCTTTACACTCGTTCGATAGTCATAATATTAAAACTTTCTGTTAAGATTTTATGTCTAGTTTAAAAATATGTGACAGGTGGTACATACCTATAAAGTAAATAAGTAACTATGATAATAAAAAAGTATAGGTACGTGTTACATTTTATTTCATTATAATATTGCTCTTACAATAAATTTTGATATTTGTACATTGATTATAATAATTGAATGTAAGTCAAAGCATTTAAAAAAATCAACCTTTTAATGGCACTTTTAGACAGGGGCTGAGATAATAAGATGTAGAATCCTTCATTAGACAATTCTTATAATGTTGGGCCTGTTTCACATCTGATACAAGTGCTAACAGTATAATAATTATATTTAAAAAATATTATACCAATCACAGTAAATTAAAATTAGATATGTCTATAAATAAACTCCACCATCAGGCACTATTTGTTTATTTTATTACGTTAAAAGTAAGTGAAGGCACATAATTTAAGAGAGGTAGGGCACCATACTGGTGGCAAGAAAGCCAGACTGGGAAAGGACCATAGCCTAATAACTATAAACAGCGGTGTAGTTGTGTTCCTGTGTGTAAGTACTGGTCTCCAGCGCTCATTTAGGGATATGTTTTAAAAGAAACACACAAATGGTACCTCTGGTATTGCCAAGAACCATAGGCTATGGTAACTGCTTAACATCAGGCAGGCCGTATGCTTGTTTGACACCCAACTAGTATAAAAAAAATGATAAATAGGTATATAAGGATTATGAATTCTTGACTATGAATCAATGCAGATGAAGATATGCTTGAATACCATAATTATTGATAGTGTTGTAAATAATGTAGTTTGCAACAAATAATTTTACTCTTATTAGCAAACAGCAGTCTGTGCTCTTGCATATGGATTTGTACATTACTTATGGCCTCTGCCTACCCCAATAGGAGACAGGTCTGATAATATGTATGTAATTTAAAATTGACCATGTCAGCAGGCCATGCTTCATGATGTCTATAAGTGACAATTACTTTGCCATTAATTTGTTTTGGTGGTTGATCTTGAAACTTAATCATTTTCTCTGCCCGACAATAAAAAAAGCTTTTTATACACATATTGCTTTCATGTAATTTTCATACATAATAATAACAAAATTATGTATTTTATAGTCCTTTGTGTTTATATTCTCTAATCGTCTTATCATATTCAGAGACTAGATAGAATCATAATGATGTCACTATGATTCTGGTGATGTCATCAGAGTTATAATAAAATATCCTTTTTTATAGATTGAAACAAAATACTACTTGCCAATTCTAATTGCTTCTTTTTTCAGTTAGACATTTCAAATAATATATTAATATTATTATATATATTAAAGGTAGAAAGTGATCAATTTATTATGTTACCCATCATCCCTCCCTATAAATAAAAAATAATTAAGTAGTGATGTACAGCGCAATTACGTAGGTACATAAGAATCTAGCCTGAGTAATTGTAGGATAATTCTACAGTGACCTGGGGTTTAAATTGGTTGATGTTGACTGTACATAACTAAACTAGAACATTGCTTTATTGCAAGAAATTTTGTACAGTTTTCGTTGAACAGCTGAATAAACCAAATGGTATGTAAACAGTGATTAACAATTAAGCACTTATTATTTTTGCATATAGCACTGCATTCATACAAAAGCCATTGACATAATTATGTTTTTCATGATAATATTAATATTACCTTAATTCTGTTGAAAAAAGATGAACGATAAGATGTACAATCTCAATTTTCATTTTGCGGATAGAGTAGGGATGCCCAAGTGAACTGTTACCTCGGAACCCCTTATCCAAATAACTTTAAACATCCCATCTTTAGTTTTTTAGACTTGTACGCTCAAACATATTATTTTGCATGAACTTGTCCCTGCTTATTGACTTGCCAAACTTGTGGTGCATGCTAATCAACTTGTTCAGGTTTTTAAAATTACACAATGATACTTCTTACTAAAATATTAGTCATTCTCATAACAAGTAATGCAACTAATATGGTATCTTGAAAGTTTCAAAAAAGAACTTTTATTGATCCAATAATGGTTGATGTTTAAACCATTAAACTTGTTTATGACAACTCTTGGGAAACCGATTTTGCCCCTAAAGGTGTCTAGCTAGAGTGACATTAGCAGTGTTAAAAAAGTAATGAGAAGTCCTAGTGATTACAGATGTACTTGTTGGCCCAGAACATTTCGTTACTCTGCTCAGTGCCTATTAGGCTGCCTGTCTACCGAAGCAGAGTGAGGGAATAATCCATAGCAGAGTTACGGACTGTGTCTGTCTACCGACGCGGAGCGGACTTACGGGCAGACCCGTGGCCGATTTTTCTCCGCTTAGTTTTTCCACTCTCTTTCCCGCTCCGGGTTTAAAATGTATAGATTTATATACTAGTATATAAATCTATACATTTTAAACCCGGAAATCCCCGGATTGCTGCTTGGAACTGTTTAAAAAAAAGCGAAATAAATTTGATCATAATATTTATCACGCGTGGGACTCGAATTTACAGCAGTAGGCGTTGTGTTTTTGGCGACGAGAGGCAGACAACCGTAAGCAAGGGAAGCGTTTAAACTTTTAAAGCTCAGAATAATTACTAAAGCAAAAAAATGTACCAAAAACAATTTATATCGACTTCACTATCTTCGTAAACGTATAGATGTCAAAATTATTCTCGTCACTGACAGGCCTGATTTGACTTTACTGACAATTCATTGTGAACATTGTTGTAAATAAATGTAAATACATATTTGTGTAGGAAATTTTAGTTTTATATGCTTAATTTTAAAAATGATATAAGGAAGATATGAAATCTTAAATTGATATTATGTGTGTAACATGGATGTCACTTTAGAGGAAAGTACCACTCAAAGGGTAACATCGTTGTTACACGAAACTGTAAAAATAATTTTGTCTGAACACCAAACTCCGGATTCCGTACAAAAAGATTTGCTGTTTATGTTAATTGTTGTGTTGATGATAGAAAATGGATTTTTGCCTGTCGATGATGAATTAGAAGTGATTGATCTTATGAAAACCTTTAGCATAGTTCATTTATCACAATGGAAATTGCCTACAGGAATATGTAGAGCAACATTTGTAATGTCTGGATTTTCTAACATCACATTGAAATTGGTTATGAGTCCATTGGGAGCTACAGTATTGGTGAATGTAGTGGTTAATGAACTGAACAATGAAACTTATTCTATTTGTTTGCCAGTAAGCCGCTATGTTGTATCACCTCAAGCTACATCTATACCAATGATATTTCGTGACCTAAAACATTTTTCGGTTACATTCAAGAATAAAGTGCTGTCGGCTGTCAAAAGCAGGATACTCAGTCATTATGGTTATGCAAGTGCGAGTTTGATTGGACTACCACAAGAAGTACTCTTTAATATAATGCTAAACTTGCCGGTGAACAACATCCTTAATGTATGTAAGACATGTACTAGACTGAAATCATTAATTGATAATCAATGCTTGTGGCATTCACTTAATAAGAGGGATTTTAATGACGTTTCCGATTTAGACATTATAGATTGGAAGGAATTATATAAAAAGAATTATATAGTACAGCAAAACAGTATAATATCAAGAGTGAGGCACAGAAGGGCCGGCAGCATGCATGATTACATGGATTATTCAGATTATGTTTCATATATTGACAATCCAATGTGGAATGTTATAATTTGATTTGTATTTATAATTGTTTAATTATTGGTATTTGCCTTTGTCAATATATTATAATGTACAATAAAGAGTTTATAATTTCATACTAGTTGTTTCTCTTTTCCACAAATTAGTTAAAATCATATCTTTTTTGTTTTGCATTTTAGTTACATAATCATTTACAAATTATTATATATTTACTTAGGTGAGAACGAGGAGAAAACAAATGTGGGTGTGCATCCAGTGGGAAAAGGTGGTCGTCATTTATCTATACCATTTGATTCATCCACGGCTAATGGTGATATAAGTAAGTACCACAATTCTGATAATAGGGGGAATATTTATCTTGTATATCATATATACTACATGTAATTTTAGTGGGCTGTGTTAAAAACCTAGATATAATATTTTAATTATTTTTGTATAATGGGTCTTCTAGTTATTACTTATGTCATCATTTATTTCACTTTGTATACCAGTTTAAAAGTGTGTTAAAGAACAATCAGCCTGTTTCAGTCCACTGCTGGACAAGGCTTTCGTAATTTGCGCCGCAAATCCCTTTCCACATAAACTACGAAATGAGGTTATACAACTAAGAACCAAAGTTACTAACATAGATCGTAGGGTTAGTCATCTAAAGTGGCAATGGGCTGGTCATATCTGCTGAAAAAAATTGAGTAGCCCGTGAACGTAAACGTAAGGTGGAAAGCCAACCAGGTCAGATGAAATGATGACCTCAAGAAGGTCGTCGGGATAAATTGGATGCGGAAGGCGTAAGACCGGAGTATTGAAGCGTGAATGACAATTACATCAGATTAAAAGAGCAAGAAATATGCATCAAAAGTAGTTTCTATTTACTACATCAAAGAAAATATTTCTCAAATCCAAAGTATCAATTAGAGAGTATTGATTCTGTGGGGATTAAATTATACAGTATCATAGTTATGTTGTTGTCAGTTATTGTTTAGGGTATAGATATTCTAAATTGGGCGTTTAAAACATACAAAGCGATCACGTAAATGAAACTGTACACGTGTTTGTATGGGGATCGGAGGGCTGTGTCGCGACAAGTACCGGGTATAAAGAAATAGAAAGGGTGAGGGATGCGCGCGGGAGATGCGCCGCGCAGCCTCCGCGCGCTCTCGCTTCTGTGGCGCCGCCATCGGCGAGTTGATGTTAGTTCTGTGCGCTGGACGCCACGCCGAGTGTGATTGGTAAAATTAGGGCCGTGTGCCGTGTTATTTCTTCTGATGGCCTGGCTTAGGTGAACGGCCGTGGAGGGCCCACGGGCGCTGCGTGACCGGCCGCCGTGGCGGTGCTACGGACCCATGCTTACTCACAGTCGATCCGACGGCGATTTTCCTGTGTACACTAGAGGTGAGAAAGTCTTCTCTTTCTGGTAATCGTCATATTACTGCCACAGATGTGTTATTTTACATTATTGTTTGATATTTACCTAATTTATATTTCATATGCCATTTATGCCTGTGTACTAACCACAAGTTACAATAAATATCTATTTGTTTTCGAGTCGTATCTCTGCTATTCAGGCTTGCCGTAGTTTTCCATTAGCCTGGAGATATAATGAAAATATTGTTGGCAAATGCTATTGGCGACAGACTGTCGGCATCTTTTATAAGATATGATGTGCATTTGACTTACGTACGTAATCATTTAATTCAAATTCAAACTGGATAGACTCACATCGATGTATAATATTCTATTTATTCTTATAAGAAAAATGCAAGTAAATATGTTTACCTACTAACGTTATCTTAGTTATTTCGATAATGCTGTTATTACCTTTCAATTTAGCGTAATATGTATATAATGGAACTCATTACTATAGGTCTTCAAGAATATTTTTACTATGATACAATATCTTGTCTGTTTCCTAAACGAAACAATAAGTAATATCTCTCGTTATATTAGTATGCCCGTTTAGTCTAATAAAATACGATACAGATTAGTGATCGTAACTCGTGTCACTTTATTTTATTTAGGCTTCGTTGCATGTATTACACGCTACATAGGTTTATAGCATGAAAACATGGTTGGTTTATTTTCTAGGGCAATAGACACCTATTTATAAATAGGTAAGGGTATACGCTTAACCTAACGCGAGTCCATGATCAAAAGCGCACACTGAGCTCATTCAAGCTTGGAATTTTAATTTTTTTCACACCACATAAATTCTAATCAATTGGTGGTCAGTTAATTTTTTTATACTACTTAGGTGGCAAAAAAGTATACGGCCTGCTTGATGGTAAGCAGTTACCGTTTCTATGGACTCTTGCAATACCAAAGGCCTCACTCACGTGTTGCCGATTTAACCGTGTCTCTAAATGAGCATTGCAGACCTTTACTCACGCGCACAGGAGCACAACTACACTACGTTGTGAAGTTTTCGCTTTGGTCTTGATATCAGTAATTTAATATATACATATATATAATTTTAAATACATTTTATATTGACTTAGTCTGTCTTTATCAGGTGGCTGTTCGGTTACATGAAAACAAACAATAGTTACTTACGTAGGCCTATAGGTAATAGGTAAAAAGTAATTTAAAGAGGTTGTACTTTGCAAATGTACATGTTATAATATTTATGTCCATCTCATCCATAGTACGTCCACTGCTAAACGTATAACAAACGTATAAAAGTAGCATTTTTACTATACCTACCTAAAAGTCACGACGAGACCTTATTTTGACTTTAATAATGAGTATATTTAATAATGAGTAGAATTGGACTTATTCAACACAAGTCCTTCCAGCTATAGGCGCATTATTTCTAACCAGTGGTGTGAATCGGTTCTCTAATTAGCATTTTTGTATTTTCTACATTTTGTATTTTTTTTGTATTCCTACTGTTCACGTAAATAGCATATTAATAAAACATAACACAACATAAATAATGTGTAAATCATCAAGCTCTTAAATACGTTTATGTGAAAACGTATTAATGGTTTCTAGCTATACAATCAGCTGTAAATCTAGTTATAAGATACTGTTTGTTTTCCAAATAAAATAAAATAAATAAATAAATATTTCATGTGTTGAGCCTGTGTCCATCTGGCATAGTTAAATTAAAATAGCTGTAGTGGTTCCGAAGATACATAGATAGACCCTCCTCATACACACGAAACACATTTGTGTGTATGAGGAGGGTTTAAAACAGTATTATGATATTTTTACTCTTTTTATTAATATTGGAATAGGTCGAGTACGTTCCGCTCGTTGATTTATACAAATTTGTTTAAAAAAAACATTATCGTGTGTTTTCTTACTAGATCTACATTACATTGTAAGGAACGCTTGAACAAAATATCAGATTTATAGCATCATTTGTTTTGACTGTGTGTTAGTATGTCAGTCAGTCAGATGGATTCTTTATTTATAAAACAGATGGTAGACAACAATTGAATGTATTTATCCGTCTACTCATGCGAAAGTAGCTCCTTCTACCTCTGTCTGTGATGATTACGATGAAATTAATTGTATAGCTACATAATTACATATGTCTTGAACCCAGGGTAAGGTATAAGCATCATGTGGGTGAAGCCACAGGCAAAAACTAGTCTTAATTTTCGTAGTTGAAAGGACAAAGTTTGTATGTTTTTATTGGGAAATACACGGGAAATGTCTGATATTATTATGGCATTTTTCTATGAAAATCTCAAAACCACCTGTGCGAAGCTGGGGCAGGTTGCTTATCACTGATAAAATATTTACATACAAGTAATTTTTGTACTCATGAGGTGTGAGGTGAGTTCTATTCTAAGTGGCAGAACCAATGTGAGTTGTATTTGTGGGACATGTAGGTTCATACTAATCAAATGATTTCTTTGCTAACGTTGAATAAAAATATCGTGAGAAAATACACATAATATGAAGACAAGATTCTGAAGGCATGTGTGATCCACCAACCCACAGCGTGTGTGGCAATCCACAAACAAGCTGAGAATGTTGGCATTAGTAGGCCTGAACCCTCTCAGCTCTCTTGATAGAGTAGAGCAGACCGGTGTCCAGCAGTGGAACGTAATATATTATATTATGATAAGCCTATTTACTGTCTCTCTGCAGGGAAAAGCCCTACCCTTCCTTTTGCCATGATAGCGTATCTTTTGCCAATTGAAGCCAATCCCTTCTATAGGCGTCAAGCTCATCTCGCCATCTCATTTTGGGTCTACCACGTGGCCGCTGCCTGGTGTTTGGTATCCACAGCGTCATTACTTGTGGGACATTTTTCTTTTAAAAAAGTTAAACAGTCCAATAGTAGATTATATTCATATATCAAACCTTTCAGCGAGCTGGAGTCTACTAGTATCGTAACCATTGCCGATATCTGATTTCCAGACTCTCCTCCATACACCGCTATAGGTTGCTATATCTAATATTATTGAGTAAAGATCGAAGAATCTTATCGCTCTCTATACTTAATTGTTTAAGAATTTAATATTAAGAAAACTTTTTGTAATAGTAAACAAGGATACAGTAGTTTATTAGAATACCTAATAGAGGTATGTATAAACTGACCTTGTAAGTAAGTTGATTATTATTTGTTGTGACGAAATTAGTCCGATGTAGCGCCAATAGAAAATCTTTAAGATAAGTTATATCAGTTGCTATCTAATCTGAGAATTCAATGTGTAATGTCTTAGTGTTATTTTACATTTGCTAGGATATTGATGTGATTTTATAATGTGAGAAATTCGTGTGTGCGTTCAGTGCAAAATGAAAATATGACAATATGCACGGTATAATAAGGAAATCCCGGGCAAGGCACAGGCCAGTAGATGATGATACTATAAGTGATTCTGAAGTGTTGGATATTGATGAGTATTGTAAGTTTTGCAAAATACATACATACATACATATCATCACGCCCGTCTCCCATTCGGGTAGACAGAGACTTGCTTCGATACATACATCCTAATTTCGCTTTCTCTACATTCATCAACCTCTTCATGGGAAATGTTGGTTCTGTTCGTTTTGTCGATGTATATTTTAAATTTGGAGATAACATTACTAAACATCAATAGATTAAATAATGAAGTGTTCGATCGTTTTTGCGATCAGCGGGCACTTCAGATCTCCTTTTGACTAATGTTGCTTAAAATTAAAAATATTATAAATTATACGTAGGCAGTCTTAGGTATTTCATGATATAAGATGTCTACATGTGTACCTAGTTTGAAATTATTTTCGTTTATTTATATAACAACAATAGCTACTCCTACTTCAGTAGTATGGTCACAGATTACTAAATAGTTGTATGGTCCTAATTATGTTCTGTTTAAATTAAAATACGACACGTATGCAAAAACTACTTTTGATGTAAAGTGCTAAATTAATAAATCAATTTCATTGTAATCAAAATTCGTACATTTCTAACGTATAAAAAACTTACAAATCTGAGTCCGTAGAGCCGTCAAAAAAACTGTTAAGTAGGTCTCTGAAACTCATTCAGAGATGTTATTTTAAAGAAACGTAATCCAGTTAAAAAAAAAAACGGGTCGACAACACGCGAATGTTGCCCAAGTATTGTAAACGTACATTTCATTTTGGTTTCATGCATGTTTGCCACCTAAGTTGTTAAAAACAATACTTCCTCAATAAAACCACTGCCCGGTTTTAATTTTCGGACAATGTTGTATGTGTCAGGTATTTAGATCAAGAAATGTCTTTGCATCAACAAATGTTTAGTAATCAGTCCGGGGCCTGTAATATATGGCAATAGCCTCGCTCCCAGTTCCTATGTAATAAGTTAATAACATAGGAGCCAAACTGGCAAAACATGGGAGTAATGTAACCTTGTAGGTAATAAATGCCATGCTAACTGTTACAGTGTAATTAAATAGTAGCTATAGGTACACATATTTACTATGTTCATAGATAATTATGTATTCAATTATAATATTAGTAGTAGAGAGCCGCTTGTATGATACTCTACCTCTATGGCTCTACCATAGAGGTGGGTATAATACAAGCGGCTGCCTACCCTAGCTGCCTTGCAGTAGGTCACAGCCAAATAACTACATACAGTAATATAGTGGGATTCATGTACCTACCTGAATATAGGTCTTCCAATATTTTTTAACGTTTTTTTATTCATTATTAAATGCACACTTTGTTTAGTAAACGGTTAGCGGGTAACCCTCGAGGGTTACCGCACATTTGGTAGCCCTGAGGGTTGATGGGCAACTCTGCATATTAGTATAACATCTGAGCGTCTCCATGCTACGGAGAGCACGTTAAAACGTCGGCCCTGATTGTTAATAGTTGTTGATCACGAAAGAGGCCTAAATACATATGTGCGATCTAAATAACTATTACCAGAATGGCCACAAACCAAACGATAAGAAGAACAATGTTCTAGCTTTACAAGATTTTGGGGCGGAAACAATGTAAAAAAATTAGCACTTGAGATTTTTCATTTTTTTGGCTGTGGTCTTCTGTAAGAATGAGCTTCTTTACCAGGTTGGCAGCTCGCTCGTATGGTATCCAACGTCTTTTCTATCTATCCTATCGCAGCGATCGATCTGTTTACGTTTGCTACCGACGTTGGCGACCGATAACTTCTAACCACATTGTTACAAACGGTAATAGTAGGGATCAACTTGCTCGATGCTTTTCTTCGTTATCCGGTACCACCATTGATTGCAGACATCCGCGAAATCTTTTATTTTTTAATGCACGATTAAGAAAATATGTAAATAGAGGTAATTGAAAAATCGCCTATCGCACCCTTGTGTCTAAAATCGCTAATGCTCTAATGGGTCTTAGGGTTTATGTTAGCAAAATATTTTCTAAACTATCATTTAGAAAATGTTGATATTCATTATTAATATTAATTACAGCAGGTATGTCGCTATAGCTACTGAATAATTTATCTCTCTTTTATTTTAACTCGTGGTTACACAGGCTTTGATTAGTTGTTTGTTTCATGATGACATTTCATTACTTAATATTTTATAATTGTGTCTCCTCATTGTTTTCTAAACCTTCCATGAAAACGTTGCGTTTGGTTTATATTTCTTTAGTATACTTATCGAGGTAACATTATTATAACAAACGGAGTGCAAGGAAAACGCACCCGAAAGCAAATTCTGGTGATTTCGGAGTAATATAAATATGCTAATGATAGCGAAATAAATGTCTATGTGACCAGCCGACCTTCTATGGAAAAACGACGCAACGACATGACAGAAGCTACGGGTAAACCGCATCTAAAATATCAAAATTTAGTTTTTCCTGAAACTTGAATCATAATGTTACGTTACTCTTCGTTACTTTGTCAGTTTAATTTTATTCTTTCCCTATGGTCGACATATAAATGAGTTTAGTCCAGAAACAGTATTAGTACCGCAAAAAAGTAAGCTGTCCAAGATTGTTTTAAGTTATCAGAAGTTAAAACGATTATGCTAATGGGGTGATTTAAATTTAACCCATTTTATCTGATGTCTTAATATTTTTGTAATGGTTGTTGCTAACATCGTCATGTATCTTTGCAGATAAGACTGACAGGCGTGGACTGCCAGGTTATTACGAATTTACTAATTTTATTACTATAATGTATTGCATGAATGTAAACCTTTCCCATCATTCATTTTTTGATTTAAGTTCTGGAGGACTATTCTGCTTTATACGTAGACCAACTAGACTGTGTGTACGCCACGATACAAACAGAATCTTACCAAAATCCTATAACGTTTTAATTTTCAGTGACCTTTATAATTGGCCAGTATTACTAAACTAATATTTTTTTATCAAGATATACATTAAATGATAAATTAATTAAATAAACATACCTACATTTATCAAGAAGGTAATTTATTTGAAATCGCAAAACAAGAATTATATTCCCTTTGAATTGCATGGGATTGTACGCCACTGAAAAATAGGATTATGAAAAAGATAAGATGTAGTACACTGACCTCTCATTAACAATAAAATTATCCTAGAGATTTGTACTCTGCTATTTAAAAGTTCCTGCATTAGCTTTAGCTTCATTAGCTTAACCAAACTATAGTATAATATTTATGCTTTATCATTTCATACAATTTAACTCCTTGCGTTTCTCTTATTATATCTATTATTTTACTCGAGTATTGCACTTGTAGATAGGTATTTGATAAGCATATCACTCATTTATAATTAATCTTCGTACCTGCTGTACCTCTCATAACTTTATTTTATTTTTATTTATTTAAGTTTTTGCACAACATATTTATGTACTTAAGTGGACTGAGTGCTAATTTAGCACTCTTTGACGATCGACGACTGAGTCGACCTAAGGTGATGCAATCCATTTAATATTTTTTTTAGTTTTCTGTAGGTACCGTTTCTGTTTTGTAATTGTATGTAGAGAATACTAGTTATAGATGTATAATGTAGTCTTGTAAATGTTTAATGTTTTTGAACTACAAATTTTAGCTAATTTTCTCCATGATACTCGGGATACAAATGAAAAGAGACTCCTACAATATGGTTACGTGTGGATGCATACAGAAATGCATATGACATTTCGTAGGTACTACAGTTTTCCATCCAAAAAGAGAGTTAAAAGATAATTGTTTTCTTTTAAACCTCACAGTTATCAAGGTTAAATAAATTTTCGCATGATATATATTTTTTAAACACCCATAATTATTCATCACACACTTAATGTAAAGTTTGTTGCTTTAATATTACGTTACGTCGATATGTCTACATGTATTTATTACGAGAAACGACATTTGTCGCGTTTCTATTGGATTGACGACCGTTTACATTTTTAATTTAATCAAACTAAAATATGTAGTTAGTATGTTAATATAATAAATGTTTAATCAATTAGAAACTCATCTCAAAAATTTGCGAAAGTCTAATTACTGGTATCTGATTTGGGATTGAAAGGTTGCGTTTTGGAATGCTTTCTAGTACTTATAGAATATTATGTTAATGAACACCTAACAAGTACATACCCACTACTTGCCCTTAACACTACCTAGAAACTTGCAGAGGTATACCTACCTAGTTTTCATTATGTAAAGCAAATTTAGTCTCCAAATACCTTTACCTGGAAAAAGGCTTAAGGTGAGCCAAACAGAGGCATCTCTGTTTGGCATTTTAAATTTTATGCTTATTATCATGTAATAGTGCCAAGAAAGAATTGTTAATATTCTGCGTTTAGCCACTCAAAGTGCAAACCCAACAACTGACAAGTTATTGAATTTAAAATTTTATTAAAAACATTTTTAACGTAAAACGATGAGTGTGACGTCATTCAACAGTTGTCTCTATCTTATAACTTATAAAATGTTTATAACTTGGTACTTTTTAACCAATTTAAATATTGATTTTACTTTTAGATATAACTTTGCGCCTATCTGGTTTTAAACAATGAAAAATAGTCAAATCGCTTTGATTTAGACAACCTAATATTTCACTAAGATATAGTTACACAGACTTTTCACCCTAGAACTTCCCAAGAATTGTCACGTATGTTTTGAAACGAAATCTTCTCATGTACAGAGCAGGTGTTGCAAGACACTTGCGCGACGCGACATGGTCATAATTATAATTACACCTGTCATAATGTGCTGGTGCGAGCAAAACCTGTTTGTATTGCATATACACTTGAGTGATAAATGAGAATGAAGGATTGTTCTTTTTATATGTGTAACTAACGGTCCGCCCCGGTTCGCCCGGCTTAAACAATATTTTACCCGTTTTGGGGTTGAATTTCCAAAAATATTTTCTTAGCGAATATATTTACAAATTTCAGGTAAATATATGATGAAGTACGATGTTATTTTTTAAGGAATAAAGAATTTACTTACGTTCACATATTATTATCAAGACAATTTGGCAGCATGTAAGTTTTTCTGAGGTCTATATTGTATGTTGTGTATCCTTTATAGCGAAATGGTCGTAGGCAAATTGTCTGACAATTATTTCAATTACATTAATGGTGTTGTAACATGTCGTCAATGTTCGCGCACACTGTCTCTTAAAGTTGGTTACTCTAGTCACTTAAGGAAACGTGACAAGGGAAAACATTGAAGCCTATTATCAAATAGTGAGCAGTTACCATAGCCGAAAACAGCATGGGAGATATTTATGACCTTCATAAGTGTGTCTTTCTAACTTACTACTTAGCCTCAGTCCGCGGATAAAGCTCGTTTGTTTCCGTGTTATGTCCATAAAAACTAGCTTATATAAGCATTCATAGTCGCTTTCTATTCTAGAAACAATTTTAAAAATCAAATCTGATTTGCTGTTTCAGAGATTGCCCCCTAGATCTTAACTAACGAACTTTACCTCATTTTAATATTAGTAAAAAGTGAATTAATAAGTTTTAATAAATATATTTTCTTAAAATACAAAAGTTTGTTTAAAATAAACTGGATGCTACGCGATTTATAGCCGGCCATTTTTACGTAAACGCCGGAGATTATGCACAAAAAGCCGGAATATCTAGTTAGCCTAGCGCTTCTTCTTCTTCTAGCCTAGCGCTTAGTCATTTTAATGACCCTTTTAGTTATTTGCAACTACACCAACAGGCAGTTTACGTGTTAATCCTCACTAATCCTACAAACAAAAGCCGGACATGTCAATATTGGACTGGATAAGACTTTAAAAAACGGAATCCCAGTCTGTAGGATATATCTACAGCATCTATAGTTTTTCTGAAACTTCAAACACTTTTTTTTGTACTACTTACTTTTGTGGCAAACAAGCATACGAGCGGCAGTTACCGTAGCTTATAGACGCTTGTTAGGGCATCACTTGAGTGTTGCTTCAACAAGCTGCAAAAACTTCAACACCTAGGTTTGGAGGTAGAATAAACGTTTCTTTGAAAATTGCATTCTTAAATGAGCATTAAAAACCTGTACTCACGCACACATGAACATAACGTCACCATTGTTTGTAATTATTTGGCTGTGGTTTTCCGTAAGGTGGAGGTCCTTCCTCAGTCGAACTTGCACGCTTGTATGGTGCTCTACCCCTTTTAAAATCCGTATGAAAAACGTGTGAACTTTGTTTTATCTTACGGGTATCAATATGCCTACTGCAAATAACGGGCACTAGCAACAAGATACAAGAAAAAAGTATGTACTAAGCCAGTTATAAGCCGCACATATGTAAAGTTAAGATCAAGAAAAAATGCTCTATCTTTATAAATTTACAATCGGCCTTTTGTTGAAAGATGTTGACTTTGTGTGTTTTAAGTAAATATTATTGTAATGAGCACTATAGTTTATTACGAAAAGTATATAAAAAGAGAGAGTGAGAGAGGTGTAAGTTTCGGGAGGTGTTGGTTATATTTATACAAGTACATTTTGTCCTCTACCGGGCTTGTAATCCATACAAAGTAAAATGTGTGAGTTTGTCCCAATAAAATGTTGGTGCGGATTTCACTATCATTTAGATAATTTTTAACAGAATGTTTAAGTATATGTATGAAATCCATGAGAAGTCAGATAAAAATCCGAAGTGCAGGCTCGCTAGTATTTTATAATATAATTATTGATGATACACAATCATTAACATACTATTTGCCAAAGAATAGGCGTAAGTCATAACTGCTAATAACAAAAGCTATTGAACTTGGAAAGGACAATTTTGACGATATTTTTTAGAGTGAAAATCGTGAATGCAAAAGAAAGGTTTAAAAAAAGTATTTAATACAAATTGTTTGATACGAAAGATTATTTTTATTTACATTCATGACTGTGCAAATATTATTTTAGGCAATCTTGGCAGGACCATGCCAAGATTGCCTAAAATAATATTTATGGTTATTTACAGAGTATTAGTTACTACTAGTTAGATACCTGCTGCGTGAGCTATATATAATGATATCTTTGCACGTTTATGTCGTTTATTTAAATTAAAAGTACATAAAAATCTCCATTGACTACTAAATCCTACTAATATTATAAATGTGAAAGTTTGTAAGTATGAATGGATGGATGTTTGTTACTCTTTCACGTAAAAACTACTGAACGGATCTAGATGAAATTTGGTACAGAGATAGATTATGGTCTGAATTAACACATACTTTTTACAGTGATAACCGACATTCACGCGGCCGGAGCCGCGGGCAACTTACATTATAATGTTATTCGGTAATCGATAGGTAATATTATAAAATGTCATTTAAATTAACATCTATTTAAAAAAAGATTAAAATAATTTCACTTTTCCTTTACCTTTCGTTTAAGAAATCATGTTCATTAATTAGAGAGTATAATCAATAGTAGAAAACTATTATACGTACATATATTACTACACTGGGTACTCGCTAGAATGACGTTTTTATGAAATAAAACCTGTGTTCTATTCCAATCATTAACTATAGCTCTACCAACTTTAAATAAAATCCATGCAGTATTTTTTGCATGAAGGAGTAACAAACAACCATCCATACCCACAAACTTTCTCATTTTTAATTTTAGTATGATTTTAGTATTGATATACAAGATATGGCGTCCTGTTCATTGACGTTTCTATTAGTATTTTAATATATTATTGAACACAATTGTTTGTTTGTTGAAGAAAGAAATTTAATACATTTCAGACAGCAACTCGCGTTCTGTATTGTATTTTTCTGATAAAATGCCCTTTTACTCGTATTATGATGATTATGAAGAGCCATTCATTTTAAGATTAGTCAAGAAATAAACTGCATCAATTAAACGTAAGTAGTACACTGTCAATAAAAGCCTACTTCTATACGACTACATTGTCTAATTATCTAATAACGATTGTTTACTTGAATGCAAAGATAACCACAAGCTATAAGCATTTTATGTTTAAATAATAATATTATAGGTACGTAGGAATTTATTTATGATTACCTTAATGCCTATTATAGGCTTTATATGAAAATTTAAAGTAAAAAGTCTCATACGAGTAATATCTAATTGGTACGATTTAGGCTTAATCATAATGAGTCGTATGTCGATTTTACGAAAAATTAAGATTGCATAACTGTCGGAAAAAATATTACAAAAACTCAAAGTCAAAAATTAACTAGGTGAAAAAGTAACACTTATGAAGAGCATAAATTGTCTGTTGAACCAAATGTTTATCGAAACAAATTTATAAATTACCTAGCGCTTTCCATCGATACATACCTACATTTGATTTCATCCACAGCCACAAATATAACGTCTCAAGAACTGGGCTGTTAAATGCAAAATAAGTTTTTCAAATCCGACTAATAGTTCCAGAGATTAGTTGGCGTTCAATTTCTTTGTCTTCAGCTTTATTATATTAGTTAAGATACGGATTAAAAATATTGGAATCGTCGTCATCATTATCAATCGTGACTTCAACTGTTGTATACAGGCTTAGGTACGTACCTATAGCGATCTATGTTGTACCATAGGCAGCTAACGACTCCCCCCTATTTTGTCTTGATTATCTATCCATTTAGTTGAGGGGCGCCGGGCGTCCAATTCCCCTTGCCATTTCTAGTTAATAACTACGAACTAAGTAGTATGTCCGCCAATTTGTCTCTATTATTTTTTATGTTCCAAATTTTGTCACATTGATAATTTTGGGCCTTTAATGAGGATAATGGCAAAGAGTAACGTTTCAGTAAGTACTGATGGTTTTTTAGCAGCTGAAATATAATACTATAAGAAATAACTCCGCAACCTTAAATAATCCGAGGGTAACCGGTATCTCATACTTACTTCATCATTTTGAACTGATATTATTCTTATACATGTACAGATTCATTTCTAAATGTATTTAGAAACGAATCTATAGTAGGTACAGGCTTTGCCTAATTTGGGATCAGAGAATATGTTTCGAGTTGTCCCAATGAATTATTATTTAAGGGAGCTAACATATTCAATAATTGCATATTCCTCACGTATGTTTTTGCAATATGTTTGTATATGGGTACATAATGTAAAATAACCATTTTTAATAGGTACCTAAATAGATCTCCAAGGCTCTACATATTTAAATGTTACAGAACGATTTTATTTGTTTTATCATAAAAATAAAAATATTTACTAGCAATGGTCCGTGTGCCTAATAAATATGCCATTACTATAAAATACATACATAGATATGTTTATCAAAACATAATATGTCAATATTCATAATAGGTACAAACCTGTTGTGGGGCATAGCCGGTTTTATTTTGATGACATTTATGTATTGCGCGTATTTTTATAGATTCAGAAGTGCTTGACTTTGTCTGGTACTAACGAATCTTACCTGTACAATAATAAAGTCGACCTTGAACTCATAACGACTACTTACTATATTTGATATCTAACTGTAGGTTAAATTGATGATATAGTGAACAAACAGGCTTGTCTTGTTTACCACCAGAAAAAAATATAAATATTTCAAGTGTTCAGTGCAATATCTGCGTACAAATGTTACAATACAAATAGAGCAAAACGTATACATAATTCTGGCGGTAAGACAACGCCACCTACCACAGTCCGTTGTCGGCCGGTCTCTCTTGACGTGACTGACAGCGCGGCGCACGGCAGCGCGGCGCGCGGCGAGGCAAATACCCGCCAGTCGTCTCACCACGACTCGAAGTGGAGAGGCGAGTCGAGTGCATTGCAACATGCAGGAGGGACAGAGGCAGGCAGACGGGCCCCCACTCTGCCCGGCGTTACCGTCCGCCCGCACGCCAGTTTGCCGTTGAGCGTCTCTAACGGCGCAAGCATTACGCGATGTGTTCGTCATGATCGCCAGTGTCCGCGTCGGTTTCACGTCTCGTGTGCCTTTGTTTTGTGTGCATTGACAGTGTTATAGTGTTGTTGTAATGCTGAAGATGTCGTCTGTGCGACATGGCGACGCGTAGTTGACATGTCGCTGAGCGCGCCGGTCCAGGCGGTGCGCGGGACTAGGACCAGCAGCCTCGACCAACTAGATTTTCAGGAGCGCAGGCAACTGATTGCGAGCTCGTTATCTCTTACTGATTTCTTACATGTCGGAGCTAAGGAGGTAGCAGCAGTCGCCGGTCAGTTCCCCTTCCCTTTTTGTCTTAGTACGCCCAGCCACATTCCTAACAATAGCTTTGCGAAATTAAAACTACGTGCATAACACAGTGCCCATTGTGCACTAAACACGTTCATTCTTGCATGGAATTATAATGAAAATCTTTATTTTAACTATACTTGATACGTACTTATAAATATATCTACCAAATGACTTACAGAACGTCATTACATTAACAGTACAGTTTGAGTATAGTCAGTATAATTAATATAGTTACGTTTACATGCTGAATATAATTTTGATAATAAATAATAATACATGTTTTATATGGGTTAAATGATAACCAAGCTGTTTTAGTCCGAACATTGAATGATATTATTACCGCCATCACGCTACCTGCAGGAGTGGTTTGGGTTAGTCACGAGTCACGACACCATAACACCAGCCTATTTTTTGTTGGCATTTGCGTGTTTTTATATTTTATATTATTGAGGATCGTAAAGCCCAAACTGTCTGCTTGATTGAACTGATTTATTTGCGTACTAGGTCCCTAGTAGAATTAGTTAGGTATTGTATTAGCCAATAGAATTACATCCAACAAGGAAACTGAAACGAGGTAAAATAGTCAATTATCATAATTTTGAGTGGTTATTGTAATACTGTAGGATTTATGAAGATATACTTTATACAAATATAAACGTCCCCTTAAACTAATTAATTTTACCTAGTCGGCTAGAAAATATAAGTCTCATAATTATCAGTAGTATAGTTAGTAAGTATACCTACAAATATAAATCACCCCTTAAATTAAATTAATCTAACTTAGATGGCTAGAAATAAGTCTCAAAATTATCAATCAGTATATGGTTTATCGTGTAAAAGCCTTTTAAATCTTGTTATTAGAACTGTTACTTAACTTATATGTATTTACAAAATGTATCATTACGTATGTTTTGTAACTTATAGAATTCTGTCAATAAACGCAATGTAAGTCCGAATATGGCGAACGGCTCGACTTAACCTTAAGTTTAAACTTGAAAATCTTATAGAAACAAGTATTAAGGCCATTCTTAAGGTTAGCAATGATCCTATTAACTAGGTACTAATTACATATAATCACGCTAAGACACCCTTAACATCCCTGTTCATATTATAAATGCGAAAGTAACTCTGTCACTTTGTCTGTTGGCTTTTCACGACTAAACGGCTGAACTAATCTTATTTAAATTTGGCAAAAAAATTGATGGTTTCCTATGGGGAAGGCCATAAGCGTACTTATTTCCACGATAACCGACGTGTACGCAGGCGGAACCGCGAGCAACAACTAGTTTTCTAAATATACTTTTCTTAACCATTATTACGTCGTATTTTTTACATTAGTCTTGACAAATAAATATATTAGTATTGACTAAGCTATTATTGTATTCGTACATTCCTACTCTATGAATGCTAATTTATGGCATCTTAAAACTTTCTAAGATAGGTACTTTGTTTTATTCACTTGTTAGAATACAAAAGAGGCACAGCAGATGAGGCGGATTTTACTCACGTTTTCTCGTAGCTCAGAGTGTCTCTTTGCTTGCGTAGGTATGTGTATCGAAAGTCCAACTGCGAATACGTCGCGATTTTCTTCTTACACTTGTTGTCTGTTGTTATATCAATTCTTACACTGCCTTAGCATAATAAAATTATTCATTGACTGGCCTGTTGGCCTAGTGGTTAGTGACCCTGACTGCTTAAACGGAATTTATGGGTCTGACTACATGTAAGATATTTTTTGTTATTAGATTATCATAAACCTACCAATATCAGAATAATTATTTTCTTTTTCCATCTGTAGTCACAATCAACAGTTCTACTTCGCCAAATTATGCTTTTTTAAAGCAAATATCTTCTTATACAAATTACTCTTGAAAAATATCCAAATCACAATAGAACGATCGATGGAACTCTTCAAATATTATACATATGTACACCACGTAATTATAATATTTGAAGTTCCTCGATTTCCCTTAGATCTCATTATTAGATCCCAACCTGATGAAAATAGGATCAATTCAAAAGTTTAAATCGGTCTAGCCGTCTTCGAGTAATCGAGTAACAAAAGTAAAAAATATAATATTGCGAAAGATTATAAAACCTCCTATTTTACCATTTTGGTAAGCTTTTGTGTCACCCCAACTTAATAAATGTACGTTTTTACAATTTTATTATTATACACATAAGAGTTGGTTTATAGTTCCAGTATCACACTCCGTTAACCGATTATTCGAAATTCTCAGATTGGTTTGCGTTGTTAGTTTTAGTTCTAAATAAGATTAGGCGTCGTTACAAAGTTTTAATTCCGAAATTAGGTAATTTGATATTCGTTATATGTATGTCAACTTTATTTCCTAGCTTTAAAGTTAGTTTTGTTCAAATTCAAATTAAAGTCAAAGATAAATCTCTATAAAGTCGTCATAGTAAGGCCCCAGGTATGTACTGTACAGTACTGTACATACACTTTCTAGCTGATCTTATTTAGATAACATCAGAATTGTCTCCGTATTTAGAAATCTAATGATTTTTGTTAGAAAGTTTAAACGTAACGAGTTCACCATTTCCGTAAACGTGTTTTTTGTATATTTATCCGCTGTGGTATATGTTTATAAGCGTATAATAGTGATATTATCTCATCGTATTATTCACTGGTTTATGATTGTAGAGCCGTGACGTCATTAAAATGTGGTATCCATTTTCGAAATTCGACGAAAATTCACATTTGAAAACTGTTCCATTTTTTTATCGATGTTCGATCGGAAATCCAAACAAGTTTTGTCATTTGTTATTTATATCTAACTAGGTTGAATTTTCAAAAATTCAAGCTAGATAAATAGTTTTCGTAATACAAGGAATCTTTGTGCAACATTTTATGCTGTTAGATTGATGATGAATTAGTGAATCAGGACATAAACTGTATTGCGACTTTATGAATCTAAAAGAATGATAAAATCACCAAAGTAATAGTTAAATAGCCATCACAACTATAGTTGCATGCTTCAAACGTTTAAAACGTCTTCCTAAAAGGTAGAGCCATATATAGACTCTGTGTATATAGAGTTAGAACGTAATATTTATTTACGTACGACGTACTACGAGTACGTACAAGTGAGTGACTGCGTCCTCGTTGATTGGCCTGCGCTAATTGAAGCCGACGTTAACATTTATTTACTGACGAACGTACAGAAGGCATATTTAAAACCCAATTATCAGGCCGTACTCGTCGTTTAACAATGTATTGAACTGTTTTGCATTCCTTAGAGACTATTGTTTGTTTTGTGAGCGACTGCGACGCCACGTTTCTAATCAAAAGGTCATTGAGTATCAAACTGCAGGCTCTTTCTCTCACACTGGTATGATTTAAATTTATATTGTGATAGTGTTCATTATAAACTGTTACAAGTACGATCGGCAAAGGTGATCGACCACTTATTGGAGGTTTATTAAATTATCAAATACATTATGGTAAACCTATGCTAGATTGAACATAGTCTAATAAAGAGTCACAGAAATATCATAAAATAGTTAAGTTAAATGTTTAGTTATGCAATTTTGTCCGTAAAGGTCAAAATTTATAGATTAATCCTTAAGTTAATATTATGAGTTGTGAAGCACCAACTTGGCTGATTGTACCTATGCTTAATGCTAGCATGTTGTCTGCTGTAGTAATGTGCCTTTGTTACCGCAGGTGACACTCGAGAAGCATATTAACTATGGCATTCGTTACGCAAAGGTGCTATTGAATCATTGCACACTTGCTTGAATGATGTTCCTTAACGATAACTACAGTATAACAGAATAATTTTAATAAATCAATCGTCCAACCGGTTCTTTGCTACATAATTGAACCGTATTTCTAGTGTCTATCTACGTTAGAAAAAAAAAGTTCAAGAAGGCGAAGCGTTGGACTGATCAGAGCCTATATACAAGTGGCATAAACGGTAGTCGAAACGAAAAGTCAAAAAAGTAAATGTATGGGATTTGACGTTAGTTATCGACATTATATCGTAAACTAACGTCAAATTCCATACATTTGCGTTTTTGATTTTTCGATTCGACTACCGTTTATGCCACTTGTCTAGAGGTGCTGAAAACCTTTTTTATATTCAGCTTGACTTTGCTCTAATTCTGACATAACAGTATCTCAGTAATATTTGATTAAATGTTTTTGAATTAAGTGGGACTTCCACTACGTTTATTCGATGACTAGTGACCGTGTGTCTAATGGGATGACCTACACGGCCCTATATTTAACCACCTTAAGGATTAATTAAAATCATAGGTCTCGCCTTTGTTGCATAAGGACATCCTGTGCTAAATTTCACCATTCTAGTCCCAGCAGTTTTAATTTCGTGGAATTGTCTAATTTGTTCTTGGAAATTTCGGCGAATCGTTTTTATTATTCATCAGCGTTATTTGTAATTTTTTTGTTTATAAGGAACTCTTGTATACATTTTCATTCTTCTAGACCATAGAAAAGAGATAGAGTAGGTACTGTTTTATCGTTGTCGTCGACGTGTGGTATACATATAGTTGGCTGTCAGTTAATGTAAACATTTGTTTATTCTGTGAGAATTTCGTGAAATCCTTATAATTATTGCAAGATCATAAATTTAAAAGTACATAAAAGGAGTTTGTCAGCCAAAACGGTGTGGTAAAAATATAACTATGGTACTTATACTTTATAGGTGGTTCAACAAACCTACAAGTCCAGAGTAATTTCTTGGAAATTCAGGATCGTCGAAACCAGTTTTGGTCTCTTCTTTAATCTTATGCAGAGAGAGAGAGAGAATTATTAATTGTAGTCTTCAAGTTACGAGCTGTATGTAATAATGTTTATTTATATCCTAATATAATCTCAAACTTGTAAGACCTATTTCAGCTTCCAAATGGTCATTTTCTATCTTTGGTTTGTGAGTTTACGTCCCACAAATTTATATAAATTCATTGTGCATTTATTCAATTAAAGAAAAGCGATTAAATAAGGATCTTAATTAAATAGAGTAGATACTTTAATTACAACAATAGTACTTCTTTAATGTTATTTGCTTTTTGAGATCGCTAAAGAACTATTATATGTAGTTACTATTGTGGCTCAGTCGAAATACGTTCATTTGTATGGAATGAATATGGCATTGAGTAGCATTACGTCACTTTACTCATAATAGCAAAGCTATCTATTTGTAATCAGTGTTTTGGCATATTTTTATAAATTCCTGATCGTGTGAAAATGCTTAAAAACATGATATTCAAATGTTTTGACGAGAATATGGAAATTCTAAATTATTCAGATATTCTTTAGGGGTTTGTGTTTAAAGAAGTGACCTAAGCTATATAATCGTTCAGTCCGTCTGATACAGTATCAAAGTTTTTGTAAAATAACATGAAATTAAAATGCAAATTTGAATATAAAATAACTACTTTATTACATTACTTCATTTAGGTAATTATAAAATAATTAGGTATAGGGATAATGATATCGATAAGTTATCCCCTGTGTTATTTATAAACATGATTTTATGCACCGATTTCAAACAGGGTCTCAAACTGTTTTAAAATGAGTCACTGTACCTACAAATCTAAACAATGTAATAAACGTGCAAATGCAAGTTACACTTATCAAACTTATTTGACTAACCTTAGTAATAGTGTAGTTAAACCTTTGATCTTTCATAAATACCGATACAGGGCGGAGATTCCAATTATGCTGTTAAATTTAAATTAATTAAACACCACGCGCTTGCTTTATTATTTTACTACCTACTTAGCTTAGTTAAGAAGTAGTTAACGATATAGTCTAGATTTTAGTTAAGTATTTTGGTTGTTGCATACATAACATTCTACTATCTGATGATTTAAAAAGAAATCTAGGGTTTGTAGCAGTTCTTTATTCGTATAACTTATGACACTAGTACCTAATCTGTGACTCTCCTATGTGTTTAGTCAGCGAATATCTTTTTGTTTCTTTTTTCTAGTTCTAATGTTCAGGGTGATATTTTATCTTAAATGAATAAAGAATAGGTTGCATAGAAAGAATAAAACTTGTTTGTCAAAACCTGTCATATCTGTGATCTATCGTGTATTGTGAATAACGGTCGAGGTCGTAGAAGGTAAGGACCTCAAAATCTTATAACAAGGTGAGAAGTGAGGACGCGTGGTGCGTTGGTGGGCTTCGACAATTGTAGTGGGCGAGTCGCCGCGATTCGCTCGTCATACAGTAGTGACTCATACCTGGCAAATTAAACATTATTCCCATCACACCCATAACTCCTTCGTGGCTCATTATTATTCACAGTTTTCTGATGTTGATGTTTATTTAATTATATATATTTCATCACAGCATCTACATTCAAGGCTACCTATTCCAAATGATACTGAAATTACCGTCACGACATTATCCGTGTGTATTTTAAGGAAATTTTGTTTTTTAAATATATTACAGCTAACTACTCAGTCTTGTGCACGTAGGCAAACATCGAGAAGGCAAACATATTCTAGATTTTTGCCAAACAGATTTCGGAAAAATATTCTTTAGATTAAATTTAAAATTAGATGACTCACAGAATATGTTTGTTGATGATATGTATTTTGGTGTGTGTCTATATTTAGGTAGACATACAGCTTGTTTTCCTTGCTGATAAGGTAATGGCATCGTTGAAAATGAATTGTCTCTTATCTGTGAACAGAATTCCTTTGACAAGTATTTTTAGATTTAAGACTTCGAATTTATCATGAGAATGAGGACCTCTTGTGGTTCTCATCCTCATGTTCACTGTTTGTATTGTTTAGATTTGTACACTCAAGAGCAAAAAAAGTACTTTCCCACTGAAAAGGCTCTAGACCTAAAATTAAAACCTAAATTTGATTTAAGGTCTTAAATTCTTTAAGTTCTAAGTCTTAGCTTTAAAATGAGTACAAATTCGTTTAGGTTGTACTCGTTTTTGTAAAAAAAACATGCTGATAAACTTTTAGCATGCATAAACTTAAAGATAAAGAAGGAGGAATCGGAAGGAAAGAAAAACACAACTTTAAATCAAAAAAATGGTTTCAATATTTGATGTTACCACTCTTAGCTCTTATAACAGCCTCTACTCGGTTATTCATTGACGTAATGAGCTTCTTTACTCTGTCTTGCCGTCCCATTCCTCTATTAGTACTGCCTGAAGTTGAGCTCTTGAAGCTGGTGCAGGATTTCTATCCCGGACTCTTCTCTTAAGATCATCCCACAAGTGTTCAATAGGATTCAAGTCCGGACTAGGACATGGCTACTCCATAACAGGCACATTGACTTCATTTAAGTACTGCCTCACGATAGCTGCACTGTGTGGCATTATCTTGCAACAGGATAAAGTTTTCTTCAATGAAACCAGCATATGGGGTGACGTGGTCTGCTAGCATTTCTTGGATAAATCGATCTGCAGTGAATCCTCCCATTTGAGGACTAGTTTCAATGAAAACCAGTTCTGTTTTGGTTTCCATTGGAATGCCAACCCACACCATGTAGGAACCTCCTCCATACGCAACAGTTTCTGTTATACAGCATTGTGCGTATCGCTCCTCTGGCCTTCTGTACACTCTTCTCCTTCCGTCATTACGATACAGACACACCTTGGTTACATCGGAGAAGAGAACAGAGCTCCATTGTTCTTCAGTCCAATCGACGTGTTCTCTAGCAAAACGAAGTCGGGCTGCTTGATGGGCTGGGGTTCATTTCGAGCCCGTTGCTGGTCTTTACGGAGTTAAGTCTTGAGTCGTTGCTGCCTTGAGTCGTCTTCTCACCGTCCAGGAACTGACAGCTACTTCACGTGTTTCTGAGCTCGCTGACTGGCTCATATGCAGTGTCCGAGCAACTTGACGTTGACTAAGGCCTTGTTGCAATAGCGTGACTGCTTGAGCCGCTGTTTCAGGTGCTGTGTCTATTTTAGGGAAATGTTCTTGCTTGAAAAATGCGGAGATGTGTACCTGTTGACGTTTCACGGCCAACTGATAAGGGTGAAAGGGGTAGGTCGCCTTTTATACGCCTTTTAAACAGAACTTAAAGAATTTAAGACCTAAAATCAAATTTAGGTTTTAATTATAGGACTAAAGCCCTTACAGTGGGAAAGTATAGGGTGAGTCGATTTTTTTGCTCTCGAGTGTAGTTGTGAGGACATTGTAACTTAGCTATACATATGAGATTTAGTGCAGCAGCTATCGATGATATCGCCTTTGACTAACAAATGCCAATCCCACGCCAATGAGCACACTGAATGACTTACTATTATTATATTTTTTGAGTTATATAGTTTGAGTTACTCAATGTATGAATAGTTATGCATTGTAAATAAGGTACCTACCTGAAAAAAAAACAAAATCAAAAGTACTAAGTAAGTAATTTTACTAGTAAGTCTATTACTTACCGTAGCTTATGAACGCTTGCATCGCCAGGGGTATCATTTGCGCATTGCCGATCTTGTAAAATTCTTTTAACTCCTTGTTTCCTCTGTCTCTCGGGAAACTCTCGTCACAGCTTATTCCAAAACCTATCTCTTTCTATGCTTAGCAATAATTTGGATAAGTCGTCATATAGAATAAAATAATAATAATAGCAACCCATAAAAAAGCGGTGGTGGCTGAGTGGGAAAGTAACCGACTTGCACGCAAGAGGTGCGAGTTCGATCCCGGGCGGCAGTACCAATGTAAATTTCACTTTGTGGAGTTTATATGTACTAATCAAATGATTCGCCATCTGCTAACGGTGAAGGAAAACATCGTGAGGAAACCCACATGTCTTAGAAGAAATTCTAAAAACATGTCTGATTCACCAACCCGCATTAGGCCAGCGTGTGTGAATTAAGGCCTAATACCCTCTCTCTCTCTTGATAGAGGAGAGGAGACCCGTGCCCAGCAGTGGGACATATATGGGTTGCTATTATTATAGCAACCCATATATTATGTAATATTGCTGGGGTTCCGTCTTATGGGTCTTCTTTTTAAAGAGAGCTGAGAGGGGTTAGGCCTTAAAATAACTAAGATTGTACATTTCTGGGTGAGGGGATTTTCTTCATGATATGGCAATGCTCCGACAAGACCTTTGCTGCATTTTTTGAGCCGCATAACTAATCTCTTAAAGATGATTCATTGTCATGTTAGCCTAAATAGTGTTTTCTGATTGTACCTACTCTTCAAATAACTCATATTTTGCTAAAAACATATTAATAATTTATATTACATATCTAAATCATACATAACTATAATAATAATTATTATATATCTATTACATTACGAAACATAATGATGTATTATTATTTATTATTATCTCGTACTGGCAGCTGATAAGTTATTATTTTGAGCCTGTCTCAACAGAGTTGCAAGATTATACTTTCCGAAGTAATCATCTTATTCAGTACAAGTTTTTGTTCTGTGTTTCTTGGAAATTTAAGTTGAAGTTATTTCGACTCGCCACTACAGACGCCCAAGGCATATCAATGATTGGCTTTCATAGTTTGTTATGCATACCTTGTAAGTCCTGCCTTTCTTGTGATCATGCCATCCTGCTTCTGGATTATTTTTTATTTAATTTTTAAACTTATTGTGATACGCAGTTACTAATTGTACTTTCCTAACGTACCTCACTTCCACTCGTTTCCTAACTAACTCGAAGGCAGAGCGCCTTTTAGTAACTTATGTTATAATCATCACCAATCAGATACTTGGTTTTTCGCACCCAGTTATATAAGAGATGTTCAGAATAATAAGGAATGATGCATGTACATATGTCTACATCACACACATGTCATAAAATGTACAGATTTGTGATGATGGCAGCGACGGGAAAATTTCTCTTGGTAGTTAGGTATACTTAGTTCTCTTTGGTATTGTATTGTGATAGGCGCGGACAGTTGGTAACAATAGACTCTCGACATAATGGGGCCATTGATTGTGTGGATGTATCATGAATGTGTGAGTACTATTTGTACCAATGCTTGGAGCCTATTTTGTATCGACGATGTCTTTCATGTATGTGCCTATTATAACTATCTATTTTATGCAGCGTTACTCTCACTGTGACCTATATCACGCCAAATGCGCGCTAAACAGAGATTATCACAAAACATACTATATGACATCAACTAAAAACTGGTATTTCGTGTTTGAAATTGTAAATAAATTAGCTCATTCCACATACCACACCCTCAATGAAAGAAAGGCGTAAGTTAAGAAATGCCATTTGGCAAGTTTGAACCTAATTGTTAATAAGCATAAGAGAAACTTTGCAATACAAACGTATCACATCTTGTCATTTTTTAATTGCAGCAGGTACGATATAATATCTAAAATATAACATGCATGTTACTCATACCTAGTGTCAAAAGTTACTTTATTAGAGGAATAATTTATACGCTATGAATGCATGCAAGTTTAGCACAGCGAATCTTGTATCATCTGTATTTTAATGGATACAATAAAACGTCACAGTAAGAGACTTTATTTCCAATTTTCTATTGTGTGTAACTAGGATAAAGACTAGTAAACTTGAAATATTATTATAAAGGAACTTTAATAAACAATGGCTACTAAAAATAAATTTACTGATGTACGTTATATATTTGTTGCAGCAAAAAAACAAAATGGTTCAGCAGTACGCACGAACAGTTTGGGGTCTGGCGCGCGCACGCCACCTGCTGAACGAACCAAGTCCAAATTCTCAGCATTCGGTAGACTATTCAAGCCATGGAAGTGGAAACGGAAAAAGAAATCAGAAAAGTTCGAAGCTGCTTCTAGAAGTAAGTTTTAATAATATGTATTGCCTATCAAAGAGAGGTAGGGCCCATACTCACTTAGCGATGCGAGCAAGTGATATGTACCCCTAGTATTGCAAGCATCCATAGGCTGCAATAACTGCTTACCATCAGGCGAACCGTATGTTTGTTTGCCGCTTAAGTACTAAAAAGAAATGTCTTATCACACCACGAGCCACGAGATGATAAACGGTCATTGTGATAACCTGTACGGTATTGTCAAAGGTACATTGATTCATATAAAATTAGTCATTTTTCTCCGCACATGACATGCGTGACGCATGACTAAACAATGTAACTTCCTAACACAATGCTAGGTGTCTCAAAGAGTACCTAGGTGTATCGAAAAGTTATTGTTCAAAGGTACGTGTCGATTATGTGGAGTGCATAAAAATGGTGACTACTACTTACAGGAAAAATAAATATATATTTTTTATAATATACCTATTAATGTCATAGCACTTTGTAATCAGATAATAGGTACCTAAATAGAATAGTAGACGTAGTAAATTCTTACCTATAAATAGGTAATTCCTACATATCCCACGTCTGTAGTGATTAGTGAGCGAGGTATCACTCATGGAATCATCATACTCATTGATTGAATGTTTGAGATTAGATATCACAATATTATCTTATCAGTGAAAACAATTGTTTACGGGTGTACCTACACTTGCCTTATGTATATTAATTAGAAAAAAGTTGCATAAAATATGTACTCCGATCATTTAACACTAAATGCTTAATTTTTTTAGAATTTTACTTTTACATTTGCCGTATCATCGTAAGTCGTAAATTGCTTGCACTCGATCCTCGAGTGGCTACAACTACGTATTCTTAAAGAGTGTGGTAGATACACGCGATTTTAGGTTTTACTGACAATATTTTTGACGCTATTGTGTTCATTTTTGACAACACGCGTGGCTTAGTGCCACATCTATTGATCCACTGCGTAGCGTTTTCTGGATTTGATTTCCCATAGGAGACTAAAAATTGTGTGATCCACAAATGATTGTTACGAGTCTTGGTGTACTTTGTGTCTGTAATTTCAAGATATATATATATATAGATGTAATGTGTGTATATAATATATGTACAGATATGTTCCGTTATTTAAAATGCAATGTGTTTCAAAAATGTATGGTAATGTTGGTTTATTACTATTTGCAGCATTAGAGAGAAAGATATCCGTCCGTGCGAATAGAGATGAGCTGGTGCAGAAAGGTATCCTCTTACCAGAAAGCCCAATCACGCCAGTACCCGAAGCCAGTAAGTTTTATTTTTTAAAAGGTCTCTTATGCTAAATTAAGTCATATTATGATGATAAATTAATGGTTGTACTCACAATAGTTCCCTAGATAGCTAGGCCTGACTTATTCAACAACTCGACCATGAGAATCTCGTCCACGTGGCCGAGTTGGGAAGATCAAATGTTAAGTGTTAATTTTGTATAGATTTTCTAATTTCGTAGGTACAAAAAATAATTGCTATTTTGCCCTGGTGACAGTCTCTAAATGCTATAGATTTTTACATCAAATCGATGGACTATTACTTAATAAATTAAGTATTTGTACGTATTATTCTAAAGTTTCACCATCTGTTATCGGTGCCGGTAAAGGTAAATATCGTGATATCTTAACCTGCATTGGGTCAGCAGGTGCGGATAAAATTCTCTCAGCACTCGTGATAGAGTAGAAGAGACTCGTGTACAGCCTTTAGAAATGTGTAGGTTCCTATAAAGTTTTTATTTTCTAAAACGGTTTCTCCGTTGCTTTGACGGTTAAGGCATCAGTCCTTACTGACCCATCTTAAATTATTATCACCCAGAATACAACTAAACTTTTTAGATAAAGAGTTCGGTGAATATTTATGAACTTATTTATATCAACTTTATCTAATCGCTTTTGGAGCTAAGTCAACCAACTGTAGCTTGCCTGATTAACTAGGGTATACTACTTAGAAGGCTAAGAAGATTACGGCCCGCCTGACAGTAAGCAGTTACCGTAACCTGTAGACGCTTGCAATTAGGTACTGTGGTAAAACCGGCGTGGCGGCGTGTTGCCTACCCAAATTCTTATAACACCAAGGTTTTGTGTTATGGGTAACTCTGGGATAGGAAAACCCGTCCCGAAGTGAGCACTGGAGACCAGTCTTCACGTACAGAAACACAACATCGCTGCATGAGTTAATTGGCAGTGGTCTACTGCAAAGTGAAGGTCTTTCCTCTGTCGGGATTGTATGCTCATGAAGATCCACCTGTCAAAGATGGAGATTTACCTAAACAACATGGCCATTCGACTGATTAGTTTTTCCCAACATCTCCATATTAACTTTTTAAAATCTTAAAATTATCTGTGCGCGCAATAGGTTCGCTAAAAAATAAAAAAATAAATCAATTCCACCCTAACATAAAAAAATTAACCCGTGCAAAGCCGGGGCGGGCCGCTAGTAATATACATACAGAAATTCTTAATTTTATTTTAGTCATATTAATACCTAGTGCGAGTTTAGCTACGACTCTATTAAAAAATTAATCTATAAAATATTTACTTCTGTTCCGCATTAGGCTTTTGTAATACCTACCTTAAAATGGCGTTTCCAATACCCGTGGGAAATCCCCATCTATCGCTCGATAGGAGGGTGTACACGCTTGTTCTAAGTTAATTTACCCGTTGACTCATATTTTCGCGTTGAGTTTAATATAGGGACCAAAACTTTAACCGTTAGCCACGTTCAGGTTCATTGCCGTGTCATTTTACTGGTAATAATGGAGGTAATTATCTATAGTTTACTATGTATGAGAAGTTTGCAAGAATAGAGTAAGTATTTATACTTTTTAGGTAAGACAGTAGGTGAAGTTTGGTATATCTAGAGAGTTCAGTATCAAGGAGTAAGATAGTATTGTTTGTGTAAACGAAGTATGTTATCAAAGAGTACTTACTAATTACTACTGAAAATTAGCGTTGTGTGTTAACACAACATAGCATTATGCTGAGTGGTAACCTCATTGGCACAGATACGACGTGTGTAATTAGTAATACACTAAAATGTCATTCTGTGTCAATAAATGTAATTTTCTTTCTTTCTTCTTTCTAGTTATTTAGATATTATCTATACTAATACTATAAAGCTGACGAGTTTGTTTGTTTGTTTGGTTGAACGATGAAGATTGGCGTCTCAAAAAGTACTGGTTCGATTAGAAAAAATCTTTTTTTTTTTGTTGAATAGTGCCTTTATCCAGGAAGGCTATAGGCTATATAACATCACGCTATGATCAATAGGAGCGGAGCAGTAGTAAGATATGTTGCAAAATTGGGGAAAATATTCCAAATTACCACGCAGATGAAGTCGCGGGCGACCCCTAGTTTGTAAATAAAATGTAAGTATACGCTATCGTTAATGACGAAGGGTGATTTTTTTTTAAAGAGTTTATTCGGATCAAATGCTTTGCAGTGCCAAGTTGAGATACTACCCTTATTTTGAAACTTACTTAATTGCTCGCTTTTTTATACTATAAACTTTGGAATGGATGTTTCCTTCGATAACAAATAATCTGATAGTTAGAATACGGCTTAACTAGTCTACTGTAATTTTTTTTCTACTTCACTTATTATTATATATAATAATAATGACAAGTATTTAAAGTAGGTACTAGTTACTTACCCCAAACTCTAGCATTTTACATTATACAGATAAGGCACTATCAGTACACAAACGAAACACTGAATTACAGTAAAAAAAAAATACATTAGTGATCACTGTTGCACACAAAAACCAAATATCTACTATAATATTATATAGTTTCAAAAATTATGATAACAATATAACTAATAATATGCAAGTAATTAAATGAAATGAGTACAAAAAAACGAGTTTTTGAGATGCGTGTCGCTTTGAAATTAAATTTTTGACGGTAAACTTACTTTCATCTTAGTTTATTTACAAAATATCATTGAGTTGGATGAGTTGATTGTAAATAACTACTAAACGGTTTAGCATATCAAACATTGGTTCAATTGTTTTGTAGTTACGAGGGCACACGTATATAGATGTCAAACACAACCATTTTTTTGGCTTTGCCTTAGCTGGGTAAGGTGATGACTAAACTCCATTTTGTATGGAATCCCCTCGCTCGTAAAAAGGCCGCTTAAATATCTTTTAGTACCTATGTATTTGTGTAGTACATATATTATTGGCAATATAGTAGACACTGACTGCACCATTTTTAAAGGGAAGTCGCCAGATATCTAATCGTATGCCTTCGCCATTGGTATGCGTTATAATTCTGTATACATTATACGGGATAAGATATTTCTTATAATTTTCCTTAATAATATTATTCTGCTTCTTAAGAATTCACCTTGACATCTACTTGCGGAAAATATTCAATATTATAGAAGCGCTAGTGCAGACATTTTTAATTGGCTATCCGTGTCCAATAGTGAGTATGAAATTCTATTTCTAATTTTATTTTCATACATGCTTTTATTGCATTTTCTATTTGATGATCAATGACAAATAAAAATTGTCAGACAAACATCCCGCAGATTTTCACTTGATATAATTATATAGCGAAAGTGGTCCATATTATCCCCCAGAATTTGACATTTTATCTGTATCTAAAATTGTACCACGGAACTCAACTGAATCTCTTTTTGATAACTACATGATATTTGGTAGGATAAAACAAAATAGAATGCTCAATTATCTGTTGTTTATTCGAAAACAATATTCTCCAGTTTTCACCTACAAATCCTTATAATTATAATGTAACCCTGGTGAATTTTAAATACTTTACAATATCAATTATTTTAATATATGTATATAAAGAGTAACAAGTTATGTATGGTTGTTTTCATCGTGGCAAAAGAAATTAAATTAACCGATATAAGTAATTAAACTTGTACCTCTACGTACAGAACCTTTATTGCGTGAACCCGACCTCGTACTTATCACTTTTTTCGTCAGTTCTCACGGAACCTTGGAATTTAATACCGATAATCGAAGAAGTGTAAAAATGCTGTGAGCCGTGACGACGATCGGTCAATCGGTGGAAAGGTCATGCGAGCCTTTTTCACTCAGAAACCTAGTTGGGACATTGCTGTATTTCAATATAACTTTCAATATACTTTATCAACTCAAGGAAAACTTTATTGTACCGATATATAAGCTCGTAAAGGTTATCATAAGGAAAAGTTTATTACTATCATGAGCATGTCGCATCTTCACTTTTATAAATGTATTATATCTTTTATTTATTATATTAACTAAAACTTATATCAAATCTAAAAAACGTCCACTGCTGGACATAAGTCTCTCCCAAAAGATTTTTACAATATCCGTTCGGGAGCTGACCTTGTCTATAGGCTGCCCGCAACCAGTGGTTGGTCGTCAGTAAAGTGGATCTAAAGACCCTTAAACCGTTTTAGATAGAAATGGCCCCGCGGACGCAGCTTATTTTGGTCATTTTCCATGGTGGGTGAAAAATTTAATACATTTACCACCAAGAAGATCATTAAAACACCTGTAGTCCTTTGCAACTAAACAAATTTTGAAATAACTTTGTGATTTATATAATGAGACGGAACACAGACAACGTATGACAATTATTCATGATAAAATGTTATACCTAATAGTTAAAGAACTCCGTAAGGGGATGATTAAGAATAGCAATTAAAAACTTCGTAATGTGAAAACTGAGTAGAGCCTGCGGCGACACGGAACCCGGAAAAATTACTATAGGAAACGAGCAAGTTGTTAAAACCGGTACGCTCAAGTACCTCAAGACGCATTCTACGAACCATGTTTACGTTCCTATCGGTCATGGTTGTTGAATAAAATTTAGTTTAGGATATATAGATTTTTGAGAGAGCTATGGCACCGTACAAGCGCAAATCTCCGACCGGGGAAGAACCTCTACCTTGCTTCGGTAAGGTGGAGGAACTTCCGCATTCAAATTCCTGAAGTGAAATTAATTGACAACTTAATTGTTCCAATAGATTTGGTGTTTCTCTTGCCTGCTTTCAAAATACGGCTAAGGCTTTGCACATCTAATTTAATTTTAGGATAAAGATTCTTCAACAATTCTGTTTCGGGAGAAGGCTTTACAACTTACTGGACATATAATACCTATGTTAGAAAGTACTGACGCTATACCTACTTGTCATAGTTGTTCAGACCAGGTAAAAACACGAGGTATGGTAAATATCCTCTCTTTACTAGACTTCGGCCTGCTGCTGAGAATTTTGTTACATGAAAATAATCGAAACATTTCTACTATTGGATCCACCATGCAGTCAGGCAGGCAAATGGTGATGCAATTCCAATGTATAGTCGTAACAAATGAATTGTTTTTTGTCCAGATGAAGAGTTGTCTTCAGTGTGCGGCGAGGAAGCGCGCGGCGAGGCGATGAGCGGCGGCGGCGGTGGCGGGGGCGGGGGCGGCGTCAGCGCGATGTCAGGCCAGGAGCGGCAAGAGCGGCTGGTAGGCATGCACGCGGCGCTGCAGGCGCAGCTCGCGACACAGCTCGCCTCGCAGCTGGCGCAGCAGCAAGCCTACGCCGCCGCCGCTCAACACCACCATCAAAACAATAACGTCATAGGTGAGTACCAAACATTTGTTTTCAATCTACAATCTAACCATAAAGAGAGGTAGGGTACCATATTATTTTAATCGAGCAAGCCCGACTGGAGAACGACCTCCAACTTACTGAAGACCATAGCCAAATAACTAGTTATGTTACTCTGAGTGAGTGCAGGTTTCCAGCCCACATTCAGGGAAGTGTTTTAATTAAACTTATTTCGATCTCAGGAATACTGCACGAAACCCTGGCGGTAGAACTCTTGGGTCGGCAACACGCAAGTGATACCTTTGGTATTGTAAGCGTTCATAGGCTACGGTAACTGCTTACCATTAGGTTAGCCGTATGCTTGTTTTGCCACCCACTAAGTATATGAAATCCTGTTGTATAACATATTTACTGTGCTATAATATATACTCTGAGTTGGCGTGCCTAAAGTAAGCTTTTATAAATACTATATATATTTTCAGTACCTAGTCACCATTTTGTCCTAGAAATGCTTCCTACGATGTCATTCGAACTATCTTTTCTTTTTGAGTTAATCTTGGACACTGAAATTATACCGCCTTATTAATAAGTGTGGAATCGAATAGGTGTAATGGGTAAATATATACTCGCTGCACCACTTTTTCTATTTTATTGTAAGTTGTTAATTCCTAAGAATATTATTGATTTAATTAATGAATAACAAGTGTTATTATTGTTTTAAAAATTTTTACATTTATTTGACTGCCTTGGTGGTCCTGTGGCCGCAGTATGCGCCTGCTGTGCACGAGGTTGTGGGATTCCCACGCAGGACAAAAAAATGTGTAACACACAAAGAGTTGTTCTGAGTCTGAGTGTAATTTGTGTTCGTTAAGAGCTTTTTCGGGAGTGTCAGTGCGGGAGTTGTCTTGTCTTTTCTAAAAAGATAAAGATTTATTTTATAATGTATATTATGTATAAACACGACCATGTTTCTTAAGATTGCAAAGTAAAAGTCGTTAGCTGATAAGTCCATATATATTACTGACAAGTAATAATTTATGTTAGATGACAGCATAACGTCTATACCGTACGCTTTCATAGTAACGTATATTCTCAAGAGAGATTTATATCGGACTATAAGGCTCCGGCAGAGTGTCCTTCTAGACGTCGAGTACTCGGCGTTATACGTACATAATCTTATACATTAGTACTTATCTCTCCGATAAACGCATAATTTTATATTACTTAGCATTGAGAAAATAAGGTAAACGTAAACTAGGTACACTAAAATCGATTTATAAATACTCTTGGGCTTGACTAGCCTGTTGGTCTAGTGGTTAGTGCTGCGCCGGAGGTCGGGGTCGGGTTTCGGTTCCCACACGGAACAAAACTTTGTGTGATCTATAAATGTTTGTTACGAGACCGAGTGTTATTTGTGTCCGTGAATTGTATGTTTGTAAAGTCCCCCGCTATACAGGGCTTGTTTCCTAGAGCGGATATTGTGTTTTTAAAGAAAAAGAAAATGTATGCGATAAAGACATAGCATTGTCGGTTGCCACGGGCGACGCATAAACTAACTTTATAGATAGGTAGCCTTAGCTAAATACTTTTGTATAGTTGTGATCCTTTGCATGCGTGAGATCTCTAGGGCCCATTTATCAATAGGTTAAAATATTTCCCCATGTTATCATAGCAAAATCCTGGCGTTACAAACTTGTAATTTTTATGTCGGTTAAGGGCGAGTAAATTCTGGTCGAATGTTCATTTACCACCGAAGTATTATATAAAAATATGGTTCACTAAGTTTAGCAATTGATTTAATAAGAACAAGTACTGGTACTGTATTTTTCTTATAATATTAGTATTGTTCAAAGTCAAACTCATTTAGATCATAATGCATGATGTCAGTATTTTTTCTATAGCAAATTGACTGACAACAATCCACAAGAAGAATGGACATAAAATTCTAGCCACTCGTTTTAATCGCCAAAGTATAACATTTTCAATATGGTATATAACAATTTGTGGTAATAGAAAGAGACAGAACCAACACAAACAAATGAAATATAAGTAGGTATATAATTAACTCTTACTCTATTTTTACTACACGTCTGGTCTAGTGGTCAAGGCGGTCTCCTCGTGCTATATTGTGGGTTCGATTCCGCTACAAATATTTGTGTCAGCCACGGATATGTAGTTGATTCGCGTCTAGATGTACTTGATGTCCGTGAATAAAATGTTTGTAAAGCTCTTTGCGACACAGGGCTTGTTACATCTTAAATTCGTATCTTGTAGTGGGGCTGTCCTTTCGGTCAGAGCACTTCGACCCTTGGGGTCTTTTGTGCATGCCCCTTCCTTACCGCTTATCCTACATCCTGGTCCCTAAATGTCTCCTACATAAGTGTCAGTACATCCTTGATGGGGACGCGCCTATAGTCCTCTGGTTCGGGGTATGTTTGTCCCATTCTTCTTGGGGCCAACGCCTGGCACGTGCATAGCAGTTGCCGCATTGGCTCCTTTCTTGGACTTGTTACATAGTCTCTTGACAGACAAGGAAAGAACATCTTATGTATTTACAAATATCAAACTTATAAAAGAACTAAATAAAATGAACCTTGTCTATTCCAATGATTGGCAAATCAATTAAGAAATATTGTACAATCATCGGTTTACACTTTGCACTCTCTTTAACTTCTTATTTACTATTTATCTGTAATAGTGATTGAGCAAACGATACGCCGCTGCAGCTGCAGTTATTTTTTATTTTATGTTATTTTAACAGGCAGCTATTATATTCGCAACATTGGATAATAACATTGACGATTAAAACGAGTTATTTTAACATTCATACTAGAAACTAGATGTCATGTAAGATAATCTGATTCTAAAGCATATGTCCAGCAGTGGACTTATTTAAGTTTAGAAGAAGAATATAATATTTTAGGACTACTCACACAGCCATCTGAACACAAAGTAGGCACTACCCGTACTATAGAAACAAGAAAAATGTTAAGTATATATACTTACTCAACTTTTATACATTTCTAAGTAAATACATATTATAAAGAATGATTGCGAATTTTGTGAGTCTGTATGATATACAGGATAATCTCAAGAACCACTGCACCTGTTTGAAAAAGTCTTTCACCTTTTAAAAGGTACATTATTCCAGATGGACATGCGTATTTTCTTATATCGACATAACACGTAAGCAAAACCGCGGGCAAAAGTTTAAGTTACAACCAGACACAGTATTAAAAATTGTGTTTTTCACACAAATATTTGTTCTGGATGGGAATCTAATCTACAACCCAGTCAAGATTACTTTAGCAGTCAGGTTCACTAACTATTTAACTTAGAGTCAGAAACTCTCATGTGAAGTAAATTAAAACAAGTCGCATGCCATCTCAGTTTATTTAATAAACAAGACAAAGACAGCAGTACACTTGTTTTTGCAAAACTTCCACGCTTTAAACTAGAAGTAATGGGCTGTCATGTGTTTACACCTGTTCAACAACACGATTCCTTAGGGCCCATTAAAACCGTATCCCAATGTACCCTCAGCGCAGGTACATTCACTTTTTGCAAGTTCGTTGCCCGTTTATACTTACCATTCTTTTGAAACACAATAGCGGAGTAGAATACAAAGTATATCACTGGATATGGTGTTTGACAACAAAGGAATAATATTTATTTATGATGCATGTTCTTTCAATAAAAGAATTTTAATAGAAAAAAAGTTAATATAATGGTTTATTAACGTACTATATTATATTTAAAGTTTGCGAATCGCGATTTCGGTCCCTTCTTTACAAACAAACATTAGTAGGTACGGCAAAACTGTACTATGTACATATAGTATACTACTGTACTGTACTATGGTGTACTGTACTATATAAGTAACAAGAGTGTGACGTCATAAACCAGCTGCCCCTGACCATCTTAACACTACTATTTTCACAATAGATGTTGAGATTTTCTCCCACAGCTATTAAACTTAAAATACAATATGTTATAATTATTCTTTGAATAACTATGATTGTATGGAATTAAATGTAATTGGAGAATAGGTAGTGACGCGTGGCGGGAATTAACGACATCCTGACAGGACAGGCGTCGAACATTGACCCACCACTTGTTGTCACGGAGCCACTGTCACCACCTATTGACGTCATTGTGCAGCCAATGTACATGACGTATATTATAATATTGTGAAATCATATACAAAATATCGTATGAAATAGATGAGAGTTACTACGGTAAATAAATATTTTTTTACTTATTTGGAAATTTGGAATACATACATATTTAGAAATTCTAATCAGATCAAACTATGTATAGTGCATATGTCTTACAACAAAAATGTATCATGCCATATTTCGGTTTGTAAACAACGCAAATTCCCTAATTAGTTTGAATACAAACGCGTGTTGTTAGTGGAAGTTTCCTTCCTAGTGGACTTGAACACCGCTATATCTAACTCTTCAAAAATATGAATATATATCCGTTTTGCTATTTGTAACTTTTGTTAATTCGTGTTGGCATTGTAACCTAATTTTTAACACGCACGAATCAATGTATTTTCGGCACGCATAATAAAATTGAACACGATTCAGTTGGCAAAATAATCGTATAGTATAATATTCATATATCTATTCGAACTGTACATTAAATGATTATGCTCTATTATATTATACGAACTCCGTTGCAGACAAATTCCTGACTTATCACTTTATCAGGCATATAGTCATGTCCTATTTTTTAAACGGAACAGTTACATTTTAAATAACGTACCCATGTCGGTATCTTATTTTCATGGAGCCAAGTAGGTCGGTGTGTTTAAATTGAAATACGCATGTCCAAATCTTCGGAAGCTGCAGTAGCTGTCAAAAGATATATGTGGTTAGGCGGCGGGAGCAAAGAGCTGTGGCAAAGTCTAGATTGTGTTGCCGCCGCCTGGGGGTGCTGGGATGGGTAGGATCGTAGGGCATGTGCGCGGGGTGCGGTAGTGCGGCGCGCGCCTCAGTGTCGGTCCGCCCGCGCCCGCGCCCGCCCGCGCCCGCCGGCCCGCGACCTGCCGCAAACCGACCCTCGCGTCCGCCTGCCCTAACCTCACTCGATTACCTGCCCACAGATATACCACCTGTCAAATCACCAAACTCCATAGACACATTCCATGTTATTTAACCCTCATCTATCCTTTGTTGAAATCATTACCTAATAACATTGAATCGAAAGCGATATGACAGTAAACCTCGCCAAGGTGTTGTGTACAATTTGTTTTCACTGAAAGTTCACAAAAAAGATAATCATAATAGATAGATCCTTTGGATGTAAAAAAGCTACAAAGTATGTGAAAAATTATGTCAAAAGATTTAACATCTTTCGTAACAAAATAATTGCGCGTTTTAAATATTGTCTGTCTCGGTGCAGCTATATAACCAGCCATCAATATAAACTTGCTTAGAAGCTAAAATGCACTGTAAATAATTAATTGACAGCGATGTGCAATAATAGCAATATCTTTGTTAACAAGCGAGTACATTCCCATTCGTGTTGCTATGAGCTAAATAGGTACGCAGAAATGTAGAGACGTTTAATATAAAAACCTAACCTATAAGTAACTGACATAATAATATATTTTTTAATTGAAGAATTTGTGCGTTTCGTGAAATGGATTGATAAAGTCAGTATAGTTTTTGTGTACAATATATGGATACTAAATAAAGACAACTGGTGTTAAAAAAGTTTGATTAATTTGTTGTCGTTTGGTTAGGTAATGTTAAAAGTATATTGTCATATCGATGATGTAGTTTTTGTGTATTAACCATTTTTAGTTGTGGTCGGTGGGTAGATTGAAGGCGCCAAGTTTGCGTGCGGTATCGATCCACACAGGGCGCCAGCACGCGATCGCGACCGCTGCACCGGCGACGACGTTGCCCCACGGCCCCTTGGCGTACATACGATAATGTTCTACTGAACCTATCCAATATTCAATTACTTTGAATTGCTATTGAGTCATGTAGTATCACGATGTACTAGATACCCATTTTACACCTGCACATACCTTTCCGCATTGCGTACTCTTGACACTTTCTTCATATGTTTCAATAAATGTGATGAAGCTCTCAAGTGCAATGAACTGCTTCCATGGCATTTTCGCGTAGTGATTCATTAAGCGGCCTTTTATTATACAATAGCCATTTATATGTTATATGTTTAGGAAATGAATAAAAATTACCCTATCTCGCCTTAATCGAATACGAATCTTTTGATTATTATTGAGTCATAATGGGAAAAGATTGTGGTCAAATAAGAATGGTAGGGCCGGGGAGGGTTAAAAGTGGTGGGTAATAATTTGGCGCGGTGTCGCGAGCGCCATACCGGAGCCGGCGCGCGCCGCCGCTTCCGCCGCCACCACCGCCGCCGCCTCCACCGCCGCCTGCGCCGCGCCTCTCTATGATGGGCTTCATCATGGGATGCGCTTGCTTGAGAGGTGCGTATGTATATTCCAAACTAAGCTGTCACATAGGCTGGAGTCTCTCATTGTTACCGTATGATATTCTCGTATGTAAATAAGGAAAATATGCACCATAGGAAACGGGATTCGGTCATATTTTTGTATGAAATTTGTATAGGTACATAAGCAAGCTTTTATATAAACACAACTTTATATTTATTTAATACTTTATGCACATAATGTTCAATGGAGGGCTTATATATTACCATGGTAATGAAATTTCTGAAGTTGAATTTTAACATCGTAGTAGTACACAACATTTTAATACTAGGTACTTAATTTTGTCTCGCACAGAACGCACGCGCTCGTTACGCGACCGATAGAGACAGCAATAACATTATCCATATAATGAGCTCGCGTGGTCTAGCGACAAGTCCCCATAGAAATGGATTATAATAACAGGGTAAACGGTTCTGTACATGATTGCCCCGAATTAGCCGAGAATCCTGTCTATTGACTGCCAGCAAACTTTTAATAAGGTTATGTTTTAAAAAATATTTTGAAATACAAGCTTTTATAGTGTATTTATGTAATACATGGGTGTTTAAGCATTAAATATTCTTAAAAACAAACACGACAGTGCTGTCTTGTTTCGTTGAAAAGTTCCTATGACTACCTTTGAACATCATCGTCACACACTGAGCTCCACCTAAAAATATATTAGCCGTGAAGCTATATCGACAAATCCAAAAACGACGCGGCTTACTTGTTTCATTGAAGAGTTCGTCAGAGCCATCTTCCGACTTCATCATCACATCCTAAACACCCATCTAGGAATATAATACTCATCAAGATAAATCCAAAACGCGCAAACACGACACCGCTATCTTGTTTCGTTGAAGAGTTGCCGTAGCCACCTTCCGACTTCATCATCACATCCTAAACAACCATCTAGGAATTTAATACTTATCAAGATAAATCCAAAACACCCAAACACAATACCGCTATCTTGTTTCGTTGAAGAGTTGCTATGGCCACCTTCCGGCTTCACCATCTCGTCCTAAACACCCATCTAAGAATATAGCTCTCGTCAAAATATATCCAAAACACCCAAACCCGACGCGGTTATTTTGTTTCGTTGAAGAATTCCTATGGCCATCCTCCGACTGCATCATCAGACCACCATGGCACCATATTATTGCATTGTCACCGAAGTTACGTCCGTATACCAAATTTAAGCTCCATCAAACACCGGGAAGTAGGTACTTCAAATCTAGTTTACAAGATTTGCCCCTAACATACAAACTAACTAATTTTAACATGATTTTAACAAAAAAAAAACCGACTTCAGTACGCCAAGTTGTAAAATTTTCAAATACCTTTAAACCCCTAGTCTAACATAGGTATTAAAACGGGATTAACTTTCATGTAAACTCTTATCTCACTTTTCCTACCTTAAAGAAGGTTCTTTTTAATCTGATAAATATTTAACCTGTGCTTTTGCTTAGCAACCATAATAGAAACTTATCTAATCGTCATCAGTGAAATACTTATTATTGAGAAGTTCAGATGGCCATCTGTGGACTTCTTCATCAGTTTTACTTCACCAAATTACACTTTCTGAATGCAAATGTTTAATTAGTTGTTAAAAATATTGAAATTGCTATATATGTTTTGCCATTGCCTATTTGAAATTGCCTATAACTTTTGAGGAGTTCCCTCAATTCCAAATCGGTCCGTATATGACGGAGTTCTGCGGTAACAAACATAAACAAAATGATAACCTCCTCTTTTTGAAGTCGGTTAATAACATACATTGCAAGCTAAATAAAAGCTTGTAAAAATAACAACTTACAACCCACAGTTGGGCACGGGTCCTCTTTCCTCTATTTAGTGAGCAACCTTTAAATGTTTAGTTGAGACAAAAAAAACCCGGTTTCATTCTCAGAGCATACTCATTTTTGTCCCATTATATATTTACTTGCTGTTGCCCTCGGCTCAGGTAAAAAGTAGCCTATGTGTTATTCCAGACTATAATCTATCTCTGTGCCAAATTTCATCCAGATCCGTTCAGTAGTTTTTACGTGAAAGAGTAACAAACATCCATCCATCCATCCATACTTACAAACTTTCACGTTTATAATATTAGTAGGATTTCAATTACCCATTCTTTTCGGTCTTTTTCAGATTCCTCTTCAGATTTTCTTTTTAGTTTTCAAAAAAAGAAAAATAAGACAAATATATAAATCCAGAAATCTAAGATTATTTATTTATTTATTTAAAACTTTTTGCACATAAATTGTGTACAAAGGCGGACTTAATGCCAGAGGCATTCTCTACCAGTCAACCTTTGGGTGATGCAGAGAGAAAACTAGGTAGGTGCATTTAACCATAGTAGGTACTTAATAAAATAGTAAATTATTAAATATTAACATATCATACACATTATCTTATAAAATAATTATATACATGATATAAATAATATACATAAATAAATATATGTAGGTATACATAAAATATATATATAATACATATTTAAATATATACATTTTAAACGTTGTTAAGTTTCTGCTAAATATTTGCTATAAAGCTGACGAACTCTAGCTTTAAAGATATCACGGCTAGTGGACATCCTGATTTCGAGAGGGAGTGCATTCCAGAGAAGAATAGATTGAATATGGAAGGAAGAATGTACGAGACTTGAGTTATGGGAAGGACAAAGAAGTATAAGATTGTTAGATGAACGCAAGTTTTTATTATGGGTGCTACAAAGATATTGGAAATGAGGAGTTAAATATGTGGGTGCATAGGGAGAGGTCAGAATAGAGTAAAGTAAGGATAACGCACGCCAGCTACGCCGCTGACGAATAGGCAGCCACTGGAGCTGGGCGCGGAATGTCGACACATGATCATACTTACGTAGATTGAAAACGAATCTAATGCAATTGTTGAGAAGCCGGTCAAGTTTGTCAAGCAGATCTGCATTTAGGTCGAGATAGCACACATCACCATAGTCGATAACAGGGAATATCAAAGTCTGCACCAGCATTGTTTTTGTCTTTGGTGGGAGGAAATTCTTTAATCGATATAAAGATCGTAGAGTATTGGTCACATTGCAGCTGATATTCGCTATCTGGGTCCTCCAGTCAAGTTTGGCATCAAGGTGTAAACCAAGATTTTTTACACTATGACTGATAGGGATCACGCATCCATTAAAAACTACTGGTGGGAGACTTGCAATATCCACCCTGGCCATAATCCGTGGACTTCCTATAATGATGGCTTGGCATTTAGAAGTATTAACCGCCAAACCAAATCGTTCAGACCATTTCAATATAGCGTTCAAGTCCCGGTTCACCTCATCAATTGCCGCACCCAAATCCTCAATTCTTGCCTGGGAGTAAAACTGCAGGTCATCGGCGTACAGGTGATACGCATTACGAAGTTCAGGAGTTAGAACATTGATAAACAATGAGAAAAGAAGAGGAGAAAGTATACCGCCTTGAGGAACACCAGAGTCAAGGTTGTGCCATGATGAACTATTATCATCAACCCGAACTGACTGTTGACGTCCTCGAAGATAAGATGAGAACCATTCCAGCGCCTTAGGGGAGATCATAAGATGGGACAGGATGGATAGAAGGATATCGTGGCTGACGGTGTTGAAGGCGTTCGAGAAATCTACCAAAACCAAAACAGTTATCTTGGTATCCTCCACGCCCGCCCTCACATCGCCAGTCACTTTAAGTAATGCTGTTACTGTGCTATGCCCAGGTCTGAATCCAGATTGAAGTGGAGAAAGGATGTTGTTTCGGTAGACAAACCCGGACAGCTGTCTGTGGGCACAAGCTTCGAGCACTTTCGATAGGAAAGGGAGAATGGATATCGGGCGGAAATGGGAGGGAAGGGATGGATTGGATATCTTGGGTAAAGGCCGAACGTAAGCTTTACGCCACAGAAAAGGGAATTGTCCTGATTCTAGGGAAAAGTTAAGGATATGGGAAATGGGAAAGAGAAGTTGATCCAAGATAACTGTGATCATGTGACGACTAATGTCATCACAGCCCACAGCTTTGGACTTCATGGACAGGATTATCTTTTTGATCTCACCTAGTGCGACTGGAGAAAATTGGAATTGATTAATGTCAAGACGAGGTAACCCGTCTATATAATCAATTGTTTGACTCTGAGTAGATAAATTCAGTGAGTAAGTGGTAGCAAAGTGACGATTAACGTCTTCTAAAGCGATTGTCCTTGGAAAATCCACAGCCCGAGACTTACCGATACCGAGGGTACCGAGGAACCTCCAGATGTGGGTAGACGACGAATCAGAAATATTTTTAAGGATATATCGGCGTTTGGCGTTGCGTATCATCTGGTTACATCGATTCCTGGCAGTCTTGAAATAGGCCCAGTTCTCGTCACAGCGATCTTTCCGAAATTTCCTGAAAGCCCTGTCCCTACGTCTCATGGCCATACGAACTCCCTCCGTCAACCAAGGTGCTGGTGGCCGCTTCAGTTTAATTTTTCTGACAGGAGCATGAACATCGAATAGTTTTGAAACAGTGTCATTCAAAACACTAACCTTAGTATCAATACTAGTAGGCAACCAATCAATTTCTGAGGCATCCTTCCTTAACTTGTCAACGTCGATGCGTGCAAAACAACGCAAGTGCAGAACTTTGGGCTGAGGTTTAGGCGGCTTAAGGATGTATGAGAGGAAAATAAGATCGTGATGGGAAAAGCCAGGGGCAGGATGTTGACCATGAGAGGCGACAAAGGAGGAGTCAGAGATGAGGATTAAATCTAGCCAGGTGTCCTCCCCGTTAGGATTGTGGTGAGTGGCTTGAAGAGGTAAGACAAGGAGGCTGGCTGATTCAATGATGTGAAGCAGCTTGAGTGAACGTGAGGAATCAGAGGATAGGAGGTTGGTGTTGAAATCGCCCATGATGATGTGATGTGCATACTCAGACCCTAACGATTCTAAAACCGATTCTAAATCAGTGAAATAGTCGACAGAAGGCGGACAATATACTACTCCGAGAACAATTTTAGTTCCCCTGACCCAAACCTCGAGAAAGAGATACTCCGCAGAAGCAGAATAGTGAGTAGAAGAAGAAGCAATAATTTTATAGGAAAAATTGCTGCGAAGGTAAATTGCAACCCCACCACCTCTCCTGTCCAACCGGTCATTCCGGATTAGGACACAACCAGGTAGTGGGTAGGTAGTAGAAAGAAGATGAGGTTTGAGCCAGCTCTCAGAAACCAGGATGGCATGAACGTTTGTATTCGCAAAGACTTCAAATAAGTCACTATAGTGGCTAGGTACACTTTGTGCGTTAATGTGACAGACATTCAGTAACTTAGCAGATTGAGTATCAAAATCCTGACGCAAGATGTCACCAAGTGTATCAATAGTTGTAGAACGAAAACTATCATCAGAAGCAAAATCAGCAGAATCATTTGCAGAATGGAATGAAGCGTCATCAGACAATGACATATATATAATAAATAAAGATATAATACGTATTCAAATAATATATATATATACAATACAATATATTATTATAGTTAAAAAAAACAAAATGTTAAAAAAAGAATTGCTACTACGTTAGGCAGATTAATCTCTGCACCACCCGCCAACTAACTCACATTCATGTTAGAGTAAGCCCAAAGTAAAAAGTAAAAAAAAGTTAGAATTAACATAAAAAATAAACGATAGAACTATGGAATTAAAACTTTACACATCGAGAATTTTACAATAACAAAGTAAAATTGCGTTTCGGAACGCAACCTCTTCACCTTTAATACGTCAAACGTCAAAGTGGCGTTTGACACTAAGTTGAATAAACAAACTATAATTTTTAAAAAGAGATAGAAATAGTACATAAAAAGTTGATTATAAAAATAATAAAGTGTAACAGTAGAGGGTACAATAAAAAGGTTATATTATGTACGGCGGAATGAAGATGTTGCTAACCTATTGATATGTTTTGGCCATCTATGGGTAAATTTAACTAGACAGAGGCACAAGTAAAAACCAAACATAAATGTTTACCGGGCTGAAGAATTGGTCGTGCCAGCAACAGTCTTCGGGAACTTTTCGAGAAGAGGGTTGAGTTCTTCTAGCGTCGTAACCTTATGCCTTGTCCCATCAGAGGCTTTGATGGCGATGATGCCGTCCTGAGTCCAGCAACACCGCATGCCGAAATGAGTCCTGGCTTTGCCGAAAACAGCTTGTCGAGCCTTAGTCAGGAACTCTCTCATGGTTATTGTAGTTTCTTTGAGCTTGGTCATCGCCCTCCAGACAGCAGCCTTTGTATCATAGTTCGAGAACTTAACCATAATTGGGCGGTTGCGGTCCTTTCCTGAGATACCCAGGCGATGACAAACACTGATGGAATTAATGGTGGTTTCCTTCAGTGACAACTTGTCTTGAAGAATTCCCAAGATGGTAGCCGGGCAACACTCTTTCTCCACTACAGGAACTCCGGTAAAAAGTTGTGTTTTTCTCCGATGCCTGGTCTCCATGAAGTCAATGGCTCTGCTGCACTCAGCTATCTGTCTCCGAAGCAGGTTAAGCATAGAGAAAGTCAGCTCTCTAAATGTCCGGAACTCGTCGGCCACTTTAGCTACTGTGTCCTTGGCAATCCCCGCAACTTGCAATTGAGACTGCAGCTCATCCATCTTCTTCATTACGCATTCTTCAAGGCTCTGTTGTGCTTGCTGAATCTCAGATAAATGCGCCATTTCTTCTTTGTGGAGTGATCAAAGGTCAAAGTGAAGTGAAGTGTGTTGAATAGCTGGCAGGTGGTGTACAAATAAAACTATACTTCTACATACAGTGCTACAAACACTTGTAAACACTTAAATGTATGTATTTTACTATTTTATAATGTTATTTTTCAAATTATTTGAAGATTTATATAAAAAAATGATTTTTAAATGCAGTGATGTGTACTAACTTTTTACACACCTACCCCCGAAAACTTATCGATTATCTTCGTAGGATATATAAATTTATTCATATAAGGTCTTATTGGTTTAGGTAAAGTACATAAGCATTAGAGTCCCATTATATTTGCTCTCTTTGCTCTTAGCCGTTGATGGACCAGTTGATCACACAACGCTTGCGTCATACGATGGGCGCCAAAGAAAACATACACTGTTTGAACATGACATACATAATAACCTCAATGACTGAGAACAAATACTTACACATAATTATACTCGTATCTGTCTGATTAAATATTATGTATGAGATTGTAAGCATAATATACAATATAGGATCGACTGCAATCGGCAGTCATTTTGGTAGATATTTTGTAGCAAAATATTACGCTAGAATATACCTTTTCCTTTGTTTTTTAAAAAGATTTCTGGTCTGTATAGCGTGGTAACAGAGGATTTTTTGCTCTGTGTAGCGTGGTAGTAGGGATTTTACAAACAATTCTCGGACACAACATTTTCATCCAGAATCGGATCAACTACATATACATGTTCGTCAAATGTTTAGACTGAAGCTGCATAACTAGTCTTAGTGGGTGATATAGTTATAGTACAACCGGAACAATTAGCGCCGGGCTGCATTGCAATACTCACTTCGGCTTGAAATTGGTAGCCCTTATCGAAATACGTAGATAATATTATTAACTCGAAATTTTGTAAGATTTAATTTGTAATTTTATTACTTATTTTTAATTTATGGTTGTCATTATTCAAAGTTCAAATTAAGAACAAAATAAATCAGAATTAGGACGTTAAGGTACGGCCCTTGGACACAATCCATGTGTACGTTTTTGTAACACAAAACGTTGCGGTATGGCATGCTGATGTACGCGAGCCGTTATTGTTTGATATTAGTAGGCAGTTTCCGATATGATTTACACAAATGAAGGAAGCTGAAACTTATACGCACATTATCGCCTTTATTAATGCAGTATAGAGAAAATTAAATGGTGATTAAAATGTAATTTAGTAGCTAATCAATTAATACCAAGGTTTAAGTTGGCTTTTAGTGAGTTAAGCAATAGAAATTGTATGTATTTCCGATCTGCTTATAGATAGAGCATTGCGTGTTTTCTTTTTAAGTTGGAAACGATGAAGACTGGCTAAAATTAAACTACAGTGTAAAGAACTTTTAACTCTAAAATGATCAAGGTAGTGTTGTGTTTTTTGGTGATGAGTAGAGTTTTCAGCAGGAGGCTTTAGGTTGCAATGACAGCTTTTTCCTTAATTTTATCGCGTGGCAAGTGATACGCTTTACATTTTAAGTATCTTTAGGCTACGGTCTCAGACTAATAGAATAAGATAGACGGAGCGTGTAGAACTCGCGCGTGAAGCCGCCAAAAGTCATACTGAATAGCAATGTCATACGTTTTCGTTTTCGCACGCAGTCGATTTGAGCCGCTAGTGAGTACGCACGTCTAAACACGTTTTGACAAAATATTATTATAATGCCTTATTGTGTAGTAAAACGTTGTAAAAATACTTCAGAGCGGCTCAAATCGACTGCGCGCGAAAACGAAAACGTATGACATTGCTATTTAGTATGACTTTTGGCGGCTTCACGCGCGAGTTCTACACGCTCCGTCTATCTTATTCTTTTAGTCTGAGGCTACGGTATAACTTTAGCGGTATACATTGTCGAACCATTTTTGAAGTGAAAACTTCTTTAGACGCATTGAGCACTTTTTATTTGAACAAAAAGTCATGGAACTCGCGTCATTGTCACCGAACGCTTTCCATGAGACAAACCAAAAATAATTAAAAAATAATAATCTAGTAGCTCGACGATACAATCCACAAGTTACTTAGTTTCACTTCTATCGGCAGTCCCCAAAGACTGCATGTTTTTTTTTGTATATTAACAAAAGAAAAGTTCTGTTATGGTAACAAGATCAAGCAGTGCACTTTTCAAAACAGCTCGATAAAAACTTTACTTAGTTGAATTAGGTACATTTTCTTAAAGTTCCTAAGAAGTCCGCTTAGGGTTTTTAGTGGAAATAAAGAATATTATTTTATTTTTTCTTATGCTAAAACAACTTCGTTGTGGTAAAGTTTCTAAAGTATAAAAAAGTATGAACGAAAGCGGCAATTCTCAACGCTCCAATGAAAAAAATGTGTTGGTCATCTCAAGCATTTTACATTTCACAGTTTTATTGCTTTATTTTTACATTTCGTATCATTATTGGACGTTTGACTTTTCTTTATGACGTGCTGACTAAAAAAAAAGACTTGAGCACAATTTAAGATACAATAAATGTAAATATATCTAATGAAAACTGTAACGCGACGTATCGATGAAAACTGGAACTGGATTAAAGACAAGTAGGTATTAAGTGTTACGAGAAAAGAGAGCCAATCTTAGAAATGGGAAGCCTTCGCAGAATATGGACTTTTTGCCAATTACAGTCTTTAGTTTACTATGTTATGATAGCAGTGCTGATAAGCAGTGGTGGCCGAGTGGGAAAGTAACCGATTTGCACGCAAGTCGTGCGAGTTCGATCCGGGGTGGCAGTACCAATGTGAATTTCACTTTGTAGAGTTTATATGTACTAATTAAATGATTTGCTAGCGGTGAAGGAAAACGTCGTGAGAAAACCCACATGTCTTAGAAGTAATTCGAAAGACATGTCTGATTCACCAACCCGTATTGAATAGCTAGCGTGTGTGAATTAAGGCCTAAACCCTTTTTCTCTCTCTCTCTTGACAGAGGAGAGGACACCTATAGAGGACATTTATGGGTTGCTATTATTATGTTATGATAATACCAGAAAATGTAATGTAGGTATGTATAGGTCAAATTTTCTAAGCTAGATTTAAACTACCTCCCTGTATCCGATTAACCTAAAATTGAGTACACTTTGTATGTCGTTATATATTATTATATTGTATTTCCGAATTAATAGACTTTTAATTTTGTCCTGATCTGATGTTAGCCTATTTAGTTCGTTATTTTAATATATCATTCAATTTTACCGTATTGATTCATATGCTTACAATTTAGAATATGTTGTGTATTTTGTTTTAAGCAAGCATGGCTGACGTACTCGCGTTCACAAATTGCAAGTTGTTTTCGGTAAAGCTTGCCAAAAGCAGCCAAACTTTTCTCTGTATGATATCATAAATCGTCAATTTGGTCTAATGACCCAGCTACAAGCTGCTTGCCAACATTTTGGTAAAAGTAATAGGTAAGTACCTAATCCTTTTTTATACTGCTGAGGTAGCAAACAAGCATTCGCCCCACCTAATGGTAAGCAGTTACTAGTCTATAGATGCTAGCAATACTTAGCGTGTTGCCAACCCAAAAAAGTAACCACATAACTCTAATGTATTTATTTTTGGGATTTCCAGATAGGAAAACTTAATTTATAATAAAATAAAATTCATAACCACTATATACCTATCAGTTAAATTAAATATTTAAACAATGAATTAATTTATTATTAATATTTCATTTAATTAAACACTAATATTTTAAACAATCTTAATTCCATTATCTTTACGAATTCACAGTCGTGATTTTCTGATTATCCTCTTATCTTAAAATAAACACCCAGTAAAAGAAGATTTAATAGACATTCTTGCATTTTAATATTCTTGGAAAACGAGCCGATTAGTATGAAATATTGGACATTAAAAATATTAAGTTGTGTTGTTGTGTCTTTTGTGACGGGAACCAGTTTTCTGGAAGTGGAAAATCTGCTTCAAAATGAACAGGATATAATGTAGTTAAATGCGTTCGTAGAACAATTGAAATTGATACTCGTACGTAATCATATTTCTGTCAGTTGGCTGTTAATTCTGTGAACAGCTCACTGAATTAACAGCCAACTGCTCAATTTGAAGTTCCATTCATTCACTTAGTTGCATCTGTGTTATCTCTGCGTGTCAACTGTTGATATACAGTTAATAATTAATTTAGTGCCGAGCCGTTCACAGCGCACTCGCTCCCAAGTCTACCAACTGTGACGTCACTACACGCGGTCGCTTATTGCACAAAATAATGCACATGAGTAAGGCGTGCGCCTTTTTGTGTGGGGTGACGTATGTTTTAGAATATGTCAACCATCATTATTAAGAAATGTACGTTTCACTTTTATTGTTTGTATCGTCGTCGTTGCACTAGTAACGCTCAGTCGATTTTATTAGTCACTAGGTGCGCGCGGTATACAAAATATTTTTGAAGTAAGCCTGAGCTACTCCTCATAAAGACAGCTACCTAAAAGTAATTGTAGTATGTATAAAATAATTAATTGTCAAAAGTCGTCTCGCCTTCAAGACAGAACAAAAACCTCTTTTCACAAGCTTTTATTTAACTTGTAATGTAGGTATGTTTAGGTCAAATTTTCTAAGCTAGATTTAAACTACCTCCCTGTATCCGATTAACCTAAAATTGAGTACACTTACGTTACTTAGATAATGCAATACTGATCTAATGATGCAGTCGGAAGGTGGCCAAAAGAACACATGATACAGCGTGTCAGTCTTGACGAGTAGAAGCTTGTGCACGTATGGAGGAGTTTTATGGACAGAACTTGGTTCGTATCGTAGAGCGGAAAATGTCTTAAAAAACAATTAGATACTAGCTTGTAGTGTACGTAGATATGGGAATTTATTAGCTACTAGCGGCCCGCCCCGACTTCGTCCGAGTTAAACTATTTTCATTGCAACTTAATTTTTTTTTACATCAGAACCTTCCCCTGTCAATAACAAACACAACAAAAAAAGAGTTACTGTAATTGGTCCAGCCGTTCACGCGTGATGCCGTGACCCGGGGAAATAGGGCTTCATTTTTATATATTAAGATTAGTATACATTGTTTTTTTATAATACTACTTGAGTGGCAAACAAGTATACGGCCCGCTTAATGGTCAGCAGTTGCCGTTATTTGGAATTGCATCCATTTCAGCACATCGCGGCATCTTGTTCCTGTTGCCAGGTATAGCTTCTAAGGAATTGTATATGCGTTAGGAACTTATGTCCGTATCAACCCTAGTATAGAAGGACTTTTGATGGATTAGGTGCTTATAGCAATTGCCTCGTTTGTTCTGCGGCATCAGGTTGAGCTTAGGTTTACGGTCGATCTTGAAGTCCAGAATTCGATTTGAGGAAAATAAAAAAAATACTATAATATGTCCTGAATATTTGACCAGGAGCATTAGAACACATACCTTTACCAATATATTCAAGATGATTTTTATATATGGGTTCTGAAAATCCTTGAACAAAATATCCTAACGCGTATTACTTATTAAATCGTAATGTTTATTGAACCTTGAAGTTAAATACAAGGTATAAATGTCATTAAACGGTCGTCGACAACATAAAAGCCGTTATAGGTTAGCATTGTCTCGAGTAATTCATGCTCAATCGCTTTAATGGATGAGAGGTAATCGTTCTTTGAGGGAGCATCCAAAACAAAAAGTATAATACATGCCGGTGGTAACTACATGCAATGAATAATAATGAACGTTATCTCGGATGAAGTATTAACATAAGAGAGAAGACTAAGTTCTGAAGCCCTAGGTCATTGAACCACATAAACTTTAATGTTGCGCTTTTTCTTCTAATACGTGGAGCGAGTGCTAGATGAATGGCGATAAATTAAAAATTCAAAACAAAGCAAGGCAGCGCGTGGGCGGGCGGACGGCAAAACGCGGAGGGCGGGCGGCGATCGAAGAGCGCGCGCGGTGCCAGGGGCTGGGGGGAGAAGTAACGATCGTGCGGGCGGGCGCAGTCTTCCAGCCGCGAGCGCGCCGCGAACATGAGCGACGTCGGCACGCTCGCCGCCATGGACGCGTTCGCGGGCGGCGCGAGGCGAAGGCCCTCGCGCCTGCCGCCGCCGCCGCCCTTCGTGCCGCCGCCGCCGCCACAGCGCCACGACCACTACTACGTGCGCCGCAAGTCACCTATCCCAAGACATACGGCAAACCTTACGCTGTTTGCGCGTAATAATGGTACCCCAGCACGAGACATCCGCATGCACGCGCACACCACGCACTCACCTGTGCAACACAACGGTAGCTCTATACCTCCTACTCGCGCCACGCTCCTAGCTCTCCACAACGTGCACTCCCAATGTCAATGTCACGCTCTCATCATTGCATGATATTCATTTGTAGTTCCGTCCACTCTCAGCGCTATCTATTACTTCCGTATCATTACTTATCAATAAATGAAGAGAAGAAAATTAAATATTCAATAACTTCTGTATTTATAAATGAAGTGTTTCGTGTTTTCACTCCTGGGATTATCCAGAAGCAGGAATGTAAGTGTTACTGAAATAATAAACACTTACTTTTTGATTTAGATACAATTTTGACGTTGAGAAATCCAATATGTTTGAAAATACATTTTCAGGATATGGAAATCAATATAGTGCCAATTATATCAGAATGTTGAATTGATTCCCGAATTAAAGAGTAACGTTTTTTTAGCATAGGTACAAGTAATTTCAGCACATTAAACTATCATGTTAGAAATTGCTTTTTTGAATCAAGTTGTAGCAACTACATAAGTACATTATGTAGCTCATATACACGGGTGCCGATTACACACCTACGCTAAAGTCCGCTATGACAATTCACTAATACTGCCAGAGCTATAACATTCATGTTTTATGTGCGAATCACATAATATTTTAGTGGTTTTAACAATTACATATGTATATCGTTCCAATTGTTTCACTTAATAATTTATGTTCTTGTTTTTGTAATTGTTGCTTTGGCAGCGAACTTATCTAATGTGAGATTCTTCGTCTCATCTTCCCCGGTCGTGTCTAATTGTTGTCCTATCGGACTATAAGTGTGTGGGATTAAAGAGTTGTATTTTGCTTGCACACACACTTTCAATATAATATTTTCCACGCAGATAGCTAATTTCCCTCGAGAATTATTCCCTCCTTGACCGAAATTTGGATAGACGGACGTATCTAATGTATCAGGATTCCAAAATGGTCGATTACACTACGTGAGGAACGGAAGGATAACGGATGTTGCGGATTCAGAATAAGAACGTAACGTGGTTAGGCGCTGACGACGTCGATGTCGATAAATAACGGGAGTCGTGTGGCCTTGCTCAACTATTTGCGGTGTGCTTGTGAGCGGAGACGCTGACGGCGACGACGGCGCCGCCTTCTTTGCAAACTATACACATGCCATTTTAATTGCTTCACTGAATGTCAATCACCACATTCCTCGTAATAATGTCGTCCGTCTAATATAGATAACCTTGTCATTCACGCTAAATTTATTATTAGCGGCCAGTGTCTCATACACCCACTTCCTATTTCACCATTAAACTTACCAACCTATCGTCAACTTTGTATTAATTACGGTTCCTTAGGTCACTGATGTTCAATACAAAAAGCTAAATAAATCAATCCAACGTTCGTAAATTAAAATGATTATATTTAGTAGCAATTTTTGTTATTGTATCCTAAATAAAGCTCTTATTTCGTTTATCATACTGGAGAGAATTTGGTAAAGGAGAGCTAAATAATTCAGAAAATGTGGTAAAGGCAGTTTCCTGAAATGTTCGAGCGGCTCGCAGCCGCGGTATGCCCTTGACCCATAGCTACCTTTAAACGAGCCCGGCTGCACTGCGTCGCCTCTCCATTTTCGATAACAAGCGTACTGTCTATTTATCCTCCATCAAATATATCTCTTTTTGCTTTTGCAAAACATCTGTAGATATTCTTGTACAACATTTGCTTTAACCCAATTATGGAAATAATCCTCTTCTGTTGTTTTAAGAGAATGTAAAGCGGCGTTACATTTTGTATGTTCCTATGTAGGCCTGAAATGAATACATTACCAGATATATATATATATATAGAAAATGGATGCAGAAGTCAATAATATTCATGCGCAATATTCATATAAAAGTACGCTCGACGACATAGCACGATGTTTTCTTTATTTAATTTAAGAATTGAGCACAACAAATGTAAGGTTTCATCGTATTTTTCTAGGGCAATGGAGACTGATGAGAACGTTTGAAATACATATAATATACAGTAATATGTACGCAATTTTATTCATATAAAATGATTCAGATGAAATGAATGGTGCCAAACTGTAAACAACAATCGAAATCATGATGCTCATCTCATGCAAAAAAGTTACTACGAAGTGACTCAGCAATCAGCTGTAATAGATTGTAGATATGAATACACCGAAAATTGCGTTGTTTTGTATTTTAATGCCTATTTAAACTAACGCGTGTATTCCAATACATATAAGCATTGGACGTAAAGTCTGACTGTATAATGCACTACGCGTATTTGTCGCAAGCTTTTGTTTATTTAAGCTAAATCTCTGAAGATCTTCAGATAACCGCAGTAACCATTTACTATATGTTTATTTTCAATTATCTAAAGAACCTGTGAAAGAGATGTTATTTCACCCGTCGACGCCCGCCCACGTGCTGCCCGTCAATGTCGGGAACAGTTTATCATGTTCGTCGCGCAAATTCCTCGCGAGCTCATCGCACATCGCACCTATCGCGCGCGACCCAGTTTATTGCTCTCACTTATCATATTGTCTATTAAGATATAAATTATTGCTAAAATATGCAACTTGTTGTGTGTCTTATACATTATTCTTTTGCTAATTTTATCTGAGATAGCAACTACAACAAAATGTGTAAAAAAATAATTATCTGTTATAATTATTTCAATTAATTCTGTAATAAATAACTGCGAAATGTATTATTACCTTATTAATGAAAACATTATGCGTGGAAGCCCGCTAATTTTCTCTAATTGCTCTTGTAACGAGTAGATATTTAGCGCTAATGACTGAAATAAGCATAACAAAGTGTTTTTTATTGGGGACTAATAAAAGTGGGTGGGATTTTTATATATGTGGACGCATGTATTGTTGAAAACACAGATATGTGTAATAAAATATTCGTCTTACATTATGTGTAGCGTAAACGGGCCAAATACTGACGCGTCGATGAGTGTTTTCTGTTTTTATCGTGCTAAATGTATATTTAACGAGTGGTTGGTACACGCGACATGACGAACTCTGCGCTCGCGCTCGTACTCTTGACATTGTACCCTAGCTGTTTCGGTTTGATGTACTTGCAGATTGCTCTCCAGTCTTTACTAAACTTTCATTCATATGATACAATTGTTGACAACGTTCATTAACAAGACAAAACTACCCGAATTGAGCTTAAAACGTAAATTTTAATGCAACCATAAATAATGTTTATTGTATAACTATCGCCCGTCTGTGGCTTTGCTCGCCTGGTTTGTCGATAAAATTGCCTATACTTGGCGCTTAGGGATAATATATATAGCTTCTTATACGTAAAATATTTATTTTAAATCAGATAAATAGTTTCAGAAATTACTTCCTGCACCATTCAGACATTTTTCTTCAAAACAAGATCGTATTTAATGTAAACCCTTGTAAGTTATACGAAAACCTACTTTTATGGCTCTTTATAAGTCTGTTAAGCTGTCTGCATTTATCAAGTTGGCGAAAAGCAAACGTTGAATTTGTTATCATGGAAATTGTTATTATCAGCTTTTTATTTATATGAATTACATAATTATTTGTTCTGTTTATACACATGGTTCAATAAAGCAAGTAGTAAAGATACTGTTTAGGATGCCGCTGTTAAAGGATTTGATTATTTACTGTTAACTACATACGTGAATTTAAATGGAACGCCATGGCTTGTACGTATTATGACTGGCAGTACCAACGTAAATTCGATTGGTGGGATATGTTTTTATTTTATTTTATTTGGGAAACAAACAAGGGTACATTGTATATTACAGTAAATTACAATACAAAGCATTTAAATGTACAGCCCACAACGTTTCCACTTATCACTATGTTACAAAATAATGAGGTACAGTGAGGAAATTAAGATATTTAGATTATTTTATATACTTACCTATTAATATATAATGTATCTAATAATCTAATCTAATCTAAACCTTATCTAAATTTAAAGCTAAATCAAATGATTTAGCTTTAGATTTAGATTAATTTTTTAGCTAGAAAAATATTTTGAGGAGACCCACAGTATGTCTATGCGTGTGTAACTGTGTAAGGCCTTAACCCTGTCAGCTCTCGCCCAACAGTGGGACCTATTAATAAAAGGGTTACTATTACATGATTTTTACGTACTTGTATTGCGCCTGCATTTATGATAGCAAACTCTTTTATATTTCATTTTTACGCGAACATAAATACAATCAAAGGACTAATAGGAAATACGAACGCATAAATTCAATAACTGTCAATTCCTGATTAATGTTATCTGTCGCACATATTTATACATACAAATTGGAAAATTCCAATCACGTCGGATGGCTGTTTGTCGCAATGTCACTTCTCTTTACCCGTCCTTTTGAAGTTCGACGTTGACAGCATTAACAATGTGCCTACTTAATGGCCTCTATCTGGCAGGAAAATTGTGAAGATCGAGTTTACGTAGCGTCGTTTTATATTCTGTCGAGCAATTTGTTTATACGATTTATATTTTTTTTGGTATTTTATTCTCTTAGCTGCCAGTTGAGTAGACATGATAGAAAAAAACATTGTTACGTAGCCGTGTACAGGCGTTACGGTGATTTTATAAACATTAATCCTTAGAAAAGGTTAAAGTAATACCGGTTCGACCTTCTTAGTCAGCAGATTAAATTGTACCCTAATCAAAAATAAGATGATTAAAAAGGAACATTCGCTGGAATGAGATAATCTGGGTTTACACGTGTCGTGGGAGGCAGCGGTAAAATAATAATATAGCTGACTCCTACGTACTGCTGAAGGACAACGTAGGTTACATAACGCTGCAGCGAGCGACGTCCTCGGCGCGAGGGCGGGCGGCTCGGCCAAGGGCGCCACATCGATCGTCGCGGAGTCTGCACCGCTCCGCGCCGGTCCAAGCGCGCTAGCGCAACCTCTCGCTCCTCCGGACACCTCCGGCTACCGTTGAATAAACATCACATAAATCTTAATTCATGGCAAAATCAATCGTGCCCCTCGTAAGAGTAAAAAGAATTTTGTTTATACTATACAGCTATACGCTATCAGCATCAATACATAGTACGAGTACATTATTATAGTATATTTCACATAGCATGGGTACTGTGACGTTTGAAGATAAATATGAATGTAAATGATAGACGATTAAATTAAAACCTATCGACTGAATACGCTAGGCTCTTGACTATTTAATTAGCCAATTGATTAGAGATTGATTCAATCATTATTTCATCTTCATCATAAAATGCTAAAATCACATTACCCATGCTATGTGAAATACACTATAATAGATACCAATTGTGTTTGTGTTTAAATTCTTACATCAAACAATAGGAAACGAAAAAATAAATAAAAATAATAATTACAAAAACAAATAGAAAACCATATCGGTACTTAGACAATGCTATATTTCGGTATGGAATATGAGCGATGGCTTTGTCAAGTTTAATAACATTAAGAGGTCGTTAGAGGATATTTCCATAATCGTAATGATGTTTACTCCGTTAGTTCAGATCGTTAAAAGAAGTACCCACTTAGGTAAATTTACAAAGTTATGCAATCCGTCTAATCAATAGAGTTGAGCACACTAAAATGTTGAAGGTAGCCTACAGGAGTTACACGACTTGCTTTCCATATGTATATCGTTTTCTCGTACTTGAAATCTATTTCGCATTTTTCTGTAACAAATATGTGCATATTTTACTTTAAGGTATTTTGCAATAGATGTATAAGAATAGGTAACTTAACACTTTTGTGTTAAATCTTTGGTAACTTACATTTTTGTAAAGCATGATCTATGTAGCAATCCCTAAGTCGTATGCGGTCACGAAAATTGCGATACTGGCGGTGCCAGGTGCGCTATGCTAAATATATGTTGCCACACATGGACCAACTAATGGCTCTAGCCATTGTATATCGTGTACATATCTACGCATTATTATACTAAACTATATACACGGATGTAAACATATGTAGTATTATAGATAACAATAAAATGTATAATCAATCACGTGTTTCTGTCAGACATAATAATAGAACATAATCATAATCAATATTTTAATCAGATATATTAGGTACAGTTTGCTGTATACATTTTTTAACACGTGTTTAATAATTTAAACGTAAATGTATGTGAAGTTTTATCTCGTGATGTTATAGCGGAGATGCTTCAATAACACATTTCCATGGCGAGGCCAAGGCCGACGTCGACGTGGACGAGTAGGTGAATGGAAGCGCGTGCCACGCGCCCGTCACTCGTTAATAGTCTAATAATAGATAATAGCCATAGTATACCTAGGAATTCTATATTTCTCTTCGTCACTTACGTTGCAGCACTGCCACTGGTACTAGTAAACGATTTGTACCGTACTAACGATATTATGCTAACAAAATGTACGTACAGGACAATTATCATATCTGGAATGTTTTACACCATATTAACATAATTAAAGTGGGTATTTTATTTCTTGGCTTCAGTTCAAATTCCTGATGTCACATCTGTATGTACATACCTAACACACTTACGTGATACAGCTTTATTGATTGAGACCTACTGTTAACTAATTCTGGAGAACGTACTCCGTTCTCGTAGATATCAATAGGTTTCTTTTGACTGCCTTGGTGGTCCAGTGGGTTCGATTCCCACACAGTGACAAAACTTTGTGTGACCCACAAAGAGTTGTTCTGAGTCTGGGTGTAATTTGTGTCCGTTAATTGTATGTTTGTAAAGTCCCCCGCAACACAGACCTTGTTCTCTAGTGCGGGAGTTGTCTTTAAAAAAAAAAAACGCTCAGACTATTAAAATACCTGCTAGTTTGTCGAGGCTTATGTTTATTTTGTAAAATATAAGGTTATTCTATAAAAATAATTTAAAGGTTGTTTTCTTTCTTTTCAGAACCAAAGAAAGACAAGTTGGAAAATGGTGGTGAGCTTATGCGGCCCGAACGACCCAACTCCTTGACAGCAGGAAAACTCCCACGACGAATATGCTATCAAGGAGACGTTGGTGAGTTATTAATATTATTGTTTATTGGGAAATACATATGTATGAATTAGTTATACTCGTATTGTAGATTTTTCAAAATATTATTTTCCTGTTACATTTAAATACGTCAATGCCTCAATACGTCAAGTCCTGTTACATTTAAATATACTGCGTCGCAGTCTTTATTGTTTATATCCTGACTAAGTATGTATCTTCCGTACAGGGGCCGTACCATGACGTCCTTATAGCGTTTCATTTTAGATCTTGATTTGAAATTCGTAAGAAGTCAACTTTATTAACTAGCTTTAAGGTTGTTATTTACTTAAATAAAATTAAAATCGAAAATGAATCGGTATGAGGACGTCACGTCATGGTACGATCTCTGGACTGACTAAAATATACTATACCTAGATAAAACGATAATTGTGCGGCAACACTTACGAGTTTACGATTCAGGCGCCGCAATAAGTACCTATTTACTGACGTCGCTACGTTGTAATTTGCAAGCCGTTGCGGCATCATTCGATTAAAAATATCTATACCTATACAAACATTTAACGTTAAATATCATTGACTTCATACGATCATGAGAGTGGATATCGTTCATGATCGCTATTGGTACCATTACCGAAAGCAGTTTGTAGTCGGCAGAATTATAAGTAGATGCTGAATAAACAACCTTTTTTAATAATAAATCATTTACATTACCGATGACAGAATACGATCGCAATTTCAATTATGAAAGCCTCAGCTATTAAAGGTTGTTATTTCTAACCCCTTTGAACAGTTGTATTTTTCTTATAACCATTATTTTAAGAAAGCATTTGCAATATTATTGCTACTCCAAAAGTTTAGTGATACTCCAATAAGTTATATAATATTAAACTGTATAGTTCGCGATGCGGTTGTCCATCAAAAGAGTCGGCAGAGCGTTCGAATTTTCTTTAGGTCTTGTTGATTTTCTTCATGGTTATAAATGATAAAATCAGTTCACGGTATCGAACTCACACCTCACATGTTGGTTAGACACTTTCCCCACTCGGCACATCTATCAGTGACCTATAATTTTTTTTAAATAATAATAATGAGTTTATTTCAGAATAAATACAATTCCATATGTGTTAGTAATTTATATTTATTATATTTTATATTAAGTACTTATTTTTTCTGACTAGATAGACTATTTCTAATCCACATGAGAGTTTGAAGAAAGTGTTTGATACGATGCACGTACATTCCAGTGGGTGGTTACGGGTCGACGGCGGAGAGCGGCGGTGGCGGCAACGCTGAGGAACAACTGATGTTGTCGGAGCTGCCCGAGCCGCCCATCGCCGTGTCGGACATCGGGCCCATCCCGCCGCCGCCGATGTTCAGCTCACCCAGTCCCACGCGGCATCACCACCAACATGCGCTTGTTCAACATCCTCTCTCTGACTGTAAGTTTACACAAATTAAAACAGTCAACTCATGATCACGGTCAGTGCTATTCGACCGAAACGTCAGGTAACATAAGGTGTGAAAACCTTCAAAATATTACACGATTTATAAACCTTCAAAATATTAGACAACGGGTTGTCTATTATAGCAAAAAAATATGATAGACACATGCGTGCATCAAAGTGAAAAATTGACTTTCAAACTATCTGCCTGTGTCATTTACTAACAATACACATATCTACATAGACTTACGCTTTGTTTACCAAAGGGGCGGGCAGAGATAGATTATATTGCTAAAAATGTTTGCGTGTTGTATAAATATTTTTATTTATTTAGTCAGAATCAAGCCATCTCAGCTTGGTTTTGACGGAAAACCAACTTCAGGAAAACAGCCATCCAAAAGTTAAAGTATACATAATAACGAACGTATTTTATTACGCAATATACACCTGCAGGAAGGAAATAATAAATTCTTACCAATATGGTCAAACTAAACTAAAATAAATATTTTCTTTATTACATATAGAGGGCTATATGTAATAAAGAAAATATTTATTTATTACGTTCTAATAAATTATTTTTTATACCTTAAATATTACAATAGCAAAAGAATATGGTTAATTAGTATTAAAGTTATAATATTGCGAGTCGGGATAACGTCTGTAAGAACCTAATTGCCGCAAACAAACGGCAACTGTTAAGTACTATGGCGTTACTGGAATAGGCTAAGATAGGAAAGTATAATTCAATTCAATAATAAATGTAAGTAGCATATTTTGTTAAACTTACATATATCGTTTACCAGCCGAAGACGAGGACGAACCTGAGGAAGACGAAGGTGACCTAACGTTAGCAGACACGTCTCGCGTCGAAGAGATCCCGCCGAAAGAACCGATCTTCGGCGCCATGCCGCTCAAGTCTGCGCTCAAGAAACCGCGGCCCACAGCCTCGCCTGCCGCGACCCCCATCGCCACACCGCTCGCCCCGCGACAAGACCATCACCATACCAGTTTCAAGTCAGTATTGCATCTTACGTTTAATGTCTTAAGACTTGAAACATTATATTGTTAACTCTTGCTATACAACAATTTAATCGGCTGTTTATTTAAGGCGAGGTGGTAGTTAAAAGTTCATTAAGAAGCCCCTTTTTTAGTTTCTAATCCCACATCCCGGAATAAATACCAAAGGAACAAAAATACAGTAGAGAGGGAAGAATATGAATAAAATATTTAACCTAGTAGATTTTCAAAATAGCAGGAATTACCCAAAATAAAAATCTTGCATTTCTTGCTTCTCCATATTTTAAGCGACAACAAAAACCTTCAAAAAGTAACCTTATAGTATTTTAAAGAATGAACCAATATTTTTATTATGGTCTCTATTTTGACAAAGTATATTTAATGAAAACCAAACGGAGTTACGCAAAGTTCGACATTATACAGAGAGGTAAGAGCACCCTCTCGTTTCGTGCCTAGCGCTTGTCGACCTCGCCTTAAACACTCCGTACTGTTTTACTCTTTGATCACGATATTGTCAAAATGATTTCACAAAATTAGTTAGCGCAGAGACAGCTTGAATCCTATTGAAGCTATGCCTCGTTACGACCTGCTCTCGCTTTATTTTTACTCTATTGTCATTTTGACGTTATTAATGTGTGCGGAGAGTATAACTGTGGGCCATTGTTGTTAATATTCATAAATGTTGGGCGTGATAGTGAAAGTTGTACGTTTATTTCCACCATGCGTCGTCGAGCAGGCGGCCGCCGCCTAAACCGAGGATCCGCATATGGTAACAGTCCCATGTGTTATGCCAGTGTTGTTGAACCACGCCATTTCGCCCAGAGACCCCCAGACGGTCCGCTTCGCCTTTAGTCCATGCATCGTGCTGTGCACGCTTCCAACTTTCATCTCTGTTTAACTGTTGATGTCTCTGTCTAACACTAACGCCACTATAGTTGCATACTCTAAAGTTAAAACATTTTTATGCTTCAAACGAATTACAAACACTAGTACAATGAAATGAATCCTAACAAAAAAAAAACTAAATTTTATAACACAGACCTAAATTTGACATGCATTTGTCTTGTGCGATGTTATTTAAGTTTAATTGTACTCTTGCCCTTCGTCGTTGTTCTATGTTGCATGTACGTGTTTTCGATATCGTTATATCATAGATTTATTTCATTTCGGTATTTTAATTTTGTTTTATTTATTGTTGATTTTATCAGAATATTCAGACAAGATTTTCCTTACTAAAAATGACTTTTGAATATTTTTTATATAGATAGAAATAAAGATAAAAAAATAAAAATAGCAATAGAAGTAAACAAAATGAAAAATTGGTATTAGCTTTTTAAGTTTGCAAATAAACAATGGTATGGTATAAAACTGTCACCTATTATAGCGTTGCATGATTGTTGCGTCATAAGAAAGTAGAGATGCTTTTGTCTTCTCTGTTTCAATTAAATTTTATTTTATTTGTCATTTTTTTTCTGAAACCAACAAAAAATTGTTAAATACTCCATTAAATTAAACGATGTATTGTTTATAATTTTCAGTTAGACCAAATAATTTTTTAGTATAGGAAATATCTTGCAGTCATTTTATACATCTTTTATTTCTTTGATCATAATAGTATTGCCATATTATCTCTTCAGGCGCTTTACTAATAATAAAGTAATAAAATTATGAAACAGTTGTTGCATTAAGGCAATTTGCGCCTCGGGGATCATAATGTGACACAGAGGACTTTATTATTTCGTATTACAATGAAAGTTCGAGTATTTGTTTAATTAAGGTCACCGTGTTGAAAATTAGTCATGTTGCATTACAATAAACCAAAAATTTATTTTATTTTTCACATCTTATTATCATCTTTTTCTTTAACCGACTTTTAAAAAAGAAGGAGGTTCTATGTTCGTCTGATTTTTTTATTATCTGCATCACTAGCATCCACATACCAGAAGACATCTTGATTTAAGTTTTATTTAAATATTTTAAATTAGAAAATATTGAATGGTTTTAATTATAATTAGTAGTAATCGTGCGGTGCGCGTGGGCAACGGCATGGAGAACAAAGAGAACGCGCGACCGTGGGAGTACGACAACGCCGAGCACACGACGAACGACTCGGATCGCGTCGCTGCTAAACTCGCGCGCAAGGAGAGCCTTAACATCAAGCTAGCATTACGCCCCGACCGACAGGAACTTATTAACAGGTAACACTCTATTATTTTAAATATATAGTCTAGGTGTGCTTTTTATCCGTTACTTGTATGTTTGTGAAGTCACCCGCGGCACAGGGTTTGTGTGCCAAACATGTCTTTAAAGAAGTAGTTGTAAGACACGAACGACAGATAAGGGCGTCAATGATGTTTGCTGGTTACTGTAATGAAGATTAAGAGTTACGTAGAGCAGTTTTCAACAAGTTTTCTAAAGTACCTATTTCTAAAAAGCTAAACGAAATTCATTGAAGCAAAATTGGTACAGCTTCCTACGAAAACTTTCACGTAAATATAATCAAACGTGAAAAATTTCACAGATTCTTTTGTATGACATCATAGTTACAACACTGTCAATGTCAAAACCTACGTACGTCTGCGTCTGAGCAGCTAATGAGAGCTGAGTGTGTGTGTGTGTCACTGTCACAATGTGTTAATTATTTTTGTGATTATTCATTATATACTTTTGTTAGATCGTGTTTCAAACTTGAAAATAAATTGCCTGGAATTTATATTTTGTACCATTGAATTTTGAATGCATGTGTAGTTCGTGATTAAGATGGTCATCTTGCCACGAATACCGCGCTGAGTTGTGGGTTCGATTTCTACGAGGAAAAAAACTTTGTGTGAGCAGAAAATTTTATGCCGACTTCGGGTGTACTTTTTGTTCATGAATTTGTAATAAATATCTTGTATGGGTAGCAAAATACTGATAAGCACCCAAGGTCTCTTATTATTAGGTTTACAACCTAATCGTTACGTTTCGCATCTGTAAAGCATTTTGAATGAATACAGATTGTAGAAATGAGTTATGTGTATTTGGCAGCCACACATATTTAGATTTTTTATGAACAATACAATTGGTAGCACGTGTACTATGACATAACGTAGGTATAGTTGTGCACAGTAATAGTCGGCTCTCACCGAGTGCCGCTGCCGTCTGGCAACAATGCACGCCCGGACTGTTATTTTAGTCACCACACCGTCAAAGTCATTGTTATCAATGTTTTATTTCTTCCTGTTTCTTGACGAGCTCGCTCTTGGCATTGACATTGTTGTTCAATTTTACTAATGCTTTTTTAAATCACTATTAATTTACGACCCTCCTTTTTTATTTGAGATCACCACTGATTCATACGATATAATTATATATTATCACAATAATAGAATAATTAATATCAACATTGAAATTCTAGAACGACCCTAATTATTAATTAAACCTGCGTGGTAGATTACGCGACTTGGGAATTAGCCAAGAGTGTACGTTAATCGAATATTATGAAAACATTTTCAGCCTCGCGTAAGCTTTGGCAAATTTTATATTGTCGAGCTGTTGCCAGTGCGGGCGCAAGTGTAGATAATAAATAGTGTTCTGCATTGCCTCTGAGAGAAAGTTACATCAGTGCGCTGTGAACTATGTCTCGTGCGTTATATAAATAAATTAATTGTGTTTGTGTCCGGTGTGGTGCAGGAACATTCTGGTGGTGTCGAGCGAGCACGAGAGGCAAGAGTCGTGGGAGGCCATCGGCGCCCGCCTTATCCGTCGTCTGTCGATGCGGCCTACCGCCGAAGAACTCGTCGAGAGAAATATACTCAAAAGTAAGTCACAGAGAACTTATTACTACTCTATCTTTATTAAACTTATCAAGCTTTAATTTAGTATATCTAATAACTTTAAACTAACTTTCTCTTAATAGATATACGTCCAAAAAAACTGTGTCCAAAAAAACTGGGATTGAACGTAGTTACGCAGTGGAAATTGATTATAATGTGACAGGGTGAACCACGCCGCTATTTGTATACCTTCTGTCTACCTTCACATAAATGCACGTACGCGTACGTGCACTCGCGCTTGTTATTTACATTTACAAGTCAAAAATAAGGAGTTTATTGGACGATTACTCTCTTGGCTCAAACTAATTATATGAATATCCCATTAGTAGGTCGATGTCACTTTTTTATGAAGTGGAATATATTTAGATTAAAATGTTTAAATCCACATACAGTACCCATGCTATGTGAAAAATACTTTAGTATGGAGTTTTAATGAGTCCTTAACGATGTTTTTAATAATATTACAGGTCAATCACCTGCAGAAGAGAAGAAGCAAAAAGAGGAGAAAAAGCGATACTTGTTGCGCAAGCTCAGCTTCCGACCCACCGTCGACGAACTCAAGGAGAAGAAAATTATACGCTTTAGTGATTACATCGAAGTCACACAGGTATATTTAATTTAATTATTATTATACATTAAGTCTATTAGATATTTTTGATTCAGTAGGTACAAGTTTGTGATTCGTTGTCGATTACAATGATTATCTTGTCAAAGGGTTACTTGTATTACCAAAATCTAAATATTGGCTCGAAATATCGTTTCGAATTCGAACACTATGAGATCTAAGATCTACTGCGATGATCAGATTGCCTTACTTCCCAATAGAGGCGCTAATGTATGGCAAAACTAAAAAAAAATAGTTTGGTAACATATCGATGACTTAAGTAAGCCCCCTGCCGTTAAGCCGCGACGTGTTTCCCCACATGGGATAAAAAAAATGTGTGTTCCACAAATTGTTGTCCGGAATCTAGGTGTATTTTGTGCCCTTGGATTGTGTGTTCGTAAGTGTTCTGTGACACACAAATTGTCCCAAGAGCGGGATATATCTTCAAAAAATGATCTATCCGTTTGTAAGATATGAAACCTCAGAGAGATAAAGGTGTCAAACTTCTAATACTTCGTCATAGGTTAAAAATGAGTATCCGCAATCCTATCATTGAATAGCCGTGTGCTACGTATATTTGTTATGTTCATTCATTCATACTTGGCGACCGATATTCTTATCTGCATTTCTATATATGAATTCTAAGAAATTGGCGCTAGTCATAAAGCGTGAATGAAATTCTTCGCTACACTTTAATTGTATATTGTTTATGCATGTATTATAGCAATGTATCTACACTTAATAGTAGCGTAGCCTGATTATGCATATTATATAGATTATGTACGGTCGGCAATGTGCTGTGTGAACCTACATTTCTATACTTCCCTCCCCTGCCCTGTACGCGGTTGGACGTGCTCTGTACTTAATTACGATTTTAAAATATATAATGTCTCAAAAAGTGCTTGAAAACATCATACGCGAGTTGCAAAAAACAGTGTCTGCGCTTGTGGTTAAAGTTGGCGCACTAGAAGATAAAATAAGTGAGCAAAATGCAATTATTCTGCAATTATCACCAGTGTCATCTAATACACCAATTGATACATCTTCGATATCCACCCTCACTAACGAAAAAACGGACGGACCGCTGCAGCGCTTACCAAGGCAGGCCCGTCTAAAGGCCACAGAAATGTTAAGCGCTAACGCAACGAAAAAACAGAAGTCGTCACGCAATAACGTTAGCAATGAAAGTTCGCTTGTGATTAGCGAAAATGTTTCAAAAGCACACGAAGAGATCGTTGGCGTACAAGAGGCCACGAAAACATTTAAAGCGATTCCCGCTACCCCTTCTAACGAGTTGGATCAACATTTAGATAAGAACTGTATTCCCGAGGAAGAAATAGGAATCGAAAAGGATGAAACTACGACCAAAAATTATCGCTCTCGCCGCTCTGTAATAAGAGCGACTGGTGAAGCTGATACTGAGCTAATGACGGTTGAACATATTAAATATGTTCATGCCTGGAATTTCCACCAACATGTGACAGCAGATAAACTAACAGCGTATCTAAAGAAAAAACAACCCAATGTGGAATTTAAAATTCGAAAGCCCGACCCCAGTCACGACAGCCACAACTGCTTTATCATAGGTACTTCCGAAAAGCACTATCAGTTTCTAATTTCTCCCGACAACTGGCCTACGGGGACGTCACTACAGCAGTGGTTTACTACTAAGCGTCGGCGAGATCAAACGCATAATAATTTTTTTCGATCCCAAACAAAACCACAAACAGAAGAGTGCTGAGGTACTAATATTTTACCAAAACGTAAGGGGACTAAAAAGTAGAACCGTAGAATTTAAAACTGCGCTCAGCGATTTTTATGGCCATACACTGGCACTTACCGAAACAAAACTAAACGACGGCATCTATGATTCGGAATTGTTTACACAAAACTACACCGTAATCCGCCGCGACCGACCGGGAGGCAGAGGAGGCGGAGTTTTGCTAGCCGTCCGTCATCCCTACCAGCTGCGTCCTATTCAGTGTCAATGTTCGCCTGACGACGAAATAGTCATCGGTCATATAAGTGCCGGGAAATATCGCTTTATTTGTTGTGTAACTTATCTTCCACCAAAAATACCTGATTCGAGATATTACTCCGTTTTTAATTGTATAGAAACATTAATCACCCAATTTAAAATTCCCGTGCTAGTGATTGGAGACTTTAATTTATATTCAGCATCACAATCTGTGCGGAATTACTACAAAGTGTTGTTAAAAATGTGTAATTTAGCTCAACATAATACTGTTGTCAATGGCATGGGCCGTGTTTTGGACTTAGTGATTACTCAAAAGGATTTAATGCCACAGTGTAATGTATCGGAGTCTGAGGTAAGTCTTGTTGAGTCTGAAGTTCACCACCTACCACTTAACATCACCATAAACATCAATAGATTCCATTTGCATACATGTTCGGGTCCCTACTCTAAGCAAAATAATTCACAGACCACCCGTAACTTTCGTAAAGTTAATTATTATGAGTTATACTCACGATTGTTACACACCGATTGGTCACCGGTATTAAGTTGTTTAGATACTAATGACGCTGTAGCTCACCTTTATGACATACTGAATAACATTTTTGATGAAATTGTTCCTAATAGAAAAGAACCTAAAAAATATAATAACTATCCAGATTGGTATACCTCCGAAATAATTTATTATTTACATTTAAAATCTTATTACCATAAACTATACAAAAAAACTAATAACGAATTATATTATGCATTTTTTACTTATTTTCGTAAACAATCTAAATTATTACTCGAGACAGAAACAAAATCACGTGCCAGTATGATCGAAAACAACATATTGCAAAATCCCAATAGTTTTTGGAATTATGTAAAACAAAATAGAAAATCTAATGAACCATCATCATTTGGCATGTCTACACCACAGCAAGTGGTTGATGCGTTCGCTTCATTCTTTGAAAACGTATTTTTACCGAATGTACCTACTCTGGATCCGCACGCGACGCTGGCTGCCGCCATGACATCTCCCCCCTCCAACCTCGCCCCCGATGTCCACGTTAGAGTGGACTGTATACAAAAAAGCGATGTGGGTAGCGCGTTAAGGAAACTTAGACCAAAACTCACAGCAGGTCCTGACGGTGTGCCTCAAATAATAGTTCGTGACTGTTATAAAGTGTTTGTTGATCCATTATGGCACATTTTTAACTTATCCCTTAAGCAACAGATTTACCCAGCCGTGTGGAAAACCACCAAAGTCCTCCCGATACATAAAACAGGACCTAAATCAGATATAAAAAACTACCGCGCTGTTGCAGTTCTATCAGTATTTGGTAAAGTTATGGAATCCACGTTATATAAATTAATATACAATCAATTACGCGGATGGTTCTGTGACCAGCAACATGGTTTTTTTACCAGGACGCTCAACCACAAGCAACTTAATTAATATCTCAACATTGCTTTCACGTGAAATTGACGAAAAGAGACAGGTAGACGTAGCCTATTTTGACTTTCAGAAAGCTTTTGATCAAGTCGAAAACGATAGGTTATTATACAAAATGGCAACTATAGGTTTCTCAAAAAATCTTATACACTTTTTTTCAGACTACCTAAGAAACCGTAAACAATATGTCTTATTCCAAAATTACAAATCTAACGAATATATAGTCAACTCAGGCATAGGTCAAGGTAGTTGTCTGGGTCCATTATTGTTTCTAATACTTATAAATGACCTGCCTTCTAAGATCAAAAATAGTACATGCCTAATGTTTGCAGATGATGTAAAACTAGCCCTCCCAATAAGTACACAATCCGATTGCGTTCTGTTACAGGACGACATTAATAATGTAATAAACTGGAGCTGCGAGAATAGTTTACATCTAAATATCAATAAATGTGTCGTCATGTCATATAGTCGCGCACTTTCTCCTATTTGCAAGGATTATACAATCGATAACACCATCATAAAACGAGTGGCTTTAGTCAAAGATTTGGGCACATGGTATAATACTCATTTAAGTTTTCACGACCATATTACAAAAACATGTGATAAAGCGCGTAAGAGTTTAGGGTTTGTTCTCAGACAGTCTAGGTCCTTTAAAAACCGTTCAACATTATGTATACTATATAATGCCTACGTTCGTACCACACTCGAAACAAATTCTATCATATGGAACCCTTTCCAAACACAAGATATACAAAATGTCGAAAAAGTTCAAAAGTTATTTATTAGATATTTATTTAAACGTCTATATTATTACTATCCATATTTATATCCAACATTGTATATCGTGGGGATGGTGGATTATCAAATGTTAGCAGTACGACGTAATGTTACCCTTGTTAAATATTTATTTTGTTTAATACGGGGTAATATTTACAACTCGATGCTGTTGGCGCAGGTACACTTTCGTGTACCACAACACGGCACGTACACTGTGTGTATGCGACGACAGCATCAGCTATTAGAAGTGCCATCCTGTCGGAGCAATCTGGCTTTGTATGCACCCCTACCGCGCGCGCTCCGTCTTATCAATGACATTCTACATGACTCAACATTAGACTTATTCTCATGCACTGAACACACATTTCTATCCACCGCAGGGCGTCACATTGAGGCAACGACCATTGGTAGCAGTATACAATAATTGTTACCTTTGACTATTCATTAATACTTTATGATAATAGCTACCTACTAATACATATTTATATTTTTTAATCTTTCACACCTTGATCATTCAATTTCATAACAATTAATTAATTTTATTACTAATATTATGTTTAGGTTAATTCAATAAATTATTTTAAAATCGTTAATTAAATTGTAACTGTAATTAATTTTATCCAATATTGTAATAATTTTACCACTTATTGTGCATGGTTTTCACTGTTAGCAATAAGATATCTGTGTTATAAATAAATAAATAAATAAATACTTATCTATATTATAAAGAGGTGAAGTTTGGGACGTATAGGGGTTATCTCTGGATCTACTGAACCGATTTTGAAAATTCTTTTACCAATAGAAAGCCTAGTTATTTGTGAGCATCATAGTCTATATTTTACTGACAAAAACATAACGGAACCCCGAGAATTAGCACTTGTACGAAGCTGGAGCGAGCGGCTATATTATAAAGAGTAAAGGTTGTAAGTATGAATGTGAGGGGGTAATTAAAATACTGACAGGATTCTGAATAATCTTTCACTAATAATATCTAAGGATAACTGAAACTGCCATCTGATTCAAAACTAGGCAGACCTTGTAGTATGGCAACGAGATAACATACTTGGCAAAGAGATTGTTAAAATACTGAAATATATTTCAAAATACATATTTATACGCAGAACAAAGAATCTTGCTCATCACAAAAAGATTGATCCTTTGTAGGACTCGAGTCCACAAACTTCGGCTGACTGCACCAACGGGCCCGTCTGAAAAATACTTAAATAAATTGGTGTATTTTTTGTGCAGGCGCATGACTATGATCGTCGCGCGGACAAACCTTGGACTCGTCTAACTCCGAGGGACAAAGCCGCCATCAGGCGCGAGCTCAACGAATTTAAGAGTTCAGAAATGGCCGTACACGAAGATAGCAAGCATCTCACTAGGTAAATATACCTTATACATATATGTATTTGTATGAAGGCGTATACTTGTACCGTATGTATACGGTACAAGTATATACGCATACAGTATACGTATACATGAATACTAATAATGTATACGTGTACGGTACCTATTATTAAAACCTATTTTAAAATATATTAATTACTAGTTATCGATTATAATAATGATAATGGTCAGTTGTTCAACCTTCGCTTGTTGTCGACAGATTCCACAGACCATGACGGCTGTGCCTTAGAGCCGGAGAGGAGAGTAGTGCTCGGGCGCGTGGTTGACACGTGCGCCCGGCGGTTGTGGCGCGATAATTGCGCGGTGGTGGCGCGACGGTTGAGCGTAAGTTGCGCAACTGTTGCACTACACACGCGCGACGCACCTTTCCTCGAGCACCGCGCGTGGCCGCACCTGTGATTTTTAACGTTATTTATATAGACTTCTTCCGTTTTCTGGAAGATTTGTATGCAATAACTTACCAGAAGGCATCGGTAAAGTGTTGAATATTCTAAAGTTGCGTTGTACCGCTGTTTTGACGTTTACATTTTGTACATGGGTACCGAGAGTGCAATTCCGTTTGTTTATTATTTACCTTACTATGTATCGTAGTTATTGCCGAGTACAATTATTATCATTATGGTATCGTTTATTATTATTAAGTTGACGTATTCTAAGCATAACTATACATTCTTTGAATTGACCTTCGAGAAAGGTTAGTGATACTGTTTATGTGGTGAAGATTATGCGCTTTCAAACGTATGTGAAATGTATGTAACGTTTACATGTGACTTATTTTGATATGTGAGACGTATCCATCAAATATTGTATTTTTTGTAAACTTGTGATTATTTTTCTTATATTGCTAGCTTTTAGCCTCCGTAGTCAATAAGCTAGATTTCATCTTTATTTATTTGGCGTGAAATTTATACTGTGTTATAATTGCGGTCACAATGTGTATTATTTCTATTTGTGTGTCGTATTGTAGAGAAGTCCTCGATCATGAAACAGTTTGTTTGTTCGCCGATAGGGGCGCTATATGCAATATTTTGTAGGAAATATAAATCCTGGCAACATTAGATTGTTCTCTATTATATTAAGTGCACTTTCACATAACTTTGACAGAATAACCGTTTTTTGGAATTACTCTATTTAAATATACGTATACATATAATATATAATAATTTTTATTCAATATGCAATTACAACGTTAAATGTTGTAGCTTTGACATTCTAATTAAAAAGAAAACATACAATGTATTTATTTAATAATACATATATACCTTTATATTTGATGTTGTTATAGTCCTTTTACAATTATATTAAAATCGATATTGCAAAAAAAAAATACAGTCAAATTATGTGAAGTGGCCCCTAAATGTTGAGGCATTTGTTTGAAGTTAGTTAGTAACATGAGATACTACCACAGATTTTCAATTATTATTTTTCAAATTCTTTGTAGGAAATTATACGATGTGGCTTTCGTAATATAAGTGTCATGCTGTTTATCTCGGCGGTTCAGACAAAGACAGCATGTAACTTACGTTATTAAACTTGCATTGTGCTTGTCGCACATTTAGTGGGAAAAAGACTTGAACAAGTATGATGAAAAGTGCAAATCAGTTGTATCCATCGTTCTTTTTACCACTAAGGGTGCGTGTATGAGTCTTTAATAAATATTTATTATAAATGATTTGATATCGTAGTTATGTAATATTGTTGAAGTAAGGTAATAGGTGTTATATTGGTATTGTATCGAGATAAAAATGACCTCAGTCCATTTGTTTAATAATTCTAAAGTGCTTCCAAAATAATGTTGTCCAAAATCAATGTATTATTTGATGAGTATCTGTCTGTTTTTAAAATTATATTAAATTATATTATATTAAATTATATAAATATACCACCTACTATCTGTCGATATTTAATAAAAAATGTTGAGTACCTACCAATATTCGGGGTTATGCCGTGTATATACTATATTCACTTGGTTGGATGTACAGAAACATATATTCGAAAACCCACCTTAAATGCATTTTAATAAATGCTTCTACTACACAAATCGAACGTCTATCATTGTTTATATAATTAGAGGAAGTCATAGCTAATTAATATCCGTGCGAACTGATCTGTAAGGTTAAGCAAGATTGACGCGATCAGATCGTAGGTTGGTGACAGTTTATACAAAGATATCAAATCTATTACGTGCCCCGGAAAGGGCCGGCCTATAGGAGTGAGGGATTAGATATTGCACTTATGTGTTTCGTTCACGAACCTATATTTGCGCATTTATCCTAAATTATCTCGTCTCCGTAGATTTTGGCCGCCATGACCGAATCAGGATGACTAAATTATTATTAATTTTAAGGCAAAGGTGGATTTTCGAACCTATACTGCTTCATTCTCCTCCTAGAGTGGATTTGTTCCGTAAACTTAATATAGACGGTATAAAACAATTTTCTTAATTAATTGCAGCCAGTAAAATATCCAATGAATAAACTTGTTTACCAGGAAAAATCAAGGTATATATATTTCTCTAGTAATAATAATAAATCATCAACAAAAACAATACAATAGTGTTCGTTACCCATTGAAAGAGGCAACTGTTAGTTTGTGATAATTTAATAAGACAAACAGGTCCAGTTATGAGATTCCTAAGTACAGGGATAAACTCAGTGATTATAAAAACTCACAAATAGATCGATATCGTTATTAAAATAACACAGAATAATGAGCTCAATGTGAAAAGAGTTGCGTATGTAGTCTATATACTGTCCGTGTTGTACGTACGTACGTGTACGTGTACGTACATATAGAAGAACGAGAAACCTCGGCGGGAACAACTTGTTAAACGTCTTGTCGCTCTAGCGTAGCTCTAATATAAGTTATTCAAACGTTGAACGAACTAATGACTAACTAAGTAATGATTGAATAAGCTATTATAAACTTGTAGCTGTTAAATACATAATAATACGCCTTCTGAGATTACGGTGATTGTTTGATCATGTGTTTGTACGTTGTGTTTCACGTCGAGACCGTTTGTATTTTGATTAGGTCGATAGTCACGACAGCAATAAACTGCTATCGGCTTGCTCGGCTGACGAATGAAATTATTTGAAATTAGCGTTGAAAACTTTTATATTACTGTATAGATTAATTCTTCTTAGTGTAACTAATAGATAGGAATCAGTTATAAATATATTTTAAAGCGATGTATTGTTCAGTAGCGGTGCCATTTCGTGTGAGGTTTTATCGTGAAGAAGTCATGCAGGTTCTGATAGTGAGAGGGAGTCGTGGACTGCGGATGAGAGTGTGCGCGTGAGATGAGTACTAGACCCTGTCGGTCGGTCGGTCTCGAGTCAATTCGGTAACACGAACTTCGCATCAGTCTGAAGTATGTTTCTTTACACGTGTTTTTATATAATGATTATCCTGTTATGTTAAGTCAATGCGTAATCACAGTACATTATACGAAATTATGATAGCGAGCTACAAAAGTGTTAATAATAATGGTTATTCTTGAGACCATTCCATTATAGAGTAAAAGTGGAAACCAAAAAGACGACTTATTTTTCTAAACGGTTTTGTTAGATTTGCAATTAACATAATAAGGTAAAACGTAGATGTTTATCGATATATATTATATATATAATATTAATAAGACATTCAAATTTTCCAAGAATCAAAGGCTCAAATAAATTGTTATTGCTATCGTATTGCAATGAGTTGTGTACGTATGTTACGTTGTAGTATCTGTTCACTGAAGTACCTACTACACGCATTATAGACGAAGCTGAACGGCAAGCCACAGATGTACTTGAGAATTCACCAGGCGCGTAGGCGTACCCATGAGTGTATAACTAACTTGAGATAACAGTTTTCATCAAATCAAATGTGATATTTTTAATTTCTAGTGTTTTATATGATTGTACACTTTGTCCTTCAATGCTATTGTAATTATAAATTATGATATCATTTAGATAATCTTATAAACACATTATGATTTGTTTAATAAATCTTATGACTCAAATAATTAATTAATTATTACATTATTTTATTTTAATCCAAGAAAGAACATATGACGATGTAAATAATATATGGTCAACCAGGGTTAATTGGAAACAACTATCGTGATTCCTTATTTTAAATAATAAAGTTGCGTAAAAGGACTTCAAGGAGAATCGAATCGCGTCAGCATCGTTCATGAAGTAGAATTGTAGACATGGTTACAATTACCCGGGTAGACTTTATTTATTTGCGTATTTAAAACTAATATTTATAATTTAATTCATCATTGTGTGACGCGAATTATACACACAATGTGGTCGAATAACGTAAAATGAGATTGTTACAGTTTAATATTCGTATGGGATAAGACGTCGCCATATTGAAACACCATTACTAATCAATGGCGACCTCTAGTCTATATTATTGCGGACTTACGGTAGTGATTTTGAAGCAATTATATCGATAAACATTCTTTTAAAATTATGTCTTGTCTGTATATAATTTTATTATAATGTAAATTATGGAATCTCTAATTTCCAATTTAATATCGTGCGTAATTTTTTTGTGCTATTACGATTTATAATTGCTAATCTTCAGTAATATGTATACTGTTGCTTTTATTTTGAACATCATGTAAATTATTAATGACTTGTTGTAATGAGTATATATTGATAGCTATAAAATTACTTGTTTTATATAAAAGTAAGTCTGTAAATATCATAATTATACATTAAGTTTTATACATTATCGTTTTTGTTTATTACCCAATCCTGATTGGCATTATTGAATTTTGATTCTTCATCCCGAGCATATCTACTAAATTCATACTAATATTATAAATCAGAAAGTAACTCTGTTTGTCCTTTTTACGCCTAAACGGCTGAACTGATCTTAATGAAATATGACATGGAGATAGATGGTATTCTGGGGTAGGACATGTGGTACTTTTTACCGCGATAATAGATATCCACGCGGGTGGAGCCGCGGCCCACAGCTAGTTCGATATAAATGCAAGTTTGTTTGTTTTTTCTTATTTTACGTCAACTTGATACAACACGCTATAGAAAGTGATGGTTGAAATACCTCCAATTAAATGGGCTACTTTATATTGACATATCACGCTAATGAAGATGCTGGCAGAAGCTCCTATGCATGGCGAGCTATACTCGGCGTTTCTTTGATGGATTAAATTCGCAACGAGGTAATCCGACAAAGATCTATAGTTACCGACATAGCTCACAGACTTAGCAAGCTAAAGTGGCAATGGGCTGGTCACATCTGCAGAAGAATCGACGGCCGATAGAGCAGACGTGTCCTAGAGTGGAGATCGCAACTTGTTAAGCGTAAGGTAGCGCGGCCCCGGGCTAAGTGGACCGACGATCTAAAAAGGGTCGCTGGGACGGACTGGATGCGGAAGGCGGAGAACCGTGTGCTGTGGCGCGTGTTAGGAAAGGCCTAGGTCCAGCAGTGGACTTCAATAGGCTAATTGATTGATTATGCCCGGTACATACAGGGGAGTCGCTTAAGCACGTAATGTTTAATATCTAGTCTTTGGAATTGAGAAAGAAGTAGGTATTAAATTTTTATCCAAGATAATATCTATTTTCCACGTGATATCCGCGTTAACAAAGCTGCGGATAAGAAATTACTGTGGTAAGTATACATAAGTGTAAATTCTATAACCGGTAGTGATTGTTTACATGAGTCTAACGATGTTTTGTTTCTCTATGGGATTTATAATGGAATATTAATGAAGGCTTTGACCCGTGAGGCTGTGCCGGTGTCGACTTTCGATGGCGCTAACTTATGGTCGTGCGACGGGGCTGAGAGAAAGTTAACTGTAGTGCGTACCCGTTACCGCGAGACGCGCCAACCGGCGGCCGTCGCTTGCCGCCAGTCCGCGCCCGCGAGCGAGCCGGCCCACCGTGTATCTACAGTCCGCACCGCGCCCGCTATGTTTACCTCGCACTCGACGATCCGGCAAAAACATAACAGAAAGCGACAGTGTTAAATTATTAACCTTCGATATTTGCCATCCCGGGAGTAAAGTGTACAGTGTGTGACCTCGGTCGATGAGTCCTGAAGGGGTCACGGTGTGAAAGTGCAACGGCCGGAACAAAGGATCATTGCAATGACGTTCTCTGGAAATATGAAGGAGAGTAAACCGCGACCCGTGAAAGATGCATGGGAATCTGAGGTGAGTGAGCCAAGTTTCTAATTTCTCATGCAAGTGTCACAGCATAGTAATTATATTGACACGCGTGGGATCAAGGGTATTGTTATGGTATGAAAGATTTCATCTGATTTAATTATTCGTGTGACAGTTAGCTGTAATCACCACTTTCTCTTTAATAGATATCTCGGCTAAGTAGCATGTAGATAAGCTCCAACGTTGAGAAGGATAATTATTTAAGTAGGTAGGTAGTCTAGATAAATAAATAATTGTCGAAGAACAAGTTTTTCTTTTTTAAACTACCAAGGAGGCAAACAAGCATATGTAGTTTACGCATGCATTAGAAGTTATTAGCTATAACTGTGAGTGATAGGGTCAAAGACTTAAGGACTTAATACTGGTTTCTTTATGGGAAAAATATATAAATTGTCTATGAAATATATGGATATAAATGGTAGATTTACCGTATGTTTGATAGCCAGAACATTAAGTAGGTGGGCCTCAGTTTACGTGCTTATTGCGTTTAAAACAATTTGCCATGCCTTGCTAGTTACCTACACGAATGTGCTTGTCCATAAGTACCGTTTAAAACACACACTTCTCTCAATATCTTAATGACCAGAAGCGTTAATAATCAATCCGCAGTTTACCTATGTATGACTTATGTAGATATAATTTACCTACAGCAATGAATAATGACATACGACTCCTACAGCAATATCTAATCGTTATTGTTATCTGTATTCAGTCTTTTTGAAGTTGGATTATTTTTTTTCTTCTAAAAAAATTGTATTTCTCTGTTTTTAGTGATAAAGTAAAAGTAAAAAAATATATGAAATAAAAACATTGTCAATACCTGTAACATTTGAGGGTTGCCCTCGATTTCCCTAGGATTCCATCATCAGATCCTGACTTGGTGCCACCTCTATAAAAAGAAAAAAAAATGATAATCGGTCCACAAATGGCGGAGAAATCGGTGAACACACATAAAACAAATACATACAGTCCAACATAGAACCTCCTCCTCCTTTTTTGAAGTTGGTTAAAAACGATATGCAGACAACATACCTAATATAGATGAAGCCTTGTGCGTCTAGTTGTGCTGTCGTTTACTTATTTCCCGTTTAGCCCTAGGGAACAAGTCCTATGTCGCGGTGATCTTAACAAACTTATTAAACAATTCTTAGACACAAAGTAGGTACCTACACCTAATCGTGGGGATCGAACCCACTGTGCCACTTGTGCGCAGCTTCCGTGGCGAGATAATAACCACTGCGCTACACGTGCATAAACTAAAACTCATTAGGTGGAATTAGTTCTTACATAAATATTCAATGATTACTTTTAAATGTTAATGTATGACAAATTACTTACATGTACATGTATAGAGCCACGGCAATTTTAGTTACATCATTGTACTATGTTGTTGAAAAACGTCTGACATTTAGTTTTTTCTTATTATTTATAACTTAATGGCATTTATCAATTAAGTAAATAAATACTATATTTTACGTTTACTATTCAGATATATCGTTAACATTCAATGCTGTATCGTTCAAGGAGATCTTACGAATCAATTTAAAAGGTTTATTTCACCACAGCGTTAGCAGACTTAGGAGAGTGATACCTATTATTATCTTAAATTATTTTTTACTTGGACTTAAAAACGCCTGTCGTATCCTAAACGTATTTTGTTCAGAATTATGTATAAAATTATGTATGGTGTACAATAAAGAATATTATTATTATTAAACAATCAAAATAACAACAATCTACTAATTCATGTACTTAACTAGATTTAAGGTACTTAGGTAAATAATCAATTCTAGCTAAATAAGACATGCCTGGATATACACAGAAAAATTGGTATTAGATATGTATTAGTTATTAAAATAATATTGAAAGTGATGCCCTAATTACGGTACGTAAGCCGTATAAATCCTTGGTATATGAACGTATTGTAATTTAAAACTGTGACACTTCAATGGATAATCACAGTATAAGGCAGACTGGTTTATAATGCCGCGGTAATATTTAGATTCAGATGTTCTTTGATGTTGTCTATCTTTTAAATGCTTATAAAAACTCTGTATTTCAACCCATTCAAATGAGTGGCTCACTTTAGACATATTTGCACACGACCACAGACAATAATATCTACTAAGCTAACATGACTAAAAAAACATGCCTTTCAACATTGAGTTATGCCTTTTAACGTGTTTGAGATATTTATCTATTGTACCTTTGGCTTCTCAGAACCGTGGAAAAAACTAAATCGAATATGAAGTTCTCCTTTTTCCACCACTGACACAAATATATGTTATAAGTTTTTTTTTATTCCTAATGGTGGCAGACGAACGAATGGCCCACCTGATGGTAATTGGTCACCACCGCTCATGGACTTAGCTAGAAACACGGGCAAGCTTCTCTCTACCGTAAAATAAGTGCTCTTTCTGAAGAGAGTAAGATGGAGCTATGTAAGATTTTGAGGCACAGTGCCACCCAAAGTTTCGAGCATCACAAAGGCTCTATAGCTTACTAAAGAAAGGAATACGGGGATCGGCTATCATTGTGCTTTCCGCTTTCTGCATGTCCGTTAAATCATTACGCTAAAAGAATGCGCCATTTTCAAAGCAGCTTTTTTGTTTAAGCTAACTTAGCTATGTCAGCTCAACTATTTAAAACCATGAGCTTTTTCCTCGAATGTTCTGTAAATTGTTTATACGCGTACTATAAACCAGCCTTTTTCCTCGAAGTGTACCACATTCATCGCCAGCTGTATAGATACCTCACATGCCTGACCCGAATATTGAACACGATACTTAGACCAGTCGTAGGCACAACCGTCGCTATTGAAAAAGATAATAATTAGGTATCGTGCTGCATATTGTCAAAACAGACAACAGTGCCTAGATGAGAAAAGACAGAAAGAAAGCGATGGTAACTGAGTAGGAAAGTAAACGGCTTGTAACAATGTGAATTTCACTTTGTAGAATTTATACTTACTAATCAAAAGACTGACCATCTGTCAATGGTTAAGGAAAATATTGAGACGAAACCCATACATCTTAGACGAATTCTAAATCTATGTCTGATCCACCAACCCGCATTGCTAAACCTCTGCTCTCTTGATAGAGGAGAGGAAACCCGTGCCCATAATATATTAGAGAATTTCTGTGTTGCTATTATTATAAACGGAGTATCTAGTATCACTATCTAGTATTTAGATACAATACAAATTTCCATAATATCTATTTACTAGTACTTACTACACAATGCTACGATAGTATTGGTATAGTAAAATACCGAAACACCCCAAATTTGATTTTATTAGAAGAGTAAGATTAAAAAATGAAATCTCACGATGTTATAAGCTGATTTCACTGTGTCGTTTTTCCTGCACAATTATGGTTAAGGTACAAACATTTCTGTATTTGTAAAATGAAAATACGGCCTGTTCAAATATGCGTGTATAACTATAAACATTTTTTATACATCATTGGGACAAAATACAACATGGTTTAAAAATTATTGTCGAATGTATTACTGATTCTGAAGAAACAACTTACAGGTTTCGCCTATACCACGAATAGGGTTGTATTAAACCTTGCCTTGTATTCACTATTACATTTGTTGACCAGCACAGGAGACATATTTTATTTAAATTTGTAGGTTGAGCTTTGTATGAGATCTTGTATCAATTCCCAAGTAACAAATTACTTTAAGTTTACATCGATGTTTAGAGTAGTACTCTATGTGTGTCTGTGTCTTGTAAGAGGAAATGAGTTTTAACTTAGTAGGTTACATACATTCAATCAACTAAGATACCGGTTTCTAAAATGCGTAAATACAGGAATGCAAAAGTAATTGGTCTTGTAAAAAGAAGCTTAAAAACTTAGAACAAATTAGTAGTAAAGTTTGTGCAAACTTATTTAGCACCAGCGTTTGCCTAAAACCCCGCCATCAATAAAAAATATCCTATAGCACTGAGAGGTATCGAATGTAGCTTAGTACTTGTAAATTATCAAAATCAGATGTGTAATTTCAGAGTATACCGTCTACCCGACTGTGGAAGACCCTCCACCTAACAAAATACCACAGCCAAATAACTATACAGCGGTGTGGTGTACAGTGCACCTGTGTGTGAGTACAGGTCTCCAGCGCTCATTTACGGATGCCTTTTGAAAGAAACGTTTCGCTATCCCAGGAATACTCTATGTTAAAGAAAAATCCATCGTAAAAAAGGGTCGGCAACACGCAAGTGATATCTCTGGTATTGCAAGCGTCTATAGGCTACGGTAACTGTTTAACTCCAGGAGAGCCGTATGATTGTTTGCCATTTAAGTAATAAAATAAAATACATAGAAACTAACAAATTTTACCTCATAAATAAGACATAGGCTTATACTTAATAATTACATACTTTTTTATGAGCGATAGCTGCTTCTATCAAGATATTCTCTCTACTATTTCTCTAGTATATAACAATTTCATCGATGTGCGATGGTGGAAACAGCATATCTAAAAGCGGGCAATTTCATTTTTAACCGACTCCAAAAAGAGGAGGTTATCAATTCGTGTGTATTTTTTTTAATTTTTTTTTTAATGTTTGTTACCGCATAACTCCGTCATTTATGGACCGATTTGAAAAAATCTTTTTTTGTCTGACTGGACTTACTTCCAGTTTGGTCCCATTATCATCAAAAGAAAGTTCTGATGATGGGATCCATGAGGAATTGAGGGAACTCCTCAAAAGTTATAGGCACACATATAGCAATTTCAATATTTTTAACAACTAATCAATCATTTGCATTCAGAAAGTGTAATTTGGTGAAGTAAAACTGATGAAGAAGACCACAAGTGGCCATCTGAACTTTTCAATAATAAGTAGGTATTTTACTGATGGCGATTAGATAAGTTTCGGTTATTGTTGCTAAGCAACTATTAATAAGAAATAATGACGTGAATGAATTTAGCGCGGATTGCACAGATTAAATATTGCTTTTAATACCTACTTGACCTGTGTTCAGCCCGACGCTCAGTCGATTTTATTCGATTGTAACAAACAAATATTTGAAAATTTTACAACTTGCCGTACTGAAGTCGTTTTTTTTTTGTTAAAATTATATAATTTAAAGATAAATCCTTGCAATAAATGCCCTATGTACATACCGTAAGAACGCTTATTGTTGATATCAAATATAGTTATTTAAAACAAACTTATTCCACTAGACTTTCTACTAACTAGATGCGAATATAATATAAGAAGATAAAACGGTTCATCATAGCTTTCACGACACACGGATCTTAATCAGCGCTTCAAATTATTTATGCGCAATTGTTTTTCAAATACATATACTTCTAAGAACTTACTTCCTTATGCTAATTATATGAAATTTTAATTAAAAACTGATATAGCTCGCATTGTATTCAAAACTAGCTGTTCCTTGCGATTTCGTCTGCGTTCAATTTAAATTTCGTCTCGTGTCACGTTTGTTGATACTGCCATGGTTCCTATTAATCGTAGCTTTTAAATAAACCTATAACCTCTTTAAAAATTGGGCTATCAAATGCAAAAATATTTTTTCAAATCCGACAGAAATTTTAAAGATTAGCGCGTTCAAACAAACTTTTCAGCTTTATTAAAATAGTACGTCGGTATACTTAGATAAAGTTTAAATTTCTATCTCCGCAGAGTCATATACTTAGTAGACACAGAAAATAACATACTTACTTAGTGACTTTGGAAAATAAATTGTAAAAGTTGATTCGACTGTATCATAAAGTAGTTTCTATAGCGATTTTTCTTCACTTTTTGGCGAATGATGTGAATCGAGTGAGCGCGAAGTGTGTCAGTGTTGATATTAACGGCGCAGACGCAGCTATGTCATCCGTGATCCGGGTCGCTGCCTGCTGACCGACCACCGTACGTTCACATTATAAATTAGCATTTGATTCTGGCTACTACACACTTACGTAGATACCTACATGTAGAATGGAAGGCATTCTCAAAAAATTATATCTAAATGAATAAACGTGAAAATTTCAGACAAAAATCTGTCACTCAAACACGAATTTATATCTATATATACATAGGTATATTATTTATAACTACTTATTTTATAGAAAAGGTACCTAAATGCTTAGGTATTCGTTTATATTGCAAATAAGACACCTCTTGTTAAAAAAGCTTACGACATCAAATAGGTAAAGAAAAATATGAATAAGCAAGGTGAACAAATTTTAAAGTTCACGACCTTCTGTGTTCAACTATCACGAAAAGTTGCATTTATCTTACAGCTAGTACCTACTTAATATCGCTTTTTTATTTCAAAAAAATAATGAAATTATATAAATACTACTCACCTTTTTTTTAATTCATAGTTAGTGCCCTTATTACATGTAAGCAGACTGTTTTAATTATCTATTTCCTAAAAAAAACTATAAATGGGAAAGGTATATGGATGGATGTTTGTTACTAAATAGGTAGTAGTTAGTTAGTTTGTTACTAGTAGGCTAGGTATGCTAAACAGATCTGGATAAAATTTGGCACAGTGATAGAAAAGATGGACGATTCCTGTGGGATACATTTGATTTTGTTTTCGCGGGCAACCGCGCTAAGCTAAGTTGGTAGTAACTAGTTATTATCAAACTGAATTTAAAAACACCGCCGCCTGCCTCTTGCTAGTTCTTTCTAGGTCTTAATAGTTATTTCTGTTGTGGCTGTAGGTAAATTTGTATGACTTCATTTGCCATTTTTTAAGTGTTATCAATGATACTATAAAGAAAGATTCCACGCGTTAGTACCTACGATATCTACGTCTTTCTTATTATAATATCATAGCTTGTTATATTGTAAATGAAAAGGTGCGGAACTAAGATAAAGTATATATGTACGTACCTACAACTTTATCTAAGGTACAAAATATTTCATTTGATAAACAACTAGACATCGATGGACTAAAGGAGGTTAGTACTTAGGAGTAGTTATTAGTTACCAAGCGATCTTTAGAAAGATAGGTAATATACATAGACTCGTGTATTGTTCAGCAGGTATTATTTCAACACGTAACTAGCAGCTTAGACATACCTAGTACACGCCCATTAGGTACAGGTGTGCAGTGCCCTTACGCCTGCACTATGAGCAGGCATCAGCTGACACGGATAACGCCATGAGGTAGTAAAATTCTGGGCCTATACAATTTAAATATTTTTCGTTCCATCGACTACGAATAAGAAGATTAGAAACAACATTTTGTGAATTATAAATAAAAGAGAATCTACCAATGTTTTTAAAAGACAACTTCTTTTAAAAAGACTAAAGACATGAGGTGCAGTCCACTGTTTGTTCGTACGATGACAGTTTAGATGTCATTCGTAATGGCCATTACCCGATTGAACACGGACTGAGTACTAAGCCTAGTTTAACTTCAAACTATTGGCTTAAGCCGGCTGTGCTTTCAACTCTAACGCGTGTGTCTGTACCTACATACACGTACATGTTTTGTATTAACTGCAAGTGTAGAGCTCAAACCGGTTTAGGGCTCTCAAAGCTTGCCAGATAAATGCTCTGGGATAGTGATCAAAGGCCTTCTCGAGGTCAATGAAAACGAAGTGGAGATCCTGTTTATTTATGCAGTGTTCTTCGGACAATATGCGGTAGTTTCCGTATTGTATTTGTCGCCTATATTATTATGTTTGTAAAATAAATATATTATTGTAATATTGTGATGAGATTGACTCCTACTGCGCAGTGAGAGGTCATGACCTGCCCCTTGCCCTGCAGTGGGATAAAGATAAGTAATATTTTTATATTAATATAAGATAGGATAAGCAATTACTATCTATGTAGATATAAAATGTAGGTATAAGTCACGTAACATAAACAGGTATTTGCAGCAGTTGACAAAATTAACTTTCCCGTCAACCGGTACTTTTCTGTTTTAATTAATGCTTTCTTTGCCGGTAGTGGCCATTTATTTTGTGCGATAAACGTCATATTCACAATTACGAATGGAGCGTAACACTCAAAATAAAACAATCCATTTCTTCGGTAAGGTATGACCCAGATATCAGAGAAACAACTGTAAAATAGAGATTTCCGTTAATGTGAATATCTATTTGTTGATACACTGTCAATAAGACGTCTGGGCAGTTATGAGTCATTATTGAGATGTTACTACCTACCACGTTAGTAGCCGTAGGTAGGTAGCAACATTTCCTGCCTATCATCACATTCTATTATAAAAATACAAAGTTAAGGCCTACGCATTGTCGTCATCTGCGCCGTAGCCATGTCATAACAGCTGGTGCTACTGTGATTTCTCGATTACCTAAAATATTTTTAGTAAAAAGCAAAATTAAAATTAATGCCGCGTGTTTTCAGCAAAAGTGTTGTTTATGATTGATGTCTTCTATATAATAGGTATGTAGGTATTGTAGTGCTACTTCTGAGCAGAAGTTAATTTATAATTTATCATTGATTAAAACCTGCAATTCGCGGCAAATGAATTAATATTGCTAAATTTTATAAAAGTGTCACAATACAAAGGTTTTCGTAAATTGCAACTTTTTCATCAGTAAAAATTCAGTTGTTTGCCAGTAGTAATAGGTAGTAGTAGATATACCACAATAGTACCTATTTGTACATTGAATTAGCGGTTGTAGCAACAACTAAAAACTATTATAACAAATGAGCACGTACCGAACGAAAGTGAGGGCGTCCGCATTGTTAAAGTTAGAGATCTTAATAGAAACCAGCGAAAAGGCTACGGCGTGTACAGAGTCGGGCACGGCTCGGCTTTGTTGTTGCAGCAAGCAAAAACGTGAGGCTGCGGCGCGCGGCGGGATGTAGGTCGCGACAAGTGCACGCCGCGCGCTGCGACGACGCCGACGCTGCACGCGCTTACTATACGCACAGGCACAGAGACAACACGCTGATATTCTATACATTATACTTTTTGTTCCATTCATTCTATGACAATTGTCATATATCCTTGAGTCCTTTTCCTCATGTTGCATATACATACAATGTTATTTTCAGTTGGACATATCTTAGTGCCTTCGTTGTTTAGATAAGTTCATGACAACAGTCATAAGTCAATAAATGAACTATTTAAAGTTGAATTTCGAAAATAATATGAGTACCTAGGTGCACAAATATACTGACTTGTCAAAGTAAGTACAAAGTCAAAGTTCAATAAAGCAAATGGCTTAGTCAAAATAAAGCTGAATAACCGGAAAAGTAAAAAATAAACATAGGTTATGTACAAATAACGTAATTCTCTCAGATAAGTTAACACGAGTCCTTTCTGTCGGACCCTTAGTACAGAAGATGGGGTGTTCCGCCACTGCGCAAATAGGTCATTAGCCGATTTATTAGCCAAGTTTATTCACTAAGAAACCTTAGCAACATGGATAAAATGAAATAGTATTTTTTATTTTGCAATAGTAGGTGTGGCTGTGATATTATAAGATTTTGCTGATTGCACTACGTTTAATTATTCTTTTTTTTATACTACTTGGTCGGCAAACAAGCTTACAGCCCGCCTGATGTTATGCAGTTACCGTAGCCTATGGACGCTTGCAATACCAGAGCCACCAGAGCTATCACTTGCGTGTTGCCAAGCCATTTTTTTATACACCAGGGCGTGTATCCCTGGGATACGAATACGTTTCTCTCTTAAAACTAAAATATAATTCTAAACTAAGGATAATCAAATGAAAATTAGTATGAAAAATTCTAACAACAAACAATTCAATTTTGTTGGTTACGAGTTAACTTAATTAAAACTTTATTTCTCTGTTACGCTCTTAGAAATAAATATGTTTATTTCTTTAATTTTCAAGGTTGTTGTATTGCATGTAAGTGTTTGTCAATAGCAGCATCCATTAATGATAGGTTTTATACAAGTAAGGAGTAACTCCATATATGTGAGTGTAGCAATTAGCGACTATATTGTAAAATAAATAAGTATTCAAACATCGCCATTACAATTTCATCATATCGAGCTTTTTTTGTCCGTACACAGAGTATGCTTGACCTTGCTATGTTTGTTAGACGAGAAATAGAACTGTTCGCTTAAAATGCTTCAAAATATTCTCTTTGTTCGCTACGTTTGTGTCCAAATGCCAGTTATATGTCAGGCCTGTCACGTTTGTGTTCATTCCCTAAACAACAAGCAAACGCTGAAATACCTCAAATTTTGTGACAATTTCGTAGTTATTTCAAGATTTCGAGACACATTATGAAATATCTGTTAAGTATGCCCACTTTAGTTAAAGTGCTGGTTCCGTTTGGTACAATTACACGGTACAATATTTTGATTTTTATATTGTTATCGGTTACAAGAGAGTGGTGATTGGATAATACGGTTTCTATTTCTTGTTGTACACTCGTAATGGTTCGCTTACGGTTAGTTTTGGTTACAGTGAGGGTGATTAAGTAAAGCGAAAATTGTATATATAACCTAGGTATAATAATACCGTTTAAGCAAATAAGTGTACGCCTGCCTAAGCGGTAAGCAGTTAGCGGAACCTTGTAAAGTATATACTCCACCTGAAGCATTGAAATCACGGACACAAAATATACTCAAACTCTGAACAATAATTTATGAAAAACAATTTTTTGTCGATAATATAATCGAACAAAACGCAGCGCATTGATGAAATGGCTAGATGTCCACTTAAAATTAATAAGCAGTCAAAAACCAAAACTGATTCCTATGTGAAAAAGCATTATAATTCAAAATAAATACAACTAAAGTAAGTAGTATTAAACTATTTACAAAAAAAACAACCAAATATTGTATCCATATAAATAATCTACTTACCTATAACTTTCCTACATTAAAAATAACGAAGCTAATAAGTATATATCTACGTCACTTACACACAAACGACAAGATCGTTTATCACATTCACTAAACATTCCCGAGCTACGCCTATTACTAATAATTCTTGAATGATAATTATAATGCACGTTCTTAGAAGCTAACCTTTAAAATAAACACAATAGGTAGTTACTTGAAAGTACAAAACCGAAATGGCATACAAAAGTTCGAATGTTAACCTGTAGCCATATTGACGCAACTGAACTATTTTCCCGCTGTTTCAAATCTAGAACTCGAGACTACAGAGAAATAGTTACTTACGACATTACACGAAACAACGTCGGTAATCTACATTATTATTTACTCGTTGCAAAATGTTTCTTAAATATAACATTTTTTAAATCTTGCAAATCACGATTAGATAGCATCTATACCACAGATATAATCTATATCTGTGATCTATACCTAACTTAAACATCTTGACGAGTGGGTTCTGCTGACAACTTTGCTTCCATGATTTATCGATAAAAAGACAATTTATTACAGCCCATACAATTATGTACTATCGAGGCATAAACAAAATTGCAGGGTCTACGCCTACCAAGCTGAGCAGATAGATAGTTATATGTGTGTGGTTTTCCTTCTTATAACCTACGTCTCTTACAACACTCGTCACCTACCTATGTTACTTGGAAGTACAACTTTCTATCAGCAAAACATTTTAAGAATCGTATTGTTAGTCCCCCAGATTATTGTCAGCTTATGGATTTAAAACATTTGTACAGATTTGAGTGTCAAGACATAGCTTAGAACCGATTAACCGGTCAATCCATTTAAGAGTTACACAGAAATATAGTTTAAATTTATTTTACAACAACCTCTTTTTGCGCCGGGGGGTGAAAAACTGTAACAAAAGACTTCAACGCGTCATCACAAGTCTACATGACATATGTAGTTGTTCTACTTTTAAGTCTAGTTTTATTGTTTTATGAATGAAATTTCCATTTGTATGCAAAAATGAAAGTGGAAAACGAGCACACGACTGGAAATTTCTTTTTATAAATTGATGTTACCTTATACTGATATTACATTTAAAATTGTAGCAACCAACATTATTTCTGAAAACATGAGTTAAGTAAACGATTTATGTAGCATAAGTTTGATATAAATTTAAAGTCGGTTTAGATGAGAAATCTAAAACGTAGAAATGTAATGCAAAAAGTAGTGACTAGGTATTCTAGACTATTTTGCATTCACAAATGACGTAAGGTTTTTTTTACAAGAGTTATAAATGTCACAAATAAGTACGACAAGTCCGGAAAATAATGAACGTTCGCGTCGTAATGTAATTGTTAGGAAATGGGAAGTATGTTAAGCTTGAGCAGTCATCTGTGTGTTGACATTATACGTTATGAACTTTTTTCTGTTTAGGTAATACAAATTACATCCGCTATACAGTATACTTGATTAGTGTCGCATATTAAGCCCAATTTACACTTTGAATAAGTTACTTATAAATAATCAAAGTGTACCTCTGTACTGCACTTTATTATAATTATAATTTGACTTTACAGGACATTACTTAAACCCTACCACGACGTCCTTATCTATAATTGATATTTTATGCCTATCTTATAATAGTTATTGTTGTTTAATCATTCTTTGAAATTCAAGTAAACCCAGAATCGGCTCCAGGTTTCCTCTCAGTGCGACAGGGGTTACACATTATTTGACGTTTCCAGGTGCTAATAAAAATGATTTATTTATTGACTAAACTGACAGTGATAGAGTAATACTATGATGAGAAAAGATTGACGAGAAAGTCAATCTTTTTTAATATTCAATTATATTTCAAATGAGAGATTGTTGACGTAATTTGCTTGACAAAGAATCACTTTAATTTTAATGTCCAACATTGTGTAGTTCACAAAGGGTGATAAAGCGTATCATTTAGTCTTTAACACGAGACGTATTGTACTGAATGTCAAGCTGAACAGTAATAAACCTTCTCTTAAGATTTGACTTAAGGCGGGTAATACCAAGAAAAGTAACAAGACCGGCCGGCTGATTCTCTAAGAAATAGCGATGGCAAACTGACAGTTGTGATCGCAAACTGACTGTTGTCATTGCTCGGTGACTGCACAATCTATTGACTAAACGTCAAAAAGGCTCGGTTTTTGCTCTTACGGAATACCGATTTTCAATCTGACAGCCAGATTTTGCCCGGTTTTTGTGGTGGCTCGGTTTTTGCTCTTACGGAATACCCCTGCCGGTGGCACAGGGACGCGAAATATGCATGATATGGAATTGAAAACACAGTCTTACAGGGAAATGAGACTTCAATTTCTAATTTTTACGGCTGTCTTTCATTACATTTCCAATTACATTCGTAACATCGGTATATTTTTTTATTGTAACTAGATACCTAAAGTAAAGAAAATAAAATCCTATTCAGGTAGAATTTAGACATGTATCTTTCGATTTCGAAATTACTTACCTATCTAATATATCATGTATAACTAATAGTCAAAAATTTGTATTTTTCAAAACATAATGCCGTGCACAAAATTCAAAAGGCGGTTCTAGGGCGTACATCGCCTTAAAATTAGTCCATATCTTTTTAATTAGTGATGGCTGCCACAATGTAATTAGATATACTTACTTAACAACACTATTGATATGCTTCCGCGTGATAAATTGTCGTGTAACGTAAGAGAGCGATTACTTAAGTCATTGTTATTTTTAGTTCGCACTATATGTGCAGTATTATGTGGTATTATTATATATTACATACTTAACTCTACGACATAAGCATTAAGTCTTCCGCGATGTGTAGGTAACTATTACTTAGAGTATGATTAGTATGTAAAGTTGAGAAAAAATCTAGAAAACTGTTGATAAAGATTCGACACTATAGTAACAATATTATGGTACTAGCATAAAAATTAAAAAGTAGTGAATAAGTAATTAAATTTTGCATACTAAGTATCTATTTTAGTTATGCACATTAGAATAAGATTCTTCCCGCATACTCGTAATTCGCATAACATGTTAAAATTTAATCGAGTTCTCTTTTGTCTTAAATTCATTCATTCATTTATATTTAGATATTCCGTTATTTCTCTTCTCTTCTAGCTTTTTCTTTGAACGACAAACTTCTGTGTGGGCTTAAAATTGCAAGGGTAAAAAAAACTCCTAATGCAATATATTTTTTATTATAAGATATTAATTAATTTTAGTTAAATATAATGACAACAATTCAATCAACCACAATAAATTCTCATTGTTAAATACATACATGAACATGTACCGCTGCTTTCTGATCATGTTTATGTGGCTGTTACCATCAATATGTTCCGCCTGATTATATATCCAATTTAACTACTTAAGATGTTCACAAAGAGCTACAATCGTCTTTTTTGTATGAATTACAGAAAAACATGTGACGACCAACACAGCGCAAGAATGTCATGGTTTTCATGTATTTTGTGACGATTATGAACGCCAAGGCGACAAATTCTTAAATTTCTTAAGACGCCGCCATCATGTTTTTCTGTGTGGAATGTTTAACTATTTAAACATTCTACCCAGACGAGAGTAATTTGGACTATTTTAGGGCTCCGACAGAGTTTTTAGTCATTATCACAGCCTTGACCTTGGCCTAGTAGTTTTGGACGTGAGTGAAATAAATTCGCAAATCCAGTTTAAACTTATATAATTCGCTAGAATAACCAGCGATTTGAAACACTTGTGGGACAGTATTTTGATGCATTGTTGCTCATTTCGCTACACAAATGAAGCGCGAATTTGCATAACTAATTACCAAAGAGCAAAGTTAATTAGGAACGTTCGCTACTAGTAGGTTTAGTTGTAGTTTTATTACGGATAGGCTGGCGTTTTACTACAATCAGTGGTGGCCGAGTGGGAAAGTAACCGACTTGCACGCAAGAGGTGCGAGTTCGATCCCGTACCAATGGGAATTTCAGTTTGTTGAGTCTACTAACGGGAAAGGAAAAACATCGTGAGGAAACCCACATGTCTTAGAAGAAATTCTAAAGACATGTCTGATTCACCAACCCTTATTAGGCCTGTGTTGGGGATCTTCCTCAGATGGTAGACGGAATAAAAGAGTGTTAATTAAGGCCTACACCCTCTTTCTGACTTGATAGAAGAGAGGAGAACCGTGCCCAGCAGTGGGACATATATGGGTTGCTATAATACACTACTGTGCTCGGTTCTGTACTACCGCGTATAACGCTTGACTAGAAGATACCTACCCATTAACGCGCTACCATATTATACCTAGTCATTAGAAAATAAAAACTAACAAGTTGTTCCTTTCTTTGCTGTACGCATTACACGTGCATACATAGTGCATACTATATAACGGCAGCGATGGCGTATGGTTATTTGGTTGTCCGACGGTAGAAAAATGAGGAAAGAATTATTTTGTGTAATTCTATAGCACGCTCTTCTATGTAAGAAGACCATACGTAGGTGTTCAAATCCCATACATTTACTTTTTTGACTTTTCGATTCGACTATCGCTTGTGCCATTTGTCTAGAGGGGCTGTTCTGAGAGAGTCAAAAATAAATAATGGGAAAATGAATCCAGCATTCAGAGAGGTAAAAAGATTTTAATAACTATTTGCTAAGGCACAAGTTATACGTAATGTTTGTTTGTTTGTCGTGCAGCTGGAGTATGGATGGGCACGCAACGGTCACCGCTGCGTGCGACACCGCGCGCCGGAGTCGACGATGTCGGTGAGCAGTGACATCAGGTTCACACGGCGCAAGCTCAGCCGGCCGTGCCGGGGCTGCTGCGCCGCCCTCGCCTCACTGCTCGTGCTGCTACTTCTAGCAGCCGTTGCTGTATATTTAGGACGTAAGTACCAAATATATATAGCCTAACAATTATTATAGCCATCTAATCTTCTTCAGCTGCCGAATCTCAGCTATTCTGCCAAGAGATTTCTGTCAAGTATTTAATTATTTTAGTAAATAATAAATGGAAGTGCAGTGTGGAGAGGTCTTCTGTATATTTCATGTATTTTATATTGTTTGCTAGAAAAATACGTACCTATTTACTCGTTTAGAAAACACAAAAGAAGAACACTAAAAATGGATCAAGTAAGTATTTCATTCGCTGAGTAAATTTATAATACCTAAGTATTTATTAATTAAAATTCCGTAAAGGAAATTAAGTAATAGGTAAATTAAGTAATACCTACCTGCAACTATTAAAACACAAAATTATTAACCCAAATACTTTAAATACAAAAATGTAAAAAGTTAATTGAATTTATACCAGTTATACATATCCATTTTTCAGTCACGAGGTCATCCTGATTGTAACCTGTCCGGTTAGCCCACAGGCGACCTGGTTTCTTATGATATTCTCGGTCCTGATGTCTCTTTCATTGCCCACCCTTTCTCTATTACAATGGTCTTATATCGATGAGAGATCCCAAAAAATGATAAACCCGAGTGGATAGGTAGCATAATATTGCATATTTTGGAAAAAAAGGATATATTGTATGCAGGTGGCAGAAACAACCCTTCCCATTTCTGTGTTTCTACGGCCGTCTCAAGGTTTGATAATGCTCTAAACCACTCTTTTAAATATCATACTTTATAACTGTCAAGATGGGTGATTACATTATAATATTTTGTTTTTTTTAATTAATGATAAGAGGTAAGAGCACTACGGCACTAAGCTATATGTATATATCTACTGACTGTAGGTCCTCCCTTATCTATGAGTAAAGCATTTTCAATTATTACCAACGTAGCTACTTACAACGTTGCAAGATAGTAAAGCAAGTGATGCCCCTAGGATTGAAAGCGACTTAAATGATCCGTTAATTTACCATCAGGTGAATGGTGAATTGGGGTTGTTAACCTTCAAGCGAGTATTACCCGTTCTGCAATTACTTATATTTATATAAGCACATAATCAATTAATTGCCTTTCGATGTTACTTGAGTCTTCAGATCGTGATGCCTTATTACTCGAAGCTATGAGTACAATTTATGTAAATGGTTATTATGTACTTAAACTACATTATACTCCAATAACAAGACTCGATTGTGGTTTGTGGAGTATAAGTTACATGATGAAATTATCTTACCTAGTTCTCAAAGCTATATATAGCATACTAGCTGTTGCCCGCGGCCAAATTTCATCCAAATCCGTTCAGAAGTTTTTACGTTAAAGAGTAACAAACATCCATCCATCCATCCATTCTTATAAACTTTCACATTTATAATATTAGCAAGGATATCTGTAAATGTCTAAATAGTCTCTAGACATAAGGAGGACGTATCCTCCCATATATCCTCTGTTAGACCCCCACACTATATAAACTGTTGCCGTATTTTGTTATTGTTCATTAGACTCACGTAGATATCTTTTAAAAAAATATAAGAAATGCTTGTTCACCTAATAATCTTTTTCTTCCTAGCGTCGTTTTCAAACATCGTTAGAATCTGCATAGTTGTAGCCCAAAACAAGTACATTGACTGCATTGTCGGAGGCAGCCATCAAGTACTCCTGCGGCAGGTGTAGGCAGGGCACTCCATGAATCATTAAGTCAAGGTGTGCACACCATGTTCATTTGCATCTGCATTCCATATATAAAACTATAAAAACGTGGGCGAATTACACAACAAACATAATGCGTTACACACCATGTAGGTACACTGTCAATCATAGACTGCATCATTCTGTAAAACTAATAAAATAGTCGTAGATAAATGTGAGGTGAGCGGCGCGTTGCAATTTTGTTAGACATTCCTAGAGCAATTTTAGGTTTACACGTTATGCCGTAAATGGTAACATTACTCAACGCCTGACCTAAAGGACTGTTGCAAAACATCTTAGTGGAAATATCCTAACTATCTAACGCTACCGGCCTGGTTTGTTTATGGTATGTAGTTGTACTGTCATATCTTGGAAAGTACTTACATATACATTTATTTATTTACCACTCGCTGCATCATTCTAACAGTAATTTACCAATTCAATGATGCAGCTTATCTTTACATAAAAGCCTTAACCTAATTATTAATTTTGGTAACAAAGTAAAGTATACATGTTATTTTAATAGATAGTTATATAAATTAAAATGATTTATGATATACCTAAGTAGGTACAATAAACATATCTTTATCAGAAAATTTATTTACTTACTAATAAAGTTTGAACTACAGTAAGTAGGTACCTACTTAATTTATTTTACTGTTATAGTTGAACTCCTTCAATTTCGCCAGAAGTCCAAAGTCATCAAGTCGAGCTATAAAAAATAAGAAAACAATGTTTTCTGTTATTGCTTAGTAGCTACCTAAATCAGAACTCCTTATAAATGACAATTACGGTAAATACCAAACTATTGCAGGAACTTGATATTCTGATCTTATCTATACCCAAAAGGTCAAGTTATAGCTAGGTACTTACATAATACGGTACCTATATATAGATTGTATTTAAATGAATCGAATACCAATTATTATTTCTAATTACCACTATCAAATAGATATCAGTAATCAGTTGAATGCAAGTTGTGTAAAATGTTGCAATTCTATTTCATTGTGCGGTCAACCAGTGTAAAGTCATCTGTTTATTGGGTTCTTTTGTTAGTAAACAGTATTGGTGTTCTAGTAGAGGCGCTAGGCGTAGTCTGAACGACATTTACCCGTCACCGAGCTAAGGCCAGTGAGCCGTGTGCCGCGTGGCCTTGTTATACCGCGCCGAGAAGACAAGTGCACTTCACTCATATTATTACTAACTATGCTAAATGGCTTGTATATTAAATGATCTTTATCTTAAGGATTATCAATCTCACTAACTTATAATTAGCGTCAACTTGCGTAAAGGCGACATACAAACGATTTAACTTTCAAACATGCGCTATATTAGACGTAATTGATTTTACACAATTATATTGATCAAAATATAGCATAAAGTCGGGCAGGGGCTACGGCTACGGGAATCTCAACGGAGAATACTATGCAGGACAAATTATTACTTTTAGTGCTCATTTGTGTGTGCGTAAAGATAGATGTATGTTGTGAGACCTACAGGGCAATCATACTTAAGTACACCTTGTATAATTCAATCTCAACATTAATTTGAAAGTTTTTGAAACTAAAATTTGCGCCTAAAGCTTCAATAAAACTTACCTATATTCGTGCTTATTGACCGTAGTCACGTATGTAAAAAGTTGATCACCTCAATTGAAATAATACATTGATCGACAAAGAAAAGTGATTGTACTTCCGCGTGTTCCGTGACTTGTGAATATTGTTACTCAAAACTAATTCACGCCATGTTTTAGTTATTGAATTTATGTAACTAATACTCAATGTACGCTTTCTGGAGTTTAAACAATACTACCTACTTATGATCTAAGATTATTTCGTATGAGATTATGACTATGATTATAAATATGTGGGTCAATTAACATTATCCAACAACTTGAAAGTTGAAGGTGCTCAAGCCAGGTGAACTCTGAAAGCCTCTGTGCTTCGTCCACTTATTAAAAATTCGTCCCGACTATTAACTTTCCTAGCTAGGGTATTAAGTGGGTATATGGGCGTTATGAACAAGTCTGTCATCAGGTTGATAAAATAAAAAAAAACTAATTACTAAGGAACTAGTTGATATCATTGGAATTAGATCTTCTTGACCTGCAATTACTTCATTATGCCTAATTGTAATCTGCCTACCTAAATGGATTATGCAAGCACAAATACTTTCCACGAGGCAAATTAATTTTCGTTGCGTACAAAACTTGCTAACGTCGTCAAGTTGACGACGGATCGAAGTAACATTTATATTTATATTTATAATCAGAACGACAAAACATCAATTACACTGATTACATTCAAGATAACAAAATAATAAACCTTTCATTCCGTCATCTCACAAAACCTCATGCATGCTGACAAAATCATCTTCCATTCATCAGTAAACAAATCCAGTCCAGGACTTGTCTCTAGTAGCGCGTTTAGACCCTTTAACATGCGCGGGATAGGAGACATTGACCGCGCCACCGACATATAACATGAGGTATTATGCGAAGCATGGGATGAAAACAACAATGAACCTTTGTTTAGATCGTTTCTTTTAAAATCGACATGTACAATATTGTGAACCAGTGGTCAATTTTTCTCATGATTTGAGCAAATTATGTAGAGATTCGTGGAGACCTATATTACATAAAGATTAACGGTAGGTATTTACAACTGAAGCCTGTGGTCTTACCAACATACAGTTTTTCTTTTGAATCAACTTTTATTATATTACTCTGGTGGCAAACAAGCATGATAGTAAGCCGCTGCTTTAAGGCCATACCAGGGACATTACTCACTTAGTGCCGACCCAAACATTTGTACCACCAAGGTTCAGTGACGGGGTTTCCCTAGGATAGGAACACGTTTCCTAAAAAATGCATTCTTAAAATGCACACTGAAGACCTGAAATCATGGACAGGACACAACTACGTGTAGTCCTTCCCTAGTCGGGCTTGCTCGCTTGTATGGTGCCCTACCTACCTAATTTAATGTTGCCCCTAAAGATTTAGAAATATAATATATTAGTATAAGCAGATTTAATTTATCTTTGTATCTAGTTTTGTCACAATAAACTTTATTTGCAGACATGTACCTGTTTGGGGACCCATTAAATCGGCAAACATTCCGGGGCTCGTTTGTTGTATCCTTATGGGGATCAGAAGAGAGCGGGGGCGAAGAGTTCAACAACCTCGAACCCAAGGGTAACCGCACCCGGGAAAGTGAACTACAGCAGGCACTATTAAACATGTATCAAAATTCTGAACTGAAGTCCTGTTTCGTGTCTGCAGACATATTGGCCTTGGACAGGTAAGTCATGTATTTTTTACCCATTGATCAGCCAATACATTCTATACTACAAAAGTTGATTTGCTTCCTGATTCGTGATTCGGCGAGGTAGACAAGATTGGTTTGATGGAGTGTACTTAATTGTTCATTTAGTTATTCTAATAATAATAACATGAAAATTGCTTTCTACAAAATGATTAAACTTATCTTTTAAATGCAATAATATCCTTAAATAATTGTGATTTTTGTAGTTTGAATTATTATAGGTACTACACTAGCTTTTCATCATATCATTTACAAAATAGATTATAGATTACCTTCTTAGAAACACCCTCTAAGGAAAATTCATTCAAAGAAATCACTATTAAATTAAGTGGAATATGAGAAAGAATATTTAAGTTTCAAAAGTAAATAATAGCAGTGTAATTCGACAATTATTAATTTATTAGCAAGGCAGTATCGTAGTTCTCTAATTAATAGCAATTATTTTTTAACTACTTAATTAAGCGATACGACACGCATCAATCCCGCATAGTTTAAGAACATTATGCATTTAAGTATTTGATGCGCAACGCTAACAAATCAGTACGTAATTAAGTATAATAATATGTACCTACAGTAATTTTCATGAGTTTTACATAGATTCTATTTACCTATATTTTTAAACATATAGTAAGTACATAACACTGGCGACAACTGACAACTTATTTATGCTTGCGTACTGTCTCGGAATTATAAAAGAAGAGAGAATCCGAAAGGATTAAAACTTGATTGAGGTTTAAGAAGGTAGGGTGGAGAACTCATTTAATTTCATACCTACCGATATGATAGGTGTTGATATATGACGTTTAAAGTGTACTGGAAGCTTTCAATACATAAATCAATCAATTTATTTATTAATTACATTTTAGGTGGCACCGTTTGCGATATTTAACAATAGACATACCTATATCATTTATTTCACGTCTGCAATCGAGAGGACATAAACATGTTGACTATGGATTCAACATATTATTACATCATGTTATGTTTACAAAACGTCATATTATCCAAAGTAACAAGTAAATTATATTTCTGTGCAAATGGTGTTCTTTTACAATATGCAAATGCATCTAAGAATCCTGTAGTCGATGAGATTCCTGAGCGTCCTTAGGTTACGGTAGACAATCACTGATTATCAGACGGTGCGTATGCTTGTTTGCCTATCATATCAGTAGGTATGTAATTAAATGAGTTTTCACTTTTAAAGATAGATTTGCTTAATTACACCTTCACGATTAAGATAGATAAATACCGAAGTTAAAACAAAATCAAACAAATATAAAAACATAATTAATAATTACATGTACGTACCTAATGTTTAAAACTGTATATTTTTCATTATAAAAATGTTAATAGATGTTAACTTATAAATATATTTATCGGTAGATAGAGAAAGTCTCGCTTTCTCAAAGCCCGAGGTTTATAATCGAGCGTGCGCTTGCCACATTTTAGCAAAACACTGCAATTTCAAGCCTTGTTAATATGTTATACAATAAATTGTTATTTTTATCGATCATCTATTTTAAGAAAGCCTTGTATGTTACGAATTCAATTCGTTTGAATATAACGATGCAGTAATACCCAAATCATGTAAATAACATATTTTTATATTTTATTTAGCAATTAGCGGACGAATGTTAAATATTATCTTAGTACCTACCTGAATCAATAATTCAGTGCTAATTGAAATGTCGCCTATTTTCCAAAAAAAAATCGAAATAGGTCTCATAGAAATCAAAACCATTTTATAAAACAACTTTTACTTTTTATGAACTATAAAAAGTTGTCGATCGTGAGTATCATGACACATGGTGAATATTTTGTCACAGCTATATCTTATCGGTATCTACAATGATAAACATACGACACGAGAAAGTTCATAATACGTGCTTTGTGTGTAAGCTTTAGTACTTGGTAGGGTACTTTCTATTCAGTTCATGATCCTACAAGTAGGTAATCCACATTTAAGGTTCCGTTCCCAATATTTTTATATCCGGCCCTTTCTTTTTGCGAGCTGAATTTTAAACAAGTAATATCTATAGAAATCGAAAATTCTAATAATACACGAGATATTATTTTCTAAACCTAAATATGTATTGACCTACTTGTTCCCATATGCTATAGTAATAATAATATAGTAGGTATGTATAATTCAAGTAACACAATCATAGTTTTTTTTTTTTTTATACTACTTGGGTGGCAAACAAGCATACGGCCCACCTGATGTTAAACAGTATCCGTAGCCTATAGACGCTTGCATTACCAGAGGTATCACTTGCGTGTTGCCAACCCATTTTTTTACACCAGGGCTTTAAGATGGAAGTAACCCTGGGATAGGAATACGTATCTTTCAAAACGCATTCCTAAATGAGCGCTGGAGACCTGTACTCACACACAGGAACACAACTACACCGCTGTGTGTAGTCATTTGGCTGTGGTCTTCTGTAAGGTGGAGGTCCTTCCCCAGTCGGGCTTGCTCGCTAGTATGGTGCCCTACCTCTCTTCAAATTTCTCTTCAGTATTTAGGTAGATACCTAATATTTTCAACATTTTATGTTTTCCTTGAGATTTTTAACGGAAATATAAAAATCTAAATGGCGTCCTAGTTTATAAATGTATATTACTATTTTCTTGCGTGCAGGCCGCAATATTACGCAATATATCGCAGACATTAATATTCACGTAATAGGTACCTAAACTACCTAACTACTCATATCCATACTTAATTTACATTATTTAAATAGGACTGAAAGCACCTCTGAAATCTAGAAATGTATCTACCAAGTTACTCACGATTGTGACTGATTACTGATCGGATTTATTTGCATAGCTATTTTTACACCCTCATAGGATTTTTATTTTTTTATTGATATACCTATAAGTAAATATCTATAATAATACCTACTTCAATTTCAATAGAGAAAAATACGGGGACAAATTTTACCTTCACATGTTTTCGTTCTCGAAACCTATTATAATTTGTGATTTGATGTAAGAAAACCTTATGTAGGTAGGTACCTGAGTTATGTATTACATACATCCAGACTGCAAATCTACTTAGAAGACGGCGGCAAGCATTACAGCAAGTCTTATTGCCAATGCAAGGAAATAAAACAATACTTTCAACTTAAGTGAGTCACAAGTAAGAAAGCGGATTAATACTTATCTTGCTATTTTCCATTCGATTCACGTAAAACTTTATGCTGTGTAAGTAATATTACAAAAATACTTTTTGAATTAGAAAGACAAGATACTTTTCTTTAAGATACCTACTATTCTTTTTCTTAAAACGTTGTTTTTTTATTTGGCCAATTACTTAAAGGAATTTAGTTTTTTTTTCTACAAATAGCAATTAACTCCTAATAATAAATAGCAAGGTAATAGATACATTTAAATGCGTGTCCATTTATTCGCTTTTTTATTGTAATTCAATTTATGGAGTAGGATATACCTAGCCTAATAAGTCTATATCCTAAGTAAGATAATGGCAGGAAGAGTAGCGTTTATAGAGTGTATCTGTTCTAAATGCAGTACCTATAGAAAAAGTAATATTTTGAGGTTTTTATCAATTACATGGTTTTTAAATACTATTTAGCAACTACCTATATTATATTGTCACTTTATTTACAGTTCCGAGGACGGCATTCGTGTGCATTTCGAGGTATCGTTTGAGCCGATCTTCACCGCGGTGAGCACGGCGGAGGTGGCAGCAGTGCTGACTCGCGCTCTGGCCGCGCCCACCGCCTATCTCAGCACGATTACCACCTTGCCGGAGACACTGCACATTGAGGTGAGTTTCAATTAAGCCTTTATAACGCCCGTGAGATACAAAGTCTTTAGACATAGACATTTTAGTTATACAGCTAAGCTCTCGTCGCTCTGTTGATGTTAGAGAATTGATGTCGCTAAATCGCGAATGTTAGGTAGATACTTCTCTGAATCTTAACAGATATATGACAATCTCATATGTTTTTGTTTCGAGCGGCAATCCAACCTACAGAACGCAGCATAGTAGGTAGGTAGGTACCTATCTATCAACGCAATAAACTTAGAATGTCAAACTAATATAAACCATATATTACCTGCATTCAATTATATAAAAACACCATAATTTCCCTAAAGTAAAATGCGACGGCGACGTTGCCAGCTCGCAGCCTCTTAAAATCGTGTATAACCAAAAGGCTATAAACAACTCTTCATAATTAGCAACGTTAGATAGTTGTTTCCATTCACTTGGCAATGTTTGCAATAAGAAGAAATTTTCTAATGAGTTATTAATGTAAGCATCTTCAATTCCTCATGGCTAGCTCGATGATTCAGTGCTAAATAGCAAGGTAAGCAGCGCATTGCAAAATTCGTCTACCTACTTGCTTAGAAGTGATCTTTATTTGCTCTTCACATTATCATTTTTACAGCTCATTAATATTGTTAAATGGCATAACTAATGCATACCTACTAATCAACCGAATCGATTCTTGCATTGTAGCCTACTAAGTATGCACAAAATAATTTGGATGTTTGAAACTAAGAAAAGGTTAGAAGAAAGATGTATTCTTGGGGTCCGCCTGCCCCCTTTTCAAGCAAATAGCGAAACGACTGATCAAAGCTTAGCTTGACCAAAGGCTCGATTCAACTCGATTGTGTCTCGTACATGGTAACTATTAGTATTATCATCTGACATGGCAATAACGCTTGCCTTTGGACACGTTTCCAGTTGACATTGGTGCTGAAGAATATCCTAATGCTAATAAACCTAATAATCTTGTTAATTAATTACTTTAGTAGAAATAAATAAATAAAAAACTATTTTAAAATAGCACTACATAGCAACGGTATTTATCCTTTTCTTTAAGTAAAAAATACTAGGCATGCGTTTAGAATTTTAGATTTATAACTTGGCTAGATATGGTTTAGAGATAGCGCCGCACCCGTTTGTCGGCGTAGATATTTACGGGAATTTCTAATACTAACATGTCATGTTAAATTACTACAACTTAATAATTCTTATGAAATGCGCTACTGGAGTCAAGTCATAGACTGAATCTATTCGCTGATGAATGAGCAGATTGTGTCAGAATGCATTAAATTTTGGGAGATGACAGAAATAAATAAACAACAAAACTTTATAATTTAAATTTATTTCTAACCGTTTTACTTTTAATCATCTCAATCAGCTCTTGAAATACAGTCATCAGGTCATCACACGTTTATATTAGTCAATATTTTGTCATGTCATTGTCCACATCGAATACAATGAACTTTTAACTTATTTCGTAAACGCAGTGTTGAATTTTGAGTGTTAAGTAACGGGCCGAAACGGATTATAACCGAAACATGATTATAATCTCTGTATCTCGCTTGACTTTCAATTATAATGGTTTATTACATCATTATCTTCTTGGTTGTACCTATTTGTGTATTTTATATAGCTAAAAAAGACTTGCACATGAAGGAATTATCCCTGTATGGCGGAGAGCTTTAACAGCATTGAAGTCACGGTTGTCCGTGACTTGTTTGAAAATGTAGTGTCCCTACTTCGTGACCGTGACAAAGATAAAGAAAATATATATTTACCTCAGGCATTTTTCTTTTAACGGCCCATTCTATATTGCCTACCTACTTATAATATATGTTTACTGTTCAACCACTGCACAACATTCTCGTCATTTTGAATATTATTTTAATCAACCTTTATCTAAGTATTATTAAACAGTAGTTACTGGGTCAATTATTAAATTTAATACAAAAGTTTTATTATGTTGTTATAAACGTCAAGGTTTACATACAAATCATATTACCCAATAGACTTATATAAATAGATAGGTAAATTATATAATTTTTATTTTAACCCTGACCGATTCTAGCCTAGACTTAATGCACAAGTGTCCACATACCAACTCATGGACGAGTAACGGTCTAAATATCAATATAGCGGTCAAGCCAAGTATAAGTGGAACCACCTTGTCGCCCGGCCTAGACTCTCGGAGACAGATACATAATTTACAATATTCGAATATAAATATCATTCAAAATGGTTGTGATCATCAAAGATTCGATCGTTAAATTTGCCCTGTCCATTAGGATAGTGAATTCACACTGCAGAAAGTATATAAAATTTTAATATGAATAAACGAAACAAAACTTTGTGGCATTTCAGAATTCAACAAAGAAAAATGCGACCATATTTTGAAAGAATCATTTCATCAAGCCTCACTCGTGACCACATTCTTAGTTTACTCGATATTTTTATTATTAAGTAGCTAGTAGAAATTAAATTATAATTACGTTTTAAAGGAAAGTTCAGTAATATCGTCACTTGAGCTGAAAGAGACTGAGACCACTCCAATCGAAGCACCGACCACGGAAGCAGTGACTCCAGAGGCAGTGGAAGAGCTCCGCGAGTGCTCTCCTGTATCACTGGGCTTATGTTCTCACCTGCCGTACAACAGCACGTCGTACCCGAATCTTGTGGGACACGTGTCCAAGGATGCGCTAATGCGAGACCTTGTCGCATTCAGGGAATTACTTGACGCAGAATGTTCTCACCTTGCACAGGTAACTGGCATTTCTTATACACATTTTTCAATTATTTTCCAAAATGGAATAAGCATTCAGGGAACCTATTGTGGAAACGGCTGCTGTTGAAATCACTGCGCCCACGTATCCTAATTTACAATAGCCGATTGATGGTATGTGGCTAGGTAGCCAGTAACATTTCAAATGCAGATACTATTGTGTTTCTTATTTTCAGGACTTTGTATGTCAAATGCTTCAACCGCGGTGTCACAAAGATCGTTTGATCCGTCCGTGTCGAGCGTACTGTCGCGCCTTCAACGCAGGGTGTGGCGCACGCTTGCCCGAGCGGCTCAGACCGCACTTCGACTGTGCCAGGTTCCCGGACTACTTTGGTATAGGATCTTGCGCGCCAGAACCAGGTAAATACCTGATGTTTTCAATAATTAGAATGAACCTCCTTAACAATAATAGAAATTGTTAAGGAGGTTCGTAGTTAAAAAGCTTCGGCGTAGACCGAATGCGTTTGTCTTGTATTTTGTTTCTTGGAGCTTTACCAATTTTACGATTATAAACTTTACTTCATAACCTATACCTATTTGAAATGTGATACATGAATGCACACTAAGTACTAACTTAATTTTTTTTTCAAAGCTCTAGCAGCCTCTACAAAGTTTGATGAGTCTAAGTCAATTTTCTTTTTAATAGACTGTGGTGGCGGACTTCAGCGCCTGGCTCTATCACGACGCGAGTGTGACGGTATTCCCGACTGCGCGGGCGCGGAAGACGAGCGCGCGTGTGCGCACTGCGCTGGCGCAGGGGGCGGGCTGCGCTGTGCTCTGCACACGCGGTGCGTGCCCGCACATCTCAGGTGTGACGGTACTCCTGACTGTCCTGATGGTAGCGATGAACTTGGCTGTTGTAAGTGCCCTGTATAAATACCTAAATATTAATACACTTTGTTGTGGTAGGTACCTATTACATCATTTGATTATTAATAGCTTAGGGTTCCAACACTTACAGTCATCCAGCGTGATCCGCCCTTTTTGTTAAATCTGTGTGGTAACCTCCACAAAGGCATTCACAGCTATGTTTTTAGATATGAGCTGCTGATTAATAAGTAGGTACGCATAGATCGACGGAAATACGACTCGAACATCGCCACTCTTGTAATCAGTATTCACTCTTGTAAGAGCATTTACCTAATTTTAAAAGCAGGAATACTTTCAAACTAGTCCATTGTTATTAGTAAGTAGTTTTAATACGCTTGTTTCCTCAGTATGGATCGCGCGCTCTCTAAGTTCATGGCGTCGCGAGAACAGTGAGACGACGCTAGGAGCCGTGCGCAGCCGCGCCGGGTACGCCGTGTGGGCCGAGCGTGGTCGCGACGGGAAGATATGTGCAGCACCATACGAACAGGACAAACGTGCACTCACCAGCCTCGCCACATCACTCTGCAGAGCTTTAACCTTCAAGTCAGTTTTATACTTAATTTTATTTATTGCCACCCAGAATTCTATGATCTGTTGCGTCACTTCCTGCAAGAAGTTGTAACTGTAATAACTCTCATGAACTCGCGATACATTTTCTCACGTAAGAATTTGAAGAAAATGTCAAGTAACAAGATCAATTTAGGAACACTAGAATATTATCGTCCAGAAACTGTAGTCTTTGCATTTTTCAGATCAGCTATAAATGCTGAAGTAGTGCCGGACGCCGAGGATGCAGCCCAAGATGACAAAAATGCTCACGATAAACAAAAACCTGAATACGTTGAAGTAGTGGATGCTTTTGCCCCAGAGATATCGTTCGTCAAAAGCGAATGTCCAGAAAGAAAAGTCATAAGAGTAGTTTGTGATCAATTAGGTAAGTTATAGCATATATCCTTTTCTCTTTTATGGGGAAATGCTCTTCATGCATACTGCTCCGTCCGGGAAAGGGAGGCGGTTATTACGGGCTCTCTGGCTAAGAGCACGTGCCTGCCACGTGCACGTCCGCCTTCGCGGGTGTACCTACGAAACCTGATACGTCAGTGAACGTTTAAATTCCACGCACTGAGTTTAAACACTGCCCTTCGACACTATAGTCGATATCTGTATCAATAACAATTCGGATAAGACAGCAGATTAGCTTATATCCTTTCCATAACTAATACTACGGCTGAAGACACAGTATAATATATCCCGCCCCGGATCGTAAAGTATTAAACCATCAATACCTTTGTATTGATGGTTTAATACTTTTTGTAACCTAATAATGTATACCTAAGTTACTATACCTACCTACTCTATTTTGTTAAATGATCAAAGCTTGAAATTGACAAGTAAGAAAGTAAAAGTGTTATTATAATATCATCCTCACTTTCTATGGCGGTTTATTTTTCCGACAGACACTAATGATGATAGTTTACTCAGACATGCAAATCTCATATTAAAGCACAAAATGACTATGCAGGCATCATGAGTAATACCTATTATTAAATATTTTGAATTATATAAAGAGATTCGGCTTGGGTATGTTAGGGCCCATATTCTAGTAGAGAATTTTTGAAATCTTTTATTTATTTATTTCCCTACGGCTAATTCGCTGACTAGGGTAGGCCCTCGAGAAGAATCGGCTAGGAACTCCTGCCACTCTTTTTAATCGCCAGAGTACACCATTAGGTAAAAGAGTAAGTAAGTTACAATAAATTATATTGTAGGTACCTACTTGGGATGCAAACTGATGCAACCATCACACCATAGTTGATTCTACTAAAGTGTATCTTACTTGTAATGTTACAGAATGTGGTACGCCATCAGCACGGGGCGGCAGCGGCAGTGTGTCACGTGGTGTGGAGGGACTGCCGCGCTCGGCACGGCCCGGGGACTGGCCCTGGCACGCCGCCCTGTTGCGCTCGTATGTGCACGCTTGCGACGCCGCGCTTATACATCCGTCCTGGCTTATCACTACTGCGTCTTGTTTCCAAGTATGTAGACTAAATAACAACTACATCAATGATATCACATCAGGTTCTGGTGGCTGTTATGACGGGCTCTAGAGATGATCATCTCTAGTGCCCGTCATAACTCTCATAAAAATTATACCTACCTTCTTATGGTTTGTTTTCAGGGTCAACCAAAGGCCGAATGGACAGCCAGATTCGGTACAGTACGTATACAAAGTACAACACCATGGCAACAGGAAAGACGGATAGTAGGAATGGTACGTTCTCCAGTAGAAGGCAGTATGCTCGCGTTAGTGCGACTCGAAGAACCTGTAGAGATGACAGACTTCGTCAGGCCAATATGTCTGCCTGAAAATGGTTCTGAACCACCGACACGAAATGTGTGTAATACATTAGGATGGACGAGAAACAGGGATCAGCTGCAAAGAGTCCACTTGATTGCCGGTCCAATGAATACATGCGAAAACGTCAGTATTGCTACTGTAAATGGAATATGCGCCGAACCCTTGTACGACCAAGATGACTGTGACGTAAGTGCTTATCATAATCAATCATTATCAACAAAACAATATAGCAAGTCAGTGATCACTGCCTTGATTTTCTAAATAGCAACATGAAGCTTCTGTATTATTGGCTATTTTATAAAATTACCTACTTAATCCGATTCAAGTAGGTACCTAATTAAGATTTATTTCGCGGCTTATTTTAAATTAGCTTGACGCCAATATAAAGTAAAACTATCTGCCGCAGAAATCAAAATGCTTGTGCAGATACATAGGTTTTCTTGTACCAATATTCTGATTAAAATAACGGGCTGAACGTTGTTGTTTCTATTGTTGTAGTTATAATGACTTAAATTTAATAGGCCTAAGACTTGTGATGAAATCTATAATAAAATTGAGCTTTTGACTTTTTATCATCATCACATTCAACGGTGAATATGTCGGGCCACTGTATTCTGTCATCTTTTGTACCATGTTCTGAGCGAATAAATATCTTATCTTATCATCTCTGCAGAAGGACATTATTATTATTTGATATTTATTAAAACTATATTGCTTAAATTATTTTTTGCAGGAGGAAGAATATGCCGGCAGTTCAATGATGTGCTTTAACGAGAAGACAAAGCAATGGTCGTTGGAAGGAGTTAGCAGCTGGCGCATCGCTTGTACGAAGATAGGATTAGGACGACCTCGTATCTATGATTCAATTAGCTCACATGTCGACTGGATACGAAGAACAATATCAAACTCAGCAAGGTGACCTTATATATCCACATCATAAAATTGTTAAGACTGCATTTGATGCTTTGGACAAATAGGTACAGTAAATAGTTCATAAAATGTAGGAAAACAAGATTATAATAAAAGTGTTCTATTTAATTCTAAGGGTCAAAATCATATATCTACATAGATTATTTTAATGCAATGAGATTAGAACCAAGAATATTTTAGTCAATACTTTTTTAACTAGGATGTGTTGGGGTAAAATCAGCAATGGAGGGAAGACCATAAGACACCAATGTTAAATTGTAATGTTAATAGTGAATTAGGCACCAGTGTAAGAATTTTTAAATAATAATAATTAATTATTTTCGACTACGTTTCGATTTTGGCTGTGTTGTATTGCCACCACAATCTAAAATCTACACTAATCTTACCCCGATGCATATATTGAATAATTAATTAGTAAGTGTAACCAATGTGATAAGTTCACTTCAAATTAACAATACTCGATTAAATAGAATCCAGATATACCTAAGTTGAATGTTTGTATTAGTGTAAGTTGTTGAATGTTTTTTTTTATATATTAACTTTTGTAAGTGCCTAATTACATAGTTGTAAAGTTTAAGATAATTTATTGAAAATAAATTTTTATTGTTAAAAATTAAAGTACCTACCTATTGTAAATATTATGTTAAGAGTGGAACCAAAATTTGTAATAATATATGTACTTAATATATTATTTTTTTATAGAGAGTATATTTTATTTAACCTTGATTAAAAGAGACAACTCCCAGACTAGGGAACAAGCCCTGTATCAACTGGCAACTTTACAAACATGCAACTTACAGATATAAAGTATGCCAAAAGTAAGAACTATCATTTGTGAATTACACAAATGTTGTCCTATGTAATAACACTCCATACAGTATTTAATGGCCATGGTTATCATTGTAGCAACTGCACTAACCATGCAGTATGGTGGTTGGATGGTTTTATTATTTTTATACATATTATATATTCATTTTATTTAGAAACAGCCTGATTGACTTACCATGTAGCAAGTGCTAAGTATGAACAAGTTGAATAAAAAAACCCATATAAATAACGATGTCTTTATTTACATATCTAAATAAATAAAACCTTATTTTAACTTTTATTTAGCACTCCTTCATCCTCCAGTTCCTGTTTTATCTTAGCTTGTACATGTTCTGGTAAACTTCGAAGTTCTTTGTTTATATACTTGTTTAAATCTTGAAGTGGTTTATAATATTGATGGACTATTTGTGATCCTGATAGCATAGCCAGCATAGCAGCAGATGAAAAAGCCAAATACTGACCCCATGTTACTCCAGCAGGCATATTAATGAGTTGCGGCGTATTTTCGTATTTTTTCGTCTACTATGTCGTGAGCCTGCCGCTTCTTGAATGTGTTGTAAAAATTTACCTCGCCAACTCTCCAGTTTATCATAGAAAACTCTAAAGCAGCTCCAAGAACGAAAAACATTGGAAGAAATCTATACATGCCAAATGTTTTTTTCCCGGGCCATTTGTTTACTATTTTATGAATCCAGCCTATTCTCATTGGATATGATTGGTGTAACTATTTCGTTTTATTTGTAATATGGACTCTTAAATAATTATGTAAGCTAGATGGTAAATAAAGCTATTTCGATTTCTAACCTCTATCTGCAAAAGTAGGACATTTGTCAATTTTGACATGACATTTTGATGTTACCATAATTGATTGACACAGAACACAAATTATCGTTTTATTAATCAGAGTTGTTTTATTAAATATTATATTTTTATTTTGCATGGTAAGCAATTACCGCATGTGGACATTGTGGACGCTAGCAAGACCAGGGGTATCACTCGCGCGTAGAATAGGTTTAAAACTTTATAAGAACGGAGGGCTATCGATATTTCCAAAGTACATCGTATACATCGGCTGATTTATATTTTATAACGTCATAATTACCGAAATTCGTGTATCGAAAAAAAAACATGAAACGCTATAAATCAGTCGATCAATCAAAATCTGAAAAAAATATTATTAAATTTAGTCGATTTTTAATTTATGTTGTACTTGTCTAGTAGCAACTCTGTTTCCAAGCAAAGTAAGAAAAATAGGCATGGTTAGCTGTCAATAACGTCAATCATTGATGTCAATGATTCAGTTTCAAATTTCTATCAAACAGAAAATAAACAATTACATTATTACATACATAAATTATGTTGCTCAACTATATGTTGATGCAATTAAATTTAAAGATTCATGAGTCACTGGAAGTTATAATCTTGGGATTTTATACATACACCAAGGAGAATAATAATTCTTATGAATAAGAAACGACCTAATGATTTTTATAACAACAACGCACCGATTAAAATAACTGAAGGACGAAGACTTAAACTACATGCAGAATGTTGGGGTTTATTAACGGAATATTATCTCGAATCAGTTAAAATTACTAATTCAAGAAGAGTTGTGACATCAACAGCTACGTTGAGGATAGCTGATGGATCTGGATCAGTGACATGTGTAATCAGGGGATCGAACATAGGACTATTATTCGGATTAACTGCCAAGGAATGGACCGAAGTTGAAAGCATGTGTACTTGTAAAGACCAACTATTTTACAGATACTTCAAAAATGGTCTAAGTAAAAATTTTAGTATTGAGCAGAAAATATTTTATAACTTTTGCTTAGTCAACCAAAAGCAAGATGTACTAGTTGCTAAGTTTCGACGATGTATAAACACGAGGAATAAGTTTAAAAATGATGGTTTACTTGAGGTTTTAGAACTAAGAAAATGTGATAATAGTTTTTTAGATTTGTATGTAGACCAGCTTAGAATAAATACTGGCAATATGATGCCACCAACATGAACATTCTTCATGTATTTAAGTAGTAAAAGACAATCATATTGTAGCATTCTGGTGTGGCATATACTGGTTAACAATTATTATATTGTATTTATTTATTTAAGGTAGTTTATTAAATATTAAAGACCTAGTCACCATATGGCCCGCAACCATATAACAATTGATTTTTTAATGTGCCTAATATACTGACAGCCTGGAGGGTAAAGGCTTTAACAGCTAAATGAATTATTGGTAAGTTGTAAATAGCAATAGATATAAGAGGCATCCCCTCTGTTCTTTGGATAGAGAAGAGACCCATGTCCAGCAGTGGAACATTTTTGGATCGCTATTAAATATGTCTTTGATTGCTTTATAATGTTTTTATTATAACAACAATTGGCTTCTTGTGGTGCACTGCTGTTCATTATACCTCATAAATTTGTACCATCACACTTTGCTTCAACCTTCTTCAGGTTGAAAGTCCACCTAACCAGCCAAGTTATTTAAAATAGTTGAATTGTAAAATTATATCAGTAGGCTATGCAAAACTATTATAGTAATTTTTACATATTTATGAAATAAAAAAATATTTTAATTATTTCTCGGGTTTTTTATTTATCAATAGGTAGATGAGTCTTTATACCAAGGTAATTAACAACCACATTGTCTGCACCTATGTTTAAAAAATGCTGCCAATTAATTATTATAGTAATAAAATAATATTTTCAAATACAAATTTCCCCTTTTTCGTGTATTTTCTGTATATATATTTTTTTTTTCCTTTTTTAATAAGTGTAAATATAATACAGTATGAAATGTATTGTTTTTTTTTATTATTACTTGTAAATAATAAAAAAAACAATTTACGCTAATGATATAAAGTTGTATTATTAGTGTAGTGTAGGGACTCGGCCGAAGCGATACTATTCGATAGAGATACAAACAATTTCAAATAGTGTGCATATTTTATACAGTCGGTTTTGAAACGCTGATTATATGTATATATTGGGTTTTTTGTATGTCAATGATTGGAACACATAATATTACTTTCGTTTTATGTACTGCATATTATTAACGTATTATTTTTTTAAAAATATGTACTACCTAATTAGGTGGCAAACGAACACTCGCTTGGACTCGTTAACGGGACACCCTGCTTAATTCTGTATACCTTTCTTTGACGGTCAATGCAGACCAGTACGGAGCCGCGGCGGCGGCGGCAACAGCAAAACGATTAATTCTATTACAATTTAAATTGTTATAATTTTAACAAAAAAAAACCGACTTCAGTATGGAAAGTTGTAAAATTTTCAAATACCTTCACACCCCTAGTCTAACATAGGTATTAAAACAGGATGAACTTTCATGCTAACTCTTATATCACTTTTCCTCCCGTAAAGAAGGTTCTTTTTAATCTGATTTACAGCTAAAGTGCATCTCATGACCATTCAAATAAGTCCAAACACGGCTAGATTACATTGTTTAATTATGAAGTTCCGTTGCCTAGCCCCCGGCTTCATCATTAATTCAGTTCAAATGTACCAGTTTTCATTTGCTACATTACATTTGCTTATTAATAGTTGCTTAGCAACCCTAAGCGAAACTTATCTAATCGTCATCAGTAAAATACTTATTATTGAGAGGTTCAGATGGCTACCTGTGGTGGTCTTCTTCATCAGTTTTACTTCACCAAATTACACTTTCTGAATGGAAATGTTCCAACTACTTTTAGATACTACTATACAGCTTTTTGACCGATGATGATAGGATGTTTACCGCTTCTCCTTCGTCTGCGCTGTGCAATTCGTCTGACCAGGGCCCTAATTCTGCTAATTTACGGATGGCTCAATTGTATCTGAATTGATTCTCAATTGAATCTTAGCATAATTTTTGGTATTCTGCTAATAAATTTAAGACCAATAGCTGGAAAACTATTGGTCTTTAATGATCAGCATTTTTGGTATTACATTATTTGTATTCTGCTAAACAATTTAAGAACAATGGTTTTCGAACTATTGATCTTAAACTTTTTAGCAGAATACCAAAAATGCTACTGACTTACAATTGAGAATCAAATCAGATTCAATTAAGCCAGCCGTAAATGAGCAGAATTGGGGGCCAGGGTAATGTAATCACAAATGTAATGGACATTAATAGTTCGCTTCGCTCTATGCTAATAGTAGGTACCTGTACATAGATGGTAGGCATACATTTATTACCTACACAGACATACATTTGCATCTGTGCATCCGTGATTCAGATGCAATTGATTATAAAAATAACCCTAGTCATTTGATTTGTAAAGAACCTACGCTACTTAACTACAAATTAAAAACCCGACTGATTGAGAGACCAGCATCAAAATATGCGAATATCCTCGCAAGACTAATGCTCGTTCGCTCGTAGATACACGAGCTATATGCAAGAAGCAGCAATAGTAACCGTAAGACGTAACAACTCTCTATTTTTTTTTCTTTAGGCTACGGTGACTGCTTAACATCAGTCATCAGTCCGTAAGCTTGTTTGCCACTCAGGTAGTATAAAAAAAAAACTATTTCACACTAAGGGTAGAGGGCCTAGCATAAACCACGCTCGTCAATCTAGTAAAGCACACCGATTGTAGAAAAACGCGCCACAAATTCCGCGAACGCTCGCAAACGCTGTAGTCAGTAGACTCAATAAGCTGTTCCTGATGAAATACAAATACCTAGTTAGTTTGCCTGTTTATTACACTAAGTCTAGTCATAATCCAATTTTGACTTAATGAGAGACTCGCACTAAAGGAGTATACACATTTACGGGCTTTGGTGGCGTAACGCCTTTCGGAGAGAATATGAACTTGAAAGCTATGCTTACTTTGTACACCAGTGTCTTTCAGTTTACTTAATTATTTTTGGACTCTTGCTGATGACGTCACTACGATCACTATTACAAGGGAGCTTTATCAAAAGTAGATACCGTTGTGTAGAGTGTAGAATATGATTATTCATTCGGATTGCGGCGGCCACACAATAGGCGCTCGTTGTAATAACTAATCACTGCTGCATCAGGTTATCCACTCCGAGAATTGGAATTAAGTCGTTATTAATATATAATTGTATTACACAAAAGAAGCTTTAAGTTATATCAACACAGTTATCAAAACTATTTTGCTATAAATACGAACGCAGTAGGTAGGCCCTTATAGATAGGTATTCTGTGCTACATTATGAAATTTTGCACAGGCGCTCTAAAGATAGGTAATATTTTTTTTTTTTTTATACTACCAAGGTGACAAACAAGCATACGGCCCGCCTAATAATAATAAAATAATGTTCGGATATTCCAATTGTAAATGAGTTGGGACAAAAGAGAGCCCGAAAAACTTAATGATACCTACCTACTACTTATTAAGTATTCTGTGCCTATACCTACATAATAAGTGTCAATATTCAACAGTATCAAGATTTTCTTGCAAAATCTTTTAACTTGGTACTGAGAACAGGTTATCTACTTATTATGTAAACTGCTACTTACATATAAGTACTTATATACATATTTTTTGTTAACAAAGGACATCTTCAAAAGATGACGGTATGTCAATACAGTTAAGTTTAAAGTTTAACACACAACGATAGCAAACCACGGGATAGCCTGCTCTTATAGGTATTATGCTCATGGATTTAGACATAGGTACTGATGGATGTTTCTAAATCGTTTACATCCCTTGAGTGATTCTAATATGTGATTCTGACGGTCGAAAACTCATTTGTTCACTGTGGTTAAAATTTTGCCCAACTTAAAATAGAACTATTAAATATCAGTGCCTACACATACTAGTTACTCACTATCTTCTTAGCGCACAAAAAATGGATTCTTAATGAAGTACGATTGATTAATGGCCAGTAAAGATCTATCTGACATCAATATTTATAATATTTTTAAAGTTCGTCCATAGATAACGTTCATTTAATTCCATGAGTTCGCCAAATATTGAACATTTGTTTCCATATTGTGGTACCTATCTCTCCTAAAGCGTGGGCTGCTTCCTACGTGAGTGGTACCTTAAACTCCAAGGTGGGCGTTGACATTAAGTAGGTATGGTTTTTGTCAACGGAAGGCAATGACGAATTGGCGATATTTAAATTTATTTAGTGGGCTGAGGCTGTACAGCGTCTCGCACGCCTGAGGCAGTTGAGGCGACTGGCAGTAGGCTCCGTGCCGGCGCGCAGCGTGAACGTGCTAGCGCGCATTTGCGAATGAGCATTGTGCTCCCGAGTGTAGCTGCATATCGAATAACGACACACCAATTTACTGACATGGAAGTTGCAGATCAATGGCGGAGGGAGTGGGCAGGGTCTGCCGAATATGGAAAGGTGAGGTCAAATATTCAATACTTATCCCTAAGCTTATAAATTTCTTTCAGTAAAGCATACCTGCCATATCCTACAGAGAGCTTTTATAGAAGATACCTACCTCCAAGCATTTTTAAAAATAACATTGTTGATAAAGGCTATTTTTATGAATGAGTGTGCAAGCTTTCTAATTTACATATGGTTACATATACCTACTTATATAAAAGAACCTCGTGTCCAGTTCTGCAGTTGTCTTATGAATACAAGATTCAAGAACTGAGTGTTATTCACTTGTGTGAATAACACTCAGTTCTTGAATCTTGTAATAAAGTTAAAATTGTGGCATTTCGATTAACAAGAGGTCATTGCCAAAAGGCTAAAGTGGTCATTTCCTTTTACGGTGTTAAAACTCAGGACGACGAGACGTTCAAGCTATATTATAGATTTTAAATAATATTTAAATTAAGACTTATGTTTAACTACATAAAGGTTATTATTGCGAGAGATGTTAGTTAAAACCTGTCTGAGCTAGTTCAGTAAGTTTTTTAGTTATGTTCCTTTAATTCGTGTGGTAGAATGGAAACGGAAAGAATATGCATTTATGCAAGAGACTCGAAAGTGTAATCCAATGATTAGGTATGTTTTAAATTTAAATGATTATGTAAGTAGATAGGTATATTATGTGTCTATACCTAGGTACCTACGTATGTAAATACCAACTTAATTAAATCAATGTTTTTTTAAATATAGCTTTAAACTACACAAAGGAAAGAACCCGTTCCATACCAAAAGTTGATTGTTTTGACACAATTATGAGATATGAATAATAACAATACCTACCATACGACTAGGTATAATAATTACAAAGTATTATGTAGTGTCATAATTATTTATTAGATACATTAAAATCCGTTCTGAAATTTTTTATTGAATTTTGCAAGAATTGCATGTTATAACGTAACCACAAACGCAACGGTGTTACCAACGCTGTTAAGACAATGGCAAATACGATTCCAATACATCATTGTCGAATAGTGAAAGTGTGAATATACATAAACGTGAAAAACTTACTGATGGTTCGGCTAAACTCATTTCCTATACATTATCTACGAACAGGAAATGAGATAGCTATAAGAAGATCCTTTGTTTGGTCTTCGTGTGAACTTCAATGGGATCGAAGCCATGTTATTTCTTTATAACCTTAGTAATCGCAGTTTATTTTTTTATTATATTTAATAAACTAGTTATCTATCGGCTGTGGCTAGGGTACTAAACTAATATTAGATACTTGGAAAGCGAATATATTTATTTTTTTGAGGGATAAACTTAAAGCTTCCTAAGTTGCCTAACCTTTTATTTTCCCCTAGGTATAGAAAGCTACATTATCAGCGAGGAGCATGGGCTATATATGTATATAAAAAAAAACTATGTAATCTAAATAAATAAGGTACCTGCCGTGCGAAGCCGGGACGGATCGCTATAAATGCAGTACCCAGTGGCGCCCTCAATTATTTTCATGATGTTTTTGGGCATTTTGCCAAATTAAATTATATTTTAGTTTTATGCGTGAAATAATTACTTATTAGGTACCTACGTCTATTATAGCTTTCTTCAAAATATTAGATAGTCACGAAAGGAATTAGAACACTATCCTAGGTATTTAGAAAAGAAACAAAGCGGAGTGTGCAAAGCGGGGCATAATTGATACATGTTTTACCTAAGGGCCACCTGATAATGAGTACTTAGGTAATTATGAGTACCTGCCTTCCTAGTAGGTACGCCGACCGTTTCTTAAAAAAACGCATCCCTAATATTGAAATCTGGAGACCTATAGGTACATACTCACTTACAAGAATACAACTACGCCACTATGTGTAGTTATTTAACTGAAGTTTTCTGTTAGGTGGAGGTCCTTCCCAAGTCGGGCTTGCTCGTTTCTAAGTATTTATTAATTAACGAAGTAGAACCACAGATTACTAAATAGTAGAACACTGTAGGTACCTACAGAGTCCAATTTTACCATTGTACCTATGTTAGCCTACCTTACTTAAGTGTCTCTCTTTCTTCTTTATTTATTTGGATCCTTACTGCTACCTATATACCTATTAACAAATAGGTATACCGCAAATTACCATAAAAAATATTATGAAACTAGTTGTTGCCCGCGGCTCCGCCCGCGTCGATGTCAGTTATCGCTGTAAAAAGTAGCCTATGTGTTATTCCAGACCATAATATATCACTGTGCCAAATTTCATCTAGATCCGTTTAGTAGTTTTTACGTGAAAGAGTAACAAACATCCATCCATCTATTCTTACAAACTTTCGCATTTATAATATTAGTAGGATGTGTTCTAACTTACAGGAGTTAGAACACATTTAACTATACGGTACTTTATATCTAAGTAAGCGTTTGGTATAGTGGAAATTAGTCCACTATACCTAACTTTTTTTAATAACTTTTTAAAATTATTAACAAAAGTTCTGTAAATAAATAAAAAAATATATATACCACGAATAAAAGACCTTTTACGTGCAGTAAAAGTTTGCCTGAAGTGTTATTGTTACGTTGGTATATAAACAGTCTGTCCATTAGTAAAATGGTTAACGAACCGTTTTCAAACGAACTCGGGTTCGTGTGCAGGTTGCCGGAAATCCTGCGCAAAGGCCGCTTGCGAGGCTGTACGGTGCCGCGCTATCCGCTGCTTGTCTCTTATTATTGTGTTTATTATATACCTACTTACTATCGTATCATCATTATGTCTATGTCATTATTCAATATCAATACCTTACTATAACTTTATAGCCCCTGGTACGAGTAGGATAGGTAAAGGACACACAAACTACTGTTTCGTAAATTTTTCAATGTTTGATTAGTTGCGCACATGGTATGCTGAAAATACCTAATCTATATCACAACTCAAGGTTCAAGGCAAGGCTACCTCTACCAAATTACATCAAAATCGGACAGACAGACCTACTTATAGATTTTTGCTACTTATTGCGAAGGCGTGGTTATAAAGAATATTTTTAAAAGGTAGGTCCTAAACATTAAGGTACCTATCCTCACCTGGAACATTCACTTGTAATGTAACATTACATTGGTGAGGGAGGAGAATCGAGCTCTACAGGTGCGCAACTTAATGATACAATGTGTAATATTTTTATACAACTTGTAACATTAATGCGACCAAAGACCGCTTCGTCTGAAGCCATTGTGGAATCAACTAGCTAAATGCAAAAAAATGAATCTAATGTTACATTACAGACGAATGTTCGTCAAGTCAGGAAGGCAGTAGGTACTGTAATTATAATGAATCTGAAATGTTACAAGCGATTGCCCCAGGTGAGGAACACCTCTTGGTATATCAACGACATAGATCTGTGGAACAATCAACTAGGCACTGAAACTTTTACTTCAGTCGTCTGAATGATTCTTAATTAATAAAATGAATATATGTAGGTATAGCAATAGTTTAGAAACCATTAAATTTAAAATTTTAGTAAAATATCATCACTATCAACAACGAATACACAAATAAATAAATGACGATCCTACTAAAACCACAGCACCAATCAATTTACCTCTAAAAAAAAAGGTTTCTCTAAAATACGTTTTGAATATTAATTTGAATGAATCATTGGAAACTAAGGCCTTCACATATGGATTTTCCTATAACATTTCTCGTAAAACATCAATATAGCGCGCTGTTCTGACGCCCGCGCGAGAGTCGACGACCGGAGACGTCACGAACCCCTCTCCCCTCTTCTTGCCGAAGTCAGTCTTCCGTTTTCCGTTTGGTAACATTCTCACAATACAAACCATGCATCTGCTAAATTCTATATCACGCGTTCTGATTAATACTAATAAGTGTAACCGGTTTACAGTTATCTCTGTGCAAAAACCACGTGCTGAGTACATTAATCAACCATCCAGTACAGAGTAATGATGACATTACGGAACAATTGTAACCGTTTACGTTAATTTTGATTTAGTTGTGCTACTTCTATGATAGACCTACTTAAAAGAACGCACTGCATTTAGTTCGGTTGTTTTAAAGTACCTAATATCTATGATTTCATTAATTTGAACCATTATCATCGGCCTGGGAATGGTTGCAGGCGGCCGATGGGTTAGGTTAGCTTAGGACCAAATGCTGTGGAATTCCTTGTGGATAGGAATTGGAAGGCGTACGTCCAGTATTGGACGCCTTTTGGGTAAGATGATGATGATGTTGCATCATTATACCTTAGTACAATTGAAACCAATACGGACGCAAATAGCATAGGTACCCAGAATTGGAAAACCGAATCTTAGGTACGTCTTGATTAGAACATAGGTATTTGCCTACTGTTACTGACGAAACAAAGAGAGGTAGCATAGAGCTAGATATCCTGCCTATGCGTTTCCCTACTGTTACTGACGAAACAAAGAGAGGTAGCATAGAGCTAGATATCCTGCCTATGCGTTTGCCTACTGTTACTGACGAAACAAAGAGAGGTAGCATAGAGCTAGATATCCTGCCTATGCGTTTCCCTACTGTTACTGACGAAACAAAGAGAGGTAGCATAGAGCTAGATATCCTGCCTATGCGTTTGCCTACTGTTACTGACGAAACAAAGAGAGGTAGCATACAGCTAGATATCCTGCCTATGCGTTTGCCTACTGTTACTGACGAAACAAAGACAGGTAGCATAGAGCTAGATATCCTGCCTATGCGTTTGCCTACTGTTACTGACGAAACAAAGAGAGGTAGCATACAGCTAGATATCCTGCCTATGCGTTTGCCTACTGTTACTGACGAAACAAAGAGAGGTAGCATAGAGCTAGATATCCTGCCTATGCATCCCAACCGGAGAAGTAGATAGGTATGTCTAAATAGGTTTCACCTCCACCTTACAAAAGATAGAGTGTGATCGATGATGAATGCTAGTGCATGTGTTAGGTAGGTAATGGTTAAGGTAGTTGGCTCGCCACTTACACCGCGTCGAGTGTCATAGGTTCAATACTTCAATCCCAACACGGGACCTATAACAGTTGGTTGTTCCGAATCTGGATTAACTTTGTCAGTGAAATGTAACTATACCTAAATACTTACCTAGGTATATGTTTAAAAATTCGGGCTTCGAACTTAGTAGGTAAGGGTTATTTAAAAAAAAAGCTTACTTTCAATAGTGTGCATGTTTCTTACCTTATTGGTACAAAAAACGTGAACAGCACAGGACCGAGCCAATCAGCCGGCCATGATTTGCAAATTTAACTCATAACTTAACAGTTCCTACTTTACAAACCTCTAATCAACATGATTCGATTTCACAGACATTATTGATGATAATTGAAATAAAACTATGATAGCAACGGAACCGGTTGTAGGCACAATGATTGGCATGAATGATTCCTTATTGGTTACTATTAACTTTTTATGGGTACCCCATAACTCATGTTAAGAACCTCTAAATATGTAATGTAGCATTAAAGTACCTAGTTCGTTCGTGATGTCTTTTTGTATTGGATTTTGATTCGGTTTTCATTTTTATCATCATTCAGACTAGAGGCAGCGTTTTGATGTGCGAGGCTTAGATCTGTCACCTGGCCTACGTTGACATCAAGAAGATAAATACCATTCAATCCAAAAAGCCAGGATTAAGTTACTGGTCTCGGCAACTTTATTGTAAAGCTATAAGAATTAGCTACCAACATGTTAATTACGACCTTCAAAGTTTAGTTGTTCGCTTTTATATCGATGACGTCATTTTATCATCTGAAATAAATCGCCTTGATCAGGTAGTAAAAGGTCGTGCAGTTTCTTACAGTTCCATTTACTACCGAGCATGATATTTTCTAATAAGTTTCTTCTACATGTTGGCCAAATATGAGCCAATATTGACGACAGTGTGGCTAATAGCACTATAATAAGACAAGACAATACAAAATGACAGTAGGTAGTTCAATGTTTCAGTGATAGGGTTAATTGTTCTATGGCCTATGTTGTCTCAATGTGTAGAGAAGGCTTAAGTATTTAATCTTTATATGGAACTAAATATTAGACCGAAAAAAACAAACTAAATTGCCTACTACATAAAATAAACATTCTGTGTAGATTTAAAATGTAAATTAGGAAGCTTTTGTTTGTATATGGAAGGAATCATCATACATTAACGTCGTATATGTATGTAGTATCGACGCAATACCTACATTATAATATATTAAAACAAAATCGCGTTTCAACTAGGTAGACGGATGTCGAACCCGATAAAAGGTCGGGTGCCATAGAAGTTGATCATTTTATATGAAGCTGTTCACATTTAACCGTTAACATTTTATTGAAAACGTCTTAAAGTATGAGTCGGTACCTACGACACTGTTCACATTTTATCAGTGTCAACTGATAAAATGTGATTGATGGCCCGATCGATTTACAACAAAAGATTAATCGACATGCATCGTAAAGAATTGCCTCACGAAGTGTCGAAAATTTGCTGCAGCTTTGATCGGGCCGACATCAAAAGAAACCACTGGAACCAGCTGCAAATTGAACAATCTAGTATCTACCCAGTTGTACATTAACATACTTATGTCTATATCCATATCTATTGACCTGATTTGTATGTCAAACAGTAGATACTTAGAAAAGTTTCGACACCAATAAACGACCGTGATGACTATGAATAAGCTTAAAAATTAGTCATAATTGTAAACAAAGAATGTCCCGTTGTGAATTTTTCGTGTTATGAATACACGTTTAAATCTAATTACCTTTTGTGGTGCAAATCAGAGTCAAGGCTAGAACAATATCAGACTCTAGTACAATATTTGTGTTTTAATCACATCATACAAGAGCGGTGGTTGCCATGTGGGAGCATAACTTATTTGTACACTTGAGGTTTTAGTTCGAACTAAAACCTCATGTTTACCTACCTACCCACCACAAATCGGTAATATGGCACTGCCACCTAGCCTACTAGGTGGCAGTAGGTACCTACTTTAGAGACCGTTGAGATTCTTCCTTACACTATGGCAGTACCAATGTGATTTTTTAAGTATTTTTGCGTAGGTAATATTCACATCACTGACCATCTGCTAACGGTAAAGGAAAATATCGTGAAACAACCCACGTCTAGTCTTAGATGTAATTCTAAAGCTACGTACGTATCTATCAACCTGATTCTATCATAATCTCATCGATCTATCATCAGTAGATCAAGGCCTAAATCCCTCACAGCTCTCTTAGTAAAAGTTCCGTGCTTAGCAGTGTTGCATAAAGTACTACCTATAACTACTAATCATAACACTTACTTTAACTTGAACCTCAACAGACGAAGCTATATATATATGTTGGATCAGGATAGCATTCTTGGTTCAGACTCATGTTTGTTCAACTGTGACACTTCGTAATTTACAGCTATATTGTTCATCAAGTCTATTTAATTCTTGTCACAGTTACTATCAGTTCTTGTTTACTAAACTATCGCCACTAATAACTATCACTACTAAAATATCTAGCACTAATAAATTGTGTATGGAGTTTATTTAAAACGTGTAACAGTTCCTCGGTGCGCGCACGCCCCTGTCACGGGCTCTCTCAGGACTACGTGTTATACGTCTCACGATTCCTAAATCAATGTTCCTTGCCACACCAAGACTCCGTTAAAGCGATGGTACTTAGCCATAAGTGTTTATCGCTTACGTTTTAAATCATATTTTCTAATGACCATGCGACACGGCCATCCTGCGAGACTCACGTCCTCGTGGGTCCACTTCGCAAGAGAAATTCGCACAATATCATTCGCTCGGCCAACTCTGACCACCATTAAATGTAACATTTCTTCTTATCGCCTAAATCGCGATCCAAGGACCCTGAACAACTGGGACCGACCCTCAACGTGCCCACCAAAGCACGGAGACACTTTGCCACCCATAGGGCCACCACCCCTGTGGCAGCTCAACCCACCGATCGTTCACCGAACAGCGAGTACACCTAGTCATGATCGTTACATGATACATGACTTATCAAACTAGAAAAATATACCCTTCCTATTGCTTAAGATTTCATATTATGCCACTTAAGAAATCTTTGACTTTGGGTTCACATTTGTAACCCACAATTCAATCACAATATCAAAATAGTAAAATATGAAAAATATCATAATAGTAAAATAACCAAAAAGTAAAATAATTAAATAGCTCTCCATTAAATCCATTTGTTACCAGGGGCTAATGTGATGTCACTTGTGTCACGTACACTATTGCGCACTCCCACTCGGAGTCGCCGGACCTACTCCGGGTCCACTACATCACCTTGCTGTGTCCCATACAGCTTTGCCAATTCCCGCCGGGAACCGCACACACCGCCCGGCAACCTGCTCAAAGTAACCGCATCCCGTATGATGACGAAATCGATTACCATTGAGCCCATCTTAACTCAATGCGAGCCATTTAACCATATACTAAATCAGTGTCATTATTAATTAAGTTTAAATAGTCAAAGTTTTCTTGCTTTTCGGGCATTTTTTTTAATCGATTCTCGTAATTCTAGCATGGTCACACTCTTGTACGTCCGTTGAGAATTTAATTCTTAATCGCCATCCATCGACATGGTCCACGATATCTGTTATCTAATTCTGTTCGATTTCTCTCTTCGTATGGAATTGACGCAATATCACCTAAGTATACAAAATTGATTTAGCGTTGTGCCCAATTTTTGTCAAGTGTTATAATATGTAGCCAGTTTTTCTGTGTTAGGTGTATCATTGTTTCTCACGGTTTGTAAATTTATTTCACCCTCGACAACGTCACTTGTCATCTAAGTTACAGGTCATGCTACGTCACTGATTATGGACTAGTTATTGTAGTTCTAATAATTGTGCAATTTATTGCCGGTCAAAATGACACCTAATGCATCCTGCTAATCCTTCCTGTCATCGGAAGTTTCTACGGCAGTAAGCATTGATTTTAAGACACTCATTACGCGGTTTACCTGTCCATTCGCACGTGGAGATCCTGTTGCAATAAGATGTACCTAAGTTAATATTTGAGGCCTGACAATATTTTTTTAAAACTCACTACTCGGGAAACAACGCATCACCCCTCATCCGCTATTATTCGTGACGGTGTACCGAATAATACTATACTTTCTTTAATAGCTCTAATACTACTTTTTAGTATCTATTTGTTTAGAATGCCTTAGTAGTACAAATTTAGTAAACGCGTACATATATGAAAACAAAAACGTATTCTTTTGAATCTCTTTTACCGCTAAGTTTACCAGTAGCGTCTATGTGAATAGTATGCCATGGAGATGATACTTTAGGTATTGGATGTAACTGAGCCTGTATTTGTCCGGAGTGAGATTTTGCTACTTTGCATGTTACACAATTATCAGTGAAATGCTTCACATAACGAGACATACCTTCAAACTAATAGTGATCGTAAACCTTTTCTAATGTTTTGTCGTAACCAAGGTGTAATAAAGTTATGAATGTTGTTAATATCTAGCTACCTTACAGCTCGAGGTACAATTGGAAGACATTTTATTTGTCCGTTACTTTGTATCTCTCTGTACAGGACTGCTAATCATAATTCATAGGAATTAGCTACATCATTACCTATTTGACCATTGTTAAATTTTTCGACTAGGTCTAAAATATCTGTATCGCGTTGCTGTTGAGCCAATAGGTATCCAATTTAACGAAAGCTCTGTTAATTCAAACGCATCTCTTTTGTTCTACGTTTTGAGTGACTTAATTATCCTTTTATGAGAATGTGTGAAAGAAGTCTACCTGAGCTATTTGTTAGCATGAATTATAAACAGTTTCAAAATAAAACAATTGTAAAAAGGTCCACTTACGGTGTATACGTGGAGTTAAGTCAATCTTTTCATTAGAGTACTTAAATGAGTTATAATCTGTCACTACAATAAATTTTCGGATATATAAACAATGACTAAAGTGTTTAGCTGTATTAACGAAAGCTAGCGTTTTAATTCAAAGAGTTATTGTTTGAGAAATGCGATACAGTAAAATGAAACTCTTTGTCGCTTGCCCTTTACGACTTGAAATAATATAGCACTTTAGCCCTGAACACTTGCGTCAGTATGTAATTCAGTTTGAGTATTGTGAGTCAAATATCATAAGTAAGCGTTGAGTTAGCTTAACGATAACCATTACTTGAATTTGTTTATGTTCTATCCACTTTAAAGGTACCATTTCTCACGTTCATTTATACACTGGTCCTATTACTTCCGATAACTTTAGAATAAACAATGACGGAAATACTATGGCGTTGCAAGCCCTATAAACTGTCTTAATTGTGAGACTATTTTAGGTGGTGATAAAGACCTGAGAGTTTTGACCTTACGTTTATTTGGTCTAATAGCACCTGGCTGAACTTCATATTCGTTGTCTTTAAGCAAAAGCTCTTTGAGCTAGATTCGTGGAAAACCTTTATTTTTGCTAGTGTATCTAGAACATTTTGTAGTCACTAAATTCCTCGTTCTATTATTACCGATACATTTAAAGTATCGTCTGCGTAAACCATGACATAATACCTAGTTTACTAGATTGTCTAGAGCCTTACTTTTTGCTCGCTGAAATACAGACTGAATGTTACGTAAATCAAAGGGCATGGACAGATTCTCTTACTGTCCATAATAATATAGTGTATAGATGTGTTGTCCTTAATCGCTAACACAATCTAATAATAATAATAGGTAGCCTCAAAGCCATGCTTGGCCACAGCGACCGCTTCTAAACTCATATCGAGTTCTAGAGTTCAGCTCTCTGGTGTGCTCTCTAGTAGCATGCATAGTCTACTTTACTTGAAATAGATGCTGGTGGTCAGGACTTTAGTTTGTCACCCACCGCAGCATATCTAACTGTACAAAGAAATGATCACTTTTTAGGGTTGTGGTATGTTTGTATTCACTTCTTATAAAATCTTGAATAATCGCTGGCTATGAATTAAATTAGTAGTTCGCCCCGAACTACAACCTCGCGACTCCCATCCGACCGATCCGGCTCATGCTCAAACCCAAAAATGATTTTTTCGCCGTAATAATTAGCTCGCCAAATTCCACGAAGGCTACAGCGTCACTCCGATCAACGACACCATGTCATCGTCGAAGAAACATTAATACCACAGAAAACATGAAATTTATACACACACATACACACAAACGCCGGACTGCCCCAGCAGTATCGGAAAGCCTCGCTCGGTTCGCTCGCTCGTTCAAATATCAGAAAACAGTTGATATAAAATTTCTATGTTCTAGGAACATAACATAAAATTTATTCGGTAGATACTGAATATTGACACTTGTTCTATTGCTAGTAACTTTGTGCTATTATAAAATATCTTTCCAGAGAAAGGCCACATTATTTTACTTGTGAATATTCAGTACCCGAATCAGCACGAAAACAACACACCTGATTGAGTTTATGCGCCGACCTGCGCTACCACGTTGGCTCCGTAGATTATTTTCTTCATGCACAGATTCAGATCCCACTTCTGATGTTGGATCAGGATAGCATTCTTGGTTCAGACTCATGTTTGTTCAACTGTGACACTTCGTAATTTACAGCTATATTGTTCATCAAGTCTATTTAATTCTTGTCACAGTTACTATCAGTTCTTGTTTACTAAACTATCGCCACTAATAACTATCACTACTAAAATATCTAGCACTAATAAATTGTGTATGGAGTTTATTTAAAACGTGTAACAGTTCCTCGGTGCGCGCACGCCCCTGTCACGGGCTCTCTCAGGACTACGTGTTATACGTCTCACGATTCCTAAATCAATGTTCCTTGCCACACCAAGACTCCGTTAAAGCGATGGTACTTAGCCATAAGTGTTTATCGCTTACGTTTTAAATCATATTTTCTAATGACCATGCGACACGGCCATCCTGCGAGACTCACGTCCTCGTGGGTCCACTTCGCAAGAGAAATTCGCACAATATCATTCGCTCGGCCAACTCTGACCACCATTAAATGTAACATTTCTTCTTATCGCCTAAATCGCGATCCAAGGACCCTGAACAACTGGGACCGACCCTCAACGTGCCCACCAAAGCACGGAGACACTTTGCCACCCATAGGGCCACCACCCCTGTGGCAGCTCAACCCACCGATCGTTCACCGAACAGCGAGTACACCTAGTCATGATCGTTACATGATACATGACTTATCAAACTAGAAAAATATACCCTTCCTATTGCTTAAGATTTCATATTATGCCACTTAAGAAATCTTTGACTTTGGGTTCACATTTGTAACCCACAATTCAATCACAATATCAAAATAGTAAAATATGAAAAATATCATAATAGTAAAATAACCAAAAAGTAAAATAATTAAATAGCTCTCCATTAAATCCATTTGTTACCAGGGGCTAATGTGATGTCACTTGTGTCACGTACACTATTGCGCACTCCCACTCGGAGTCGCCGGACCTACTCCGGGTCCACTACATCACCTTGCTGTGTCCCATACAGCTTTGCCAATTCCCGCCGGGAACCGCACACACCGCCCGGCAACCTGCTCAAAGTAACCGCATCCCGTATGATGACGAAATCGATTACCATTGAGCCCATCTTAACTCAATGCGAGCCATTTAACCATATACTAAATCAGTGTCATTATTAATTAAGTTTAAATAGTCAAAGTTTTCTTGCTTTTCGGGCATTTTTTTTAATCGATTCTCGTAATTCTAGCATGGTCACACTCTTGTACGTCCGTTGAGAATTTAATTCTTAATCGCCATCCATCGACATGGTCCACGATATCTGTTATCTAATTCTGTTCGATTTCTCTCTTCGTATGGAATTGACGCAATATCACCTAAGTATACAAAATTGATTTAGCGTTGTGCCCAATTTTTGTCAAGTGTTATAATATGTAGCCAGTTTTTCTGTGTTAGGTGTATCATTGTTTCTCACGGTTTGTAAATTTATTTCACCCTCGACAACGTCACTTGTCATCTAAGTTACAGGTCATGCTACGTCACTGATTATGGACTAGTTATTGTAGTTCTAATAATTGTGCAATTTATTGCCGGTCAAAATGACACCTAATGCATCCTGCTAATCCTTCCTGTCATCGGAAGTTTCTACGGCAGTAAGCATTGATTTTAAGACACTCATTACGCGGTTTACCTGTCCATTCGCACGTGGAGATCCTGTTGCAATAAGATGTACCTAAGTTAATATTTGAGGCCTGACAATATTTTTTTAAAACTCACTACTCGGGAAACAACGCATCACCCCTCATCCGCTATTATTCGTGACGGTGTACCGAATAATACTATACTTTCTTTAATAGCTCTAATACTACTTTTTAGTATCTATTTGTTTAGAATGCCTTAGTAGTACAAATTTAGTAAACGCGTACATATATGAAAACAAAAACGTATTCTTTTGAATCTCTTTTACCGCTAAGTTTACCAGTAGCGTCTATGTGAATAGTATGCCATGGAGATGATACTTTAGGTATTGGATGTAACTGAGCCTGTATTTGTCCGGAGTGAGATTTTGCTACTTTGCATGTTACACAATTATCAGTGAAATGCTTCACATAACGAGACATACCTTCAAACTAATAGTGATCGTAAACCTTTTCTAATGTTTTGTCGTAACCAAGGTGTAATAAAGTTATGAATGTTGTTAATATCTAGCTACCTTACAGCTCGAGGTACAATTGGAAGACATTTTATTTGTCCGTTACTTTGTATCTCTCTGTACAGGACTGCTAATCATAATTCATAGGAATTAGCTACATCATTACCTATTTGACCATTGTTAAATTTTTCGACTAGGTCTAAAATATCTGTATCGCGTTGCTGTTGAGCCAATAGGTATCCAATTTAACGAAAGCTCTGTTAATTCAAACGCATCTCTTTTGTTCTACGTTTTGAGTGACTTAATTATCCTTTTATGAGAATGTGTGAAAGAAGTCTACCTGAGCTATTTGTTAGCATGAATTATAAACAGTTTCAAAATAAAACAATTGTAAAAAGGTCCACTTACGGTGTATACGTGGAGTTAAGTCAATCTTTTCATTAGAGTACTTAAATGAGTTATAATCTGTCACTACAATAAATTTTCGGATATATAAACAATGACTAAAGTGTTTAGCTGTATTAACGAAAGCTAGCGTTTTAATTCAAAGAGTTATTGTTTGAGAAATGCGATACAGTAAAATGAAACTCTTTGTCGCTTGCCCTTTACGACTTGAAATAATATAGCACTTTAGCCCTGAACACTTGCGTCAGTATGTAATTCAGTTTGAGTATTGTGAGTCAAATATCATAAGTAAGCGTTGAGTTAGCTTAACGATAACCATTACTTGAATTTGTTTATGTTCTATCCACTTTAAAGGTACCATTTCTCACGTTCATTTATACACTGGTCCTATTACTTCCGATAACTTTAGAATAAACAATGACGGAAATACTATGGCGTTGCAAGCCCTATAAACTGTCTTAATTGTGAGACTATTTTAGGTGGTGATAAAGACCTGAGAGTTTTGACCTTACGTTTATTTGGTCTAATAGCACCTGGCTGAACTTCATATTCGTTGTCTTTAAGCAAAAGCTCTTTGAGCTAGATTCGTGGAAAACCTTTATTTTTGCTAGTGTATCTAGAACATTTTGTAGTCACTAAATTCCTCGTTCTATTATTACCGATACATTTAAAGTATCGTCTGCGTAAACCATGACATAATACCTAGTTTACTAGATTGTCTAGAGCCTTACTTTTTGCTCGCTGAAATACAGACTGAATGTTACGTAAATCAAAGGGCATGGACAGATTCTCTTACTGTCCATAATAATATAGTGTATAGATGTGTTGTCCTTAATCGCTAACACAATCTAATAATAATAATAGGTAGCCTCAAAGCCATGCTTGGCCACAGCGACCGCTTCTAAACTCATATCGAGTTCTAGAGTTCAGCTCTCTGGTGTGCTCTCTAGTAGCATGCATAGTCTACTTTACTTGAAATAGATGCTGGTGGTCAGGACTTTAGTTTGTCACCCACCGCAGCATATCTAACTGTACAAAGAAATGATCACTTTTTAGGGTTGTGGTATGTTTGTATTCACTTCTTATAAAATCTTGAATAATCGCTGGCTATGAATTAAATTAGTAGTTCGCCCCGAACTACAACCTCGCGACTCCCATCCGACCGATCCGGCTCATGCTCAAACCCAAAAATGATTTTTTCGCCGTAATAATTAGCTCGCCAAATTCCACGAAGGCTACAGCGTCACTCCGATCAACGACACCATGTCATCGTCGAAGAAACATTAATACCACAGAAAACATGAAATTTATACACACACATACACACAAACGCCGGACTGCCCCAGCAGTATCGGAAAGCCTCGCTCGGTTCGCTCGCTCGTTCAAATATCAGAAAACAGTTGATATAAAATTTCTATGTTCTAGGAACATAACATAAAATTTATTCGGTAGATACTGAATATTGACACTTGTTCTATTGCTAGTAACTTTGTGCTATTATAAAATATCTTTCCAGAGAAAGGCCACATTATTTTACTTGTGAATATTCAGTACCCGAATCAGCACGAAAACAACACACCTGATTGAGTTTATGCGCCGACCTGCGCTACCACGTTGGCTCCGTAGATTATTTTCTTCATGCACAGATTCAGATCCCACTTCTGATGTTGGATCAGGATAGCATTCTTGGTTCAGACTCATGTTTGTTCAACTGTGACACTTCGTAATTTACAGCTATATTGTTCATCAAGTCTATTTAATTCTTGTCACAGTTACTATCAGTTCTTGTTTACTAAACTATCGCCACTAATAACTATCACTACTAAAATATCTAGCACTAATAAATTGTGTATGGAGTTTATTTAAAACGTGTAACAGTTCCTCGGTGCGCGCACGCCCCTGTCACGGGCTCTCTCAGGACTACGTGTTATACGTCTCACGATTCCTAAATCAATGTTCCTTGCCACACCAAGACTCCGTTAAAGCGATGGTACTTAGCCATAAGTGTTTATCGCTTACGTTTTAAATCATATTTTCTAATGACCATGCGACATATATATATCTATTAATATAGTAATTATCTGTCGAAATATTTTGGTGACGTAACAAAAAATAGCTGCATCTGTGATTATTCGCCGATTACTATAGAAAATATAGAGTAATATACGTTGCTATGATTCATATTAATATATATTATAGCTCCGTCTTTTGTGGGCTTAAGATATTCTGTGCTTGAACTGGAACTAGGCAACAATTTACTTAACTTTATCCTTCGTTATGGCTACAATGCAAATATTTAAATATCTGACACCCACATAAAGATTCAAAAGTGAGTTGATCATTGAAAAGATCGCAATCACGACACGCCGCAATTTCATTTCGCCCCCGCAGCAATGATCACGTCACTGGTAACAAATAAATATACGTATGAAGGCCACAACAACTGTGCGTAACGTATTAACTTGACTGCTTTGTATTTATTTTAATGTTTAATTTAATATGAACGAATATTACATTATTTTCAATGTCTTTTACGTTTTACTGAAGCTTCAAGACTAAGGTCAAGTTTGTGGTCGAGTTCTTGCTTTGGTGAGGTTCAAAAATTGATATCTGTCTATTATACCTTATACCTACCTATCTTTCGTATTGACAACAGTTTCTACATCTACAAAAAATATATTAAATATAGGATGTCTGTTATGACTGTTATCTCAATAAAAAGTAAGTAGGTAGGTAAAGGACAGTAAAGGTAAAGGTACCTTTCCTGTCCTTTTCCAGTATTCCATCTATTATCCCCTTGCCAAATTGCATTAATATTCATACAGCAGTTTAATCGTGAAAGACAAAATCTAAATCAGACAGTCAAAGTAATTACTGTATGCAATGAAAGTAAAAAAAATATGCCGAATTAGGTAGTTATAGAAATTTTAAGAAATACATTTTAACAAATCTGGTTCAAGGTGATTAAGTATTTGGCATCAAACTATCAATAACCATGTCTTCGCCGGCAAAAAAAAACAATCGAATCTAGTGGGTAGATACTTAACACGGAAGCAAAGTCAAACTCACATGTTTCCATGTCTATGATTGGCAGTTAGCTTAAGCTACTTAGCCCTACTTTTACATTCTAGACACTTTCTCAGCGGAATAAGTTCATTTTAATTGCTTACTTCCTTTCTGTTTTACTTGAACACTGCTTAGGTTCTAACAAGTATTAACACAGGATAGGAAAGCAGTCTAACAACATTCGTTGCAACGACTAAGCAAGAAGTTCGCGGGCATGCGAGCGCAATATGATACAATGTCCTGTCAGTTTGAAAACCGTCCAAATTTAATGAACCACTAGACAAGCCGTTTAATTTCCACTGTCGCAATAATTTCAAAACCAATTTTGATGAATATGCACTCAAATTTAATAGTATCGGCATAGTGTAAGGAAGAAACGCCTTTTCTCTATAGGTACTACTCTATAGGTATCGGTTACTTCAGGTAATATTCCTATAAAATCTTAATAATAATATCTTGGCACATCAACATAATAATGGCAACCTGGTAGATACACCCAAATACAATACAATACGATACAAAGCAAAAAAAAACGTGCACATCACACAAAGATTTTGTTCTGGGTGAATTTCTAACCCACTACGTGCTGCTTAGTAGTTCATTAACCACTAGTACCTACAACATTACAGGCCAGTTATAATTTTTTTTTTTTTTGCCGGGATAAAGAGTTTATCCGTCGCTCGCTCCAATTTTATAACATAAAAAGAGCCCAACAAACATTTATTTAACAAATGTAGTGCAAGATACATTGTCAGTTACGTTGCGCACAGTTATAATAGTTAGGTAAGTGGGCACCTAACTGTTGAGGTCATCACAAGCTCAGTCATGAATATTTCATATATTGGTACCTACCTACTTACTTGAAAGTTCAATTGCCAAAGACAACGGTACAGAATATCTACTCAACAAGTTATTATTAAATATTTGAATTACATTTCCATATTGTAGAACATACACAAACATACTTGTTATGTCTACTAACTGGTTTAACTTGAGATTAGCCGTAAATAGAGGCGAGTATGTACCTGTGCAGGTGTCTTCAATCAACACTTGACACCTAATATTTACACATTGTGAAAGTTTCAAATTGATTGAAATAGGTACCTACCTAATATTGTAGTTCACTTTAATTGAAGAACTCCCGATTTTGTGGCCTGATTTTAACCAATGCGTGCTCAGATTCTTGCCTACACAAAAAAAATATGGCCAGAGCAAATAACGTGTGCGTAACTGCGTTATATATTGATTATTGTAAACTCTACTTTCTTCATACGCACCTTCTTTTGTTTTGATACTATAAATTTGGTTTTTGGAATTGCAGGTTACAGAGGGTGGCGTGACGCGACGGATAGCACGTGCCATGGAGGTGTTGCACGCGAGTGGACCAGGCTCGCGTGTACGCGTTATGCGCGCTGCATACCACTCCTCGGCAGGCCCTGGAGCACCCGCTGAGTCCTTCATGCTCCATTCATCGCGAAGAGTAAGTAATAAACTTTTAATAGGCAGTATCCTAATAATAATTTTTAACGTTGTATATCATTGTCCTCTTTGTTAGAAAGGAAATAGATTTTTATATTCCAATTATAAAATTTACTTTTGATTAATTAACAATGGTTGGTATTACATTGATACACATACCCATGTGTATGTGGGTGGGGTTGTACCGCTATTTTTACTAAGTTAAGTCTATGAAATACCATCACAAAATAGATAGTAATTATAAGTCATATGTAAAGTATATTATTATGTTTATGCTCCAAAGAAATTCTGTTGTAATCATAAAATTCATTAATTTAAAGAAATTTGTGATGAGGCGAAGCTCATCATTCGCTCGAAGGTCTATTAGTCACATTCAAACTTGATATTCTAAGCATTCAGAAGTAAAATATAAACCTTTCCAAATTTTAATGTTACTGTATCTTTTCAGGTAATATCTTCAGGTTTTAACTTCCTGGAACCTCCATCACTTCCTATAAAGCCTTTAGAAATTTCATCAACACCTTTAGAACTAATACATGATTCTAACGGAGAGACAGAGAATTATAAAGTCACAGAACCAGACGATTTAGAAATCTCAGAACCATCCAAGTGGAGGGGTTCTACAAAAGGAAGTTCGATCAGGATGCCGAGTGAGGAATCGTCATCTACAGACAACGCCAGTATTATCGACCTTGATGCTAGAAGCAGTAGAAATCTTCATAGAAAATACTCATACGATTCAGAAAGCAGTGATATACAATTCCGTAGCAGAAGCAGCAGCAGAACTTCTCAACTTCTAGATGCCCCAACAACTCTTAGCACCCTTAAATATAAATCACTTTTAAACAGCAGTAATGAATGGAATACCAGAAGAAAAAGCTACAGTTTTGAAGATACTTCACCATTAAATGAAACAATTACACAAAGTAATGATACATTAGCAATGGAATCTTCTACAGACAGTGGCATTTGCAAATCAACAGAAGTCATGAATGACCATGTTGATGATAACTCTCATGTAAAATATTTTTCTAAGGCAGAAGAACAAATCCACAATAAAGAAGAATCATTTAGGGACTGGCTGTCTAAAAATAGGCAAAATTCTCAATATAGGGGAACTAAATTTAAGACATATCGAGAACATGAAATTGTTATGGAAGATCCAAAAGAGAACAATATAGTACTGAAATCACCTGGCAAAGTATCAATTACTTTACCCGTAACCATTGAAACAGATAGTAATTCACGAAACTCCCAAATGGCTGAAGATGTTGAAAGAAGAGTTAAGAAAGTTGAATTTTGTAAAACTGAAGTACATTTTGCCGCAGAATCGGGTAAAGTAAATATAATAGCAACAGATGAGAAACCGCCACCTTCCAATGATTTCAGAAAACGAAGAAGTGCTTTTGTTCCTATGCATGAGATGATAGATAGGCCTATAACATTGTTTGGAGACAAACCCGATTTAACTATATCTACTGGAATCGAACCTTCTTTCAATGTTAGTAATGGCGATTTTGGTGAATCCGATGAGAATACAGCAGCTACAAAAAGTATTCTCAAAAACAAAATTCCGAAACCCAAACCATATCTATTAGGAGAGAACATGGATTTTGGGCTTTCAGATGATGTTTTGAATAAAACTTCTAATAATTCTGTCCTTACGGCCGTTTCCTTGGTAAATCAGCAGTTGGAGTCAGAAAAACGGTTTAAAAGCGAAATCGAATCTACGTTCTCAAGAGAAGCAGAGAGAAATGTCATTAATAGCCATGTTTTTCGGACAATTAATGCAGGTGAGTTAATTATAATTCCTAAAATAATATAACTATCCCAAAAAAAAATATTTATAAAAGTTATGATTTACAAAGGTTATGATTTTTATATAATAATGACATGTTTACTTTGCAGGTCCAACTAAAAATGGCAGCTTGAAACACGAGAAACCTGTAGTTACAAACATTAAAATTGAAAAAGCTAAAGAAACCACTGGCAATATAAAAAATAAAATCAACTCTTTGCAAGCTTCTCCCGTTCCAGTAAAGCCAAAAACGAGGCAACTACGTGAAAGTGATCTAACGTATTTCGGTATTAATGACCGAAAACCAACTCACAAAGATCAAGTAAAACAAATTGAAAAACGTGATAATCTTGAGGATATATTCCACTCCGTTAAACTCATACAGCAGATTTCAAACAGTGTAAGTAACAGCGTATGTAACAGTGAGCCAGAATCTGATGACGCGCCTGAATATCAAAACATACCTTTGAACATCAAATATGGTCCAGTACCTACACCAAGATTACGGTCAAAATATGATGCTAAATCAAATGAAATTAATGAAGTTAGAGCTGGATTGAAACCAATTATTGAAAAAGAAGGTGACGAAACAAAGCATAACTTAAAAGTTTGTTCACGGCGTACCAAAGTTCGTAAACATGAAGAGGCAAAAGCAAGCCGAAGTCTTTCTGAACCACCAAAGAATTTCAAACTCAATTCAATGGCAAAATCTCATCGACGAGCAGATCAGTTTTCAAGGTAATAATTATATTACTAGTCTGCCTATAATAATAAATAATATATACATAAATATTAAAAGTCAAATAAAACAATGTGAGTTCATTACTGTTATAAAAACCATCATAATAAATCGTAAAATAGTAAGAAGTGTTAGACCAAGTCTAAAAGATCTTGAGATATTAATAATAAAGTACCTAATTTTAAGTACCTACTTAGTTTTTTAAACAAAACTTTTTCTTTTATTTCAGTTCCAATAAATATCAGGCCATTAAAGAAAATTCAAAAAAAGACTTGAAAGAGTTGTCTCACCTTATAAAACCCTCAGAGGGAGAAATTCCGATCTACGTCAATTTAAACATTGACAATGAGAAACCAACAATAGAAATCGGAAAACCAAATAAAACCTCGGTCAATTCTCGTCAAAAAGAAACACACAAAACAAATACTAATAGAAACAAACGCGAAAAAATCGTGGAAGCAACAACTTCGGATTACGATTACAGTCGATTTAAAGAACATCGATCGGATTCTGGTACAGACAGCAGCCAACATAAGAAACATTCATTAAGTAAAGATACACTTTCCAGTTCATTAAAAAGAGAGGCGATATCAACACATGCAGAGAAATTAAATAAACCACATTACAATAAGGACGCTAGAAGAAAAATAAACGAAGAACTGAGCGCCAAACACGCCCAGAAAAGTCGGGAAAGTAAATATGAAAGTGATCAAAATAATACAACCGAGAAAAAAGAACATAATAGTCGGCCGACGCAAAGATCTCTACCTAAAAATATTTCCGATGAATCGGGAGGAGTCAGTAGAGATCATGGCAAGAATCGAGATACAAGCAGTCATCAAAGGAGAAATTCATCCAAAGATAAAACCAATTCTATATGTGAAAATATAAAACCATCTCCAAAACAGGACTCGAATTATACGCCACGATCAAACACTCAAATAAAAAGTAATGAAAGAGAAAAGGAATTAGGCTCAAGGTCCAGTAGTCACAAAGGACATAAACATCGAGAATATGTGATTAATTATGATGACAAGAATGGAACAGTATCTTCTATTAAAATAAAGACGGGCCATGGATCACCTAGAAGGAAAAAGACATCAAAAGAAATATTAAAAGAAAACAACAAAGAAAATGCTTTGAAAATTAAATCAGTTGACAAAATAGCCTTGCGTAAGTAAGACGATGCATGCTCTAATCAAATCTAACAACAAATTTAAAAATAATTTCATCTTTAAAGAATGGAAATCTTTCAGTGCAGTTAGAAGATCATCAAGGGGATCCGAACGGACTGATTTACGCAGATAGGAAATGGAAGACAAAAGTAAAACTTAAACAAAGGTCTTGCCAAGTTTTGTAGTTAAAACGTTTGCTAGTCTAAGAAGAATAGAATTTATAAAATCATTTGTGAATACTATTTACGTTATGTACTGTCCTTTTCTGCGGTAGTTAGAATAAGATAATGATGATCTCACATAAATACGGTTATTTAAATAATATGGTTTATAATGTAACATTTTTGTGTAACAATTCTACAATCAGTAAGTATACCTATTAATAAATATGATTAATGAACTCATTGGGTTGTTTTCTTTATTAATACTTTATTAATCAAATTACAAAGTATCAAGGGGGTCTCTGTCGAGTTTACTAACAATAACTTGTACTTCGTTGTCCAGTCTGCCCGCCAAGTTAGACGAGAATACATTTAAAAAGCCTCTTTCAGAATCAGAGTGATTAGTTAAAATAACACTTATTCCCCTTTGAGCTGTGTCGAGTACAGGGTGATGCAGCATTTCCCCTGCAAGTTAATATTTATAATTTAGAAGTCGAAAATATTTCACATGCATTTCACTTATTCCAATAAATAGTAGATGTCTCTTGCTTACTATTAGTGAAAGAACTTTCATAATCGATTAGTACAGTAGTACAGAGATTTACCCTATATCTAATCTTACAAACTATCTATATATAATAGAATGCAATTTTACCAGTCAAATAAAGATCTGCATCGACTCCCTTAAGAACATCAGCTCCAGAACCTGCGCACAGTGCCACCGTTTTGACTTGTGACGTCATTTCTTTTCCTTTTCCCAAAGCGAAGCGCACGTACTTCAATCCTGTGAGTTGTTTTACACTTGCTACAGCGTCAGCTAGAGTAATGCCTTTGCTTAGTTCTAGCAGTCTGTAAATAAATAATTAGATTTCATCTCGAGTGTTCTAAAAGATATTATATGGGCGAACCTAGCTTTTGGTCTAGAGGGTAGAGAAACATCGCGAGTTTCTTTGTTGAAAATTTATGAATTTATTTCTATGAGAGGTAACGCACCATAAAAGCAAGCAAGCAGTAGGGACTGGGGAAGGATCTTCTCCTTACATGACGAACACAGTCAAATAACTACACACACCTAGTTGTGTTACACGTACTTACATATAGGTGCGTACGTCACTGTAGCAAATAAACTATCAGTAAATGAGCACTGTAGACCTAGGGCGCCCGTTTAGGGAGGCGCTACCGCTCTTAAATTTAGAGTAAGTATAGTGAATAAATCATAATTAAATTATAATATATATAGGTACTAATAATAATAAATTTACCACTAACGGCCTCATGGTATTATTAGATACTAACTATTTGAAGTAGGTACTTAATCAAAGTATGACGTCGGTGTACCAATGTGACGCAATATGTACGCAATAATATTGAGATTGTAACAAATAACACGAAATACTTATTGATGACTAATTTTTTTTTATAGTATCAAAATAGATATACCCTCATGGCATATTCTTCAAAGGTGTTGGCAGAGGTGTATAAAATTGACCTTTGTCCAGCAATATTAAGTCTCATTACAATAACAATATTCTCGTAACCGAAATTCCCTCATGGCGGCTAATCTCGACGGAAAATTATCTCCATCTGCGCGGAAGATATTTTATAATGCACAACGTGCGGTACGTGCAACCACAGGTGTACGACTTTACCTGCTTTTTGAGGCATGAGGGTGTCATCTACTGTAAATTTCTTGAAAGCAAACTAGGTACTTTTAGCCCGAGCCGGGAATCGAATTCAGGATCTCGTAATCACCAGTCCCACTCTACGACAACTACGCCAATGAGGATCATAATAAAGTGAGTAAGAACCTACAACCTAACTCAATAAATAAATTTAAAAAAAACCCGGTAACAGAAGACTGATTTCTAAAATGCTATTTACCTTCCAGCGCCAACTGAAGGATCATTCATTTTCGGTATCACGGGCCTAGATTCAGCTACAGGAAATGTAGACGCCAACCAATCGTTGACCCCGCCACGGACACAATCCCACGATGTATGCGGAGAGTATAACGAGATGCGTTTTTCTAACAAATACGACACAATACGTTCTTTCCAGGTGCTGTAAATTGTACAAGTGAGCCTTAATAACGTTGCTGTTTGCTGTATTGTACTAACCAATAAAAAATATTTATAAAAAACATGTGGCTTGAGATTTAAAATGGATTTTACTTTAATATTTGGGTGAATGAACCAAGTGGATTGTAACAATAACAAAAGGGCAAAAAATAAAACTAAATTTAAAATACTTAATTTATAATAGAAAATACCTAGCTAGGTAGGTACTATCAATATGATTTACCACAAATTTTAGGACTGATACTACAACCAAATGAAGTACTACAAAAATAATCAACCTACCTCTGAAGAACAGATTTCATTGGAGCAAATATAGGAGGATGGTAGGACACAATCATTTCACATCCATTATCATTAGCTTCTATTGCTACATCTTCTGTGAGGTCATTCGTTAACAAAATCTTTGTTACATTTCTAAAACAAAACAAATCAACAGTGTTGCATCACATTAAAAAAAAACAACAAATTAAAGGAGAATAGGTTTATTCCAGCAAAAGCAGTCATCATCACATCATCATCTCAGCCCAAAGACGTCTACTGCTAGACATAACCCTTTTCTAAGGATTGCTCCAGCACTTAGTCCACCAGACCATCAGTTGCAGTCAACCTTTAAGGTACGCTGGGCTGTAAGGCTGCACTTGCAGCGGCTGCATGAAGCCGGCTGCGGTTGCACGACTGGTTATCTATGTAGTAGTATGGATTTCTCCAAAAACATTCCGAACGCGGTTGCGGCTGCACGTGCTGCCGAGCCTCGGCTGCGCGTGCTGCCGCAACTTGCAGCCGCAGCCGATCGCTGACCATTAGTGCTGCGGCTGCAAGTGGATACGCACGTTGTTACGTCACTCCAACCTGCTTAGACAAGTCCGACATACTGAAATATTGGAAGCGACTGGCTGCAACCTGCTGCCTGTGGCAGCACGTGCAGCCAGCCTCGGAATCATTCGGCGGCTGCCAGTCATGCGTGTGCTACCTGCACCTTCGCAGATGGCATCCGCAGCCTGCAGCTAAGGTTGGAATAGCACCTTTACTAGATCGTCAGACAATTTTGTTAGAGGTCTATAACCGGTACCTTCATACAGGCATTAAAAGGCTATTTTTTATGCTGGCGAAGGTTTTTTTTGTTTAAATAATGTTTACATTAGCAATAATGCTATTACCATTGTAGACATATATACATATTTTTTATATAATTCATAAAATAATACTAGGTACATACCTATTCCGTGTGGTGATGGATTAAGAATACAAATGTCACCACCCCATTCCATCCCGTGGGTGTCGTAAGAGTCGACTAAGGGAGTAAGTCAGGCAGACAATATCCACTGCAAGAGAGGGAAATATCGAAACAAAACCCTATACCAACCCGTCTGGCCAGCGTGGTATAGTAGGCTAATATCCCTCCAAATTATTGGAGGAGACCCGTGCCCAGCAGTGGGACGTTTATGGGTTACATTATTTTCGGCATTTAAAAAAAATTAAACTTCTGTTTAGGTACCTTGCAGTATATGGCTCCACTAGTAGACCAGTATTATCCCACTTTTCTGACAAATCTATAGGAGCAAAATCTTCTAAAGCCCATATCACTTTTTTCAGAGGCACACCATTATCCCCAACAGACATTTTGATAGCGGTGGAGGAAACAGTAGTTGTATATGATCGTCCAAGTTTAACTGTTTGACAGATGTGTTTTCCAAGTTTAAAAATCATCAGATGGAACCTAGAAGATTATTAAATGCATATTATAGAAAGCACAATACTTACTAGGTACCTGTTGAAATATTATTTGACAAAGGTGAGTATTGTAACTACTAAAGCCACTAGACTAACTCCGCAGTTTTTAAATTAAATATGAAAAAGTAAATCTTATTGTGGAGTTAAAAAGTAAGAAAGAAAACAATGTTTATTCCAGTAAAACATGATGAGAAGAGGTTAGTCGATACTTCTAGTAAGTGAACTTATCACTGTTTCACAACATTTCAGTTTGATAGCCTTAGTTATCGTTAGGGGGTGGGATGCGGCTTCGTAAATTCCTACTCAGATAATTTAATCCTGATAATTCAGTTCTATGTACTTTAATCCACAAGGGAAAATTAATTCTTTGCCAGAAACATAACTAATAAGGCTATAAATATAATATTTTAAGTTGATAAAGTCAGTGATTATAAATTAAAAACACACCACTAAACATAATAGTGTCATTTATTATTAAATCCCAATATTTATATAAACTACATAACTAAGATGTAACATTTTGATGCAATAACTTGATCTACATACAACATTATTATTCATAAAATATAAATTAGTCTGAAGAAAATCTCCACACTTTGATTTCACCATCATCACTACAAGAAAGTAATTCTTGATTGGCAGTAGGATTCCAAGATACAGTGTTAACATCCTGTGAATGAGCTTCAAGTTTTGAGCATAATAATTCAAATGTAGGTGCATTAGGATCTGAATCCTCAGATTCTTTAAATATTCTTATAATATCATCACCACAAGCTGTGGCTAGGAGCCCTGTGTGATGACACCAAGCCACATCATAAACACATCTAGTATGATACCCTGATAATGTACAAACGCATTTCCAAACAGTTTCTCTATCACCTACAATAACACCTTCTTGGTTCTCAGGTTTATACTCTTTCCATATTTTTACTGTTCTATCATCACTGCAAGTGGCCAGTCTTTCTCCTGTTTTGTCAAATGTTAAACTCCATACAGTAGATTCATGTGATTGTAATGTTGCAAAACAGCTCCAATCATTGTCTGCTGGATCTTCTTTATATATTTTTACTGTATTATCATATGATGCAGATGCTAGGATGTCTAATGAAGGATGCCAGGCTACCTATAAAACAAAAATATTTATTATTACAGGCATTTCTGTAAATGGATTAAGAGAGGACTCATATAAGGGGTATTTAGGGGTACCTAACATGACTGTGATCCTTAATCATGATAATAAATGTAAGAAAATAAGCTAGTATAAAGTCTTAAACAAACTAAACCACCAATGAGCCTATACAGGCAGATAATAATGAAATAAATATAGGAATTGTTTACTAACTTTCTTCACATCTTGATTATGTGCATTAAGTACGGATTCACATTCATATTCATCGTCGCCAGCAACCTCCCATACCCACACTGACTTGTCACGGCCACAGGTTGCCAGCAGGGTACCGGACGGAGACCATGCCACACTTTTGACTTCATTCTCATGCCCTTCTAAAGTAGCATTGCATTCGAACTGACCTATTAAAACAGGATCATGTAATCATACAGTATTTTTCTTTAAAAAGAATTGTAAACATATAGGTTTACTTATATTTTGATGAAATTCTAGTACACACCACTTTTCTTATCCCAAATAGCTGTGGTTGCATCAAAGCTAGCTGAAGCCAGGTAGTTGCCACACGGAGACCACGCCACCTCTCTGATAGTGCGCTGGTGACCATCAACTAGTACAGTTTTTATTGCCCACTGTTGACCTTCTTTGTTCCATAGCTTGATGGTCTTATCTTCACCACATGATGCAAACATTTTCCCTTGTGGATGCCACGATGTATTCCATACGATGCCTTTATGACCAGTCAATGTTTGTATCAAATCCAATGCCGGCATTTCTTCAAATAATAAAAAAATATTTCATCACTTTAAAATTGAATAGGTATTTTTATTTTAACGACTTGATGTCTCGTAAAATTATACAATTATCAAGTTAATAATTTTACGTAAGAACCGTTTAATGTTTGTTTGAAAGAATAGTAAACACATTGAAGTACCAATACAAGTCTTTATCTCATTTCTTTTGACATGACTTTATGCGACTGAAGTTAAGTATAATTACAAGCAATATGTATGTATTAATTTTACTTACTTTAAAAAGTATGCGTCGTTATAGTTTATACAATAAATAATATCGTTTCAATTTCTATCACATGTGTTTGACAACTGATTGACAAATTGACAATTGATTCATAGAGTATTGATATTTAATGACAGGGTTACCCAAAACTAAAATTATTATTTCACCTAAATTGAAAATCTGTGAATTATTCAGTGGTGAACTTTACGAATAACGATAAAAATACGCTTTAATTCAACTATTGTCCGAAATGAACAGTTCAGAATGTCCAACTTTGATAAAAATAAGACCATATTGGTTGGTCTTGTGAATGGTATGTTATCTAATCCAGGGTCACAGGATGTACAAATCCTTATAAAGTTGGCAGATCTAGGTTTAAGTTAGTTTAAGATTTCATTTCCTTTTTGTATTGTTTTTATTTAATTGTTGTCCACATAGGACGATGTAATCGCTCAGCGACAAAGTCCATATAATAAATAAAAAAAAAAAAAAAAACTATAATAATTGTATATTATATCTCTAAATAAACCATAGACAAAAAAAGATTAATAACATGTCATATGTCATCAATGTAAAAGATGAATTAGATGAAATGTGCTGTGCAGTTTGAATGCGCGGATTTGTTAATTGTTATTTTCTGAACTATTATTTTACTAAGAAATCGCATATCCATACATACAATATTTAAAAAAAAACTTTACATAAAGTTTTAAATAATGGATAACAGCAATAAAATTGTGCCACCGCATCTCAATGCTGAAATTTACAGAACAGATACTACCGGCACCAGCACGCTCTCCGATTTAGATTATATTCGTATTCATTCAGGTATGTTATATTTATAATATTAAATCAAAAAGAGGTTTAATAAACAAAGCACTTACTTCACGGTATGCGGTTTGGCTACGCATGGGGTCTGCTGATGGTCATTTAGCGGCGGATACTATAGACGGGCCGCTGGTTCTAACATTATTCAAGGCCTTCGAACCTCTTAACATAAAACTAGGGGTATAGCTTACAAGTTCTCTAGCTACAAGGACAGCCCCATATTAAAATAAGAATAAGTAAACTCAAATACATATCCAGGTAAATAACTGTCCATTACATTATATATTTTCTTTTTGTGAAGTATATGACAAGTAAACTATATATTATTATACTGATAGATACTTAAACTGCAAAGACTTTAAATTTTAAACAGCCTGCATAGGCTGTTAATGTTTTAAGTCTAACTCTATAAACTGCATATATATACAGAATAACTTATCCAAATAAGTTATTTCCTATAAATTTACTAAAAATGAATCACATTTGATTTCTGTAATTTTACAAAATGTATTAATGTTAATGTTACAGATGGTAAAATCTTAATAGGTTCTTCAGAACTAACTGGTCGATATTGGAATGGTGGGGCCAGTTTATACAATAATGTAGATGATGCAAAAAGAATAGAAACTGATGATGTTGCAACTATACCTCTGACTAGTGGTACTGCTGATGGATGCTTTATTAAATCTTCTAATAAGGTAATATATAAAATAAACAATAATAGCAACCCATATATGTATGTCCCACTACTGGGCATGAGTCTCTTCTCCTTGATGAAGAGAAGAGAGAGTTTTATGCATAAATCCACACATGATGATGCAAAGCCGAAGATCAAAGAGAAGAAGAGTGCATCAGGCATGCCCCTAGAATATTGTTGAATCTGGCTTTACTATTAGCAGATGGTGAATCAGTTGATTAGTATATAAAAAATAAGTATGTCTCTAGTGCTCATTTAGGGATATGTTTTGAAAAAAATGTTTTCCTGACCCAGAGATACTCTATCTTAAAGCCCTTGTGTGAAAAATGGGTCCGCAATACGCAAGTGATGCCTCTGGTATTGTAGGCTTCCATAGGCTAATGATATTCTTTTATTAAGGTGTTGCTCTGTGAAGACAGTGGTGCAGTGAGTATCTGGACAAGAGGTGACCAACAGAATGTATGGAACCAGTGGGCAGAACAAGTGTCAGCGGCAGAACACGATGACATAATATTAGCTGTGGACTGTCTTGAACCTGGGCAGCACTATGTCACTGTTGGGGGTGATGGAAATGCAAAGGTTTGTATATTTAAGACTCACAATTTAACCAGTAAACCTAAAATATGTAATACTTAATTCAATGCATCGGCTTTGCAGCAAAATTATTGTATGGGGCTTATTTAATCATGATTCTGAACCAAATGGAAGATAAACGGGCTCATGATAGAGCTCTGGTGAGATGGCCAGATGCCATTTAAGACATATCGTTCAGTCCAGTCAGTCTGATGACAGCATAGCTTTGTGACAGATACTATTGATATGTCGGGGTGGTTTACGCAACTCCGCGTTCAGTTCGCGTATTTTGCGAACTGAACGCGGTTTATACTATATCATTAGGATTCTCAACAGTGAAGAAACAACAATACAATATATGATGATTATCTTATCTTATTGGGGCTATCATTATGGTCAGTAAATTAACCCAGTAGCATTTTTGCTATTCTGCTAATAAATTTAAGACCAATAGTTGCAAAACCATTGGTCTTAAATTATTAGCATTTTTGGTATTACATTATTGGTAGTCTGCTAAATAATTTAAGACCTAAGGTTTTCCAACTATTGGTCTTAAATTTATTAGCAGAATACCAAAATTGCTACTGGGATTCAATTGAGAATCAATTCAAATTCAAAAGAGCCATCTGTAAATTAGCAGAATTGTATTTGCTCATCTCTACAAAATATTTTTATTATTTAGTAAAAATATAGTTAGGTTATGTGTATGTCCAATGACACATAACACAAAGTCCAATGCAACTTATATAGATTAAATTAAAAAGTGTTTTATATATCGAATCTTTTTGATTTTCTAGTTATGGGATATTAATGACCTGATTTGCGTGCGGAACTACTTCAACGCTCATAGTTCGTTAATATATGGGTTGTCTGTTAAACCAAAGTCAACAACATGCTTTGCAACTGGCTCTATGGATCAATATGTGACGCTGTGGGATGAAAATGTTGACAAACCAGTACTTGGTCAGTATTTTCGTTATTTTTAAAAGGAATAATTTGCACTTAGTGGAGATATACTTGCACTTTGTGGAGATAACTGTGCACTTTATGGATATTACTTTGTGCTTTGTGGAGATAACATTAAAGATATTAATTTTATGATATATAATTACTGTACATATATATTTTTTACAGATTTATTCCACAATGATTGCTGCATTCGTTGTTTGGTTTGGGTAGATGAGCACCGATTATTAGCTGGTGATGAAGCTGGGGTTTTACGTTTAATAGATGTAAGGAACACGGAAAATAATGTACAAATAGCAGAATTTCCTGCTGCTGTACACAAGCTGGCAATGCATCCAGAGTAAGTGTAAAAAAATGTTATAAAGTTTATAATGCAATTTATTTGGCCATGATAAAAGAGGAAGACAAAGGAAACATTGGTCTGATGATATTAATACGATTGCGGGTCCACTATGGCACAGAACATCACTTACAAGAACAGACTGGAAAGAGCTGGACCTCCATGTCACAAAGACACCGCTCAATAACTAGTAACACAACCTTAATTTATATAGATTAAATTTATTTATTTATTGTGAAATTATGTTGGCAACAGGTTAATTAATAAAATTGGCTGTGGTCTATAACAGCCCGGCCACGAACACGCCGCTAAAAGGGCAGCGGCGAGCGCTGGCATCGAGCGGGGAGAACAAAATGTACTAAAACGTTCCATAATGCCACGAGGTGCCGCGCACGGCTTCGCGCGGTTTTAGCACATTTGTTGCCACCGCAGCTCGCCGCTGCCGCGCAACGTCGTGGCTGGGCCGTAAAGTGCAAATCCTTTCCTTGTTGGGTTTGCTTAAATCGTGCCCTGTCTTACTGTCTGTCATTCTCTACATCATTTAAATATTGTTTCAGTTGTGACAAGGTGGCTGTTTGCTGTGATAACAAGATTGTATCAGTGTGTGATGTAACAGAAAATTCGAAATCGAGTGTGATATATCATGATAGACATCGGCATAGTAACTATGTTCGAGGTTTGGCATGGGACATTGAGGATAATAAAATTCTTTATACTGTCGGTTGGAATGCTGAAATAAGGTCACACCATATTGTCTTTAACCAATGATTTTTTACATAAGATGTAGGAAAATAAATAAATAAGGTCATAACATTTTATAATTGTTTTTGTTTTAAAAAATGGCCTTAGTTTGAAAATTGAAGTAAGAGAGGTAGGGCATCATATAGAGAGGTAGGGCATCATACTAGCGAGCAAGCCCGACTGGGGAAGGACCTCCACCTTACAGAAGACCACAGCCAAATGACTACACACAGCGGTGTAGTTGTGTTCCTGTGTGTGAGTATAGGTCTCCAGCGCTCATTTAGGAATGCGTTTTGAAAGATACGTATTCCTATCCCAGGGTTACTTCCATCTTAAAGCCCTGGTGTAAAAAAATGGGTTGGCAACACGCAAGTGATACCTCTGGTAATGCAAGCGTCTATAGGCTACGGATACTGCTTAACATCAGGTTGGCCGTATGCTTGTTTGCCACCCAAGTAGTATAAAAAAAAAAAAAAAAAATTGAGCACTTTGAGATTAAGATCGTATCAGTACGTTACCTGTGTGCACAACACACGACGGGAACACGTGTTATATACACCCTCGTGCTAGGTATGACAACTTTGTTTTGCTAAGCTCAATGCTAGACTCAGCGCCGGCTTTAGCGTTACCCCCTAAAATTTAACGTATTACTCTGCATAAAATTTGGTCGCATTGATTTAGTTTGTCTTGGTCGTATTTTGTTCCCAAAATTGTAGAGGCGCCAGGGCCCCTTTATGCCTTGCGCCCTAGGGCCGTCGCCCTACAGTGCTGGCTTTATGGGGCTTATGCCGGTACTGCCTAGACTTAGCCCAGGACTGAGATTTTTTTTACACGATCCACAAATAGAACCCAACCTCTGCGCGGTAAATAAAATAGCCCGCGGTTATGGAACAAAGGGATTATGGATCTTCCTATTAATACCTAAAATATTATTTTCAATAGTCGGATCAGTGGTTTCGGGGATTACCCCTTACATTCATATGAAACACTTGACCACTCTTCAATATTAGTGTACTAGATAGAGAAATAAACTAGGTATTTTTAATAAAAGCATTTATTTCATAACTTATGTGGGTGAAGTCAAGTCTAGTCAGGAGTCTGCCAATAGTGGCGGTTGAAGAGGCGCGATACTCTAACGAGGCAGCCGCAGTATCCGGGCTCTTCAATCACACCGTCGTGACGAGGTGCTGGAATCTAAGAAGAAAAACAACATTTTAGAATGTCCAATCTTTATTTCTTTAATGTATACAAAAGAAGGATACAATAAAGAAATAAATAATGTTGTACATACGAACGGTCAAACTGAAAGTTCTTAGAAAATCAAATGATAATTAAACTAGCAAGTTATTAGTTTTGACTGGCCTGTTGGTCTAGTGGTTAGTGACTCTGACTGCTACGCCGGAGGTCGTGGGTTTGATTCCCACCCAGGACAAATCTTTGTGTGATGAGCATGAATGTTTGTTCTGTGTCTGGGTGTAATTTATTTATAATATGTATGTATTTAGAAATATATAAGTATGTTTATCAGTTGTCTGGTTACCATAGTACAGGCGCTGCCTAGTTTGGGATCAGATAGCGATGTGTGAGTTGTCCCGAAAATATTATTATTATTATTATTATATCTATTCAAAATAGTGTCCATTCACGTCAATGCATCGCTGTATCCGATGGAACCATTGAGAAAAGCACGGCCTTTTGAAACGCAGCAACAGCTTCCTCGGCGTCCATAAAACGTTTTCCTCGAAGTATTATTTTAATTTTTGGAATAAATAAAAATCGCAAGAAGCAAGGTCGGGGCTATACGGCGGGTGATCCAGTAATTCCACGTTTGACGTCGCCAAATAGTCGATCGTTTTCCAGGCGGTGAGGGACGAGGCGTTGTCGTGGTGAAGGAGGATCCTACTGCGAGGTCGTTTCTCCCGAACTTTTTCTAAGACAAATGGCAAACAATTAGTAGTATACCACTGGGCAGTAACTGTTTTTACAAGCTTTTATTTAGCTTGCAATGTATTTAGTTAGTTAGTTTGTATGTTAGGGGCAAATCTTGTAAGCTAGATTTGAAGCAATTCCTGAAATTTGATGGAGCTGAAATTTGGTATGCTGACGTAACTTAGGTGACAATGCAATAATATAGGTACCATGGAGCTGGTCTGATGATGCAGTCGGAAGATGGCCATAGGAACTTTTCAACGAAACAAGATAGCCGCGTCGGCTTTCGGTTCGTAGGATTTATCTTGACAAGTACTATATTTCTAGATGGGTGTTCAGGACGTGATGATGGAGTCGGAAGGTGGCCATGGCAACTCTTCATCGAAATGAGATAGCCGTATTGTATTTGGATGTTTTGGATTTATCTTGACGAGTACTATTTTCTTAGATGGGTGTTCAGGACGTGATGATGAAACCGGAAGGTGGTCATGGCAACTCTTCGACGAAACAAGATAGCCGTGTCGTGTTTGGGTGTTTTGGATTTATCTTGACGAGTATTATATTCCTAGCTTTGTTATAGAACATATTTGTAGGCAAAGCGATTTGCTACAAATTATGTCTTATCGATTTTTTTGTAGGAGGCAAACGTTTGTTGCGAAAAAGGTGTTTGCACCCCTTTTTCCAAGATGGCGGTCGGGGGACAAGTGCGACAACCCCACAAACTTGGGGTTTAGCTTCTATTGACCGCCTACACATGTCCCAAAAATAAAATTGCGTCCTCTAATAAATGCACTAATATTGCATTTATTAGAGGACGCAATTTTATTTTTCCTTAAATTGTAACATTTCAATGGACTAATAGCACGAAAACTTTTACGCGTTAAATTCATGTTGAAACAGACAATTTTAAATTTTCCGCCAAATCGTAAAACAATGAACGAAATACATACTAAAATATCATTGGTACTGGCTTAAACGTAGTGATTAGTTACTCTGTGGTACTGGCTACTATTTACTATTTTATATTATTTTAGTACTATTTTCAAAAAATATGTTTTTTTATCATATTGTTTAGAAGTGGCCAGTTCTAAAAACTTTCAGTGCCGCCCTCCTAATAATTTAAACAGTATTATGTACAAAATGTGCTTATCTCAAAGTTAAGTTCTTTTACAGCAATGAGTGGGGGAAAATTTGGAGGAAACCAAGAGTAAATGAAACAAATTCAGAATATATATTAGCATATTGTAATTGTAGTTAATTACTCATGTCATAACTAGGTGAGTTCTGAGTTTTAAGAGTAGTTGTAAAAGTAATTTCCAAGCGGCCAGCTTATCCACGACGGTTGTTTTCTGAAATGTAAATTTATATTTCTTACCTACATGTAATTTTACATAAAGAATTAACTTCTCATCATTTTAGACAATGATATAATTTACGGTTGGATATCTTCTGGCAGCGGCGTGATTGGTGTGGGATGACCAGAACGGAGCATGGCGGTATTTTTAAGAGTAGAAATAATGTCCTCCGAACCGAATTTCGGTCACAGCGGCTTATCTCGACAGAATTTAGCCGTCTTTATTCCCTTATTCTCTTAATCCGATAAGACGGCAATCCAAGACAACCGGTGAGGTTCAGGACCAACGGTTTTATGTACTTTCCGAGGCAGTGCGGTGTAAACACCGCCAATTTCCAAACTTCGGGCATCTATTGTGAATTTCTTGACATAAAAACTCAATAACCATTTTTATAACTAAAAATATATTTGAAACAGACCCAGACAAAAATAGTAGACACAGAACACAATAACAAACCTGACCCCTGAATACAGAGAATAAAAGGAAAACATTCTCGAAAATTAAAAAAAGGGGGATGGATAGTGCTACGGGGTTACCGCTCGGGTTCGTGTAGGTACTTAGCAAGGCGCTGAACTAGCTTAGATGTTGCGCGGCCTTGACTGTTGACCCCAATATTCAAGTGATTTAATGTGATAATACAAATTTAAATAAGTTGTCTGTTTTGTCATTACCGTTATTGATGCATGAATAATGCACAAATAATTAAGTACTTAAGTACCCACCTACTTTTCATATATAGCCTAGGTAATACCATTATTTAATACCTTAAATTATGGTATATCAACAGACCTACGACTAACTAACAGACCAATTTTCGTTTTCGAGAGCGTTTCCCTATCACCTAGTAAAGGCTCACCATCCCACCTTCCTAGTAGACATATTCATCTCCATTCCAGTGTGTTTAGAAATTATTCATGGATCCAGCCATCCTGAAAGCAAAATAATAATATAGTGGTTTTGAATGAGCCACAACTTTGTCGTAAACTTTTTAAATATACCTACTCTACCTATATACGGACACAAAGCAACGGTAGGTACCCGTCAGAATGTCTGGTGCAAACGATAGATATATTTACATCAGACCATGTGCACTATTTTCTACCTATGCTATGTACTGCAAAAACATTTGATATACAGTCAAATATTTTATCAAGAAAAAGGTCATTCTGACGTCAGGTTGTCTGGACGCTTTCAATTTCTCATAGTTTTAGCATTGTATCAACTGAGTTGTTTATGTGAATATTTACTACCACTCGCTACCTTTATTTCGTACATATAACAACTAAAAAAGTTGTTATATGTACCTACCTAGTTTGTTTCCCCACCTTCGATTTAATGAATAACGGTCGAATTTAGACTATTGTGTGACCTCTAATTATGACTTGTGGGTATTAAATTTACCTTGCCACCATATTGTTATCGTTGGGGTCGTCGATGCCGCTCTTGAAGTAATTTCCAAGCGGCCAGCTTATCCACGACGGTTGTTTTCTAAAATGTAAATTTATATTTCTTACCTACATGTAATTTTACATAAAGAATTAACTTCTCATAATTTTAGACAATGATATAATTTACGGTTGGATTTCTTCTGGCAGCGGCGTGATTGGTGTGGGATGACCAGAACGGAGCATGGCGATTGAAGGTGGAGAACCGGGATCAATGCCTGGCGGCGGCATCCTGCTGACAGTTGGGTGGTAGATCTCCGGATCGCTGACCATGCGTACTAAGAACGAGTGCTTGGCTGCTTGCGAAGGGTGGTTCCTTAGTCCAACAATGTCCAGGTCCTAAAAAAAACCTCGGCAATACATTTTGGTGTATTTTTAAAACCATAGTGCTTACCATGCTTAGGTAGGTACCATATATAGAAATATGTAAATTTAAAAAAGCGTAGGCAGGTATGTCTTTGAGGTATGGTAGTCCGCGCGCGTAATTTGTGGTTGAGATAGAAAAGGTATATATCTTTGAGGTATTTCGTGATGCTATTAGAAGCATTGCCTTTATGTCGTAATCTTACCCGTTCCTTTTCTGATCCTGCAAGGGCGTCCGTAGCGAACTCCGAAATTATATCCCATGCTGTTTCTGAAAATATAGTAAAAATTGGGAATAATTTTTTTGGAAAATAATATTCTAGAGATCATATGTATGATTTTAAAAATTACCGATGTCCTGTCGAGTAGCATGCTGAGCACACACACAGAAGCGAATCACAAATCGATCGTTGATAACGGATGGCACCATGTGCAGTTTACCGGAGGCATTGATGTTCGTCAAAAGGTGCTTGTTTATGTCGTCTATCTCTTTATCCGACATTGTCGGCTTACCCACGAGGCGTAAACAAACTAAACCCAACTGAAAATAAATTTTTATTAAGCTGTAGGTGATCATCCAAGTTCTGACTAAATCAGTAGCAGTAGGTAAGTTAATAAGTTTCCAACCTTCACTTTATTGCAAATTAAGAAGCGGTCATCTTTCCTAACGAATTGTTCGAAATATTTCGCTAGTTCGCAATGTCGTCGGATATATTTCTGCAGTCCACTAATTCCGTAACTTCGCAACATAAACCATAACTTGAGCGCACGGAAGCGTCGGCTCAATGGCACACCCCAGTTCCTTAAATCGATGGTAGGATCCTGGTGCTTGTGTTGTAAGTAAACTGGATCGACATTGAACGTTGACGTAAATAGCTGTTTGTCTTTAACCCACAGAAGAGAACAGTCGAAGGCCGTCAACATGAATTTGTTCGAATTGGTGTTGAATGAGTCCGCATGTTCTATCCCCGCTAGATGATATTTATGTTCAGGGCAGATGAAGGAGGTGCCGGCATACGCAGCGTCTACGTGAAGCCAGACACATGGGAACCTTTTAACGATAGGTCCAATCTCCGTCAAGATATCATAGGAGCAGGATGATGTGGTTCCTAATGTCGTTGACACAAAGAACGGCACACGGCCAGCTTCCTCGTCTTCTTCCATCGCCTACAACAACATAATTTTAAAATCACCGTTGGTATCGGTCATTATTAATCGTAACTTTCCTAAAAAAAAAAATTAAATCGCAGTAGTCATGATGTAACCGAGTAAGTAGGTACATGATGTGCTCTCTACCTATGCTCTCCTAACCGAATTTCGGTCACGGCGACTTATCACGACGGTAACTAGCCATCTGTAGATATTATAGTGCACAAGTGTGTGCACAAACACACCTGTGTTTGTGCGCTTACTTGTGTGAAGGGTGAGGAAATAAAGTGGACACTTGCGCTCTTTTTTATTTCAATCTCATATTCAGGTCGGTAATCGAACACCAAACAGGAACGAAAGGGGATGACAAGGGTATTTCCGAGGCACACAGATAATCCTTATACCACATGATTACCCGTCGCACTCAACGACGATTATTCCAACGTAACGTAGTACGTATAATTATAATAATGCTAACCGCATTTCGGTCACGGCGGCTAATCTCAACAGAGACTAACCATCTGCGCAGGAGATATTATAGTGCAGAAGTGTGTGCGCAAATATAAGTAGGTATACTCTTTATTCCCTCACTCTCATAGTCCGATGGGACGGCAATTCGACACGACCGGAAAGAGATCAGACGTAGGACTTTACATGGTTTCCGAGGCACGCACGGGGGTGTAAACACCGCCAATTTCCCACCTCCGGGCATCTATTGTGTACCTACCTATTTCTTGACAGAAAAATCCAATATCCTTGTTTTGGTCCGACCCGGGAATCGAACTAGGGGCCTCGTGTGAGACTGCTGAGTCACACACATCGACCACTGAAGCAGTTAAACGTAGTAGGTACGTAAACTTTATATATCGATCGTCAAAAGATTAAAATAAGCTACCTACTTATCTAGAAATGAAGCGCAATGCATTGCGCTATATTTTAATTAAGAACTATGGTGCTAGATAGTTATATTCGCTAAAATACTTACATATTTTAAAGTATCACCCCTAAGGGACCCGTTTAGATCAGGTGGTAAAATACGAATCTTAACGAATGAGATCATGGCCGCCTTTTCAACGGCAGAATGAGCTTCTGTAGAGCAATAAGCAATTAATTTGGAGAGTAGAAGGCCGTCATCCGCGTTTGGAAATTGCTCCTTCAATCGCTTTATTGCAATGGCTCGGGCTCCCAACATTGCCGCTAAAATACAGTCACTAGCACACCCCTAAAAATAATATTTATCATTAGGTTACGTTTCATTACACATATCTGTTGAAGTACCTAGTATGTTTTTTGGTATAATTCATTATCATCATCCCAGCATGGAAAGACATCCCCTGCTGGACATAGATAGTCTGGGAGTTTAGTCATAACTCGGGAACTGGCAACACTTCTTTATTCGGCTAGAGAGGTGGGCAGGACTTTCATTTCGTTTCACTCCAAGGTTGAAATCAATGGCAAATGACATTTGCCTTATAATCTCATTGCTGAGGTATTATTCCGGGATTTTACGCTAGTCCTTTCGGTCTTTGGTTCTAAACAAGCATACAATCCGACTAAGACCTTTCAAGAACCAGGGTCAGGTTATAACTCAAACTCAAACTATAGAGATGCTCACTATCAAGAACAGAATCCAACATGTGTTCTTTTGTCAGGTATCTTATCTTTTGTTTCTGTTTTATTTTACTTGTCCTAGATGGCGCGCGATGGTGTGAACTCCCACACAAATCCCATTAATGACAACATAATGGGACTAGAAGATAATAATTTAATCTTAGGCAAGATGTAATTTAAAAACTGACGTTATGTTACCTGTATTACGCCGCCACCCTTGGTTCCTTCACTGCCTATGAAAGTTTTAGGCAAACCTATAGCCTTCGCTGGAAAAATATTCTTCGATAAGTATTTGATATTATTATTATAGATAAGGTTACTATGCAGCCATCACACACACAAATTAAAGGTAAAGTTGTGTGTCGGTCGTACGATACATTTATAATACCAACATGCGAATTATCCGTCTTGTGCACTTAGTTTGAGAAATAAGTACCTAATGTTACGGTAACTGCATACCGTCTATAAAAGTTTATTTTAAGCCCAAAAATATAACTTTCCATTAATCTGTGAATGCACGTTATTTTATCTATGTAACTAAAATTGAATTTCAAATTAAATGTTTTAATATGTTAGGAATAATTGATATTATGTACTCAATTTTAATTTGCGATTGCAGCGCCAGTCTAACATACGAGCCTGTGCCTAGACTACCACTCAGCGGACTGCAGAATACTTATGAAAGCATAATTATCTTACTGCTGAAAGTCACTTACCCATCCAATCTAACATTATCGACTCCAGCTCCGTACAAGCAGGATTTGAAGCCTGAAAGATATGAAACATACTACTATAACCTTTCTACGTTTAATTGAAAAGATCCAAAGGTAATAGAAAATTTGTAACAGTATGAAAAAGTCTATGACATACCTGCACGTGTGAATTCATCCCTTTTTATGTTGAAACCCATAAGTACACGGATATTTGAGAAAAGCAATGGCTTTCTCCGAATCCGGAATCTCGGTGGCCTTAGGTCCATGCCCCTAGTACTCTTACGTTATATTAAAGTTTACTGTAACTTATGCTATGTCTAAATCAAAATTTATGTTATGTAATCTTACCCATGAGAAGCCGACCGCTCCAATACCAGAAGACAGCATATCGGCGAGAATAGAAGGATACCCGTTGCCATTCGGGAAGTAAGCGTGGAACTGAGGATGCTGCCAGTGCGTTACACCTGGCATGATTTTGTTCTCCACGTCGCGCATAACGTCCTCCCATGCGTCTGGCAGTTGCGGTGCCTCTGATGGCATAATATTGCGAAGATAACCCGGTTCCACGTCAGGAATTACCCGTCGTGTGGGTAGCGTTTTTATGTACTGACTGATATAATCCACCATTTCCTTGCCCCGAACACGGAATTCGTCCACATCCATGGTTTATATATGAAAATTTCGTGTAAAATTAAAGTTGAACAGGATGGGCTATCACGTCCGCGTCACGACGGTCTCCGGCTGACTCGACGATTATGGGCAACACATCTGTGGTTAAAAGGATGGGTGAGGGTGACGCGCGCGGGGAACTTTTGTTCGAAGTCAAGCCGAACATAATCCTAACACGCGCTGTTAGCGATATAAATAATCATGACTTTTGACAATAAGATTGAATTCTTTGTGAAATTTGGACTCTCATTATTTTTTTATTGCTGATCATAAACTTGAAATAAGTGGTAGTTTATTGTGGTCGTGTATTAAATCTCGGCCTTATTGGTGGTAATTTTACAAATACGAGATATTCCGATTTACTGTTTGGGTTACATGTGTCACCATTATCTACGCATTGCATTCGCATCGATGTGCGAATGCAATGCGGGTAGACGAGCAAGCCCTTATAAGTGGGAGGTAGGCAACCACCGCTTATGGACATTGGGCACAGCCAAGCCGCGACCTACCATGAAATAAAGCAAATGTAGGAGAAATATGAGAATTGGACGTTATACCGCAAGAGTAGGTAACTACTTACTTATTTGAACCACCTCCGGACTAAGATTCTCAATACAATATTATATAATTTTTCATTAACAACACGATTACTTACCGGCAATCTACAGGGCTAAAAAACAAAATTTATATCCTATTTAACGAATTACTTAGATACTTACTTATTCTTCTACAATGGAATGGCTAACAGGAAATTGGAGCATAGGATCCTGAAAGTACAAATTAAAAGTCTTGTAAAAATAAACATTGGGATGTACCCTATCATTATAACAATCTAATTATGGTCGCAGGAATCAAATAAACATTCACGAAATCTTTCCGACTTCTGCACTTGTCTGCATGTAAGTGCAAGTATCTTATTCGACAGTAAATAAAAGAAAACAGTTCATACAAATTCTAATTATGAGCTTTTGTCAGTTTGAGTAAAACCATTCAAACTCTATTTAACTTATCGTAGCGTAGTGGTTTCTTAGATTTTGGGTTTGGGCAGCAGTGGGTATAATTCTGTGTAAATACTCAGATCTGCTTTTAGAGGAGCACTTTTTTCGTAGGCATATGTATCAGCAGTAGGTATCTTATTCGACAGTAAATAAAAGAAAACAGTTCATACAAATTCTAATGATGAGCTTTTGTCAGTTTGAGTAAAACCATTCAAACTCTATTTAACTTATCGTAGCGTAGTGGTTTCTTAGATTTTGGATTTGGGCAGCAGTGGGTATAATTCTGTGTAAATACTCAGATCTGCTTTTAGAGGAGCACTTTTTTCGTAGGCATATTGTTAATCCATTTTAGGTAATTAAATTGAGGACTAGGATATGCTTATTTATATGTATTTAAATGAGAAAATGCTAATCAATAGTGAAATATGAAACTTACTGCATCCGTCGAGAACATTTGATTTCTCTGTTCATAGTTCATCAGCTGCTGCGATTTTTAAATTCCAATAAATGCACCACCTTTCTCTACCTTGGCTATGAATGTTGCGGACCTTTCTTAGGATGAATTCAGCCTTTTTCGTTGTACTAATGAAATGTACCATTAGCGGTAGTTGACCCTTGGTCCTGAATTTCAGTGTAGGTAAATAAACTTCAACAAAAACACCCGGTGATATAGGGTTTAGACTAAGCCTTGAGACATTTAGAATACCTTTTCAGTACCTTTTAAAGTAACTGTGTTTATTTTCAAAAGTGTTCACTTTTCCATCACTGCACATTTCCATTGTCTGGATTGCGATAGCATTAGGTATAAAAGTTACACGTTGATACAAGCATGAGGAGCAACAGAACCAGAGACGTTGTTAAAGAAATCAACAGATCGGCTGATCTAATCATGATTTCTTGAAAAAATGGTAAAGATAGCAAACTGTCTGGTTCTCTCCCTGAGATTCAGCTTTTGCAGTCCTATGAGACAAACGTCTTACATGGTTATGACTCTTGTTATTATTGAATTGTAACAGGAGATGTTTCATGGCTGATAAAACAGCATTGACTGAGCGTACATTTTTAAATTACGTTCCGCGTAATATTGCCGACGCAGAGGCACTCATGTCATGTCATGTCCATTCCAATGGAACCTGTGTAACATAAAGTAAAATTATGTAGGTATTTAAATGTAATATATTATTTACATTGTACTTATGGCTATATAGTACTTATATCTTTATATAGAATTTACCGAGTTATAGGTAAATAAATCTATTGTATAGCTATACTTTATATTGCCAGCTGGCAATATATAATATAAACTAAATTGTTACCTGTCTTGTAACGTTTCATATTTCATTTTTATGTTCATATTAACGTGAAATCAAACATGGTTAAAGAAATAAATTATATTATTGATATATTATAAATATATGTCAGTGTTTTTATTACTGCCTAACATAATAGTCCAGTCTTAGAATGGCACTGTAGGCGGTAGGTAGGTAAACGGTGTATAATAAGCTAAAAAAGGTATTTTTAAAATTTTATTTTATTATTTATGTAAAAACTACATTTAGATACCTATTCTATTTCTATTTGGTATGTGGAAGTGTTAGACGTGTAGTTCAGATTTGTTAATGAATAAACAACAAATAAAGAGTATCTAACCATGGAAGGTTGCGTCGCGGTAACTGTCATATTTTTTCCAATAGTTAATACTTAGTTGTCAATGCTTCATGTACCTACTAAATTAAGGTTTATGTTTTACTTATGTAAGAGTTCCCAATGAGTGCCTATTTACTGTCTACCGTCATTACGATTTTAAGCATGACAATGGGGAAGTTCAATATTTAAGGATTTTCGAAGCATTTGGTCCTGAGGTGAACTCGTTTATCGACTTCCCATGACCAGATTGTCGCTTTACCTAGCTGGAGGCTAGCACACGCTGTGACGTACGTGAACGTTGGCTGGAATATTACGATAACGATAATAGTGAACTTTCATCCATCCAAAAGTGTCTAGTATTTTTTTTAAAATCTAAAATTTAGATGTCATTTGCCTATTTGTGATGATATTGTAGTGACCACTAGACCTCTCTGCAGTCTTAACTTAGTTATTATAAGTAATTGGTAGAGTTAGCATAATTATAATTATCTACTTTTTTTACAGATTGAAAATACGCAAGCGATGCTCCTGGTGTAAGCGTTTATAGGATACGATATCTTCTTATTACGAGCTGGATGTACCTATGTGTGAAACCGTAATATTACAAAATAGTCGCCTTTCAGTTTTGATAAGGTATCTCTAATCTAAACTCTTTATTGCCTATTGTATGGAACAAGTCTTAAATTACCTATGTAAGTATTATTACTTAGATACAGTTAACATGAAATAAAAAGCCCATGCAACGAATGTATTGTTGCATGGAGACTTATCTATATACCTATGTAGTATAGTGATTTTTGTTGGTTTGTTATGATTTAACTGAAAAACTTTTTTTTAAAAGTTCTTTCACTATTAGAAAGCTATATTATCAGCGGGCAGTAACATAGGCCTTATTTTATTGAAAAAAAAATACGGGCAAAGAATTTAGGACATACTTACCTCTAGGATTAAAATTTTAGGTAAAATTTAAAATAGGACATACATAATAAAATTTAAAATAGGTATGTCCTATTAAATTTTACCTAAAAATTTTCAGATTGATCAGAAAATATTGTTAAACATTCAGGAGTTTGCATTATACATATACTTAATCATTGCTTTTATTACGTTACCTATAAATGACTAATTTATTACTACTCCATTATATTTACTGCCCCGTACCTATCTATCTACTCTTTACTTTAGTAAATTAAAATTCTGTTCTCATAGAATAGGTAGGACTGGAGTTGCAAATTTCGATTTTTCTTTATAGGGCCATAGGCCATGATGTCCTTATTTTTAATCTTAGCTTATACTTCGATCAATGACAAGTTGACAACATTTAGAGCTAAGTAATAAAGTTGACATCTTACAAATTACAGATATGGATGTAGGTACTGCGAAGACAACACAGTAGTACTAGGGCGGCAATTTTAAAGCTTTTCAGAAAATTGTGGTGTTTTTGAACACAATCTACCTACAGATATTTGAAAAAATGCTCTAATAGTCTAAGACGCTCCGTAAGTACTACCAGTTGTGATGTAACTACGGTTTAGATACCTGCCTACCTAGGCAGGTATCTAAACCGTAGTTACACGATAGGATTTTAATCCTTACTAATATTATAAATGTGAAAGTTTGTAAGAATGGATGGATGGATGGATGTATGGATGTTTGTTACTTTTTCACGTAAAAACTACTGAACGGATCTGGATGAAATTTGGCACACAGATAGATTATGGTCTGGAATAACACATAGGCTAGGCTAGACTTTTTGCAGCGATAACCGACATCCACACGGGCGGAGCCGCGGGCAACAGCTAGTAAGCTATATTAATAGGATAGAAAATAAACAAAACACGATCATTGCACACATTTATTTCTGAGATAACTATAATGATGTGGATGAGGGCTATTCTACTATACAGGAGTTCGGTCAATGATGGGAGGGCGAAGAGGAGCGGTGCTCAGGCGAGGCGCACGGAGATGAACCGCGGCGGCCCGCAGTGCCCGGGCTCTTCAAGCGCACCATCGTGTCCAGGTGACGGAACCTATACGTATTTATGTAGATTAAAGTCGAAATATAGACTAGACATCTTAGTTCACAGTTAGTTGCACATTTATTGTTTTTACAGTTGACATTTTATTCTGACAAGATCACCTTGCATTCATCCGCAAATACCTACCTTCTTCTAGAGAGCGCGCGGACTGTAGCTCCGCAACGATTTCCACAGTGGGAAATTGTGCCTGAGCTACAGTCCTAAGTACTTAGTTGAAATTGCAAAGAGTGTTTGTTTCCTGTTCAAGTAATGATTTTAATATAATTATTTGGAGTAAACACTTTTTCTGCAAGGTTCTTCTGGTTCTTACACGTAACGACTAATATTGGTCGTTAGATCTTCTTCTTCTCTTTGCATAGTTCGTAACTTCGTAGCTAGTTATAATTACTTAATAACGCTAAAATTAGTAGTTTATAGAACAGCAGCAGTTTTTCAGTTCTATATAGGTACACTAAATATCTACTTATCCCTAATAAAGCAATTTGGACAGTTTTTCTTTTTATTAATTTTGATGCTGTGCCACCGAAATTGGTTCAATACCAAAAAACTACTGTTACTTACAAATGAACGGTACAAGGCCCAAGTGAACTCATAAACATTTTCTTGTTGTGGCTGTTTTCTCAACCCAGGGGTGTCGTCTCAAGAATAATAATAATTATAATATTACCTAACCGTCCCTGTTTGTACCTTTTTTATTTTTGCTAAGTACTTAGTAAGTAACACAGTAAAAATACAAAACACTCACAAATATTTTACAATTACCTCAGTGGCATGTCGTTAGCGTCGTGGTCGACGCTCTGGAAGAAGAACCCTAACGGCCAGCTGATCCAAGACGATTGTTTTCTGAAATTAATTAAAAATAGCTACATGAAAAACACACGTAAGATTTCACACCATTTCTAAGATTTTGTTTACCAACTATGCAATACCCAGTAAAAGTATATTTCAAATTAAAAATCCGAGTATAAGAATTACTACTACGTACAAATAATTCTTTACTAATTATGTAACCTAACTTATAGGACTCAAATATCGCCCGAATTTCGGCAACAGCGATTCTTCCAACTGCGCAAGACGTGTGACGCAAGTGTAAGCTCAAAACAAGTCCACTTTTTTATTTCCTTACGCTCATAATCCCGTCGGGCAATAATAAGATACAATCGGGTAGAGTTAAGGCGCAGGACCGAAGTATCTATTTGCCTTGTATTTTTGAAAGATAGAAATTGTTATACGGTGTTGATGGTTGGTTGAGCTGGGATACGGCATCAGCTGGCGTGCTCGGTGTAGAAGGAACAGAACGCAGCATAGCGATTGATGGCGGAGAGCTGGGTGTGGTGACCATCGGCGGTGGCGTCTTGTTGATGGCTGGGTTGTAGATCTTGGGGTCGCTGACCATGCGCACGAAGAATGAGCGCTTGTGCGCCAGTGCTGCGCGGTTGCGACGCGTAGCGCGCTCTTGAATATCGAGATCCTGTAATTAATTTTAAACTACTTTATCAAATCCTTCATAAGCGAGATGTTCTGTAGAAAAGTTCTTTGGTGTAATACTAAAAGGGAAACGCTTATTAAAACGAAAACTGGTGCAATTGTAAATGTAATTTTTTTCAAAGGTATTTGCGTGCGCTCATACAACTGAGCTGAAATCAGATAATTTGTTGTAAATGTAGTTTGGGCACGTTATAAAAGACAATTTTTTTATTTCTTTTATTTAGTGCCATTGTAGCAGGAAACGCTTACACTATCACCTCTGATATTGGAAGCATCCGTAGGCTACGGTAACTGCTTATCATCAGGCGGGCCGTATGCTTGTTTGCCACCTTATAAAAAAACGTTTACTTTTCATTCAATATTGAATAAAAATGCGCATCTAAACTAATATTATGAAGAGGAAAGATTTGATTTATTTGTTACGGTTTAACTCAAAAACTTCTCGACCGATTTAAAAAAAATCTTTCACCATTAGAAAGCTTCATAATCAGCTAGTAACATCGGCCATATTTTATTTTTTCGGGTTCCCTTCAACATTCTTGATAAATGTATTGTTTCTGAATCTTTGTATCGAATTCAGAAGGCCTCAGTTACCAAAAGCTAACCAAGGAAGTATTTTTACTTAGTATTTAACCTATCTGGTTATGGAATAAAATATAATATTTGATGATGAATTTCTTACCCGTTCTTTGTCGGGCCCTTCAATGAGCTCCGTAGCAAAGTCAGTTATTATGTCCCATGCTATTTCTAAAATATAAAATAATTTTTTAAATTTCACATTAGGTTATACATATAATAATGCTTTAAAACTTTTAAAAAGTATTACCAATGTCCTGTCGAGTGGCGTGTTGCGCACACACACAGAAGCGGATCACATAGCGATCACAAACACAGGCAGGCACCATGTGCAGTTTGCCAGAAGCATTGATGTTTGTCAACAATTTCTTGTTCAGTTCATCTATTTGTTCACCTGACTCGTCAGGACCACCCACCAGGCGGAAACAAACCAAACCCAACTGAAAATAATATTCTATTAAGTATTGTACAAGTACTTAGGTACAAGTAAAAAAACGTTTTCGTACCTTATCTAAGGTTTGCCTAGAACAAAACTGTGATAGGTACAAGATGTAGGGTTGGCAACGCGCAAGTAATGCTCCTATGGTAGGTACTTTTTCATGCGTCTATATGTATATGTACCTACGTAATCAGTTACCACGGTAACTGCTTACCTTCAGGCGGGCCGTATGCTTGTTCATCACCATAAAAGTAGGTAATTGTCTATATTTAGATTAGTGCATCGCTTTGAACTCGCCTTGTCCTTTTACCCTATCGACGTCACCATCATTAATATCTAATATAGATTCTTAGCTATACAATCTTACAAATCGATATGTTTCCTACCTTCACTTGATTGCAAACTTTGAAGCGGTCATCCTTCTTAACAAATTGTTCGAAATATTTTGCTAGTTCGCAATGACGTCGGACATATTTCTGCAGTCCACTAATCCCATAGCTTCTCAACATAAACCACAACTTGAGCGCACGGAAGCGTCGGCTCAATGGCACACCCCAGTGCCTATAATCGATGGCAGTGTGGTCAAAGCAGTGTTGTAAGTAAAGTGGGTCGACGACGAGTGCTGACGTCAGTAGATACTTGTTAGTAACCCACAGAAGAGAACAGTCGAAGGCTGTCATCATGAATTTGTTCGTATTGGTGTTGAACGAGTCCGCATGTTCTATCCCCGCTAAATGATATTTATGTTCAGGGCAGATGAAGGAGCTGCCAGCATACGCAGCGTCAACGTGAAGCCAGACACATGGGAACCTTTTTGCGACAGGCCCAATTTCCACCAAGTTGTCATAGGCGCAGGATGATGTAGTTCCTAATGTCGTCGACACAAAAAACGGCACGCGGCCTGCTTCCTCGTCTTCATCCATAGCCTACAACGGCAACATATAGCTTAATTATGATATCAAATGCAAATAGGTACTTAGTTTTCATACATCATTAAAATAAACAAAACATTAGAGAGGTCTGAAATTCTAGTGACGGGCTTCGCAATTAAAGAGATTTCTCATAAGGGGTTGATATCATGAAATTTCAATATTCGCGGCATAGAAAGTGGCACACAATGCGACTCCATTACCGCTCGGCTCGCCACGTATTTCCGGCATCTACGGGCAAGTCATTAAACGCGGGACAGCGGCTTCGCCGAGCACCTCGACGCCCGTCTTGTTTCTTCAATTACCGCCCGCCTATCTATACCCTCACCTGCACTTCATTGCATGTCCCAATTCCATTTAAAACACAATGCCAGTAGAAAAATGAAAAAATATAATTTCAATTTATCATCAACTTTCAGAGAACTTTCTGAGAAGTTTTTAAAACATCGTTTATTAATTTATTAATGTAGGTATTTAATAAAGGCGTTAAAAATAATTCAAAATGTATAATACATTTTGAATTATTTTTAAGGGTGAAATAGTCCATGATCTCAAATAGGTATTATTAACACTTATCAAATAATCTAAATCTCGTTAAAATACCCACTTACCTCCTTTAAAGTGTCACCCCTAAGGCACCCATCATTATCAGGTTGTAAAATACGAAGCTTAACGAAGCAGATCATTGCCGCTTTTTCAACGCAGGAATGTGCTTCCCTTGAGCAGTAAGCAATTAATTTGGAGAGAAGAAGACCCTCATCCGCATTTGGGAATTGTTGCTTCAATCGCTTAATTCCATTGGCGCGGGCGGCTAGCATTGTCACTAGAATGCACTCGCTAGCTGATCCCTAAAAATATATTTTATCATATTAGGTAATCATGGTCTAATTTTGGTAGCAGTATCTATACATATATTTCACATTCCTATTAATTATGTATTCAAGCAAAGCAGATACCTACATGAGTTCTTGATGCTACTAAAAACTCAAAATAATGTCACTGCCACAGAAATAGATCGAACTGCTATCAACAAAGCTACCTTTCATACCACATTGAGTATTCGGAGACAAAATTTAATTTTGATTTTACCTCTATTGCGCCGCCACCCTTGCTTCCTTCCTCGAGTGCTAAAAAACTTGATGGCAACCCTATAGCCTTTCCTGAAATAAAATATTTTGATATAAGTATACATAAGTACCTACTATAAGTAATATACATATTATTATTGGTATGCTGAAAGACTAATTTATCTGAAAAAAAAAAACTACCTACGCTTATGAAATGCATTTTGAAAATGTAGAAATACAAATAAATACCTAGATCAAAAGTCCAACCGTGCAGTGCTATGATGCATAGTGTACCTACTGGTGGGGTGCGGGTGACTCTATAATTTGGTGATAAAACCATAGCTGCGGCAGCAATCACAAAACGAAGTTATGATATTTCATACGGAGGCAAAAATTCTCGATTTACCCTATTCCTGAACGTGTGTGTTACATACAGCGAAGAATATTAGCGCGATGAATCGTGAATCGCAAAAAAAACCCATCGAACTTGCCCCAAAATAAGATTAATTTAAATAATTTAATAAGCTTATTTACTTTGACTGAATTTCCATATTCTATTATAATGTGATAATTTAATATTTGTAGCAGAATTTTAATAAAATAATTTATGTTCATATTTAGACGGCTCGCTCGTATGATACTCGGTGTGCTTTTATAAGCTTATGTATATACGTACGGAAAATAGGATCAAGTTGTAATGTTAAGGTTCTTAACGCTAAGGCTCTTAACAAAAATTAGATAATTCTCGTCATTTACATTTATAATGATTCCTTAAATTTTACGGTGAATCGTAAAAGTAGGCTTAGAGTTTTACATTCGCAAAGTAATTTTGTTAAGTTGTTCGTATTATAAAACAACGTCAATATTCTACAATATACCGGTACCTAGTTACCTATGTTGTAAAATTTTGACGTTATTTTATAAAACATACCACTTAACAAAAGTGATACTAACACTGTACAATCATGGACTAAACTACATATAAATCAAAACAAGCTATGGTTTACAATTTATCAAAAAAATAATATTGAATTTAAAAACTAGCTAGAGACCACTAGTTTCGCCCGGATTAAACTTTTTTTTTTGTAATAAATTGGGGTTGAATATAGTCCATCTATGTAGTCTCCTATTCGTGTGCATGAAGTTTTATTAATAAATACGAAAGTTACGTATTATTTACCTATAATGAATGCTATCTCTAATGTAGGGTATATAATGGGCAATTTTAAGATGATATACTTAAATATCTACATATTTTTTACTATTTACATGTTGTAGCCACTTGGACAAATACATCGACAACACGCATGACGTCATACACGGTTCTTTATTTGATTTATCTATATGAACGGCACAAATAGGTACTCTGTTCAAGTTGCACATTTTCCCACGATACAATTTATCAAATGCACTTACCCATCCAGTCTAGCATTATTATCTCTAGCTCTGTACAAGCGGGGTTTGCAGCCTGTAAAAGAAAAAGTTTTTGACCACAAAATCTTTCAACACTCACTTAAAACTTATAAAAGAGTAAGGGCGCTTACATACTGCGACTTTTTATTGCGATTTAATCGTAATTTTGTCAATGGCCGATTTGAAATATATATCTAACTAGCGACCCGCCCTCGCTTCGCTTCCGTTTATTCTAAATGTCTCTACTATAATATGCATATACACCTTCCTCTTAAATCACTTTCTCTATTAAAAATCCGCATCAATATCTGTTGCGTAATTTTAAAGATCTAAGCAACATAGGGACAGACAGACGCGGGAAGCGACTTTGTTTTATACTATACTAGCTGTTGCCCGCGGCTCCGCCCGCGTTGAAGTCGGTCATCGCTGCAAAAAGTAGCCTATGTGTTATTCCAGACCATAATCTATCTGTGTGCCAAATTTCATCCAGATCCGTTCAGTAGTTTTTACGTGAAAGAGTAACAAACATCCATACATCCATCCATCCATTCTTACAAACTTTCACATTTATAATATTAGTAAGGATAGTGATTCAGCGCAATATTACCATAATACCCAGCGCACGATAGCTGCCAATCCCTAGGTCGAGTAAAGTAGTGTTGAGTGATCTCACATTAATTATTCTGTTGGAAACTAAGTAAACGATTTTAAGTTTTAAAATAATTCATCTTTTGAAGATTTTGAATTTCATTTTTCAACTAAATTATGCTTCTATTTTATACTTAATATTATAAAGCTGAAGAGTTTGTTTGTTTGAACGCGCTAATCTCAGAAAGTATTGGTTCGATTAGAAAAAATCTTTTTTTGTTGAATAGTGCATTTATCTAGGAAGGCTATAGGCGATATAACATCACACTATGATAAATAGGAAAATATACCAAATTACCACGCGGACGAAGTCGCGGGCGACCCCTTGTTACTTATATTCGTTTTATGTCATTTTGCTTAGGTCCCTTTCTATGCTACTACGAATCATAATTATACGAATCATAATTATATGAACTGAATGTGAATATACCTTTTTTGTCAGTTCTTTTCATGGTTCTAGCCTTTTTACCATCTTTATGGTTGCTAATAATAAGCATCTTGACATTCATTTGGTTTTATAACGTTTATAAGTATTTATGCATAGAATCTTTGAGAGCCGGTGTCTTTATTTGAGCCTCAGTTGTCAGAATAAGCTTGACCCCTATTACCTACATACCACCTCATGTACTTATTTGGCAAAACCTGGGTGATCTGTTAGGTATGCTAGTAATAGTATTGGTAGACTATAATAAATTTTCTCCTAACCGAGTTTCGGTTTCGGCAGCTAATCTCAACGGAGACTTGCCATCTGCGCGGGAGATATTATAGTGCACAAGTGTGTGCGCAAACAAGTGCACTCCTTATTCTCTCACTCTCATAGTCCGATGGGATTGTAATCCAACTGAACGGCTTAACGTGCTTTCCAGGGCACAGCGGTGTAAAAACCGCCAATTTCCAAACTCCGGGCATCTACTATGAATTTCTTGACAGAAACACCCAATATCGATTTTTGGCCCCGGCAATCGAGCCCTAAACCTCGTAATCAGCAGTCATACAAATCGACCACTGAACCACAGAGGAAGATTTTTCGTGCTGCTTAGCACTCTTATAGTGTAGCTGTAGCACAGATTACTAAAGAGTTACTACGTAAGCTGTAACATAGCAAAACGTGTCTTATACCAATATAATAAAATTATCTAAGAGCCCCTGCGTGTTAGACACATGTAAGGTGGCAATGTCGACAACGTCATATAAAATTATTTAACACATACCGGTACAATCACGATGCAAATTTCTAAATACAAAAAGTAGCAGTGTGTAATCGCTCTTAGTCTGAAGCCTCCTTGAAGTAATGGCCGATTGACACAGTGATTAACGTAATTGTAAGTAATTGTCTTGTAGATATTATTGGCGTGAAAGTCAAATTGTATTTATGTATCGAATGTAGTTTTTCTTGTCAGTAATCAAATGAGAAGAAAAATACAATACTTATGAGATACTAGCGGCTCGCCCCGGCTTCATCTGGGTTAAACAATTTATATTTAGTAGAGGTTGATGAACGTTTTTAAGACCTCGATATACATGTACTTTTGTTTCAAGCCAGATAAAGCGGGTAATGAAATTTCGTGCTACATGAACAAATATGAGGGATTTTTATACAACCGTTATTCCTTATTTTATCTACTTAGGGGTGTATATACATGTATATATTTATTTCTTACTAGAAGTAGATAGGTGTAATAAATTTCTTGCATTTTACTTTGAAAACGACGGTCTTCCATACAATCGTTCATCTCTTATTTAAACCCCTTAGGCGTTATTATTATTAGCGTATTAATTGTCCTCTATAAAATTTAAAAGTAAAAAAAGCAAATAGCCCAGTATAATTTTATCGAAATTGAAATTAAACCTCTTTGATTTTGACTTTTATTAGGAACTAGCGGCCCGCACCGACTTCGTCCGGGTTAAACTATTTTCAGCGCAATTTTTTTTTTACATAAGAACATTCTCCTGACAATAACAAACACAACAAAAAAAGAATTACTGAAATCGGTCCAGCCGTTCACTCGTGATGCCGTGACAAAAGGAAATCATCATCATCATCATCTCAGCCAAAAGACGTCCACTGCTGGACATAGGCCTCCCCCAAGGTTTTCCACAACTCTCGATCCTGAGCCGACCTCGCCCATCGGTTGCCCGCAACCTTTACCAGGTCGTCGGTCCACCTTGTTGGAGGCCTGCCCACGCTTCGTCTTCCAGTTCGTGGTCGCCACTCTAGAACCTTTCTGCCCCAACGGCCATCAGTTCTGCGAGCTATGTGCCCGGCCCATTGCCACTTAATGGAGGCAATTCTTCGAGCTATGTCGGTTACTTTGGTTCTCCTACGGATCTCCTCATTTCTGATTCGATCTCGCAGGGAAACTCCAAGCATAGCTCTCTCCATTGCTCGTTGGGTGACTTTGAGCCTTCGCACGAGGCCCATAGTGAACGACCACGTCTCAGATCCGTATGTCATCACTGGCAACACACACTGGTCAAAGACTTTCGTCTTGAGACACTGCGGTATTTGGGACGAGAAGATATGACGTAGCTTCCCAAACGCTGCCCAGCCGAGTCGGATTCGACGAGTGACCTCTTTCTCAAAGTTGGACCTACCTAACTGGACTGTATGTCCCAGGTAGACATACTCGTCAACAACTTCGAGTGTAGAGCCTCCAATTGTGACAGAGGTGGGTGCGACATGGACATTTGCCATAATCTTAGTCTTGTCCATGTTCATTTTAAGACCCACTTGTAGTGAGACTCTACTGAGGCCATCGAGCATTGCGCCAAGGTCTTCCATGGTCTCAGCCATGACCACGATATCGTCGGCAAATCGAAGGTGAGTGATGTACTCAAATGGCAATGACAAAAGGAAATAGGGATTCATTTTTATATATAAGATTTAATCCAACGAATTTTGTTCAATCTATTTTGGATTTTTATAAAACATTTCTTTCCGCTCAGCGCATTGGAATTTGTTTTAATTTTTTTATTCCGTCTTCATATTTGTATATTTTATAGTATACCATAGTATCCTATGTACAAGATACTAGAATAACGTTTTTTACAGCGCAATTTTCTCTAACCCGAACAAACGAAGTATAAATTATATTCTGAATGTTTTTATTTGTATCTTTGTCTGCAGAAATAAATAAATTCATAAGCTTTAAAAATGAGCATCTCTAAGCTAACCATATTCGCTGCAGTATTCATCACTACATAGTATATAACAAAGTCGCTTTCCGCTGTCTGTCTGTCCTTAAGTATTAAGTATCTTTAAAACTACGCAACGGAATTTGATGGTTTATATGTAGGTATAATACATAATATAGTAGAGAAACACTGATAATTTTAGAGGTTTCTAATGTGATGTCGTAAATAAGCTCATTTTTTAATGAAAAAAAATCAGTGAACGTCGTATATAAAAACATTCTGTAGTATATTTAGTATCAGCGTTGCACCCGTGGGAACCGTGGTGGGTCGCTAGTTATACATATATAAACCATCAATTACAGAACAATCAATACCGTTGCAATCGGTGTGTGCGACTTGCACGATATACGACCTGACGACGACCCGTCTCTACCTTGCTCTATTGAATATTGTAAACTAAGTATACACTGGTAGAAACAGGTTGAAAACTGTCTGTTCTATTTATTCATTACATATTTTATATAATGTATCTACCTGAACTTTGTTAAAAGTTAAAGTTAATGTAAAACTCTTTTTATATTATATACAATTTTGCTATATTTACACTAATTAAAAAAAATATGATAGAAAATACACCTAAAAAGGTGAGAGACTGCTTAATAGGTGTCATAAAATGCCTTCGCATTGACGTCTACTGGAAACGCGCCCAGAAGACTGGCAGCATTGCCACGTTGAATGACAATGCTTAGTCTTAAAATGTCATATACATACACTTAATTTAATGTAAAATGAAGTGTATATTTCTAAAGCTTGGATATTTTTAAGGCATGAAATTTGTCCCTTTTTACAGTTTTTTTTTTCAGCCTCTGGAATTACGTTAATCAAAACAAAGAAAATGTTTTTTAACAGATTTTTAACACACCTGTGTAAAAATGTGTTTGTCGTTCATTTTATTTCACTTAGAAACATTTTATATTAATTTTAATTGTTTTTTTCTTTCTTTCTTTCTTATATATGTAACAACGTACAGTACTTTTTATACATAGGTACCTACTTATTAAATAATCATAGAGAGCAAAGATATATGTGTTTGATAAACGATCGATTTAAAAAGCAAGTGTATAATTACCGAGAGAGGCTATCGCATCGCCTCATTAGGTGTCGATCCATCATATTATACACCATCAAATAAACTTAGGTAAGTACTTTAATAAGTCGATGATTAACAACTTATATCAGCTTAGAATTTAGCTTTCGATTTGAATTTAAGTTCTCAGTAAGTAAAACTTTATCGTTAATTTAAAAAAGTTTATGAAATATCATCAATTACAAACTTCTCTCTACGGCGTTGCTGCGTAGGCAGGATGCTGCACACATCCTGACTACTACACATTCCACGAAATTAAATATCAAAATCATATTTTAATAAAATTAGGAACTTATTGTGACAAAAAAAGTTTTTTATGCTTAGAGATTATCTATTAAAATGTTATGTTGCCAAGTTACCCAAGAAAAGCCGACGGCTCCAATGGCTGCGGATAGCATATCACCGAGGATGGAAGGGAAACCGTTGCCCGATGGAAAGTAAGCGTGGAACCGAGGATGCTGCCAGTGCGTCACCCCTGGCATGATCTTGCTGTCCACGTCACTCATAACGTCCTCCCATGATTCTGGCAGGTGCGGAGCATCAGCCGGCAGAGCATCGCGAAGGTAGCCCGGTTCTACGGAGGGAGTCACTCGCCGTGTAGGCAACGTTTGCATATACTCGCAGATATAATCCACCATTTCTTTACCCCGAATACGGAATTCGTCCACATCCATGATTTAAACACTTGTTAAATATTACGTGGAAAATAAATTGGTCTAGTGCCGTATGGGACGGAGTGCGATGTCCGCGTCGCGACGACCTCCGGCTGACTCGACGACCATAGGCAGCACTCCTGCGGTTAAGAGGACGGGCGCGGGCGGAGCGCGCGGGGAGGCGCGGATGCGAGCGTGAAGGCTTTCGCTCCAAGTCACCCCGAACGTGGCCATAACATGAGCTGTTAGCGATTTAAACTATCTTGTCTTTATAAGTTAATTGAACTTTTATTGTTTGCAATATTCATAGAGGTAGTGCAAACATAGCGTTGTATAAATAATAAAAATCTGATTTGGTGCTAATTTCGGCTAACTGGCGGGATAAAAAGTACTTTTGTTTGTCACAATTATACGTCACCCTTAAGTAGGTACGTCATAAACTTAAATCTCATTTATTGCACATAAAATACTTGCCACCTAACTCAACAAAGTTACATAATAAGTAGTGTTCCTGTGCGTGGGCACCTATAGGTCTCCTGTGCTCATTTAGGGATGCGTTTTTAGGGTTCCGAAGTAAACAAGGAACCCTTATAATTTCGCTATGTCCGTCCGTCCGTCTGTCCGCAGCTATGCCCAGAGACCCTTAGTCCTAGAAAGCTGTAATTTTGCACAAATATACCTACATACCTATTATAAATAGTTTTTTTGGGTATATTCTGTACATGTAATGTGAGGATGTTATTTTTTTTTCTCAACTACCCCATGATGTTGGGTATCGTTGAATAGGTCTTTTGAAAATATTGCAAGTTTGTTAAGACAGTTTTTTGATTGAGCGATTTGTTTGTGAAATATTTGGCTTTTAAGTGATATTTTTCGTTAGAGTCAAGTGTTTTTCGTAAATTACGAATAGTGGAAATGAGTCGGATTTTTTGTAATTTTCGTGGTCTGTAATAGATGTAGGAGTAGAAATACCTGACCATATTAAAATAATTTGTAGGTAAGGTTAGGTTCGAACTGCAACTGCAACCCCCTACGTACGAGCCGAACGAGAGAAGCGAGCGTGCCGCGGCAGCGGCCGGCGAGTATGTTGTTATGTTGTATGTTTTTTCTTGTTCGTAAATTATGGTATGTATATACGAACAAGAAAAAACATATTAGGTATATCCTGATTTGGAAGGTCTAAAATTATATATATCATTATCATACCTACCAAATTTAAAATTTCAACATTCAATAAAAATTCCACCGGGCTTATTGAAACCCCTTCCCCGCGACCTTATTAATGCGACTTATTTCAAGACTTTACAAAAATTGTTAACATCCAATGTTTTGAGAAATCATGAATGCTGTAACCATAGATACTTTATTCTTAGTCCGCATTATTGGGAATAGCAATTTCTGAACCCACAGTGTGCGTGACCCTACATGCACTGGGCCGGTTTTTTAAAGAAACGTTTTCTTATCCTACTGATACCATTTTATAACATTACATGTGATTGATGCCCCAGGTAACGATAACGTTACGTCCCATCAGGCGGGCCGCATGCTCTTTTGCTGTAAAAACCCGCTGGCAATGTCCGCTATCCGCTTCGCTTGAGCGCTGTGTACAGCCTGCGTCCGCTACGACCAATGATACGCGCCGCGGCGCTCACCCTCTATGCCACTTCATTGTGTCAGCTGAATGCTTACTCTAAGCACTGTTCGACTTCTTCTTCGGCATTTAGCAGCATTTTGGTATCGTTATCCAAAAATCTGGTACTTTTAATTTCATAAAAGTAAGTAATGGGTTGAGAACTCATAAAACTAAGACTATTGAGTTAAATTTCTGTTTCTATCTTTATCATCATTATCTGTGTTCTGTCTCTAGACAGACATAGATAGATAGATTCTTGGACCACCTGAATTTTGTGATTGGGTGTCTTTAGTATAGAAAAACGTTTCTTTAAAAACGCTCAGACTCAGGGAGACCTGTACAGAGACTCAGGATTACTCAGAAACCCAATATGTTGTTTATATCTGTCACCTGACCCCAGTCAGGTTTGCTCGCATGTATTGTGCAATTGATTTTTTTTTTATCCATCAACCTCTTTAGAGTAATAATATATTATTATTACCAGAAGGTTAATTTATTTCAGCAGTTACTTATTTATCCAAGGTTTATATAATCTGCAATTTATAATTAAATTGACCTTCTTAAACAATCATTATTAACCGATGAAAAAACGGGGGAGGTTCTCAAGTCGACTCGTATATTTATTTTTTTCTTCCGATTTCGATAATTAAAGTTGTTCCCATCTTAACTATATTCAGCTCTTATAATGGAATCCATGAGGAATTGGGAGAATTCCTTTAATATTATAGGTATACATATAAAGATTTTTATTTTTCTGCAATTAGTCAAGCATGTGCAATCAAAAGGTAACATTTGGTTAACTAAAACACATAAAGAAGACCATAAATCCTAGACCTATCGGAACTTCTCAATAATAAATAAGTAATCACCGGTAAAGGTTGCGGGCAACCGATTGACATGGTCAGCTCAAGCCCGCTAATGCTGTGGAAATCATTGGGGGCAGCTTATGTCCAGTGGAAGAACTTCGTATTTAATTTATAATGTCATGTATATAATTGTATTTAATTTAGCCACAAAAAATTAAAACATACTTACTTAATAACTTTTTAACAAAAAAATATCGACGAAATACAAAAAGTACTGAAAAGTGAAAAATAAAGTTTTATCTTCAATACAACTCTAAATCAAAAATATAACTAGTTAAATAGCAGGTAAGCGCTCACATAATGACAAAGCAGCAAAATTAATGCAAAAATAGAATAATTTCATTTTCATTCTCTGAACATACTTCTGATATTGACTGTACATGACATGTTTATTATGACATTCTTCTATTATATTCTGAATGACAATTTGATTGATTTACTTATTGTATTGAGTTTGAACTGGATATTGATTTACATTATTATTTCTGTAACTGACATGTTTTTCTGACCAACAAATTTTTGTAATGATAATTTCAATTAATTATTTATTCAACATTAATCTCAATGACTTTTATCAGTATTTGCATGCCACCTACTTAGTAATTGTTGTGAAAAAATATTTGTAAAATACCTGTAATGTAACCACATTTCGGCCAATAAATGAATTTAAAAACGAGAACTGACTTTGGATTGCAAACAAATTATAATACTGCGCCTTGGACTTCCCCGACTTCCCGACTTATGTTTAATGTTGTATTATATTAATTAGATAAGTAGGTACATCTTATTGAGACGACTTGCAAAAAAATAAAATTAAACAGCCAGCTCCTATAAATAGTTCTGTCTTCCTGTTCTTGTTAACAACTAGTCGACTATAGACTAATAAATAGGTAAATAGATTGAAAAAAGCGAGTAGCTAGTACGACGTACATTATTACTCTCGTGAATAAAACTATAAAAATAATGTTTACAAGTATTCTAATGTGTATAATATTTGCAATTTTTGAACAGTGATTAAGTTTTTATCAAGAGACATTGTTCGCGACGTATAACATAAACGAAAACTTGTTTTTGGGACCATCTATCGTAGTGTAACGTGTCATGTAAACAAATAATAGCAATAGTGTTATAGTGACTAATAAGTGTTAAGTTATGTGAACTTATTGAGAAATAAATTGTGCGAAAAAACCTATTATAAACACTGGAAAAGTAATATTCGTTACAATAAACAAATTCCATATAACTTGCTTTCCGCGCCGTCTGGAAAATTACGGTCGAAATAAGTGCATAGAAATTAATTGATTAACAACAAAATAAATTATGAATAAGTGCGGAACCTGTGTTTTTTTCTGACTGTAGGATGCGCTTACATGGCCTCAATGTTGAACAAAATATCATAAATACAGGAGCGAATCAACAGATCCAATGGGCACAGCTCAGAAAGTTCGTTCATGTCACCACTAAAGTTTACGAAGAATATCGAACCACAAGTAGTACAGAACCTTCTTTCAGAGCTGCGTCTATTTCGTACAGAAAAGCAGATTGTAAGAGAAGGGATAACCCGTTTTCGTGAAAAGCTGCGGGATATCAAAGACGAGGTAAAAACATGTAAGGATAATGTTGCAACCTTGACAGAAAGTGTGATAATGTGGTGTGACTACGAGTCGGTAAAGAAAATATCAGCATCCTAGGTAAGCATGTAGCTACACTGGAGAGTACCAAAGACCAAGGAGGCAACCTGCACGACGAAATACATTACCTCAAAAGGGAGTTAAATGATAGAGATCAAAGTCTGCTATCAAATGACATCGAAATAGCAGGTCTTCCGGAGTCACAAGAGAAATGAATACCATTTAGCGAGTTTGGTTGCTTTATAATTAGGTACGCGTCCTCGTCCCAGGAGCGAGTTAAGGAACCCCAAACCCCTCATATTAGCTTCATCAGCTAATCTTACACGTGCTTCGAGAACATTCGATGTTTAATTGCAAACCACTGCAAATACTATTAAGGTTACTGCATATGTGTATATGAACTAATATTGTTAACTTAGCATTTAATATAATATATAAACCCATACATTTGTTAATTGATTGTACTTATTGTTACGCTGTAATTCTGTCCGAATAAATATATTTTTTAATCAATTTCGTTGTCGGCTACTTAATTGGCGCAGCCGGTAGGATCTCTGTAGTCAGTCTGTCGCGTATAAAAGTCTACCAGCAGTTCTCGACGTCCGTTTCTACGGTTTAGCAGAGATCTCCGAACAAACAAATTTATTGAGAAGCCAGTACGACTTACGGAAGAGGAGCAGCCAAGCAGTAATTCACCAGAGAGCATGAAGATAGTTGCGGAACTGTGAGTAAATCTTTTCACCTTCCTTTCAACTCTTCCATTTGTCTCTCAACCTTGTAATAAGTCTATGTTTGTGTGTATTATTAGGGATTAGAAAACGCCGTTATAATACTTGCATAGATTTTTTGGGTAATTTTAGGTATTTTTTTATTTTTACGGGATTTTTTTTTTGTGTGTTATTTTAAATAATTACAATGGAAGGTCTTGTCCGCGTCCCACAGGAAATGGTCAAAATAATTCCGATTTTCAGTGGTGATTCTAGGACATTACAGTTGTACATTAAAAAATGCGAATACATTTTAACCACATTCCAAGGGAATGCCATGCAAAATGAATACCTTTTTCACGTAGTAACAAGTAGGTTATCGGGTGAAGCAGCGAATTTAGTAGGAGAAAGGGACTCTTTACGCACATGGGATGATTTAAAAAACCTATTAAACCAACACTTTGGTGATCCGCGTACGGAAGAGTGTTTATCATTAGAGTTAGAATCTTGTAAGATTAACAGGGGGGAAAGTTACTTAGAATTTTGTCATAGAATCCAGTATATGAGAAGCGTTTTATTTTCTAAATTATCTGAAACGATCCAGGATGAAATTTTACGTGAGGCGAAACAAGTCATTTACAATGACAAGGCCATGAACGTTTTCTTGTATAACTTACCCCAGTATTTAGTTAGATTAGTTCGTTTACGTAACATTTTAACGTTAGAGGACGCATTAAAGGTAGTATTGGAAGAACAAAATTTTCAAACGGTCTACGAGTCTAGGACAAGCGATCGTTTTAGTAGAGGTAATAGACCAAGTTCTTCAAATTTTAATAATAATTATCGAAGTAATAATAACTTCAATGCACAGAATGTACCGAGTACATCTGCACCGAATAACGCTACAAATCATTCATTTACGCCTAACAATTCGTTTCAATATCGTAATTTTAAACAGCATAATATAAATCGTAATAATTATAGTAATAATAATCATTCACATAATGGATTTAGCAATAATCCGCCATCGTATAAAAATAGGACAATGCAATCGCCTGATCAACAAATTCCGCGAGCGATGAACAATGCACCGCGAACGACACCGTTTGCAGCGTCATCAGGTTCGAATACTGATGTCACTATGCGCACTGCTAGCTCACGACGTGTAAATTACACGAATCATAATAATATTAGCGAACAAAATACGTCCCATTCGAACAATGATGTTAGGGAAAATTATCCTCAGAACGGTAGCGAGGAAAATTTTTGCATGACGGCCTCTACTCTAGAGAACGAATAAAATTAAATTGTAACAAACGTTTAAACCTGCCACACATAGTTATACCCGAATTAAAAGCGGTTTTTATGATAGATACCGGCAGTGTTAGGTCATTTTTAAGCCCATATATCGCAAATAAATATTATAAAAACTGTTTGCAATATGAACCATTCGAGGTTGTTAGTACTCACGCTTCGAGTGTACATAATGAAACAGCATTTATTTCATTACCGGCTACATTTAAGTGTAATGAATATCATAAATTTTATATTTATAATGTAGATAATAGGTATGATGGGTTAATAGGCAGTAATTTATTAAAACAACTGCAAGCTAAAATTAACATGGAGAACCAAGTGTTGCATCTAAAAAATACTAATATTCCTATAATATATGTACCTCCTATGAGAGAAGTATACAATTTACCTCCTCGTAGTGAGTTAAGAGTAAAACTTCCAGTAAATTTGTTAGACGGGGAAGCTATATTAGATTTTAAGCAATTTACGGAAGGGATAAGAATGCCCGCCGCGTTGGTAAAATGTATTAAAGGCTATGCAACTACAGTTATTCAAAATTATACGGTAGAACATAGGGATTTAGTGGTAACAGGGCCATTTAAAGTAGAGCCTTATATACAGAAACCATCTGTTAATGTAAATTTTACGGAAAATTATAAGGAAATAGATAACTTACTTATGAAAAATTTAGAAAAATTACAGTTAGACCATATGAATCCAGAAGAACGTAGTGTTATTGAAGGTATTTGTAGGGAATACAAAGATATTTTTTATTGCGAGAATATTCCATTAACTTTTACGAACCAGGTTAAACACAAGATTAGAACCAGAAATGAGGACCCTATTAATATTAAAGCACATAGGTTACCTCCTGTTCAGTCAAAAGAAATTAGGGACCAAGTTGATAAAATGTTACGGGACAATATTATCCAGGAATCTCACTCTCCCTGGAGCGCACCCGTCCATATAGTACCGAAAAAATTAGATGCATCGGGACAAAGAAAATGGTAGTCGATTATAGACGGCTTAACGATATAACTACGGACGATAAATACCCTTTGCCTAACATCAATGACTTATTTGACATGTTAGGAAAGAGTATATATTTTACCACGCTTGATTTAGCTAGTGGGTACCATCAAATAGAAGTTCAGGAGGAGGACAGGGCTAAAACTGCATTTAGTACACCTTCCGGTCACTATGAGTTTAATAGAATGCCGTTTGGGTTAAAAACAGCTCCTGCTACATTCCAGCGAGCAATGGATAACGTCTTAAGAGGTCTACAGGGCTTACATTGCCTAGTGTACTTAGATGACGTCATTATTTTCTCAAAAAGCCTCCCAGAACACATAGAGAAGCTTAGAGCAGTCTTTGACCGTTTCCGTAGTACAAATTTAAAAATACAACTCGATAAGTCTCACTTCTTGAGAAAAGAAGTACTTTACTTAGGTCACACTATTACTAGTAAAGGTTTGAAGCCTAATAACGATAAAATCGATGCGGTTTTAAAATACCCCATTCCGGAGACAGTTACGCAGATAAAAAGCTTTTTAGGACTTATCGGTTACTATAGAAAATTTATTAGGGATTTCGCCAAGATAACTAGACCGTTAACAGCCTGTTTAAAGAAAGGCCGTAAAATTATTATTAATGACGAGTATAGGGAATGCTTCGAAACATGTAAAAAATTATTGACTAACGCACCTCTATTACAATTCCCAGATTTCAGTAAAGGTTTTGTTTTAACCACTGATGCATCCAACTTTGCAATCGGGGCTGTACTATCGCAAGGAGCAATAGGCTCAGATAAACCAGTAGCGTACGCTAGTAGGACCTTGAGTGATACAGAAGCTAAATATAGCACTATTGAGAAGGAGCTTTTAGCTATTATATGGGCAGTTAAGCACTTTCGACCGTATCTCTATGGTAGTAAATTTATTATATTTACAGACCACAGACCATTAGCTTGGTTGTACACTTTAAAAGAGCCTAATAGTAAACTCACGCGTTGGCGCTTAAGGCTAGAAGAATATGATTACGAAGTGCGTTATAAGAAAGGACCACAAAACACTAACGCAGATGCGTTATCTAGGATTAAAATAAATGTTTTAGATGATGATTTAGATTCGGTATTTGTTAATGTAGGAGATAGAAGAGAACGTATTCAAAAAATAGTTGAAAGGGAACTTGAAGAGGACGAACCTCCAATAGAAACGATAGAACTTTCGGATTCTGATGACGGAGTCACAGCTAACTCAGTTTCAAATAGGGAACACGAAGGTATCCCAATTTTAAACGAAGCTGTAGACACAAAATCTAGACAGATATTAGTGCATTCATGGTTTAAAGATAAATTATCCGTTAATGATATTTCTAATAAAAAGCAGAAGATTCTTGAAGTTCACTTACCAACAAATAATGATAGATTAGTTAAAGACTTTTTAAAAGAATATATAGACCCTAAATATAAATATTTTATTTACTTTGAGCATAATTCATTTAGACAATCTTTTTCAAATATGATTATTAAGTTATTCAAAAAGGATTCAGTAAAATTAACAGAGTGTACAGAAAGAGTAGTTAATTTAACAGAATCAGAGATAGACCAAAAGGAGATCGTTAATAAGTATCATGATGGGAAAACCTGTCATAGAGGTATTAGGGAAACTTTAGCAAAAATTAAGAGGCATTATTGGTGGGCAAATATGAATGAAACAGTTACGGCAATTATTAACAGTTGCGAAGCTTGTAAAAAAATGAAGTATGATAGGAAACCGATTAAACCGCATATTCAATTGACTCAAACTCAAGATAGTCCATTCCAAGAAATATTCATGGATTTATTATATATCGAAGGAAAATATTATTTAACTATAGTAGACGCTTTTAGTAAGCTAGCACAAGCTATCGAGGTACCTAATAGGAGTACGCCAGAGATAGTTAGAGCATTAATTAAGTATTTTAGTTTTTACGGATTACCTAAGAAAATTAGTTGCGACTCAGGCACAGAATTTAATAATGCATTAATCAAAGAAATGTTAAGTTTATACAAAATTGAACTTCATATAGGAACTCCAAATAATCCTAACTCAATGGCTGTAGTGGAGAGATTTCACTCTACTATTATTGAAATTTACCGTTTAGCCAAATACGACAAAAATGATTTAGATGCAGCTTCCGTTATGAGTTACGCTATTATGGCCTATAACAATACAATTCATTCGGCAACAGACTTTACGCCCTTTGAACTTGTATTTGGTCATACTGATTCCGAAAATGCATTTAATATAGATAGACAAAAGAATTTAACTCAGAAACTAATGCTAGATCATAGGAAACGTCTTACAGTACTTTATGATTATGTCGCTGAAAAATTAGAATTAGGAAAAATTAAAGTTAAAGATAAAAAAGGTGGGGAAGAAATTCCAGTGCTTAAAACAGGAGATAATATTTTTATGAAAAATACACGCACTAGGAAGGCCAAGGAAAAACCACGATACGAAAAGGCAAAAGTTATTGGGGAAATCGAACGAAATATAGTGCCCGTAGAACTAAATAAGAGAGTAACTAAGGTGGCGTTAAAAAACGTAAAACGTTCTCCACAGGTATTGCCAGGTACTTCTGATACTAGTGGCATCAGTATCCACGCTGGACCTTCAAAACCTCGGTCAGAGTCCGGGGATAGCCTCGTTCAAGATGGGAGTAGCGGTGAAGAAGAATAGTTACTGGACTATTTTTAAAACTTTAAATATAGGATCTATAGGGTTACAGATAGAAAATAATATTCGGGATTTTAATATTATAAGAAATAAAATAAGGGAAAATAGATTAAATAACGAAACTGTGGGAATAAAAAATCAAATAGAATATTTAGAGAAAATAGTTAAGAATAGATTATCTCAAATTTTACCTAATAATTATCGTAGCAAACGAGCTTTATTTAGTCCATTAGGGACATTCGTTAAAGCTATTTCGGGTAACTTAGACGAAAACGATGCAATTAAGTACGATAAAGAAATACAAATGATAGAAAATAGGGATCATGTTGTTGAGCGTAAAGTTTCATCTATGCAAAAAGCTTTTGATAAATTAGTTAACGATTCCGAAATAATCAATTCAAATATTAAAAGTTTGGGTGCACAAACTAATGAAATAGTGACACTTGTGGAAAGCCAGTCGAAATTTAATAGTTTATTAAAATTATTGGATGCTATGTACCAAATTTTAAGCAACTTTCGAACTTGTTACGAAGATATACAAGAGATTGAGACAGCTATTGCATTTAGCAAACTAAATGTGTTGCATCAATCAATTATAAACAGTACAGAATTATATAATACTTTAGAAGTTATTGGGAAACATGCTAGGACAATATACCCAGTTAATAAAGAAAATTTAATTAAATTAGAACGTAATATCGTAGTTAAATCTTATTTAAATAATAATAAGTTAGTTTTCGTTTTAGAAGTTCCTTTATTAGACAGCGAGACATATAACTATTACAAGGTTATTCCTATTCCTATCTTCCAATCTCCAAATACTTTCACTATTATACCTAAATACCCCTATTTAATGGTGAATAGATTGAAATACATGCCCGTAGCAAATTCATGCGAAGAAATAGGAAACAACACATTCCTATGCGATGAAAAGAACTTAGTCGAATACCCAAGGGAAACATGTATCGAACAAATAATGCTGATGAAAAATAACTACGATAGATGCGTCCGAAACCACATTAAGATAGAGAAAACCAAGGTGCAGAAAGTGACGGAATATCAATGGATGGTCTACACTGAAGAGAACTTTATCATTACAGAAGATTGCAATAATGAAATTCACAAGTACAACATCCGGGGAACCTATATATTAACACCAAGTGTACAATGCAGAACACAGATGGGAGAAATAATCGTTGCTACAACTACCAATTATACGATCTCTAGTCTTCAGTTGCCTTTGATCCAGATTCCAGAATTGCAACAGCAAATACAGACGAGGACAAACAAAGTGGACCTTAGAAACGTGGACTTTAGTAATGTGAAAGAATTACTGCAAAGTGCGAAAATTAGTGAAAGTGAAGACGAAATTAAATTTGTGACAACCGAAATTAGTGTTTGGACAATTTGCTTATATATTGTTGTAATAATTATTGTAATATTTTTAACTATGTGGAAATTTCAGATTTTATTCTTTAGACGAAATTTTCCGAAGACGTCTTCAACACCTTCAGATAATTTCTCTCTTAGGGAGGGAGGAGTTAAGGAACCCCAAACCCCTCATATTAGCTTCATCAGCTAATCTTACACGTGCTTCGAGAACATTCGATGTTTAATTGCAAACCACTGCAAATACTATTAAGGTTACTGCATATGTGTATATGAACTAATATTGTTAACTTAGCATTTAATATAATATATAAACCCATACATTTGTTAATTGATTGTACTTATTGTTACGCTGTAATTCTGTCCGAATAAATATATTTTTTAATCAATTTCGTTGTCGGCTACTTAATTAGCGCATTTTAAATGCGGCCAGATTACGCCGCTTCGCTCACCACAGCTGACATGTCACTTACCGACGAACTTACACAAAGACAAAGGAGGCGGCTAGGCGCCATAGTTGGAAGTACGTGTGGACAAACAATGGCAAAATCTTCGCAAGAAAAGCAGAAGGTCAACCCAAGCACATTGTAAGCCACGAGGATGATATGTTAAAGGTAATTTTTTGATAAGCGTAAAGTTAAATGCTATATTTTTGAAAAATATGTAAGCGTATTTTGGTCTGTTGTCGGTGGTGTGGTGGTTGGTGTTAATAAACTCAGTATTAACATGGTTAACGGGTGTCAAGGCAGTATAACATATATATATAGTATTTTGTTTTAATTTGTGTTTTAAATTGTTTCTCATGACACAGAACTGGCGGGTGGACAAATTTTATAGGTTTCCACTTGGTTTTGATTTGATATTGATTTTTAGATAATATACATAAATTATATAAATATATATATATATATATTTAGATTTTATATTTATTATTTATACATAAAAATTTTATTTTTATATTTTTGTTATGGTGGACTTAGACTGTAATAGTGATAATGAAAGCTTCCTATCTGCCCTTAGTCATGATGATAGTTTTGTGAGCATTCCTTCACTATCTGATGAACTCGCGAATCTGTTTGCCGCTGTTCCCGGGAATTTCAATGTAGTCCATATAAATGCACAGAGTATTCCAGCCCATTTCCCAGATATGCTGACAACCTTTGACTGTAAGAACATCCACGCCATTCTTGTGTCTGAATCATGGCTTAAGCCTTGTCTCTCCTCTATCTCATATTCCTTACCTGGTTTCCATCTAATCAGAAACGACCGCGGTGTTGGAGTTGGGGGTGGTGTTGCTATCTATCTCCGGTCACAAATCCAATACCGTGTTATCGATGTGTCATCGCAACCACCATCGCCTAACGCTGGTGAGCATCTCTTTTTAGAAATTGAACTCCACCACACCAAAGTACTTCTTGGTGTGTATTACTGTCCTTCTTCCCGCATCAATTTCTTTTCCTCATTCGACCACATTTTAGAAAAATTGACTCCATCTTACAGTCACACGATCATTATGGGAGATTTCAACACGTGTCTCTTACAAAATGATTCTCGTTCCTCCTCTTTGTGTAGCATAGTACAATCGTACAACATGTCCATTCTTCCTCTAAATGCTACACACAACTTTCCTAATTCTACTCCTTCTCTCCTTGATCTTATCTTTGTATCCTCCTCTCAACATGTTACTAAGCATGGCCAGTATCCAGCTGATTTTTTCTCTTATCATGATCTTATATTCCTGTCCTATAATCTCCGTCCCCCAAAGGCAAAGTCGAGAATTATTTTGCAGCGCAATTTTAGAGATATAAATCTTGACATCCTTCGTGAGGATGCCAACGGCATTGACTGGGGTACTTTGATTGCGTCTGACTCCATAGATGATAAAGTTAATATCCTTAACAAACATCTAATCCAATTATATGATGTGCATGCACCAATCCGCGCTATCAAAGTTAAACATCTACCTGCACCCTGGATTACGGAGGAAATAAAGGTTTTGATGGAGCAAAAAGCTGCAGCAAAAACCAGGTACAAATGTCGACCAACTAATAACAACAAAGATAAATATGTTGCGTTACGAAATCACTGCAGCAAGGTGTGTAGGAAAGCACAACGCCAGCACATTCACAACTCCGTTGAAAACGGAGATCCAGCAAAAGTCTGGAAATTTCTAAGAACACTAGGAGTTGGTAAATCACGACAAGATACTATTCCCAAAAAAATAAATTTAGATTTATTAAATCAACATTTCTCTTCGTCGTCCCAATATGATGGGACTACCAAAGCCAATACACTAAAACATCTTTATTCTCTTCCAACTCCTAGCTTCTCACCGTTTTTCTTTAATCAGTTCTCTGTGTGTGATGTTAAGAAGAGCATAAAGTCTATAACTTCGAACGCAGTCGGGAACGATTGTATCAGCCGTAACATGATCTTACCCATCCTCGATGAAATCCTTCCTGTAATTTCCCATGTCCTTAACTTTTCCATATCCAGTGGTGTCTTTCCATCTGTTTGGAAAGAGGCCCAAATTATCCCTTTACCCAAGAAATCCAACCCGTCTAATATGTCCGAGTACCGACCAATATCAATCCTGCCTTTCCTTTCAAAAGTCCTTGAGCGCCTCGTCCATTCCCAAGTAGAAAGATTCCTTAATAAGAATCTTCTGCTAAATCCTTACCAATCCGGTTTCCGTCCTGCTCACAGTACCGTTACAGCCCTGGTCAATGTTACGGATGATATTAGACTTGGTATGGAAAATGGAAATCTAACAGTTCTTTCCTTACTTGATTTTAGTAACGCCTTTAACACTGTAGATTTCCATATCTTACTCGGCATACTTCGCTCTCTTAACATATCTCCACCAGTGATTGATTAGTTTCACAGTTACCTGTTTGGTCGCCGACAACGTATACGTATAGAAGAGTCGTTCTCTTCTTGGCGTAATACTTCTGTTGGGGTACCACAGGGTGGCGTGCTATCTCCTTTACTTTTTGCAGTTTTCATTAACTCAATTTCTAAGCAACTAACTTCTTCCTACCACCTTTATGCAGATGATCTCCAGATCTACACGCAAGCGCCAGTTAGTAAGTTTACTGAAAGTATATCTATAATTAATATGGACCTAAAGAGAGTAAGTGATTGGAGTAATGAATTTGGCCTTCAAGTCAATCCGGCTAAGACCCAGGTCATTGTTGTTGGTAGTTCCAAGATGTTATCAAAAGTTGATTGGTTGCTTTTGCCCCAAATAACGTTCAATGGCACGGTCTTATCGATTAGTAAAACCGTAAAGGATTTGGGCATATTGATTGATTGTAACTTATCTTGGAGCCCCCAGTTGCAAGAAGTAAGCCGAAAACTGTATGCTTCTGCTGGGTCCCTGCGAAGATTACAGAACTTCCTTCCTACTGCCACTAAGGTTGCGTTAGCTCAATCCCTTCTTCTTCCGATTCTCGACTATGCCGATGTCAGCTATCTTGATCTCACCGAGGAGCAACTTGACAAGCTTGAGCGTCTTCAAAACTTTTGCATAAGATTTATATTTGGTTTGCGCAAATATGATCACGTCTCAGAATACCGAAATATGCTCAAGTGGCTTCCTATTCGCCTTCGACGGAATACTCATATTCTTGCTCTTCTTTACAACACTTTGTTTAATCCTTGTACTCCCTCTTATTTAAAAGATCGTTTTCGGTTCTTAAATGACACACATGTGAGGTCCCTGAGATCAGCGGAAAATTTAAGACTAGAGATACCAATGCATTCCACAAAATTCTTTGATAAATCTTTTACAGTACAGGCTGCTCGATTGTGGAATGCATTGCCCATTTCTATAAGGAGAGCACAGTCCTTAGCCTCTTTCAAAAAAATGGTCTGCGAACACTATCTTGCTCTTTAATTTTGACCACCTCTTTTTATTTTGTTCTTTTGTTTTCTTTCATATGTATTACATAATTTATATGTATGATATAGTTACATTTTATATTATATGTTTATGTAGGTTTATAATAAAGGTTATTTGTGTATGTTTATTTATTTTAGTCAAATATAGGTATGCATTATACCTAATAGGTACTATATCTACTTATTTTAGTTGTCTTAATTATTTTTCTACTATTATTTTGTAAGCACCAAACTCCCCACTGTTAACATCTTATTTTTTCCCATCTATTCTGTCCATCCTAAGGTTGCCTGTAAGAGATTGCTTTTTAGCGATAAGGCCGCCCATTGTACATAGTTATAAAATTATCTTTAAGACAAAATTGTAACTTGGTGTACAATAAAGAGTTATCTATCTATCTATCTATCTATCTATCTATTTCGTTTATCAAATCATATTTTATGTATATTTTTAAATTTATTGTATATTGAAAATGGTATCTGTAATACTATAAAGTGTCATTTATGTAAATTAAACAATTATCTGGAGTTTCTATCAGCATTATCTTTAATTCGCTATGAAATAACAAATCCAATTAAAGGGTACCTGTATATTTTATCGCTTTTCTTGATCACAACTATAATAACTGATATGAAATTATTGCCTATTAGTAGAGAGGCCAATGCATTAAAAAAAAGTTTTCGTAGGACTGAAAAGGTTTATAGCATCAAGTGGTATCGTTGGAATCGGCATGGTCTGCTGATACTCAAACTGCTTGTTGTCGCTTTCTAAAGTGGTGGAGGGGGTCGCTATGACGTCATTTGTGACGTCACTCCTGGTTTTAGATTTTGTCGATTATTGCGGTAACTATTCATCCGATTTAAACAATATGGGTATCAAATGACGGGTAATTAAATTCCTAACAAAACATGCAAAGCAACTTTTATTGTAGGTATTATATTTTTAAAGATATTTTATAAAAACGGCAAAAATGCCGTTTTTTTTCTGAACATAAAATGTTTGGTGCGCAATAAACCTAATTAATATAAATATTAGACCAACACTTGGTCAGTAAAAAAAATAGCTATATTATTGAAGTATACAATAAACTTTGAATTATGTAAATTGCTGTAAAAACAACAAAATTATGACGAAATTAAACGCCGCCATGCCCAGCGCAAAGACGCGAGCCGGCGAGTTGTTTCAGCGTCAGACGCTTATAAGTGATGATTCTGATGATACGTACTTACGTACATTTGCCAAATCATTGCCTATGTTAATGTAAATTTCAGAAAGTCATGGATTTATGTATAGAAAATTAGTTGATTTTGTTTTATGTATTAAAAATCAACACAGGTACATAGGCAAACTTAATGTCAATAACATTTTCTACCAGTCAATCTTAGATTGTGCAATGATAATAATAAAATCCATGCAAGTGTTGTAAAAAGAGCTTATAAGTAGCAAAAATGCTAAAAATATGTATTTAAATCATTTAGGTACGTACTAACATATTTAACGCATATAGACCGAAAACGCTCATTGAGCGACAAAAATAATTGTGTGTAACTCTGTCGTGAAAAGGTTGCATCGACTATCAGCATTATAGGTTTTCTATGTTGCCATATCGCGTTGTGGTCATATACAATAATAATATTCAAGATAATATACCTACCTATGAACTTCGCTATGTGGTCTTTCTGTGTTTGCCATACGTCATGAGTGTTTTAATTAAACCAATAACACGAATGTCGCTATGTGAATGTTTTTCAGTTACCGCAACCAATTGTGATCTGTTTTGTTTTTACTTATTGAGCCTTTTCGGTCCTTTAGCGAAACATTTATTTTATTACAAACTTAACAACTATCAGTTTTACATATCATACTAGCTTCGCGGTGCCGGCGTGTTAGAATACCACCATTTCTAATCATCTCGAGGGTTTCACAAAAGGGGAAGGATCATGATGCTCTATAGGTATGGGGGGCAGCAGCGCCATCTTCAACTATATTACCTATCTAAGATCAAAATGCGGTCATCAATCTACATTTCAGGCATGGTGATTATTCGCAAAACCCCGTTAACGACAGACAAAACACTACCACAGCCTCTAGTCACCGATAGCCCCGCTAATCCTAGCTACGGTAGTGATCAAGGGTACGGCAGGGCAGGGAATATTAAAAATCCTCGACAGAGAACCGGCTACCATCCCCAACAAGGACTGGCCTTAGTGATATACAATGCACGCACGTTGTGATCTGAAAAAAAAGATGAGTTGGGAGAAAAACTAGATTAAAATATAGTTGGACTATCTGACGTCCTTGAGTAGGACTCGATACTACTTGAATCTTGTTCTACTACCGGGAGGACAACTGTCCCTAGGTGATATCGGGTTTATCGTCCACAAGTCCCTCATAAACAACTCCTTACCATCAGGCGGGATCCGTTTGCTCTTTAGATAAGCAAGTAACGCCAAGACGATCGAAAATGTGTCGACTAGGGTAGCGTATCTTGTGCTTAAACACCAACAGGTATTCATTGAATTCACGAATATATTGGCTAATATAACTATACAATACAATTTTATTATATGAATAGTTATTAAAATGAAAGTAACTTAACCTAAACTACCGCGAATTATTAATTATTCACAAATTTATATGTAGGAGACAAAGATTAGCAGACTTTATGGATTTTTTTTTGAATTTAATGAAAAAGCCTTTATTTCATGAATTCGAAGCCACAAGTGACTTTATCCTGTCATTGAACAAGCAAATATTATGGTGATGTATCTGTTATCAATGGGGTATGAGGCACACTAAATATTAACTAGACCTTAAAAAAGTCGGTTGATGAAGTCTAGGTACCAACGTGTTGTAAATGTTCAGCTCTGGTAAGTCCACAATCACTTTTAATGCCTAGAAAATCATATATAAATGACGGGTTTTCGGGACAATCCCACCCACACCGCTGTGACTCCTGTGAGCCCGGATAAACAGCGGAGTAACCAACTGATACACCGTCGACAACTATACCTACTGTCTTGGACCCCGTAACGAATTTAATCAGAAGTAAATAGGAGGAGTTAGAAAGAAAAGTTTCCACTTCCCTCCACGGAGGACCTTAAACTACGGGACCTATGGGAGCTAAGTTTGATTGCTATAATATGTATGGCAGAAACGTTTAAATGCACGGAAATTCCCTCCAGATGAGACTAAATCGCCATAGTAGGCCACTCCAGACGATATATGTAAGCTGTTCAACATAATAGTACGATCATTATGCCAAAGACTACACTCCCAGAGTATGTGATGAGCAGACTACTCCTGATCGGAGCCATTTGTTGAGCATTGACAGTTCGGCGAATCAACTAGGTTAAATGAGTATAACTTGCTCCGAAAGTTACCATGACCCGTAAGAAACTGAGCGACACTGTGGATCAATCTCCTCAACCTTCAAATGACGAGTTGGCAGTTTAAGTGGTTGTAGTAAAGCTTTTAGAAAAAATATCTTAGCTCAAACTCTCAATTTATGAAGGTTTAGCCTAAAATGAGAACCCCATATTTCAAGTCTTTCAGAAGCTTTTTAATTCCGTAATCGTCGAATGAACCTTGTCTAAAGTATGGAAGATATGGGGGTAATATCAAAAAAAGTTGTACATTTTATCATGTTGAAATGTCCATGCTAATTACTATCGAATAACACATGCATAATACGTATCTTTTACTATAAAAATGTTATTGTTCTTAAGTTATGACTTCCTTGGATAAACTAAATTATTCCTTACATCAGAATTAAGCATGTATTTTTTTTAAATAGTCGTTTTTGTTTTGCTTGCTTATTTTTTACTATAGAAATAACAGTGTCCTGGAAGACTGATGCGTTACAAAAGTGTCCTTATTTTTTTACGTAATACGTAATCTTTTCAATTCAGGCTAAAGATTTACTTTGGTTTTATTAAGGCTTTTAAATATCGCATTATACTCAAAATTAATGAAGAAATACATAAATAACGCGGTTAAATATTGCGTCCATTATTTCTTTCATTTTTGTTATTCAATTTTGTAACGCCAATAGAATGGTATATTTTAAAATATAAAACAGGCAACACTACATTTGTAGTGAACAGCCAATAGGCAGCGCGCATAGTGACAATCGGCCATCTTGTGCGGCGTTTGTTTTTCTGAGTGCAGCGGTATCTTGGTGTGGTGAAGTTTTTCAACATTAAATTACTCCTTTTCGTTGCTGATCTATTTGTGAAACGGTAAGTTGTTTTTCAAATATTTGTGTGTATAATTTTTGTATTATTCTTGCTCTAATCAAAGATTATCAACGATCTCAAGTAGGAAACATAATTTTAATTGCATGATCATTAAAGATTATATTAACATTGTGCATTCCTTCCTTTTTGTTACAATTTGTTGTACTTTTTTGTCACGTAACAAAAATGAAGCAACCAAAAGGAAGTAAGGGTGATTTTATACTATAGGTACAGCATAAAATAATTAGTAAGTAACTTATATTACTAACTAGATATAGAATCTGCAATATAAAAAATTGAAATACAATATTCACCACCAAGAGAATATTTCATTTATTTTTTTAATATAAATAGACGAAATAAAAAAAAATGTGTATAACATTTTTATGAGTACACCTACCATACCTACGTATGCCTATGACACTGGAAGATTGTGATTTTTAAAAAAATCTGATTCTGAGCCAATCAGTTGATCGCTATTATTTTATATTTTTTTCTTATTTCGAACTATGTTTCTGGAAAGAGTGAATAAGTATGATGAGCAAATCATCACCCTGAATGTTCTCCTATATTAAACGAAGACTCGACATCAATAAACGTGTTAAGTTTTTTATTTCATATTAATCTTTTTTTTTAGAAAAAAAATGCCAATGACACCTGCTGAACGACAACGGAAATATAGAGAAAGATTGAAAGAAAATAATCCTGAAAAGTACGAAGAAATACGTAAAAAAAACTTGGCAAGAATTAAGAGCAAATATATTAAAATATGTGAAGTATCGGAAAGTCAAAAAAATAAAAGAAGAAGAGTTTGGCGAAGACAGAAAAGTAATCAAAAAAAGAGTCTCGAAGGAAATAAAAAGAAAGCTAGATCAAGAAAACTTTACTTACGTCATTACTATAAATTAAGACAAACTATCGAAAAACAGAAAAAGAAAATAGAAGATCAGAACAAAAAAATTGCAGCTCTAAAAAAGAGGCTTTACCGACAGAAAATGCTGTTTGAATTTCAAAAAACAGAAAATAATGTTACAATAGATGAAAACAATGGGGTTACAGAACTCACACCAAATTCCAAATGTAATTCGTTTGTACAAGAATTGAGTAGCATTTCTATACACGATAAAGAAAAAGTGAAAAGAGTTCTGCTGCAACACAATGTTCTTACTGAATCATTAACAAAACAGTATGCAGATTCGAAAAGCAGGACCGAAAGAAACATAATTAAAAGGCTTTGTACTTCAATATTAGCTCACCGTTATAAAGTTCGTACACAATTAGGCCGTTTTACAGGATTAAAAGGCAGAATCAGATTCTCTCAGAAACATTATGTGAGCAAGCAAAGTAGAACAGCAAAGAAAATTCGAAAATTCTTCGTTCAAGATGATGTCAGCCGTCCAAGTGCAGGGAAAAAAGAAACTAAGACACTAAAACGAAAAAAAAAGCAGAAACGGTACCTTCTTGATACTTTGAAAAGCTTGTATATGAAATTCAGACGTGATACTGGTTCTATAATATGTTATTCCACCTTCATTAAAAATAAACCTTTCTATGTTGTAAAGCCTCGATTGGCTGACAGAGACACTTGCATTTGTAAAATTCATGCCAATATGGAATTTAAATTTATTGCACTGAAAAAATTACACGTTCTGAATTATTTAGGAAAACTAGATGATCTAGTAAAATCCACTGTTTGTGACGAAGGCTCAAAAGAATGCATGTACTCGGAATGCAACATATGCAAAGAAATATCATTACACTATGATTTAACGGAAATAACCTTAGAAAGCCACGTGTCTTGGCTAGAATGGTCATCGGAGAAAGTGGAATATAAGAAAAAAGATGAAATCAAGAAATCAAAAAGATTTTTACCAGTACTCAAAGAAGGTAAGTTGGAGAACCTCATATCTGTAACTGAAGTGCAGTTGAAAAAGTTCAAAGAACATATTTTTAATATTAGACATCAATACAAAACTTACAAATATGTTAAAGACAATCTTGCGGATGATGAAATTGTGATTCATTGCGATTTCTCCGAGAATTATACATGCAAAATGCATGAAGAGATACAAGCTGTCCATTTCGGCGCTTCACAATATCAAATTTCTCTGCATACTAGTGTTGTCTATAAAAAAGATGAAAAACCTAAAAGCTATTGCACATTATCAGATTCCACAAAACACTCACCAGAAAGTATTTGGGCACACCTTACACCTGTTTTGGTTGATTTGAAACAAATGTACCCACAGGTAAAAGTTTTGCATGTATATTCAGATGGGCCGACCACCCAGTATAAACAGAAGAAAAACTTCTTGTTGTTTAAAATTTATATCGACAAGTTAGGATTCGAAAAGGGAACCTGGAACTTTTCCGAATCATACCACGGAAAAGGACCTGCTGATGGCGTTGGTGCAAATATTAAACGACTATTGGACGAGAAAGTGTCTCACGGAAAAAATGTTCTTAACGCTGGAGGGGCACTTAATCTTTTGGAAGGAGAAACCAAAGTGAAACTGTTTTGCGTTAACGAAGATGAAATTAGCGACATCGAAACCAATAACGAGACAGCATTTAAATCTTTGTTGGCTGTTCCCAACACTCTAAAGATACACCAAGTACAGGTTATCAACGATGATACGAATGACATTTATTACCGGATTTTGAGTTGTTTCTGCAACAGTTCAATGATGAGAGGGTTTTGCGAATGTTTTTCTTTGAAAAAACATTGTCTGATAAAACAATCGCGAAAAAAACGACTGCTACAAATTTCTTCCTCTGACACAGATGAAGATACTTTTGTTTTTCATAATAATCCCATTCGCGCAGATGCTCAATCGAATTCCAAAAGTGCACATGCTATTTCAGCTACCGTAGAAGTGCGAAAAAAACGACTGCGACAAATTTCTTCCTCTGATACAGATGAAGATACTTTTATTGTTCATAATATTCCTATGTGTACTGATGCACAATGGAAATCCAAAACTGCACTTGCTATTTCAACTTCTGTAGAGCATGGCTCCGATTTGAATTCTATCAAACGAACAAAGACAACAATAATAAATACAGATGACAATATTCTCAATGTATCCAACAGTGCACAAAGTTCTCAGAAAGTTATGACCTTTTCTGTAGCTCGGCCTACCATTTCTGGTAACGAAGAGCTTGACTGTGATCTGACTCCATCTAGAAAAACAGTACATTCATGCTCAGATACGGATGAAGAAATTTTTATTACGAAACGGGAAGCTTTGAAGACACCAGTTACGATTTTATCAGACGTTAAAGTATCTTGGTCACGCGATGAGCTAAGAAATATTTTAAAAGACTCCTCTCGTTATAATATGTCGTCAACGGCAATACAAAATGATTTCCCGGAGCTAATTGCCAATAAAGTAGGAAATTCTTCTTCTGCTGCTACAGAAAAAGAAAACACTTCTTTTTTAACAAAGAAAAAAATAAATTTGTTAGATAGTTTAAGTAACGATAGTGACTGATATCTCAAAATATATAGCAAGTTATATTTTCCTATTATAATTACAATAACAGCAAATTAAGTTTGTTTGACACAATACTTAAGTTGTTGTTGATGTACTTGTAGTTGCTTGTAACTATACTCAATATGAGTATAGTACAAATTGTAATCTGTATACGTCATACATACGTAAGTATAAATTAAGTTTGTTTGACACAATACTTAAGTTGTTGTTAATGTACTTGTAGTTGCTTGTAACTATACTCATATTGAGTATAGTTAATTTATACTTACGTATGTATGTCGTATACAGATTACAATTTGTTAAAAATAAAATAAAGAAAATACAAAAAAAAACTTAATAAAAAATAAAAATCATCTATCTTGTTGGATCGGGTTTAGTTCCTAAACATGCTGTGATTATTAAATTCCCAAAACCAATAGTTATTTTTATATTAATGTCACCGTGGTTAAAGTTTCTTGTGACCGGCTATCTAGTGAAAGACAGATTTCTTTCCCATTGCACAATATAATTGTATTCAGACATCAATAATGTTTTTTAAGGTTATTTACATTTTTTTGAGCCCTAATCAGTTATTGTGAAGTCGTTTATTTTTTGTTTTGTGAACCGTTTATGATTTTAAAAAAGCAAATTCATATGTTTTGGTTGTTTATATCATACTGTTAAGAGGGCGCCAACAGTTCGCATCCGCGCACTAGCACCACCACTGCATTTTTAATTATTCATGGTGGCGGCGCTAATGTTGATTTAATATGTGATATTAGGTAGTAGGTAACGCAGTGGGGGTTCTGGCTGAACTGTCAGCTTCAGATCATAATGAATATGTTACTAACCTAACCCAATCTGCCACCAAAATTAGGAAATTATCAAGTTTACTAACTTTAGTGGCAGGTTGAATTTATTTTGGTAATTGAAATAAATATTTCCCGAATGTTATTATATGCTAGTAGCATAATTTATAAGACCGATTAATTAACCTTAATTATTTTAGATTAAAAAAAAGATATTCTGTGCCATCTTAAGACTTCGATAATTAAGAATTTTGAATAACTATGAAGAGATTTTATGAGTCTAACCAAGTTAGTTAGAGGACATTATTTGTTTGATTAATAATAAAAATATGTTTTGTTTATCTTAAAAGTTGTTTTGTTTATTCAGTGTGAAATAGCCCTTATAGTTCCTTTTTGTTTACTTTTTGTAACACTTATCCTTTTTGTTACATAATTCACTTTTGTTTCTTTTTGGTGACTGTACAATATTTTTTAATATTACCCATGGATAAGAGGAGTAGAGCATCATACTAGTGAGCAAGCCCAACTAGGGAAGGACCTATATCTTACAGAAGACCATAACTAAATGACTACACACAGCGGTGTAGGTGTGTTCCTATCGTTTCGTCTACTATACTATCGTTTTAACGAACGTTTTCCTATGCCAGGGAAATTGCATTATGAAACCCTGCTTAATTTTGGGTCAGCAACACGCTAGTGATACCTTTCGCATTCCAAGCGCCCTTAAGCTACGATAACTGCTTACCTAACCCTTGTTTGCCACCGTAGTTGTATAAAAAAATGGACCAGAAGATTGGTGGTTCTTTTCTTTAAAAACCACACCGTAATAAAAAACTAGACCCATTTCGCTTCTTAACCATATCTACAAATTGTTCTCCCAGGGTTATCGTGATTTGTCAGTAATTCAGATTTTAAATAAAAAAAAAAAACAACTAACTTCACTGCATAAATCCATGAATTACTGAAATTTACATTAACACATGGCAATGATTAGACAAATCAATGTACGTACATAAATCATCGCTTGTAAGCGACTGACGCTGAAACAACGCGCCGGCACGCGTCTTTGAGCCCGGCATGGCGGCGTTTAATTTCGTCATAATTTTGTTGTTTTTACAGCAATTTACAAAATTCAAAGTTTTTTGTACACTACGATAATGTAGCAATTTTTTTACTGCCCAAGTGTTCGTCTAATATTTATATTGATGAGGTATATTGCGCACCAAACATTTCGTGTTCGGAAAAAAAACGGCAAAAAAGTTACATTTTTTAAAATATCTTTAAAAATATAATACCTACAATAAAAGTACTACGAAAATCGTAAATAAGCGATATGACTATGTGTAAGACAAACATTATACTATTTATAAATTATTAGAATTAAAAATACTCGTTTAAAATTTAGTCTGATTAACATTATATTCCTAAATACAGGCAAAAGCGAACTATTGCACACAATTGACACGCCAGATATTTTAGCGCTCAATGAAACATGGTTAAGAAAGGACGAAACATGTTTCCAATATGCCTGGATAGTGGATACTTATCCGAGGCCTATTGGAATGTGGGCGTGACCTCTAGAACAGATGTAGTTAGAGGTGACGATGGCGGGAGGTATGAAACTAGCGGTAGGCACTGCTTACGGACCTGAATCTGTACCGGTTTCATGTGCTATTGATGCCTTAAGCCAGTCTGTTAGTGCTTTTGGCTACTGTAACCACGTTTTTGTTCTACGTGATATTAATGTTACGACGCACAGGATGGCCCTAAAAAATACCGCTATCTGAAAACAATAGCTATTCATAAAGTGTCTCGAACAATACAGAAAAAAACATCATAAAGAGAACAAAGGATGAATAGCGGTCGAACGGAACGTGCGAATATGAACCTTAGCGTTTAGGCGCAAGGTTTATGGCACTTAGCACGGTGACTTGTTTACATCATGAATGAACGTTCGAGTAACGGGTTTCTTCGTAAAGACGTTACTATAACTTACTACGATCCTCGCGTATATTCTCGATTCCGTGGCGAGTTATATATAAGGGGCCGACGTGCGGCGGACAGTCAGTCTTGGTTGAAGAGTCTTAGTTGAGTCTTCGTTGAGAAGTCAACGAGTCTACACTGAGAAGAGCAACTGAGTAGTCAGTTGCGAGGACAGCAATATATCGGGACGATATTGGAAGACTATAGTGAAGTGTTTTGTGTTATAGTGAAGGGTTTAGTGAGTGAACTGTTATAGTGTGTAATTGTGTTTACGGTGTATTGTAAGTGTCATTGTGTATTTTGTGTTGAAGTGCTAATATACTCGTTATTGCGTAACCTTGCATTTTAATCGAACCCTATCCTGACAAGTAACTATTGTTGTCGTCATTGAACATAACAATTAGTGTCAACGGTAGTTCGTAACAACTCGTCTCAGAAATGGGACGTAACAACTGGTCTCAGCAGCGGTGGGACGTAACATTAATATAAATCTGTTACACCTAGATACACCTTGCGCTGAAGAATTTCGTACTTTTCTATATCAACATAATCTCAATCCCATGTCCCAAAATGTGTTTAAATATAAAATTAAACAAATTATGTTAGCACAACAAGCAAGTACAGGCTATCCTCATTTATTTGTTTAGGGCTTAATATAGGTACTTATTTGTAATTTTTATTTCTTATTTTTAATGTAATATAATAACGTATTTGGCATAAACAATGTGGGTAGGTACTCCGTTTAACTCTAGTGTCATATTTTTTATAAATTAGAGATTACAATGTTTACTTCTTACTTTTACTTTGACTGCTATTTTTTGTATTTAATTGTTTTTTTGTTTTAATTTACATGTTTTTTATCAAAGCTATCCCGCTAATACTATTAATTAATAGATGTAGTAGAGGGACGGATTGAAAATCAGCGTTGAGCAGTGCTGGGGCTTGTGCTACACGATCTCAACTTATAATGAATCCGTTCCTTTTGCCAAATATATTTCATAGAGTGTATTTGTTTATTGTACTGAAGTTATTTTATTTGGCAATAAATGTTTTTTATTTCTACTTTCTATCTTTCTTTAAATATTTTTTGAGTCGGTACAAAGATAGATAATTATTTGAGGCCTGAATTAGGTTACTAATATTGTTATATGTGTTATTATTAATTTACTTACTTAATATGAAAAACTGATTTCCTTTTTTAAAAAACAAAGTAAATACCTGGTAACTCATGGAATTTTAAATTATAATATAATATGAAAATTATTGTTTGTACACTCTGCATTTTAGTTGATTTCGTACAAACGCTTACCAAGTAATAGAGGAATGCCGCAAGGCTCAGGCCCGCACGGTTTGTTATAAATAATTTAAATGATGCGAAATAGGTAAAAGAGAGAGAACTCGTTGTCGCTAAAGTGTCCATGAGTGCGGCCACATGAATATTCACGACTAATTCCGACGTCAACGTTCTAAATATTCCTTAGGATTTTGCCTCCGAGATTGACACTTGTTTCCACTTGTGACTCCTGAGGTGACACTTTAACGCATAATAAAGCGAGAATCAGGTAAATTGATTACTCAGATGAACACCTTAATTGTATCTTTGAACTTACTCTGTGGCTTCATGGAAATTACGTCTTATAAATTCAGTATAGTAGGAAGTGTTTTAAGTAAAGTATCCAGTTATTAGAGCTGGGGCTGTACCATGACATCTTTAGAGCGATTTATTTTTGTACCACATATATCTTTATTTCGTAAAGTTATAATGTTCTCACAGAAAGTGACGCACCCAAAACTACAAACCAAAATTAATAATATACCTAGCCGCCCTGATTTGCTTGCCAATTCTTATCTGCTCGATTTCTGCTCGTTTAACGAATTTATAATAGACAATCGATCATATAACTAAAAAAAAATGTAATTATGTGATAAACTAGCAAGCTGCCTTTTTAGTGCTACTCGTACATTAAATACCCTATACCATAGTAATAATACCCATTCAAATGGAGATCTGTGCCCAGCAGTGGGACGTTTAGATATGGGTTGAGATGATGATGAGTCCTAGCGGTTTAAGCTCTGCGTTGAGGAATCAATCAATCAGAACAAGTTCTTAAACATATACTTAATTAAATTAATTTTAATGAAACAACACACAACTATAGTTGATAACCTGCATTAAAGCAATTTGCGTCACATACAAAAGTCCAACAAAATGTCATCATGATAGTCTCATATATGGAAAAGTTTTAGATTTTTTAATATCGAAACTTATATCTATATATTGTATATTAATTTACATGCAAAATTTATTTTATATTTAGCATGACATACTTAATTGATTAGTTTTCCGTTCAAAATAAGTAGGAAGGAAGGGTGGTGGCGCGTAGGTCGCGAGCGTCGAGCGGGGCGAACGTTGGTTGGTATCGCCGAGCGAGGCACGCGGCACGCCAAGAAGTCGCCGGCTCGTCGTCGGCACGCGCATTCTTCCCCACTCCAGAATACCAAAGCCGTATTATTATGTGTGATCTCGGCTCCTATTGTGCAATATATATCTACCGTCCGCCTTCATTCACATCTTATTCCGTTCTTAAAACTCCGATCACGTCCCGGCGCGAATTATTCAATAGTGAATTTCGTCTTTAGATATTTAACCTATTTCGGTTTTGTTAGATATCTAAATTTAATTTTTGCTTAACAAAACGTTGATCTGATATTTGGTTCACAGAAATAGAATAATTTACTCTCTAAGTAAATTTTGGTACTATTGTGAAAATGGTAAACTTTGCACTGAAGTTAGCTGCTACGTGCTACGTCGTAGATATTCGTAGCTCGTCCTCATCACTTTTGGCTAGACTTTTTTTTAATCATTCCAAAATATGATTTTACACTTTGCACTGAAAAATAAACTCTCTAAAAATGTTTCAAACATTGTTTGCTACAATGCTTACTTAACATTACGTAATTTCTAATTTTTTTTATGATACCGACATAGTGTATACAATGTAGAATTTATACACTAAATTCGATTTAGATTCAACATGTGGCAGTGCAAATACTTTTCGATATTACTAAGATACATGATTTTGCTTAGTTCCTATGTTTTATTTATTGTTTTAAGTACTATACTTGTATACTGCATTTCCCATACTTTCTACTAAAATTTACAGGCGTGGCAGAACAGAGTTTAATTGTTACAACAATTTGCGTACACTAAACGTCCGTCGTCTTATTTACCTTGGTGACGAGGTTCGTGCCTTCTCTGTATATAATATACCTACGTATATACAAGATGCTGATCGACACTAAAACAATTTAAGCGCTCCTTCCATAATCGAATCTTGCGCTCCGAGCTCCTCGGGGCGAGCATTCCGCCACAATTATTGAACACAAATTCGGTTATGTCGGTGACATTTTTACATTATTAAGTAACAATTTAAAAGTGAAACAGTGGAACTTAAAAGGAAACTTTTTAAATAAATAAATATGTTTATACTTACTACTTTATTTAGAATTATATTTTTAAACACAAGTTGATAGGTATACCTAGGGATATGTAAAATAAAACCAGCGAGCCTTAAAACGGCAGGTCTCGTTTTTCGTTACCGAGTTCCTATGGAAAATCAAACAATAAATCAAGTAATTAAGTTTTTGCTAAATAATATTAAGATAGAAGATAGATACTACTTAGTTTTTATGGTTTAATTGGTTTGTATGCGAGTGTTGCTCGTGGTATTGCTAACAAGCTACAGTAACTGCTTATCATCTAATATTTTTTATTATACCATTTAGGTGGCAAACAAGCATTCGGCCCGCCTGATGATAAGCAGATCCCATAGTCTGTGGACGCTTGCAATACTTGAAGTATTACTTGCGTGTTGCCGACCCAAGTTTTTACACCAGGGCTTTAAGAAAACTTAACATTTTGGTTGGTGACGGCCACTGACACGAGCTATATTGATCGTGTAAGAGCTGTGATCTATCATCTCTAAACGTCACGCGGATCGCGTCAGTGTTCAGTGTTCAGTTCAGTGTTGGTAATGTTTATCTATGTATTTCTTGGTACATATTAAAATATGAAAATAAGGGTAGGGCTATCCTTTTAATTGAGTTTTTATTCTTTTTTTATACTGCTAGGGTAGGGCCTATAGACGCTTGCAATACCAGAGGTATTAATTGCGTGTTGCCGACCAATTTTTTTATACTAGGGTTTTAAGATGGAGTATCACTGGGATAGAAAACGTTTCTTTCAAAACGCATCCCTTAATCATTACTCACACACAGGAACATAGCTTCACCGCTGTGTATAGTTATTTGGATGTGGTCTTCTGTAAGGTGGACCTATATTTATTACATTGTTGGCGTTGTGGCATAATATCTAAATAGTTATCTTTTATGTATTAGGTACCTATGACTTTATACCTACTTAGGTACTTACCTATATAAAAAAACGAGAATTACAAACCATTTTTTACAAAATAAACAAGCTAAAGATATTCAAAATAAATTACGATATCTCGAAGCAGACGTTCAATAAATATCGAGCAAAATAAAAGGTGAACTCGTTGTTGAAGAGAAAATGGACTCGTTGAAATCTAATTTCGCGTAACCATAACGGGCAGCCACTTGAGTCCGATGAGCCATCCGCAGCAGACGCTCGACTCATATCAATTTCTTAATTGAGACGCGGTTTCTTCGCCTCAACGCTTCTTCTCAAAACCTCATTGCCTTCACGGTGACACCATCGAGCACAGCCACACCCAGATATATTCATAATATAAAGCATATATAAAAGAATTTCTGCACATCATGAATAAGTAGTTTTTTAGTGATAAGTCGATTTGGTTTTCATTCCTTATGTGAAATGGTTGTTTAGGTTATACCTAGGTATACTAAAGATAAATCTATTTTTTACTCAATGCACCGTGAAGCTTAAACTTGACAGAAATCTCGCATTATGATCGAAAGTAGGTATAGTTCATCGATTGCTATTTACTTTATTAATCTTAAATAAAGATTAAGAAAACATTAATATTTTAGAGAGGTAGGGTACCATACAGTGGTGTAATTGTGTTAATATACGGTGGGCAACAGAGATGGCTGTATGTACAGGGCCGCTGTATGAAGATTAGATTTTTAGGAAAACCAATTTATGAAATTGTGTAAAAAATATTTTTTATCTGTAGGTTAAACTCAAATTACTTATGCATTACAGTCAAAAGATAAAAAACACAATGTTGTATTAACATAAAGATAATGTAACATTTTTTGGTCTCGTTTTAACAACAAATTAAACTGGAAAGAGCAAGTATCACAGCTATCTAAGAAAATAAGCAGCCGTACATATGCTATATATTATAAGCTTGTTCCGGTATTAACTTAAGGGCATTACTCACTGCTTACCACGGTCTTGTCAGTCGATAAGAATATAGTGTTCAATCTTCAAAAGCGATGCATTAGAACAATGATAGCTGTAGATCGTATTTCATAAAACAAAATTTTAACGCTTACATCTCTGTAGGTACATCTACGAAACAGCTGTGTAAAAACTAACCCTCAACTAAGTATTTAGTAAGATGTCAGATGTCTCTATCCGCAATCGCCGAGATAATTATAGATTATTATGTTTGCACACTGCAAAGACAGCACTCTTAGGTAAAAGCATATTTTGTATGGCACCCAAAATTTACAATAAAATGCCTTACTAATAATAACTTATAAGATCCTTGACATTAATATGTTTAAGCGTAAATTAAAAGACTGTTTGGTCCGTAAATGTTATTATAGAATTGAAGATTTCCTAAATTTCAGACAATGTAATTTCCACAATTAGTATCAAATTGGTTTTTATTTGTTATTACTATTTTTTACTATTCATTAATCAAATTGACAAATATAATACTACCTAAACTTTTATACCTTAATCTTAATTTGTACATTGTTATCAAATTCACAGGAATATACACAATGGTTTTCTTAAAAACTAATCTCCATATAGTGGCCATGTAAAACTATCCCCGTTGCCGTGTGTACATAAGTACAATACCCTTGTGTAACAACAACTAGCAAACCCAGAAGTAGGAAAACATTTCTTAAAGATAAAACTCATCCTCAAACCATGACGTATTAAACGTGAGTCGTTCGGACGAGAAAGAGGGATGGAGGTTTACACGCTATATAGCTCCGTCTCTCTTTTTCGCTCGAACGACAAACGTAAAGCCCCCAGGAACATAACTCTGTGTAGTTATTTGCCAAACCCAGGTTTTCTATGTCATTAAGATGATGTAATAAAAGCCATTTACCTAATATAATTAATATTTTATCTCTATCGAAACTATTCTAAACTGATATTTTACAAGTAATAAATGTTGACTCTCCGCTTTAGCAGGCATGGTTTAATGGATGATAACTAGGCAGGGATATCAACTTCTGACATCTTGGCAGAACTTTCTTCGACAGTAACTGGATTGTTTATGGGCGATACAGAGTATGGTCCCTCGTTGCATTTGGGGCCCTCACATGAATAATTGTCGAACTCGCAGTATTCACCCATCACCATCTGTGCAGAAAATATCACACTTAGTATAAGTTGAATATAAATAGGTAAAGAGAGAACGCAGCCGTACCATGACGTGATTACAGCGATTAATTTTCGATCTTAATTTGAATTTTCGACTAATGACCAACTTAAAGCTAGGTAGGATAATAAGTGGCTATAAGGACGACATGGTACGGCCCCAGTTCAGTACATTTTTGTCTTCTGTTAAACGATTTTCTAATTTTGTGGTTTATCTACTTTTTTTTTAATTATAGGAGAATTTTGACTATAAGAGATAATGGAATTATGGCATGTGTTCTTAAATTAAAACCTTAGGTTTTGATTTAAGGATATTAAAATAGCAACAGAAGTTTAGTGTTTAATTCTGTCCTTTCTTTCTGTATTACAAACGTGTGGTTAGGTACGATAGTAAATGGAGTTTCGTATAAGTAGATATTACTACGACTTATTTGCGTTTTTACTGATGTAATAAACCATGATATTAGAGTTTATATGGCATCGTCTGTTACTGAGGAAATTGTTTGACTGTTTCTCGATAATTTTTATGAAATAAATGCTTCTTCAAGTATTGAGATATTAGGGTGGGTTTGATCAATGTAATAATGTTCATGGACAGAATTCATCGTACCTACCGATACCGATACCGATAGGTACGATGAAGGTAGGTAGTCACTGTATGTACGGTCGGCAACGGAGTTAGCTGTACAGAGCCTCTAGACTTACGTCAAATCCCATACATTTGTTTTTTTGACTTTTCGATTCGACTACCGTTTATGCCACTTGTCTAGAGGCTTAGGGCCGCTATATGAAGATTAGTTTTTTAGGAAAACCAATGTATGAATTTGTGTGATTTTTTTTTATATGTAGCTTTATTCTAATGGTTTTTTAAAAAACGAATCTTCATAAAGCTGCCCTGAAGAGCTAACTCCGTCGCCGTGTGTACGTAATAAAATTTCACATAGGTAGATTTTATTACGTACATACATGTTTACATGATACAATATTTTTAAAAAAATCCACACTAAGGTACAAGCCCTGTGTCGCGAGGGACTTTACAAACATAAAATTTTCGGACACAAATTCTTTGATGAAATTGCACCCAGACTAGGAACAAACATTTATGAGTCATACACCCACGACTCCGCAGTAGGGGACACTAACCGCTAGGCCAACAGGCCAGTCAGTATAATTATATTATAATTAGTTCAGTAGGTAAGACAAAAACCGGCTAAGTGAGTTAGATAAACCTTATAAAGTTCTATCTTATTAGAAAAAGACGTAGAGTTGCGAAAACCAGCCCGCACATGCATCCATGTCAAATACAATATTTTGCAATATTGTTTTGTTTGTTTTTAAAAAAGACGACTCCCGCTCTAGAGAACAAGCTCTGTGTCGCAGGGGACTTTACAAACATACAATTAACGGATACAAATTACACCCAGACTCAGAACAACTCTTTGTGGGTCACACAAAGTTTTGTCCTGTGTGGGAATCGAACCCACAACCTCGTGCACAGCAGGCGCATACTGCGACCACTGGACCACCAAGACAGTCATATCTTAGTTACGCAAAAGTTTCAGGTACTATCTAAGTACCTACATCGGTATTTTATTATTGCGATATAACAACTTAATTTTGCAATTCGTCTTAGATCCTATTGTTTTTTTATACTACATGGGTGGCAAACAAGCATACGGCCCGCCTTATGCAAGCAAGCAGTTACCGTAGCCTATGGACACTTGCAATACCAGAGGTTATCACTTGCGTGTTGCCAACCCATTTTTTTACACCAGGGCTTTAAGATAGGAGTATCCCTGGGATAGGAATATGTTTCTTTCAAATCGCATCCCTAAATGAGCGCTGGAGACCTGTACTCACACACATAAACACAACTACACCACTGTTTGTAGTTATTCGGCTGTGGTCTTCTGTAAGGTGGTATCGGTAGTTTATTCGTATTATTGGTAGTTCTCTTACCTTGGTCGGTTCCTCAGGGTAAGGCGTATTACACATACACTGGCCACAGACGCAGGTCCCGCGGCCAGAGCATTTAAGTCCCGTCGTTACACCCGGGGGGTAGCAGTTTTGTTCCACCTCACCGCGACTACATGAACACTCTGCATTCTCTTCGAAGCTTACTATAAAATAGAAAGTCCTTTTAAATTAAGTATTTGAAATACGAACTATAGAGGCAATAGAAGCACAGTGTAAAAAACTCTTTCATAGATTTCTTATCTATGATATAAGTACTTATGTCTACTCAGGTAGATACTTATGTCAAAATCGTAGCAACTAGCAAGTGGAAATCCGTAGTCGTTGCCTACATTAGATAAATTATACCACTGTTGGACAACAGGCGTGAATTTATGTAAGTACAAGCTTATAAATAATATTAACGTCCTAGACTTTTCTTAGGTTAGGCAAAAATCATACGCATCTAACCTTCTAGTGTGTTTCTCAATTCTGCCTTATGATGTTAAATCGGCATTGTTTCTGTAAATACTTACTTCAAGACCTGGTCTAAACTTAAAAAAGGTAAATAAAATTTCTTTCTCACGTTTTATAAGATATTTCGGATATCTTGGCCTGCCTCTAATAAAATATTAAATAAAAAATCATAGTCAAAGTCAAACTCATTTATTCATTTAGATGAAATACATGATACTTATGAAAGTCATAAAAACAAATGCCAGCATATTTTTTTCCTACGGCCAATTCGCTGACTATAAACCTTCCTCTTGAATCGAAAACTGCGCATATAAACCTTCCTCTTGAATCGAAAAATTAAAATTCGTTGCGTAGTTTAAAAGATCTAAGCATACAGACAGCGACTTGGTTTTATACTCTGTAAAGATCTAAACACGAAAATAGATAATGCCATTCTTGAATTCTAATTTTAAATAGGCTACACATTTTTGGAAAATTGATTGCAACACATTCCGCCGTGACAAAATATTATCTTGAGAACGAACGAAAGGGAATTCTATTTATTTTAATCATTCAACAAATTGTCTGTATACTCAAGAAGTGAGAGAAGAATTTGTTAAATGCTCTAAATAAATAAAAAATATTTTTAACTAAATTATTAATCTGATTATTATTAAGGTCTCATCTTATCGCATTCGGAAGCCAAACCGATTGTGCATGTTACATATTAGAAAAAGTATTTTAAACTTACATCCATAATTTACATGGTCAATAGTGTTGTTTGTACAAAAGTTCTTAGTTTCAGTTAATTTTCTTGAGAAACATTTACTCTCTGTAGGGCACCAAGAACAATGGGGTAACTTCAAACACTCCAAACAAGACGTTTTCACTGTACACACATATCGTTCGTCCATAATAAATTTAGCTTTCCTACTTCCACTAACCACCACGATAAAGAAACATGATAGGAAAATAGTATTAAAAAGGCTTGTCATTATATTATTTTATTTATAGCACCGACAACCGAAACGATAGATTTGTAGGGCGTTAAACTTAAAAATAGTTAAGATTTGTGCCGCGTAAAAGATAACAACTTAGCCATGACTTGTAATACGCATTTAGGTACATTATTGAGATAACCTTTAGTTCTCTAGCAGCAAATAAATAATGTTCTCGTTTTGTATCGACACAAACATCTTTAAGGTACCATTCACAAAGATATTAATAGGCGAACTAGCTCTTGACCGCGGCTACGCCTAAAGTATAAAGTTGCGCAGAAAATAGTTTAACCCGGGCGAAGTCGAGGTGGGCCACTAGTAATATAATATTTTTGGGGCAAGTCACACACCGCCATCTGATCCCGAACTAGGCACAGCCTGTACTATGGCAACCAGACAACTTATAAACATACTTACCTATATATTTCTAAGTAGGTACATACGAACTAGACTGGGCCTGTACTATGGTAACCAGACAACTGATAAACATACTTATATATTACTAAGTACATACATATTATAGATAAAATACACAGATACAGAACCAACATTACCTAATGCTCATCGCACAAATATTTGTCTTGGGTGGGAATCGAACCCACGACCACGACGAGCCAGTGTCACTAACCACTAGACCAACAGGCCAGTCCTTACGCCCGCTTCTTGATTAGATTTTAGGTAGGTAGGTATTGTGCTGCGCTGTGTATTTAGGCAATTTAGTCTTATGTCTGTAAAGTTTGCAGGTACCTACCCTATTCCTGTAGGTACCTAGGTACCTAATTAGGTTTAAAATCCCGTTTGACCAAACTGTGTTCTTAGGGATTTTTTAAACTCTTACTTAAACATACTTATACTTAGGTATCTTGAAAAATAACCTTTATAAATAATATGATAGGTACATAATATAAATAGGATGAGAATACGTAAGTACTGATTTAACATAAAATTGTTCTTTCCTGGAAATATGTTTTTTATATAGGTAGCATATGGTTCACTCTGTATTCCTTTTTTAATTCCTTTAGCAGGCTTATTATGCACTCCGCGGCGGTTTATTGTTAAAGTCGACACTGCATATATAATTCAGTTACAAACTAACATTTATATTATTATAAAACCTGCGTTGTGTTATGCAATCGTCCGCGAAAACGTCAAAACACAACATCCTGCGGCCGAAATTCTTCCTTGAGGAATGTGTCGAAACCATGAGTCGGCACCCGCATTACAAACGAATTAAAATTAGTATTATCAAACCCTCAAAGTAAAGTTGACCTTCTTCTTCTTCCATTGTAGAAGAAGAATTGACTTTTACTGTGAGCCTTTGTGGAGTGATATAGACAGGATACTATCTACCTAATTATAATAGGTATTGCGAGTCCTGTCACTGCGGTACCGGATTGATTCTTACAAATAGGTTTCTTTTTCTTTCTTTTAATCATAATGAAGCCAAACTTTCAATATTTAGTTCGCAATCCTATGACAAACTGAAAGTACCTACAAGTCCGCGATGAGCTGCATGACGCTGCTGCAGGTCGCAGTGTTGCTGCGCTTGGAATCAATTTCATAGAGATCCATAGAAACCAGTGGTGTCGTTTACTGTTTGCGGTCTGGAGCCCATCTCGGACTTGTATGTACCTTGAGAAGCTCGTTGAATCGTTTGAATTATTCCACTAACTAGTTCATCAAAGCGGAGTATTTTAGCACTGAACCAGTCTGTGATCTGTATAGGTCTTCTTCGTCAGCACCTCCTGTTTTTTAAAAGTGGTATTCAGCTAACTAATGGCTGCTAATCTAACTATTGCCATCCTCAAGTACTGGTACTCTAACCAGATAAATCAGGTGAGATGCGCCGGTACCTTGTCGGATGAATACAGGTTGGAATGCGGGGTGAGACAGAGGGGGTTGAGCTGACCACTTCTATTTAACTTGTAATCAACCAGCTTATCGAGGAACTCAGTCGCACTCATGTCGGATGCTATATTGACGGTACCTGTGTTAACAATATTAGTGATGCAGACGACATGGTGCTATTGGGACCCTCGATAAACGCATTAAGAAAACTGTTGGGTATATGTGAGGCATACGCAGAGAAACATGGGCTTAAGTACAACTCAAAAAAAGTGAGTTGCTTGTGTTTAGAGCAGGTAAACACCGGTGTTTGCGTTCTCTGAATATAGGCGGGCTAACTGAGGTGCCTCCCATATACCTACCTAAATGGCTCTGCGTTAAAGCTGACAAATTTAAATACTTGGGTCATATTCTGACAGATGACCTTAGAGATGACGAAGACATGGAAAGAGAACGCAGGTCGTTGGCGGTGAGAAGCAATATGCTTGCTCGCAGGTTCACTCGATGTACAAATCAAGTGAAGATAACGCTTTTTATTGCATTTTGCCAATTTTTTTTACTCGAGTGGCCTGTGGGTGAGGTATATGCGGCGATCTTACGACACCTTGTGCATCCAGTACAACAATGTCTTCAAAATGCTGTTGGGGATGCCCCGGCGTTGTAGTGCCTCCGGAATGTTCTCCGATGTGCAAACAGACGGGTTTAAGGCGATTATTTGCAAAAATACAGCTTCCTTACTGCATAGCCTGAGGAACTGCAATAACGGCATTCTGAAGGTCATTGCTGCAAGGTTTGATTGCCCTATCCAAAAACATTGGGTAAGGGTAGTCAATGGCATAATTTAGAGTAGGTACCTATGTTAATGTAAATTGTTACCTACTAATATTACTTACATAAATATAAGCCAAATTGTTACTAACACACTAACATTATGGATTATATTGTTGATCTGAAATAAAATATTATTATTACGTGTCTCTTTATCACGGGTATTTTCCCATCATTCAAGGAGAATACATGTCCCCGCGTAAGCCTTCCAAAGGCCCGGCCTTTGGAAAGCTTAAGCCTTGAAACAACCGACGCGACATGGGCAACAGCCCACAGGCATAAGGGCAACACCATAGTGCGCGGCTAGGAGTATCGAGCGGTGCGGCGCCGGTGCCGGTTTCACTATCGGGGGTCTGAGGCCCGAGAGCGGGTTTCCCCGTAGTTATGCCCTTGAAAATAACATTTCTTACCACGAGCATATAGCTCTGGCGACCCTATTCCGGACAGCCAATAAGGCAAGCCGGAGACGAGGCCCTGACCGATTCTCTGGGGCATTCGTACAGAAGATCACAGCAAATTACTATACACACCGGTATAGTTGTGTTCCTATGTGTGAGTACAGATATCCAGAGCTCATTTGGGGATGCGTTTTTAATGAACGTTTTCCTATTCCAAGGAAATCAATAAAAAAAGCCCGGTATTTAACATACTTAACTTAATACACGCAAGTGATCTTTGGTATTGCAAGTTGCAAGTGTCCATAGGGTACGGTAACGGCTTACCATCAGGCGAATTGTATGTTTGTTTGCCATTTATGTATGTAAATGAATTTAATTTAAATTACTATTTTAAAAAAATAGAAAAAAATATTGATGACCATCTTCTGTAAAACGAAAAAAAAACATCTGTCAGTGTCAACTGTCAGTGTCAGTAAAGTAAATTTAATTTTACTTCAGGCACGACTGGCTGGAATATTGAAAAATGTAAATAGCACAACACAAGTTCCTTGCACAACACAACACATTGTTATTGTTGTAAGATTTCTTGCTATATGCTAAGTTATATCATATAAAATGGAGAATTATACTAAAGGGCAAAACGTAGAGGAGGAACTGGATCGTACCAAAATACCTATAAAAGGCTTACCCAAAGATTTTCTTTGGATGCACGTAAGTTAAATTACAGTCATCTAAATTGTAATATTTTTGCTTTTTTATATATTTTAAGAATTATCCTACATAGTTTTATAGTGGTTACCTACAGTCTATGTACTGTACTGTAGGCTGCTAATATAAACTATAACTTCTATGATGAAACAACTTGAAAAATTACTGAATTAATTTCTATCACGCTTACCTAAGAACCATGCAAATCAAGCTTTGAATATACGTATAAGAATAGCATAAGACATCAAATGATGCCCTCTAATTGGCTTTCCTGTCAAAAATATTTCAAATGTATATAACACATCCCTTTTTTATGAGGAATAAAAACATGTCTTATTATTTATATTTTAGGTCAAAGGGGGCAGTAAGATGGTGAATTTGATAGGTCATGCAGCAGGTTTTCTGCAAGATGATGAGAATACATCCATGGTGTGGAGTGGGACAGGAGTTGGCATACCCAAAGCAATATCTTGTGCAGAAATACTTAAAGGACAATTTAATATCCCACATCAAGTGACTAAGCTCACCTACAAAACGTAAGACACAGTATGTTAATAGAAATAATAGGCATCTTTATATGGATTAGCCTGTTGTATGGTTGGTGGCCTGAAGGCTTATCATGTGTTAAAATTACAGTCTTCCGAGTGAGAAACTGAGATGGAGCTATATAGGAGGTATAGCTACATCCCTCTTTCTCACTCGAACAATAATTGATTTAACACTTCATGGTAAGTCCCCTTGACTGTTAAGATGGAGGTTGTTACTTGTAGTTTCAATTTCCAATCAGGAAAATAATTTCATCAGCATCTTTTTTTACAATGCTTAGGTGGCAAACAAGCATGCAGTCTGCATAATGGTAGGCAGTTACCATAGCCTATGGACTCTTACAATACTACATACATGTTATAGAATAAAAATGACACTACTTTGTTGGTAGCACAACTAAGTAAGCTTTTGATTATGTTTGTCAAAATCTTGGGTTTAATTCCCGGGTCAGTGTAATTAAGTTTTATAGAATTTAAGTATGAATGCGATAGATAATATGGATTGTAATGATACAGAAAGAGATAGCTATTAACTGAATGACAACTATTGGCTACTTTTGTCAGCAATAATTTCCACTCTGTAGTGCTATATCTACCTCTATCTTAATATAATATCATTGCATAAGATACATTCCAATTACTTTTCACACTTCATTTTTCAGGGTGGAAGAATATTGGAATCCTAAAGTGGATGGTCTAGAAACACTGGTAGTTAAAAGACAAATACCTGTCATACACATATTTCTGTCGGGTGCTCCTTTTGCAGATACTGATCAAATTGGGTAAGTTTAATAATACATACCATAATTATTACAACAGATTATAATAGTTGTTTAAGTAGGTAACTTGTATTGCATTTAATAGCATACTAACCCCTCTTTATATTTAGAATGTAGATCTATGCAAATGTTTTTTTTCTATTGTCTGGTCTACTGGCAGACAAAGGTGCATAAACAGCTACTGATAGTAGATCTCTTTGCAGACACATGTCCACTGCTGTACAGAGGCCTCGATTCCATAGGCATAATAAAAGCACTATCAGTAATTGTCTATATCTGTCACCCACACTCTGATTGAAGATACTTGCTTATCGTTTGACAACCAATCACAAATGGCGAGGAAAAATATCTACAGGCATACTTTTATACTTGCCAGTAGTTTTAAAATTTCTTTCTAATGTTGAGTGCATGAGATGCCACGAATACGCTGCTGCGGCGGCAGCGGCAGCGTCTTCAATGTACTAAAACGTTCTATGACGACGAGGCGCCGCGTATGGTGTCGCATGGTTTTAGTACATTTGTTGCCGCCACCGCTCGCCGCTGCCGCGCACAGTCGCGGCCGGGCCGTAATACTCGACTCTAGTGTAACTCTTGAAATGTCAACAATTCGGCCATGTACATAAGTTTTGCACTAGCACAACACCTGCTTGTGCGAACTGCGCTGGGGAACACGAAACTCGGGCTTGCCCTGATAAGCTTACCCCTAATTTCAAACCTACGTGCGTAGCTTGCAAACGCCTAAAGAAACCCAGCTAGCATAGATGTGGCTCTCAACAGTGTCTGTCATACAAGCTTAAGTTAGAGCAGCTTATTTTAAACACCTCATATTAACTGATAGGTAGGACTCTAACTAGGTAGGTAGGGCCACAATGGCTAATTTAGTGTTAGGTCAATTAAATCTCCACAATGATAGGGTTGCTACATCAGAATTAGACCGATTAGTTATAGAACACAAGTTAGATATCGTTTTAGTTCAGGAACAGTATCAGAATGCGCACTTTCGTAGGCAGGTAGTACAACATAACAACAGAGCACGAGCTGGGATATACGTCGCGAATTCTAATTTTACAATAACGGCACTTTCCGATCTAATGACGTCACACTGTGCCGTTGCAGAAGTTACATCCTTATCCTGCAAGGTTTATGTCGTGAGCTATTACTTTCAATATTCCGATCCTGTCACTCCTCATCTTCACCATCTTCGCCACGTCTTGCGGTCTCTCGCAGGCCACAAGATTATCATTGGCGCAGACGTCAATGCTTCTTCAGTTCTTTGGTATGGCAAACATAGGTCCAGTGATAGGGACCGTCGCTGTGCGGTCGAGGATTTCATTGCAGAAATGAACCTCTCTATACATAACACCCCCGATGCACCACTAACTTTTTGCAGCCCAATGGGCGAGTCTTCTATTGACGTCACACTTTCTTGTGGAGGCGTTCGCATTGATAGGTGGCGTGTCCTACCGGATGCGTCGTGTAGTGATCATCGTTTAATCGTTTATGGGTTTTCTTCTGGATTTGCACGGGATCCTTATAGTGGTGCCGGCAACTTCAGATATAAGAGTAAAGGTGCTAATTGGGAGTTTTTCGGTTTGCTCTTTGCTGCTCATGTCAGAGACTACACTCGCAACGACTTGACCGCCGAAGAAAGTGCTGTTATTTTGTCAGACACTTTCACTTATTGCGCAGATGTGGCTCTTGGTCGGAGATCTCTTACTAGTACTCGTAGATGTGATTGGTGGAGTGATCACCTAGCTGAACTTCGTAGACGATTTCGTAGAGCGCGTAGGAAATTTAATATTATTAAGAAACGTAATATAGTAGGAGAGGCCCATGTTTCGGCCCTTGTTGCTCTTAGGGTTGCCAGATCTCATTACAGAGCTGCTGTGGAGAAATCTAAGGGTAATTTATTGCGTAGAATAGTCGATAGGCTTGATAAAGAGGGTCCATGGTCTCCAGTATATCATGAATTCAAAGCAAACAGGTCAGTTGAACTTGCATACATACATAACATAAAGTTCAACAATACACATACTGTAGGTTTAGAAGAGACAGCCAATAAGCTACTAGGTTCTCTTGTACCCGATGATCGACAAGATAATGACACGGAATACCACCAACAGATTAGACAATGGGCAGCACAACCGCCTTTATCTTCAATGTCAGATTTACCATCCACTGACGAATTTATCAATATTGTCAGATCTCTACCCATCAATAAAGCTTCAGGTGATGATAAAATTTCAAACAAAATGATTATAGAGGCTTGTAAAATCTCTGGGGAATCAATCTTAAATGTTTATAGGCGTTGTATTATAGAGGGTATTTTTCCTAGTATCTGGCGTTCCGGTAACATAAGGTTAATACCAAAAGGTGGTGATAAACCACTAGATGACCCTAAGTCGTATCGACCTATAACCCTATTACCATCTTTAGGGAAGTTGCTAGAACGCCTTATCGTTCCTCGACTTTTGCCGGGTGGGGTTAAATTTCATGAAAAACAATTTGGTTTCACAATAGGTAGGTCCACTGTAGACGCAGTTATATCCGTTAGGGAAACAGTCACTAGATCAGATTGTCAATATGTATTAGGTATTTTCTTAGATATATCTGGCGCCTTTGACAATGCATGGTGGCCGATGTTACTTTTGAAATTAAAAGCTCGTGGTGTGTGTAGTAATATATACTCACTTATCTATACATATTTTTCACATGGAACAGCTAAGCTTAAACTTGGCCACTATGCAGTGTCGAAGCCGCTAACAATGGGGTGTGCGTTCGCGCAGCGGAATGTTGTTGAATTTAAAGATATTAATTATGCAGATATTTAGTGTATGACGTCGTATAATTGTGTATGGTAAAAAAAAAATTGTGTACGCAGCCATTGTGGAGAAATTCACCAAAAACTGATTCCGCTGGGCGAACGTTGTCCTGGCGGAACTTATTTTAATCCATAGACTTTAAAAGAAAAGAGGTGTGTCCAAAAATTAGTGTGTATTTGTGTGTAATTGTGTATGTATGAATAAAATGAGTGCATGCATAAACTTCGGAGAAATTCAAGTTTCCGCTACGCGAACGTTTGGCCATTAGCTAGTTTTCATATAAAGCGCTTACATAGAGAGCTGTAGATTTTTACATACGTTGTTTTGAATTTGTTTATATTTGTTTAAAAAACAGATTTAGAAAAAATCGTAGGGCTTAAAAGATAAAAATATAAACGTAAAATACACTTAATACGTCTTAGTTCTTAAAGTATGCACTTTGGGGTCTAGATTTTCACGTTTATACAAACCTTGTAAGTATCTGAAACATGTTGCCAAGTATCAATGATGTTCCGTTAGTAATTAAAGAGTTAAAGGACAATTTTACCATGAATAGATCACTGTTTACAAAACAGTCAAATATCACGACGTTCTAAAGGAATTGCATGGTAAAATGTATGCCAAAAATTAGTTTATTCATTCAACTATTCACATGCAAAATTTCATGTCATTAAATTTAGTAATTAAAGAAATCAATTAAAATACTGACGAAGCATCGAAAACCTACATAACCCGACCAAGTTCGGATAGCTACAAAAAAGCGGCCCAGCCATATATCTAAGAGACGTTCTTAACCTTCCAATATAGTATTTACTAATATGGTACAGTTCCGTACACAAGCGTTAGGAAAAAATAAAACAATTGCATTTCTTGAATTAAAAATATTTTTTTAATAATAACCCAACTATCTACGATAAAAACAAATCTTCAATTAACAAGTACTTTTCTATTTAAATATCCGTGTACAAAAATTTTTTTTATTAAGTACATACTTAATTATGTTTCATTACACACTTAAATAAGTAATTATAATAACGTTAACAAACGCTTGCAACGACAGCAATAAACTTAAATGTGTTTTAACTAACATAGGTTTAATAAACGATTATGAATATAAGGGTAAGTAAAATATTTAGAGCTTCAATAATAAAATCACAGATTAACAATCTCAGATCACATAACTAGACTATTCAGTTGTTTAGGTTTGAGAGTCTGCCTAATATAAAAATAAATCAACATTTAAAAAGTACTTATAAAATAAAAAAGGTATTTACAACTCAATACCGATTATTAAATGAGTAGCAAATACAGAAAAAGACCTCAACATTTCTAAGTATAATGTACACTAGCTTAAAAAAAAATCACAGATTAACAATCACAGATCACATAACTAGACTATTCAGTTGTTTAGATTTGATCAACATTAAGAAAGTACTTATAAACTAAAACATTGGTATAAAAAAGGTATTTTCAAGAAAATAAAGTACTGTGACTGGGGATAAAAAACAAAATCAGGTTCAAGTTCAACAGCAAAAACGAATACGCGCGGGCCGCGGCCAATGAAAACATATTATTGCCCTCTCTTTTCTTCAAGGATGGAAGTACCGTTTCAAGCGGGAAGCCGCGCGCGTCCTGTTCGACTAGCAGTTTGTGGAATATTCCACAGATGTTAAATTACGTGCGTTCACAAGAATATAATTAAATCAAAATATTAACTTTTAAAAAATGTGAATACCTATCGGAACTCCGGAATTATTCCAGTCAATTCTGGAGCTGAAAAATCAGAACAATTGAACAAAAATTTGGTGTACAAAAATAAATGACCTTTAAATTATATCGAAACAACAATTGTGTTATCACCTATACCAATTCAATACCGGTATTATACGGTAAATTTTGGGATGTTACCTAAATATATTGCATGGACGCTTTTTTGTAGCTATCCGAACTTGGTCGGGTTATGTAGGTTTTCGATGCTTCGTCAGTATTTTAATTGATTTATTTAATTACTAAATTTAATGACATGAAATTTTGCATGTGAATAGTTGAATGAATAAACTAATTTTTGGCATACATTTTACCATGCAATTCCTTTAGAACGTCGTGATATTTGACTGTTTTGTAAACAGTGATCTATTCATGGTAAAATTGTCCTTTAACTCTTTAATTACTAACGGAACATCATTGATACTTGGCAACATGTTTCAGATACTTACAAGGTTTGTATAAACGTGAAAATCTAGACCCCAAAGTGCATACTTTAAGAACTAAGACGTATTAAGTGTATTTTACGTTTATATTTTTATCTTTTAAGCCCTACGATTTTTTCTAAATCTGTTTTTTAAACAAATATAAACAAATTCAAAACAACGTATGTAAAAATCTACAGCTCTCTATGTAAGCGCTTTATATGAAAACTAGCTAATGGCCAAACGTTCGCGTAGCGGAAACTTGAATTTCTCCGAAGTTTATGCATGCACTCATTTTATTCATACATACACAATTACACACAAATACACACTAATTTTTGGACACACCTCTTTTCTTTTAAAGTCTATGGATTAAAATAAGTTCCGCCAGGATAACGTTCGCCCAGCGGAATCAGTTTTTGGTGAATTTCTCCACAATGGCTGCGTACACAATTTTTTTTTTACCATACACAATTATACGACGTCATACACTAAATATCTGCATAATTAATATCTTTAAATTCAACAACATTCCGCTGCGCGAACGCACACAACAATGGGCTGTCCCCAGGGATCAGTATTAGGGCCGTATCTTTGGAATTTAGGTTTTGATGATTTCCTGACACTGCCATTACCATCTGGCTGCACTTTGACCGGTTACGCTGATGACGGTCTTTTACTTATACAATCTAACACCAGGGCTGGACTTGAGAGCTTAGCGGAAAAATGTTTGCGCCTGATCTCTGATTGGGGAGTGCGCAACCGCCTATCGTTCGCGCCTCATAAAACATTTCAGCTACTATTGAAAGGGAATCTAAAAACGCCACCTAGAATTAGATTTAATAATATTACTGTTAGAAATAAGGATTCCGTTTGTTATTTAGGTTTGATTTTAGAAAGGAACTTCACTTTTGTAGATCATATTACAACGATAGGAGAAAAATCTAAGAATAGTTTTTACGCCTTGACGAGGATATCGACGTCGACATGGGGTCTGTCTTAAACACCTTAAAAATTATCTATGCAGCAACTTATTTGGGTTGTATGTGTTACGGTGCACCTGTGTGGGCTGATAGGGCAACCATCGGTGCCGCACGACGCAAGTTGCTTCAGAGTCAACGTCTGGCGTTGATATTTTTGTGCAAGGCGTATAGGACAGTTAGCACTGAAGCTTTACCAGTACTGGCAGGTTTTCTTCCTGTCGATCTAGAGGTACAGAGACGAGCGGCGATTTATTACACCACACGTGACAACATCAATTCCAACTTTTTAATGCCACGTGATCGCCTTAAAATCACCCGATTATTTAAAGAACAAACTGAAGTTTATAGAACCCTCATTAATGAATGGCAACAGCGATGGGATACAACAACCAAGGGACGCCACCTCTACCAGTTTTTTCCTTCCGTTACTGATCGCTTGGCAAAGACATGGCTGGAGGTTGATCACAGTGTCGCTCAGTTCCTTACAGGTCATGGTAACTTTCGGAGCAAGTTATACTCATTTAAGCTAGTTGATTCGCCGAACTGTCAATGCTCAACACCTGGCTCCGATCAGGAGCAGTCTGCTCATCACATACTCTGGGAGTGTAGTCTTTGGCATAATGATCGTACTATTATGTTGAACAGCTTACATATATCATCTGGAGCGGCTTACTATGGGGATTTAGTCTCATCTAGGGGGAATTTCCGTGCATTTAAACGTTTCTGCCATACATACTATAGCAATCAAACTTAGCTCACTTAGGTCCCGTAGTTTAAGGTCCTCCGTGGTGCTCCTTTTCATAGGTTACAAACCTATACAGATTTATTTTGTCTCCCGCTTTGCTATGGAGGGAAGTGGAAACTTTTCTTTCTAACTCCTCCTATTTACTTCTGATTAAATTCGTTGCGGGGTCCAAGACAGTAGGTTTAGTTGTCCACGGGACGCACGAGTGTCAAAACTCGGTGTATCAGTTGGTTACTCCGCTGTTAATCCTGGCTCACAGGAGTCACAGCGGTGGGCATGTGGGTGGGATTGTCTAGTGTAACTCTTGGAAGTGATTATGTAACACCTTTTGTTTTCCCTCAGGTACCAATCACCACAAAGCAAGAAATTTTGGCAAAATGAAAAAACCATCAATCCTAAACCACACCGGTCTTATAAATCTAAGAAAACTTTTAAACATAAGAAAAATATAAACAATGATAATTAAATAATATTTGTTTTATTGTGCATAATTATATTATAGTTAAGTTGGAGAGATTACATTGAACTATGACTACTTTCAAATAACAATTATTTAGTATCTAAACCTACATGATTTGACACATGTATAACACACCTAATTTTTGAGAGCATTGTATACATACCTTATGTTCATAAACATGATCTGTACACACAATATATTTAAAGTTTAATTTAATACTAGAATGCACTGCATGATTTACATAGTTATGTAATTAAACCTTTTTCACTGGGTCTATCTAAGATAATGTTAATCTATGTATTGTTCATTTATTTTCTGTCATGTTCATGTATACTAATTTATATAAATGCGAAAGACTCTAGTTACGTTTTAATGGCTAAACCATTGAACCAATTTTAAAGAAATTTAGTACCAGAGTAAATTTGTACCCTGAGGATAATACGCTGTTTTTTTTAATCCGCAGGTTCCATTGTGGCCATTATAAAAATTTTGATCAATTATTTTTTTTCAGTTTTGTCATGCGACAAGGCAGACAGTTGGTCATTTGTAAAGTTGTCAGTCCTGGACTAGTACTTTAAACAATTATACAGTTTCAATGAAAAATGCATTTACTAAACACATTTATAATCTTAAAAATAGCATAGTTTTGTAGGACCACATATTATAATTAAAAATATAATTAGTTGATGCAGTCAGTTGTCACAACATAGGTCATAATAAACAAATATTTTAATGTGTAATCTTCATTTGGTACACCATTCTTCTAAATTTTACTTCAGGTATGTGAAAACACAACAAGTCAGTATATTTGATAATTTAGCTCTAGATAATGAGCCAAATTATTTTCTTTAACCTCAGGCTTCTGATTCACCAATAGGTGTTTCATCATCCAGTTTTGGCAGAATCAAAATCTCCTTTGAAATTATGGAGTATTTTGTTACAAAATACGTAAATCTTTTGCATAAGTGAGTTTCTTTTTCAAATGTATCAAATATTGCTCGATGATGGAAGTATGCATGGGAGAATATCCTGTAAACTCTCCGGCAAACTGACCCCAATTTTGCTACTGAAGACTCCTTAATGCTTACCCTGAAAAATAAAGGGATTGTTTCAAAATAACATGGCTCAGAAGAGCTATATTATCTTTGTAATATAAGAGACATAGGGCATCATAAAAGCAAGGTTACTTCCATCTTGGAGCCCTGGTGTAGAAAAATGGGTTGGCAACACGCAAGTGATACCTCTGGTAAGGTAAGGCAAGCGTCTATAGGCTACGGAGACTGCTTAACATCAGGTGGGCCGTATGCTTGTTTGCCACCCAAGTAGTATAAAAAAAAAAAAAAAAAAAAAAAAAAAAAAACCAAGAAAGGACCTCCACCTTACAAGGCCACAGCCTAATAACTACACAGTGGTGTAGTTGTGTTCCAGTGCATGAATACAAGTCTATAATGCTCAATTAGGGATGCATAATATATTTAAATACACATTTTTCTATCTCAGGGACACCTTATTATGAGTTTCAAAAACTCAAAAAGTAGTGCTTTTTTGCCTATATGGCAACTTAAATTTCTTGCAACATAATATTACCTAACAATATAGTGCTAGTTTTATGTACATTTTATACAATAAAATAAGGTGTACATATTATTAGCATTATATTGTTAGGTAACATTGTGTTGCAACAAATTTATTAAGATAGGCAGTGCTTATTTGGCTGTATAGAGTGCACAACACATCACTAAACCCTTGTTTTTGGGTTGGCAATATGCTAGCCTGGGGCATTTCTCTCATACATTAGCTATGGTATTACTGCTTATCATCCCACAGGCTGTATGCTTGTTATTCACAATCTAGTATAAAAATCACAGTAAAACTTCATGCATACCTGCTTGGAAAATACTTATTGCTGTTGAGTAAGCAGGCAGCTCCATCAAGTGTATGTCTTGTGTAATCAATGGCTGGACATTCTTTGGGTGTTTTGTGAGCCGCACATAGAAATATCCACTGCTCTGTAGCAGTCATCTGTGTACAGGTCTCTGGTTTGCACTCGCTTTGTAATTTGACTGCCAATCCATTTAGCTCCATGCAAAATTGTCTATAAAAGATTTTGTGTTACTTTTATTTTATAATGATTAACCTACTAACAAAGGGCTAAGGGTTTACCTTAAATGTTCATATTTCCAAACACCCTCATCTTGAGCTTCAGGCATTTTTAATATGGCTTCTAGATTAGATGGATCGCGTCGAATAGTCTGTTGAATGAATTGTTGCACTGCAAGGGTGCTGTCCATTTCTTCAAAGGGTTCATCAGTCCATCGACAAAACTCCTAAAAATAAAATAAATTATCAACTTATTACTCTTAAATACTTATATGCTTTCATATTTCGCGACTCTGGAGATTATTAATATATTGTTTAGAGAATAAATGTTTTCTACCTTTGCCTTAGAACCGGGTCGATTTCGTCTCAGTATTTGAAGTCCGTCAGCCATTTTTAGAAAATAAGTTAACACTAAATATGTAGACTATAAATTTAATTAGGTTAAAATATTAATAAATATTTTAACTGTTCTCGCAATAACATAAAATCTATATCTCAAATTTTATATTCTTAGTCTATCTATCGCCATTAGAGTTGACGCTTGCTTTCTACTCTCAGTTTCCTTTTTTGTGTTGTCACTTGTCTTGTCTTGAAATGTCAGTTTAATTAATTATGTATCTATGGTCTAGTCTGTGGTCTAGTTGCAAAGAAGTTCTGTCATAATTATAGCGCTAAATAAAATATTGATATTCCTTTTTTATTTATTATTATTTTGATGCGTGTTAGCGTGTGTATCTTGAGATTTTTTCAACAGTTTAATGTGGGTGCCATTACTATATTATCAGTGTGTGTGCACTGTTTTAGTTGATATTTTTTTTTGCAATTGACTACATATTTTTTTATTACTTATGGTATTTTCTCCTAGAAGAAATAAGGAATTTGGTCAGGAGTCACAAAACTTTGATATAATGTAAAATTAATTAATGTATTTTTAGAGGAATTAATTCATAAGCTTTATCAATATGTCGTTTGCAAATAAACTTTTAACGAGAAATCTCTTATTAATCCTTATTTTATAATCGCTGTCTACGCGCAAACAAAATATTGTTTACGTTTTCCAATTGTGACCATTAATAATAATAATAATAATTTCGGGACAACTCACACATCGCTATCTGATCCCAAACTAGGCAGAGCCTGTACTATGGTAACCAGACAACTGATAAACATACTTATATATTTCTAAATACATACATATTATAGATAAATTACACCCAGACACAGAACAAACATTCGAGCTCATCACACAAAGATTTGTCCTGGGTGGGAATCGAACCCACGACCTCCGGCGTAGCAGTCAGAGTCACTAACCACTAGACCAACAGGCCAGTCAAGAGTCCTTCATTTAATCACTCGTTTTGAAAATCCTGCTGAATTACCATCCTGCTTTACGGCCAGGTTTTTAGATCAACGTTGATTTTTATTAGGAGCTTGGAAAATGGAGGTAGAAACATGAAGTGTTTCCACTCTTAAATATTCTTTTTGCCCAGATGTGCAATGACAGAAATGTCATAACTAATAACAACCAAATGTTGACAAATCTACAATATTCCACAAAGCTGACCAAAATAGAATGTTTTGTATTGTAATTTGTTTTCATACATAACAAAGGAAGATGACGTCTTCAAAAGTAATTATTATTTTAATTTTAAATGTTTTGATTAATAAAAGTGATGCTATAAGTGATATGACTGAAAGTTCTTTTGGAAAACATAAAGAAGGTATAATTGCAGCATTTGGAGATTTTAATTCGGACGAATTAACAGATGCTTTTGTTATAAAAAATAGCTCAAACGTGGTAGTGTATCTAGCTTATGATAAAGAACCATTCCTAAGGCCTTCAGTGTATGCTTGTAACTTCAGTGACTTTGTTATAACTAGTATTGTACCAGGGGATTTTGACGGAGATGCTTATATGGACATAATGTTAACAACACAGACTGCTACTGATATCTCAGATTTTCATTCCGTTAGGATTCTATGGGGTGGCGAATCCACCTTGAATTGTTCGGACGTTGAAATAAAAGCTGTCAGTGTTGGTCAACCACTGGTCATGGATTATAATAGAGATATGGTACTTGATCTGTTTGGCATAAATACACAAAATCAAAGAGTGTTTTGGATCTTTGATACATCAAGAGAAATGCCAATAGAAAAGTTAATGAGTCCAGACTTCATTAAATCAATTAAATTGCCACATTCACATTCATTTCTTGATGTGAATGATGACAATGCTGCTGATTTGTTAGTAACTACCACTTCTAATGTTGAAGTGTGGCTCAATGACGAATTCGAAGGATTTAGATACAATAGTAGTATTGAGTTACTTGTAGGCCATCCAGCCATCTATGGACAAGCTGTGTTCCTTGACGTTTCACTCTCTGGTGAATTCTTTTTAGTAATACCCGTGTGTTACGACATACAGTGCTTCAACAGTACTGTACTGATTTATGATAATCGGCAATGGCATGATTTACAAGTGGATTTTAATGATGGTAAAGGTACATTATGGAGATTTGTACCACCAAGGAATGAAATATATTTAGATGCTATTACAATGAGAAGTGGAGATTACAATATGGATGGTTATCCAGACATTTTAATGACTTTAAGTCCTGTCAATAGTAATGAGACCAAAGTTTTTCTACTCCACAATACTCCATGTGACGAACCCGGATGTATATTTCGTAGAACATTTGACGTACAATGGGACAGATTTGATTCATTCGGAAATGATGTAATCATGGCAACATTCTATGATTTTTACATGGATGGTGTCCTAGACATTATTTATGTCAAGAAAAATATTACAACTCAAAAACACACTATGCACTCATTTAGAAATGAGTTAGAATATGATACTAACTTTATAAAAGTTATTGTTGTCACGGGTTTGACTAATGAGAAAATTCCAGTTAATAATAGGACATTGTATAACAGGAAGTTAACATTTGGTAAGTACCTAATTGTTTTATTTAACATACAGTGAAGGGTAATACGGGATAGTTATCATAATAATCCGTTATTGGTTCATACATAGTCTCATAATACAATCAGTAGCTTTTAAACATGGAAAATACCAGTCACAAGGTAATTCCCGTTTCGTAAAAATAACTGCATTTGTACTTGCTTACTGTATGCCAAATGACACACTTGGCGACATGGCTTTAAAACATATTGGTCTCTTTTACTCTAGTTAGGAAGATGTATGACAGAGACAGTGATATTACTTGCATCAACCAGCTTGGTGTTGTTTTTTTTCTATGATTTACGTTACTAATTATTATTTTGTTTCCAGGAACAAATCTGCCCGGTCCTAAAATTGATTACAACACCTGGTCCCAGGAAGGGACCTACAGGACAGGTGTTTGTGCTCAATTACCTCAATCTGCATACTTTGCTCTACAATTACCATACTCAATATTCGGTCTAGACCGCACACCTAACTTTGTTGATACTTTAAACGTGGGTCTTTCTGGATATTCTAAGAGTTGGACTCAGATCATTCCAAACTCTCAAATTGTTGTAATCCCAGCACCACCAAATGACCCTTCACAATGGAAGGTGCAACTATTTGTGACTCCAAGCAAAGTTATTCTCAAAAGTGTATTTGTTTTAACAGCCATTATTGTTATTATTACTGGATGTGTTCTATACTTACATTGGAAAGAAAGGAATGACAGGCAGGATATTATTGAGATTGATGAAAAGACTTATGTAAAAATTTAATGATATTATTCTTTATTTTAATTATTACACAATCCAAGTTATGCATGCAAGTTTTGTTAGTTTCCTGCTGATTTTATAAGATGGATTGCAAAATTTGCATTACATACATAGGGTTTAGAATAAAATAATTATGCATAGTCAACTAAGAACAGAATATTTTTTGTGTTGTATATAAGTGTTTATTTGTCTTCTATGTGTTGTTCTGTGTTTTTTCTTTTCTTTCCATTTATTTTAAATTTAAGCTGATCTGTTTATCACAAGGAATATTTAGTAGCAGCCTAAAATCTGGAATTACACCGAGTATGTCATGTTTAAAATAGTGTGATGTACTGCCTGGGACAGGAGTGATTAAAGTTTTGTGATCAAATGTATAGACTTATAATTCTATGTGTGTACCTATAGTGATTTATTTTTTTCGTTATTGGCCTGTTTAGCAAATCATGTGTATTCTATTTTTTTTTCTGTGGTATGGCAAGCAATACCGCTTTCGTTCGACAATTCTACCAATGTCGTATGTGAAAAGGATAAGCATGTGTGCAAAATAATTAAACTTTATTTTTGTCTTATGGCTCCATCCGTTTTGTTGTACCGATGATTCTGCCGACGTCAAGGAGAGAAAGCTAGTAACGACTAGACTACTGGTTGACTTCTCTTATATTAAAGGTGTTAATAGTTGAACTCGATGTTAAAGAACAAGTTTGGTGAGTACAGGGCTAAATCATGTGTATGTTTTTATTATTTTTATTAAGTTTTAGCTAGTAACGACTAGACTACTGGTTGACTTCTCTTATATTAAAGGTGTTAATAGTTGAACTCGATGTTAAAGAACAAGTTTGGTGAGTACAGGGCTAAATCATGTGTATGTTTTTATTATTTTTATTAAGTTTTGTTTGTGATGTTATTAGTTTTATGATGAAATAGAAATTATGCTGTTGTGTAATAATTTTATAAATATGAGAAAAAGTTTAATATTGATTACAAGGTGACAATCATATTGTCTTATTTCCATGATGAAGACACTGTGATATTAAATAGATGTATTATAAAGGTGGTATGAAGCATCGTTTTTTTATTTATAATAACCCTATTGTGGACAGTAATGAGCCATTAGACACACCGAGCATTTGGAAGCAGCTCAGGCTCAAGGAATGTAACTTTCCTCAGTAGATCAAGTATGGAATCTAGATCTCCTCAGTTATTCAAAGTTCAATAACTCTTTAGTGGCCTGCTTCCCCTGGACTATAGTTAACACGGTCTTAACGCAGAACGTCACTTTCGCAAAATGTCATCGTAAAAAATTTGGTCACTTTAGCACAATGTCACTTTCGCAAAAATGACACTTTCTTAGAATGTCATTTTCGCAAAAATGTCATTTTCTTAGAATGTCAATTTCTCAAAAAAGTCACTTTCTTAAAATTTCACTTTCGCAATAATGTCATTCAAGCGTTGATTATATAATTACATAAACAATTTGATTATATAATTGTGATAGTCGTTAAGCTAGTTGGAGGCCTTTTGGGCGGCTTGAAAACTCCAACAGTAGGTTGACCACCAGCCTACCTCCGCCAATCCGCAGTGGGCATGCGTGGTGGAGTATTAGCCCAATCTAATATAATATTGTCATAAATACATATAAGTTCGTAAATATATTTATAAGGTTCGTAATAAATGGGACGCCTTGTGTTACTAAAAAGTTCTATTTTAAATAAAATTCTAAAATCTTCGGATACTTCTTCTTCAAAGAAATTATGGTTATATTACATGTTTATGTAAGATGTCATTCATTTGAAGAGAGCGGTATGCGAAGATTTTCGATCGATTCAGGTTATTTTTGAAGAACAAACTCAAAAAATCCCGAATGTGTTGATTTACCGTCTTTCAGATCCATAAAGGACAGTTTGTACCGTGCACGCAAAAAGTTCTTAAATACAAATATACTGAAACATTCTTCCCCTGCTACCGTAAGAATACCGCATTCACTTGGTCAGAACTTTTTAGTAACACAAGGCGTCTCATTTATTACGAACCTTATAAACATATTTACAAACTTATATGTATTTAGTAAGTTATGGCAATATTATATTAGATTGGGCTAATACTCCACCACGCATCCCCACTGCGGATTGGTGGACGTAGGCTGGTGGTCAACCTTCTGTTGGAGTTTTCAAGCCGCCCAGAAGGCCTCCAACTAGCTTAATGACTATCACAATTATATAATCAAATTGTTTATATAATTATATAATCAACGCTTGAATGACATTTTTGCGAAAGTGACTTTTTTGAGAAAGTGACATTCTAAGAAAATGACATTTTTGCGAAAGTGACATTCTAAGAAAGTGTCATTTTTGCGAAAGTGACATTGTGCTAAAGTGACCAAATTTTTTACGATGACATTTTGCGAAAGTGACGTTCTGCGTCAAGACCGTTAACACCCCACCCTCCACTAGACGCGTGAAATCCACGATTTGCCTCCTTCCTAGAGCAGGGTAGTCTATGAGTTTACATGTATTCTGCTGCCAAAGATTATTTAACCAGGAAATTTTAGATGGGATTACAAACAAAAATTCCAGTGATACAGTTACATAGATTTTATTTATTATGCCGAACATTACTGTTTAGTGCAGCCAGGTGATATTTCGTGAACATAATGGTTAATGATCTGCGAATTGTAAGATGCAGCATGTGATGGACTGACCATGGCCAGACTTAGAGCGAGAGTTCTAGATGTATATACTAATAATAACATTCAAGACTTATTTAAAATATATTGATACACTTTCGAGTTTTAATGTTTAAGCTTTTGCTTGTGCTTCTTGTCTTTTTCTTTCTTTTTCTCCATCTTTTCTAATTTCCTGTAAAAAAAATCAAATTGTTAGTATGTAACTCAATAATATTAAAAGAGAATTAGGGCTTTGTGAGTGTTTCTCAGTCACATTTACCAGTCCTGCTGGGGAAGTACTCCTATGCTATGCTATAGCCTTCTGCTTTTAGCAACTACATGTTTAAGCGGATGTTTTGAGTGTAGAGTTTTCCTAATAAATAACTAGGGCACCATACTAGGGAGCAATCCCAACTGGGGAAGGATGTCCTCCTTGCAGAAGACCACAGCCGAATAACTACACATAGCAGTGTAGTTGTGTGAGTACAGATCTTCTCTCTCCATTTAGCTATGTGGTTTGAAAGACCATTTTCCTATCCTAGGGATAAACCATCAAAAAATATTGGATCTGCAACACACATGTGATACCTCAAGCATCCATAGGTTACGGAAACTGCTTTAACGTCAAGCGGGTTGTATGCTTGTTTGCCACCAAAAAGTGTTAAGAAAAATTCATATTAACACTGGGCACAATTCCCAATCATTATTAATGCAGATATCATCAATTAATAGGTAAGTTCTTACTTCAATAGCTTCTTCTTTTGTTTTTTTGTCAATTGACTGATAAGATCCGCTTCAGTCAGACTTGACGAGTCATGTTCTTCGATTTTAGAAGCTGATAATGGAAGAGCACCTGGTTTCATTACAAGACCAGTGTCACGCATTTGTTGCATCAAGGTTGGGACATCTGGTTTCTCCTCTTCTTCTTCAGGAGCTGACGAGGAAGCTTGAAGTGCTCTTGCCTCACTCATAGACAAAGAGTACATGGAACATTCCTTATCTAGATTTAAAAAAAAAGAATTCTTTTAGGTGGAAATGGAACCCACTACCTTGTGCTTCAGTCAGGGTCACTGAATATTTGACCCATAGGCAAGTCAAAGTCAGAAAATCGAGAGAGAGTGAGAAAGTGGATCAAAACACCAAACAATTTCTTTGTTTGACATTTGAAATTAATAAAAATGTTAGACGATTCAATTAAAACTGATCAATTGAATACTCTAGGCTCTTGATGATTCAATTAGCAAATTAGTTAGAAATTGTTTCAAGTGTTTTCTTACAGCTTCATCGTAAAATGTTATATGTCACAGTACCAATGCTATGTGAAATGCACTATAGTACTGTCCTTCATAGATGAGAACATACCCATGCTGAACAGTGTGACATAATATAGTTAATTTAGCATGAGTTATCATTGAAAGATATACACAAACCTGTATTTATGTGACCCCACTTGTGACATTTGATACATCTGACATTGCGTACCAGTATACCAAATGGCTGATCTCTGATTTCATTGTCTCCTTTACAGTAACTCTCTCTGGGAGCATTGTATTTACGTTGCCACTCAAACTTATACTCTGGTTCATTGTCCTCTCGTTCTCTTTCTTTCTTCACCCCAGGAGGAGGCTCGTACATAAAGTTCAAACTTAACTTGTCCTTACTGTCTTTGCTCAACAAAGCCCTGAAAACAACATTTGATTTATCATTATGATAATATTCTGTACAACAAAACAATATTTATAATAAACTATTTACAATATTTGAGCCTATCATCAACATCTCAGTCGAAAGATGTTCAGGGCTGGACATTTGTTCACTTAGGTAATAGAAGTATCTTATGGTTGCAGTCCAAGTTATCATGCTAAGTCACAATGCTGGTGTTAGGCAAGCTTTTGTATCATGATATGACTCAGCTATAAGCTTAGCCATTTCACAGTACAGTAAAACTCGAGCTGTGGGATCCAAACCCCAATCGAATCAAAGAATAAAGATATTAAATTCAGCAAAGATAAATCGAATTTTAATTACTTGTTTTCATGGAGTTCTTGTTCCTTCTCATATTGAACTCTGAGTTCCTCTTGCTTCTTTTTGTAAGCTTCAGTTTTCTGTTCTGCCATCCATACCTGCAGACAAAAAGAAATTAATATGATCTAGTTAATATTTATATTGGTATGTTGTGTGAATTCATTTCAGCTGATTGCAACGTAGATTTTATTGTAAACATAAGTTGTAAGCTGCTTACCCGTTTCAAATTATCTCTTGACGCAGGGTGGAAGAACTTTTTGCACATGTAATTGTTGAATCCTTTGCCCATTTTGTATTTTTATGTTCTTCTAGAGTCAAAACTTAAAAAACATAAAGTATTATTACAAAATATCAATGGGTACTTGGGTAGGCAATATTTACCTTCCTAATCTTCCTATCTTAATATCGTGAAAAAAAATATAACGGTATTGCCAGTAAAAACGTTCAAATTACCACACACGACACAGAAGGCTAAAAAATCATATTATCATAGTGTAAGCAGGCCTGGTTCACTCCGCTGTTTAGGTATGAATTACAAGTACCCGGCCGCAACATTTCTTTTCTAGGGGGATTATTCAGTTGAGTGTCGCGCGCGCATCGCGCCGGTCGCGTCGTCGGTTCGACGTAAGTACCTACGTTACCGCACTCGAAGCCGTAATTCGTCACAGATTCGTTTTCGCTTTTAAATATTTAAAAGAAAATAAAGGCAAAAAAAATATTGCACAGTATTCGGCTGCTTAAATAGTGATAAGGATCCTAATCTCTCGTTTTTCAATATTCCAAAGGATATTGAAAAGTAAAGAAACACGTTATCATTTACAAAAACATAATTTGTAGGTACCTAGTTGTAGCAAGATTTTGATATGTAGACTATACAGCACAGTGTTTGTAGAGACGTATTATTTATTTGTCCAATTAAGTAGGTACTTATTTAATTGGGTAAATATATTATAGCAGCATATCACTCAATACTTTTAAATTTAGCCGCGAGCCGCGGGCAACAGCTGGTACCCATTATTATAATTTGTCCTTTAGTGGTTTGAGCAGTTTTGTGATGTGGACACACACTGCTCGTTCTTATAATTTAATAATCATAATGTAGTCCTGTAGTATTAAGTATTCTGTGCTACTAATAAGTACCTACATTCCCCATATGTCCAGATTTATATAAAAAGTCACTCGTTTACAAAAGTACCTACCAAACCTAACAGGTACTTCAGATCGAAATTGATCTCTAAGTGACAACCATAATGTCCAGAAATACGCAATACAAAGAGAGCCAATTTGTAGGTGAATGAAAGTAGGTAAGTTTTGTGCTGGGGAGCTGAATTGCGCTCTATTGTGTGCAAAGTTGATATTTATTTAAATGATTTTGCGAAGTGAACCTTCTGTACCTGTACTATTAAGTATTCTGTGGTGTAAACAAGAATCACTCTATATACCTACCGTCGGCTACCGTTCCCTCATAACATCTACTCAATTGAGAGAACGTGAGAACGGTAGCCGACGGTAGGTAAATATGGGCTCGCAATTCAGCGGGCGGGACGCCTGCGATTATCCAAATCCGACACGTAAAAGTATAGTATTTAGTTACCCGTTGGTTTATTTTTTTAAATTAAAATCACATTTACTATTTAGTGGGTGGGCATTAATTTTTTTATACTACTTGGGTGGCAAGCAAACGTACAGTTTTGGAATAAACGAAAATATACACAATTTTTAGATTTTCATAAATAGCTTGACCGATTTTCCATGGTGGTGGTCTCATTTAAATTTTATAGGAAAGGAATTATCCTAAGCGGTTCAGGCGTCTTCGAGTAATCGGTAAAATGCATTAAAAAAGATTCTGACTTATTGAGAACCTCCTTAATTTTTAAAGTCGGTTAAAAATAGATTTATATTTATTGCCCATATTCTAGGGAAAGATTTATAAGTTGGCAACATGGTTCAATCATGGCTGCCATAATTACGTATTTATTTAAATGTTAAAGCTAATATCAAGGACTTTTAGTAAGTTTATAACTGCCATAAAATCAAACATGCAGGTAGCTTAGGCCATTAATAACAAAGGTCAAAGTCACCTTTCTCACAAATTGTACATAGCACACATTGGGAAATTTTATAACGTATTTTAATAGGTACATTATTCTTTATTAGCATCATCAATCGTTTTCGTAGCGCACGCCAAATAATTATTTTTATTTTTTATAGAAATTATAAAATTATAGGGATTGATTTTGACAAAAAAGCATTAGTACGAGTACAAAGAATCAAATCAACCAATTATGTGGGTAGTTGCCAAAACTGCATCACCTTGCATGCTATCATACTTGTATTTTACAAAAGATTTTAACTATCTGGCGATTAAAAAGAGTGGCCTAAGTTTCTTGCTAGTTTTTCTCAAGGGCTCTCCACGTCAGCGAACTACCCGAAAGAAAATTTTGCTGACATCATCTTTTTGGCTTATTCATAATTTATGACCTTTATAAGTGTTACTTTGTACCCTAAATGAATAAATGAATTTTGAGTTTGAGTTTGAAACTCGAGTATCGCGCCTAAGACAATGTGTATTCTTTATTGTGTTCATGGTCGCCAGTGGAATTTTAAGTGTAGGTAAAAAAATGATTGAAAATATGTTCTTCATAATTAACACGATTCATTCTTGTTGCCCCATAAAGTCATAATACGTTCCTATACATATCGCTTTCATTTCATAATCTATTGTTTTAGAGGTTAATAGGTTCAATCGATATCTATTCTTAGTCGATTAATATCTGACATTAGAGTTACATTTGACGATTTACTCATGTACTATGGTCCTGTGCTGTGGTTGTCAAGTAGTGGTGGTTATGTGATGGTGGATGAGAAGATATTTTATTTGTATATTTTGCTGAGCTACAAGTTTTTGCGTTACTCGTTGTAAAACTTTGATTTTATCACCTCAAAGGTTTTGGTTTCTTTATTGTGTCTTATAAGTAATTCTTTGTTAAATTTACTGTGTTTATACGGGTCAATTCATGAGTACCTACGACTTTCTAAAGTCCAGTGCAGCAGTGTTAAAAATTATACTCGATTATTTAATAGTGTTATTTTGCGTCTAGTTTGCTAGTATTTTATATTTTTTAAAGAAAATAATGTGATCCATAGATTTGTTTGGAAGTGTGAATTGATAGAGAAATTAGTTTGCAAGTCTATATTTTCCATTGTGCTTATGTATATATCGTATATATCTATTTTGGTATTATCATTAGTTCAGCCTATCATTATTAGTACCCTATCACACACGTGAAGCGGTTAATCCGGATTCACAAGCCATATAACTTATTGTGATCATTGTGTTGCTATATGTTAACATGTTCATACCATTTTATCATATTGATTTATTTTTAGAATCCAACCTACTATGCTATTCAAGCTTGATTCCTTTGTAAACATTTTTGAAATTTATATTCAGTTTGTGTACATGTGATATGAAATATAATAATATAAATAGTGTTTTAAAGTATTGAGTGACTCTTGTAAGACTTGTGATATAGTATGAACCTATGACGGATTCATCAGGACTATTCACTGAGGATTATTTGACATTCATGGTAAGTGAATTTGCTATTTTTTCTGCATGTTTGTAAATTGTAATTAGGAAGTAAACAATGTGTTTTTTCATGATAAGAATGTAGATTAATTTTGATTATTGGCTGTTGAAAATATGGTGTACTGATATAAATTTAATTAAATACATCTTAACTTACACACATTTTGCGAGCTTTTAGAAAAAATACATTTTTCAAAAGTCTGCAAGCCACTCAGTGTATCTAATAAATGTCAATATTACATTGCCGACTTTGAAAAGTTGTCATTTTGATATTGTTGATTTATAAGTTGTTGCCTAAATTTGTATTATATATTCAAATCAGCCTAACAACATACACTGTTGTATTGGATGTAGGTCTCCCCATATATTTCTACAATGGCAGATCTTAAGGTGCTTGCGTCCAGTGCTTCCCCTCAGATTAGGTCATCTGTATACCTAGTACAATGTCATCCCACACTGCATTTTTTGCACCCAAACATAGAACAAACCATCATGCTTATACTGCAAATATTAGTCTCCAGTACTTTAGCAGTATAAATTATTATAATACATACATACATTTTTTATAGAAAAAATCTAAAAGCATAAATTTCTATTATATTTTGTAGGTCCAAACAAAATAGGCAAGACATCTGGATCCAAACTGTAGCCTGCCTTTTTATGACGCCTGGGCTAGAATGTTGTAGTAACAAGTGCAATAAATTGTGTATTATTAATATTATCAATAAACTGTGTATTATTAATATTATTTATCTTTAATTTTTCGAGGAAATTCAAGCAATGTCTCTTTTACATAATTAACATTTTATTCCTATTGGGATAATGAAACTTCTGTTTTATCATTGCTATATTTACACTGACGGACTCATAAACTGCATCAAAGTAATAGACGACTTTGAAATAAATATTTTAACCAAGTAGTCAAACTTTCTATACAGATTTAAATTGAAACCTCTAGATTGGTTCGTGAACTTTAAAACAGTGTAGGGTCATATCCTTAAGTTTAAGTTTGTGTACTGGAAAGGACCTTAAGACTTTTTTTGAAGAAAAACAGAAATTTAAGGAAAATTGGTTTAATTAAAAAATTGGTTTTAACAATAGACACAAACTTTATGCAAGGGTTTATTTATGTTTTAATAAGGTGTATTACCTCCACGTGCCCTTATTACGGATTCTAATCTGTTCCGCATAGATTTTATTAGGGTTATTAAAAGATCTTGCGGAATATTGTCCCATTCTTCTGAAAGTGCTGTTCTTAGTGCTGCCACTGTCGTGGGCAAAGGGTTTCTCGCATATACAGCTCTTTTTAAATTGTTCCAAACATGCTCAATGGGATTAAGATCCGGGCTGCGTGCTGGCCAATTCATTGTACGTATCCCAACCTCTTCGCAATATTGTCGAACTTGTGCAGCAGCGTGCGGCCGGGCATTATCCTGCATTAAAGTAAAATTTTCGCCTATGAATCCCATGTAAGGCACCACGTGATCTTCTAAGATCTCTGTTATGTAGCGATGTGCAGTCAAACCCCCTCTATTACCGTTTTGACGGACCATGTCTATGAACACAAGTTCTGTTCGCCCGTTCATCGATATGCCACCCCAGACTATACACGAACCGCCTCCAAAAGGAACACGCTCCTCAATGCAACTTTGAGCATATCGCTCCCCACGTCGACGATAGACTCTTCTGCGACCATCTGCACCATATAAACATGTCCTACACTCGTCCGTGAACAATACGGAGGTCCATTGCTCTTCTGTCCAATTCAGGTGATCACGCGCAAATCTTAAGCGAGCTTGTCTGTGAGCTACAGACAACTTTGGACCATTTGCTGGTCTAAAAGGGGTGATATCCGCTTCCTTTAACCTTCTTCTTATTGTTCGTGCACTCACGTTTACTCCACGCACTTCATTAAGCTCTGTTTTGATGTTAACATACGTGAGGAAACGATTTCGCAGGGAAGTTGTAACAATAAATCGGTCATCACGACCGGTGGTTGCTCGAGTCCTGCCTGTACCACGTCTCCTTCTGTAAGAATCTGTCTCCACAAACCTTCTGTATATTCTAGAAACCGTAGACTGGTTTAAATTTAAATTTCTACCAATCGTTCGTTGATCCAAGCCCTCCCGCACCAATGCTACAATTTGAGCCGCTTGTTCGGACGAAGTATCCATATTATGGTTCAAAAACTCTCGATGAGTTAAAAAACTAACCCAACAATTCTGCTGGTAACAATAATTCAATTGACAAAAGAATAAAAAATCAATGATTATCAATTTAAAACTTTGCTATAAATAACACGCAAATCTGATACTACAAGTAAATTTTCTTTTCCCGGCTATATTCATTTGTTTTACTGCAGTTCTATTTTTAAATTTTCCTTTTTTTTGAGATTAAGAGCCAGTCTTTCCATATTTATATAATTTAATCTAAAAAGTTATCATACTTATTAAAAAATCATTTTAAAAATAATCCTGAACTTTGATGCAGTTTATGAGTCCGTCAGTGTAGTTTTTCCTTTTAATGTATTAGAATTTTGTTTGCTTTCTTTCTTTTGTTTTGGAAAAAATTTAATTCTATAACATATTACATAGAATAAAAATCCTTCCAATGTCCAAAAAGTGTTAAGTTATATTGTTGTAATCACCAATCCATCAATTAAATTTTAGTCTTCAGAGGGGGGATTAACTTCTGGGCTTTGCAGTTTATACGGAATCTACACCAATGTGTTATCAAACTATTAAATTACAGTTCTGCACATGTTATGTGATATTATTGGTAATTTGCTCTATTTTAATATTATTACATCTAGTGTAAATAATCTGTTGTGTTGAAAAAAATACGGTCACATATAGCCAATTTTTCTGTTTGAACTACAGTACTAGGAGCATAACTTGCCCTTTGTCAACCCTACATGTTATAGTCTAATGCAGGGATTCCCAAATATCAACCCCTTGGGGTCGAAATTGGTTTCCCAGGGGTTGACATAAACGAAAATTGTTGGTCTAAAAATCAACCGCCATTAATATATCTCGAAAGCTTAACTAATGTTACTTGTATCAAAATGGTATATGAATGACTAATATAATACTTTTTTTTTTGTTATACTCTATATCGGCAATCAGTCCTAGGACTATGAATAGATGTGATGTTTTAGCTGTTAGTGTGTAGAGGGTACTTTCCACCAAAGGCACCTACTCATATATTGGTAACTTAGGTCATTTGAGCCGGTTGGTATAGTCCTGGATGGATAACAGGCGTGCCAGTTCATTGGGATGATTTATTAGGCGTTTCTTTTATTTCTCTGAGGCATTTTGGATTTCTTCCCTAATTGTGTTGACTGCCAGGTGTTGGTGTAGTTCTGCATTGGTGACGCACCATGGCACATTAGTTATTGACCTTAGGATCGTATTTTGTAATCTTTGTATGATATTAACATTAGTGTCTCGTGCAGAGCCCCACAGTTGAATTCCATACATCCAGATGGGTTTTAATATAGACTTATTATATATTAGAAGTTTGTTGTCTAGTGAGAGTTTTGAATTGCGTCCTAACATCCAGTAAAGATTTCTGTGTCTGATTAAAATCTCATCTGTTTTGGCTTTAATGTGCTGTTTCCAAGTTAAGCGACGATCGATGCGCAAACCCAGGTATTTAACGCAGTCACTATGCGGTAGATTACTATCTCCAAGTTTAACTGGTGGACAGTTACCTTGACGAAGGGTGAAAGTTATTTGAACTGAATTAGCAGCACTTGCTTTGATTTTCCAGTTCTGCAGCCACTCATCTACTTTATTCAGGGAAATTTGAAGTAGTTCTGAAGCGCACTTAGGGTCTTTGTCACTCGCAAGTACCGCTGTATCGTCAGCAAAGGTTGCTGTAGTGACGCCAGTTGGAGTTGGTAAATCAGCTGTATATAAAGTGTACAGGGTAGGTCCTAGGACTGATCCTTGGGGGACACCTGCTTTAATTTGGTAAAAGTTCGAAGATTCCCCAGCTTCTTTTATATAAAACAGCCTATTTGAAAGATATGACTCCAAGATGGGAAAGAAACTGTGCGGTACATTTTGTTTGATTTTGTACAGCAGGCCTTTGTGCCACACTTTGTCAAAGGCCTGCTGGATATCCAAGAAAGCCGAAGAGCAATATTCTTTATTCCCCAAAGCCTTTTTTGCAGTGGCACAAACTCTGTGGGCCTGTTCTACAGTCGCGTGCTGCCTCCTGAATCAAAACTGGTGGTCTGGGATTATTTTCCGTTCCAGCAGAACTGGCACTATTCTGTTTAGCAGGATATTTTCATATAGCTTTGACATGACTGGTAACAAGCTAATTGGTCTATAGGATAATTTGTCGTGAGGTGGTTTGCCGTATTTGTAGATCATTATTATCTGACATACCTTCCAGAGACTTGGGAAATACTTGATCCTTAGTATCAAGATCATGTCGTTTGCAGTGTGTCGTGGTTAGCTTCCCTGATCATTGCTTTCAATTCGACTATCGCCTTGTTAAGTGCCGTTTGATTCAAAGGGTGTTGACGTTGATGCCACACCCAGCGCAACCTGCGTTTTTCAAGGATCTTCTGTACCAATGTAGTGAAGCCCTCGAGTGCAGTATCAATGTCTTCAATAGATTTTATTTTATTTTTAGCTGGACTGCGCCATCAATATACTTGCGGACGCCTTCCCAGTCTGTCCTTGGGTTACTGAGTGCTGCGGGTCTTTGAAATTTAATTAAGGTATTACTAACAGTTAATATTACAGGCGTGTGATCAGAGCAGCTGTCTATGCATGAATCCGCTTTAAAATAGGTTTTGGACAGGCCTTTAACAATAAAGAAGTCCAGTATGTCAGGCTTCTTATTACTGTCAGTTGGCCAATATGTTGGTTCGAAACTAGAAACAGAGTTAAGGTTATTAAGGTACAGGCTTTGTTTTAGTTGTCTCCCTCTCGTAGTTGTTAGCCTGGATCCCCAATGTACGTGTTTCGCATTCCAGTCTCCTCCGGCAACAAATCTATGTCCTAATGTGGATGCTGTACTGAAAAAAAACTAGAAATAGGAGTTTTAAAATAATTTGACTGACTGATAGTCAAATTATTTTAAAATTCCTATTTTAGAAAAGAAGTCACTTGCCCAAAATAGTTTTTGAATCCCTGGTCTAACAGGTTGGCTATCTAACATGACTCATCATGATGATCGAATAAGTTTGTTTTCAACCCATAAAATATCTTCGTGTGATAAGCACAATTGTTTACTCTGTCTGGGTAAAATTTATCTATAATATGATCTATGTTTTCAGAAATTATTAAGTATGTGTGCCGGTTGGGTTGCCATAGTACAGGCTCTGCCTAGTGCCTAGTTGAGATCAGTTGGTTGTATGCGAGTTGTTCCGAGACGTGCACGCTCAATAAAATGCTTGAACATCTAACTGCACGCCTGCGCCTTTTCGAATTTGCAGTCTAAACTTACTAAAGCATTGATGCTTTTCAGTGCGGCGTAGTCAATGTAACGTGTGTGAATTAAATACCATTGTCTCAAGGTGTACTGTTACTGGGATGATTAAATCAATCTTGTTTATTTCTCCCTTCGTTTTGGTTTGTTCATGGTTCTAATATTTTGGTGTACGATAAAGAATTATATCTATGTATAATATAGTGTCAGTGTGTCGAGAGAGACGTAGAGTGGTCGATTTTTATGAACTTAGGGTGGGTGCGGTCGGGAGTGGCCAGGTCAAACATAGCCTCGTCAAGATCGATATCGTTACGGACTATTCCGCTTGCGACACATACCAAATCGCACAATGTTTTTATTGAAGTATAGCGCGTGATGCTATTGAAACTATTTTTTGTCTTCGAATCAACTTCAGTCAACCTTTGTTGCGGCGCGGCGTCTCCCTACCGCTGGCTTTTTTCGTGACATCGTTTTCAACAATGGTAGACAAAAACGGAAGTCAAAAAACATTTGATGCGTTAAAATAAAACTATGTAGTGCTTTTTATTTGTTGCTACCTGCGAAATTTCAGGACTTTTCGATAATTTTACATAGTTTTTAGTATCCAGTCTACTGGAATGCAGTCGCAATTAGACTAGTGTTAACGTCTAACCATGTTAGACCAACATTGTTATACTTTTAGCCCAGAATTTGTCTGTCATGCGGCAATCGAACCAGATCCAGTCTCAGACTCTTTTTAAGGTGATCTAAGGGATTTGGCTCTTTTAATTTTGTATCCGATCAATCAGTCGAACTTGCAGAATAAGTACGGCGCTCTAAAGCTTGCAGGTAAGTTTCGAGCTTGAACCTCTGCTAAAATGTCAAGGATACATTTTTTTAACTTGCTACAGACGGTTGGGTGACTGTACGAACTGTAATTGTATAGTAATAGTAATCGTAATAGCAACGTGCTATTGTCGCTTAGCTAGCTCTCAAACTAAGAAAACATAAGCAAATACCTTGCTGGTTGTGTACATATAATGAAACGAATTTAATGTTAATATTGTTCATTTTTGTATTTTAAAAAACGTAGTAGTAGTACCTAAGCTTCTTTTTAGGCGATCATAAAGATTGAGCAGGTTCAGCTAAGCATCTTATTTTGAATCACTCAAAGCAGTTTCGTTACATTAGCTTCGGTTCATGTTATCGAATAAAGTAGATATGCAATAGAGACAAGTCCCAGCCACGCCCATTAAATGAACATAATTAGATGTGAGAAAATCAAGAAACCCTTTTGATGACAAGTTTTTTGGTAGTTTTCAGGCTCCTGACGGTTACAGTTCAGAATCTGGCAAAAGACAATTACTATTCAATATTTATTACGCGTGTGCTTATTTTGCTATCAAATCGAATACAAAGTTTTAGATATTATACTGTTTATAGTTTTGCGACTTCAATTTATAATATGTCCTAATAGCATCGATACCACTCGGTTCGGATCATGGTCAGGAAACAGAGTTAAAAGTACATATTACTGTTATTAGGTATAATGGCAGATCAGGTGATTTTTTATTCCCCGCCCAGTGCGTTAGAAATGGATTTTCTTCACCCGTACTTATACGAGTATAAAGATAAAAATCCTATACAAAATACAGTACCTGTTCTTGAATAAGTATACATATTTTACCTTTCTTAGCAGATACAATTTATTTATTTATTCCTGACTTTGTAAAATCTCGTGTTTACTACAAGCCCGATAAAACTTCAGGTAAAATGGTGGTTTTCCTACTAGGTTGAGTCACTGCGAGGCATGTCCGCCTCTTTGGTAGGTACATACTTCCTGACATTATAGTAATCATAAAGTTTGCGAGTTACATCCTTTTTATTTCGTGTTCCTGCATAATGAGACGGTGAGATGGTCAAACGAATTGAATACGGGAACGTTGGTTGTTTGCGTTAATAGTAGGTAATTAAATAATCTTTAAAATTAAAATAAAATAATGACCATTGAGTAGTTTTATTATATTTACTAACCCCGTTGTAATTAACGCGGCTTATTTATTATTAATATGCGGCTTCGTCCACTTTTAATCTGGTCTAAGTAGCTGTGTCCTACTGCAAGACAAATTTATTCTATCCATTTTTTTCAACTTTATTGTTTTAAAAGATAATCTTTATAACAGGCGTCTAGTTCATCTCCCTTTATTTATTTTTTCCTAACCCTCTCACACAGGCTTCTTAGTGGACCCCAATGAATTATAATTATTATGTTATCTATGCGACTGACGTAACCAGTAATTAAATAGGTACAAGTGTATCAGGGTATCACACCCGTCCCGAGCTGACTCTTGCTACGCCACTACATTTAACTTACCTACCTGGTGGTACGATTAACTTTATCAAACAAGTACCTACCTACTTTCTTGTTCGTCTACTATGGGATCTCTGTTATCGTAGTGCTGATTCAGCCTCTCGCTTTGTATTTGGGCGTACTATTTATAACTCGGTAAATATGTACCAAGTCGAGGTTACAAATATTAACTTGAATAAATGTGTGACGCAATGAACCGCTAGTTGTACTTACCAGGAATATGCGATTTGTGTCGTGTCACTTAATATTAGTCAGAAAGTTATAATTTATTATTCATATCGTTTCTGAATATATTGATGCGTAGTAGGTACGTACTTGCATGTAGTGGACCCTAGGTTTTATTGTATGGTAATTAATAATAGGATAATTACATGCCTATTAAAGTCTAAAACGTGTCAAAACATGTCTTTGAGGTTCCCAACGCTGATAGGGAAAACGTCAGGAACATTATTTCTAGATTAAAAGTTATACTTATAGTGGCACCCTTAAGTTATGACGCCACTATCCAACGTCTGTTTGATTTGGACCTTCGGATGCCATTATTAATTTGTTTAAGCTATGTTTAAAGGTCCGTTCCAAGACCAAAAAGGGTAGATGGCCAAACAAACAGCGTCCGTAGTTGTATGTCTGTCTTACCTTTCTTTTCTCTTTTCAATCGTACCTATACCTAATAAACCCGTTTATATAGGGAGTTTATTCTCACATCCTCAAACGTGCCGTAAGGTTTTTAAAGGATCGGCAACGTGCGAGTGACACTCCTGGTGTTGCAAGCGTCCATAGTCCATAGGCTGCGGTAACCGCTTACCATCAGGCGAGCCATAAGCTTGTTTGCCACCTTGGTAAAATTAAAAATCATACTGTAAGTCATATTTTTACGACATTGTTTATTATTGTTATTTGTAAACAATGTCGAGCAATTCACTTCGTATTCAACGATACACTTACCTTTTGCTGACAGTTATTTTTGCCGCACCCATAGATGTCCGAGACATGTTTCAATTTTTATCCTTTATTCACCTACTGATAATGTTGAAAAAGTATTCGTTGTTTTGTAGAATAATCCCACGCGCGTCCTGTCTGCTATATCCTCGATATACACTTTTCAGCTAGCATGACCGTTATCAATCGTTATGAAAGTTCAGATATAATTATATTGATATATATAATTATATAGGTAATATAATTGTATAGGTAATATAAAAGACATTGTTTATCCTCTTCTCAAATCACTAAACGCTATGTCAAATATGACTAAAAACTTGATCATTTTTTTAAAATTGTGCTAGATGTAAGTCTCTTATTTTTGACGCTACCACAAAAATAATAGCAGTGACTTTTGAAGGACTTTTGATAGGCATATTACTAAAAACAACCGTTAGCACATGTGTTTCGCATCGTCCTATTTTTACGTGTACTTTTTGATGATGATTTGTGAAATCAAACACAAGTATCAAACCAAAATACCAATCAAACAAAAAATATCCCACATCACACACAAGACAACTTGTTTCACATAATTTTGTGTTGTCCAATACCGTGAAGTTTCCTATAAAAAACAGTGAAATTAAGAGTCGTCTCTTCTTGTCTAAATAAAGGAAAAACCCTGGTCATACATAGAATATTTGAATAGATTTGTTTTTTTGTAACCCTGTGAGGTCGAGCGGTGCATAGTAATGTGTGTGCAAGTGGGTGAAGATTTATTTGGGCAAAATTCGAATCATTCAAATTATAATTTTGTTGGACTTGTGACACATGCTCCTGTGTACATAAATGAAACTTCAAAATTGAGTACGGTGCTCTTCAACTGAGTTATGACGTGTTTTGTTAGAGATGCAGAGTCTCATTGCGTGTTTATTGAATAAACTAGCTCATGTCCGCAGTTTTGCTTATAAGCAGTTTAGGGCAAAGGCATACAGTTTCAGTAAAATTCTTTCTCAACACGGTACTACGGTACCAAACAGTTGTGTTATATTGAAAATTGTTATTTATCATTATTTATATTTCATTTCATTTTGCTTTTTCTTAATATAGTTTTTTTTTATATTAGATAGACGCAGTTGTAATTGTTACTGATAGCATTTTATTTTGAGTGTTTCAGATACTGCTTTGTTTTCACATGTATTTATTACCAGCAGAAATAACCGTTACAAAATAATATGTAGGTAAATGACCTACCGATAGATAAGCGCCCTTTTATTATAAATCCATACTAAACTATTCTACTTGGTGTAAATCCATTTTCACATCAAGATTTCTGTAGTAGGTAATTTTGTACATCGCATTACAGATCAAGTGACAGATAATCAGAATATAGTAATATATATATCTACATTACAATAGTAAATAACAAAGATACATTCTTAGTATTGCTCTTAGGAGATTAGATAAGTTTAAAGTTGTACATTTTCATACAAGAAATACGTTAGCATTGTAAAGGGCAGCCCTTTGATTAAAACGTTCACAGCTTTAGGAAATGAGGAAGTTAGCTAATGAAAATGTACTGTTACACGAGGCTTATTCCGACTACACTGTACGGTTTTAGCGGTGTATTTAATATGCAAATTCTTCCTTGCCAGCCTTTCGGTGCATCTCTCTGCAAGAAGCGTGTATTATTGAGTGAAATTTAATCATAATCACATTACCTTTTATTTAATTCTAAAAATAACTGTGGACAACGTTATCGCGGTCGTTATCTCATGGCGAGATCGTGCCTCATCGTTGCCGTGGCTCGTGCGTGTGCTGCCAGTGGAGCGCGCGCGCGTCCAATGAGCTAGCCTGCGACTGCGCATCCCGCTGCGATTATGCACGCGACCAGACTAGCCTGCTAGGTGCCACTGCCAGCAACGTGCTGGCTCCGCGGGCTACGTGCGGTTATTGACTCTGAGCTAGATAGTGTTCCACTTCTACATACTAAACTGCTCTATATCGTTAAGACATCTCTATAAATGTAACAGGGTCGGGATGATTTTATGAACAAACAAACATCCTTTTCCACATGATCTTCTTGACTAAGAGTTTGTACTGTTATACAAAATAATACGACAGAGCAAAAAGTGGTAATAAATATGCTGAATGGTTAACTAGTTACTGACGGGTTTGTCTAAAGTTTTGCATTGGTAATGTTACCATACACTCCCAAAAGAATATTTCAATTTTGTCGGTATAAAGGTGCAAGTGAATAGTAAAATTTAACAGTTACAGTTGAAATATGTATAAGGTTGTAGACAAGTCTTAAAGACGAGGTGCATGTTGTCAAAACAGCGGCACGTCAATTGGTCTAATCGGTGGCCGGCTGCGAGCCAATTACTTACTTGACAGCATGGAAGCAATTCCTACATTTGAGGGCGGAAAACGCGCTGCAGGAAGACTTCCCTTTATTGAGTTACAAAAATAGACACGCTCATTGTCGCCGTTATGTATTATAACGTCTTTCGATAACTTTATGTGAGTTGGTGTGCGTAAGATTTTAAGTTATCAGGTTTATGTGTCAAATATGTATTATAATAATAATATAATAATAATAGTTTATAATAATAATAGTTTATTTATTTGCTCTCTCACATAGAATAATAACATTAGTAGACTTAATCTAGGTGTACAAAAGAAAAGAAAAAAAGATCATAAGTTATCTAAGTGAGAGACTGGTGTCTGTACTAGGAGACCTGTATGACAGATCGCCAGCCTCTCCCAACTCTGAATAGGTGAGTATTAGGTTTATACTTTAGGAGTAAGTCTTAATTGACTATAACTAAGCGTGTGTGTGTGTGTGTGTGTGTGTGTGTGTGTGTGTGTGTGTGTGTGTGTGTGTGTGTGCGTGTGTGTGTGTGTGTGTGTGTGTGTGTGTGTGTGTGTGTGTGGGTGTGTTTGTGTGTGTGTGTTTGTTGGGTGTGCCTGTGGTGTATAAGAGTGGGGGGGATATGTCATTTAAGATGGGATATGTAGCAAGTTCTCAGTTTCTCCATAGCTTAGGGATTTGAGCCATGTAGTTGTAACCCGTTTACAGTTGTATTTTGTAAGAGGAAAAATTTTAATTATTTTATTGATTTTGTTGTATAAGTACCCTCCAAGAAAACCAAAAAAATTACCAGAGAAGGCTGTGCTGCATTCATTTTTATTTATGGGACAAACTCTGTGCTTCAGTCTCTTGTTGGCGTTATGCAGTGGGTCATACTTAAGCAACGAGTGCTGTTTTAGAGTAACATTCAATACGTACAGTTGGCGCACTGACAAGACATCACAGAGTGAGTAGAGGTCTTTAGTGGGAAAGAAAAACGGTAGCGACTGGCTCACTTTTAAAACTGCTCGCTGTGCCCTTTCTACTTTCATCAATCTCGTTTTACATGTACCACCCCATACTGTGATACAGTAGCCTAAGATTGATTGACACAGTGCCATATATACCATTCTAATAACATTTTTATCAGCTATGTGGCGCAAATTTTTAAATATGAAGATAAGCTTCCGGGTTCTGGATGAAAGAAGCTCCAAGTGATTATTAAAACTAAGGGTGCTATCGATCATGACACCGAGATATTTAATGCTAGAGGTCCTATCCAAATGCTTACAGGCGCAAGGCTGACTAGGCAAGCATGAGTGAGCTATAATGGCATAGTTGTCTAGTACTGACGATGGAATGCATTTGATAGAGAAAGGGATGTACTTAGTCTTTCCAACATTTAGAGTTAGACCATTGTCTTTAAGCCATGACAAAACAGTGTTAAAGCCAGTTTGTGCTATCTCATAGACCTCTTCCCACGTATCGCCATGGAATATTAAAGCGGTGTCATCAGCGAAGGTAACAATTTTGCCGTTTAGTAGTTGAAGATTACACAAGTCATTTATAAATGCCAGGAAAAGCGTCGGACCCAACACACTACCCTGCGGAACTCCAAAAGTTATAGGTAAGTCATCACTAATGAGCCTTCCGACTCTTACTCTTTGCTGTCTATTAGACAAATAATCCTGGAGCAACCCGAGTTGATTTCCACGAATGCCCAGCCCTTTAAGCTTGCCCAGTAGGAGCGGGACAGTGACTGTGTCAAACGCCTTTGCTAAATCCAGAAACACAGCAATCACCTTCTTCTTTTTATCAAGTTTAGTAACAATATGATCAGTCAATTCATGAACTGCATCACTAGTCGAAGTGCCACTCCTAAATCCAAACTGAGATCTTGATAGAAGGTTTTTAGACTCAAGATAGCAGACAAGTCTTTTATTTAAAAGCTTCTCCACTATTTTTGACAGTGTAGGAAGAATAGAAATGGGTCTGTAATTGTTGACACAGCCTCTGTCACCGCTTTTGTAAATAGGGATTACCTCCGCAAGTTTAAACTCCTTGGGGAAAACACCAGTAGACATCATCAGGTTGAATATATAAGTTAATGGGGCGACTAATATTTGATGGTAACGTTTCAAAAAAGAACCAGAGATTTTGTCATGACCAACAGCATTATCTTTCTTTAGCTGTAGTATTAGACAACGGACTTCTGCTTCATCACTTGGAACTAAAGCAAACGAAAAAGGACAAGAATTTACGTGAGACGTTCTGTTGGGCGAGACAGTGTTAAGGTGTTTTTCAGCAAGGTCTTTACCAATAGACGCAAAAAAACGATTTATGTTATTAATTGAAGTAGTTGGGTTTGCTAGAGATAATAATTCGGTAGTAGGATTAATAATTTTGTTTGAGTGTGTTACTTTTTTTATGGTGTCCCAAAGCTTTTTGTTATTCGTTTTAGCTGCCTTATTTATTAATTGTTTCTCATAATCTCTTTTAAGTTTTTTCAGTAGCCAATTGCAGAAATTTCTGTACCTTACATATGTGGTCTTAATTACTTCATTATTAGGGTTTCTCTTAGATTTGATATGTAGTTTGTCACGGTTTTTCATGCATCTCAACAGCCCGGTGGGTATCCAGGGTTTCTTAATTCGTTTGCGATTTGGAACAGTAATAGTTTGCGTGTGGGTTTCTATTTTGGTGTTTAAGGTTTCAATAAGGAGTGAGGTAGCAGCACCAGCATCATTTGTTTCATATATTCTGTTAAAGTTAACATTTTTCATATCATGATCTAGTCCTTCGTAGTTGATTTTTTTAATTGCAAATGATTTTTTAGGTGGTGCACTGTACTCTAAAACAAATATTATGCTGTCATGATCAGTAATGGATGTTTCAGCCACATAGCAGAATGCGGGAAGTTTAGTTTTAAGCATTAGGTGATCAAGGCATGTTTTACTGTGCGTTGGCAAGAGATGTGCTGGTAGAATACTGTGGGAAGCTAGTAAGTTCAAGTAGACTGAGGAATTGGTGTCTTTATTACTTGTCATTATATCCACGTTGATATCACCTACAAGAACAATATTAGGGTAGTTTAGGCTGATAAGAAGGTCATTAAGCGATTCCACAAAGGGATGAATGTTTTTATAGCCTGGGGGTCTATATATCGCTACAATGATTGTATTACAATTTAGTTTAATTGTTAGGCAGTTAGCGTCTTGTAAATTAACCTCTTGTATTGTTACCCGCATACTATTTTTTACGTACACCACAACACCTTCATTTTGCGTTAGGTTGTTATCATTGTGGGCATAGGTATAACCGTCTAGCGATGGTATAGTCTGATTGTGGCGTAACCAACACTCTGTAAGAATAATTAGATCCCAATCTGTCTTTGACCTATTAATAAGCGTTAGTAAGCTAGAAAAATTACAATTTATGCTGCGTATATTTTGATGGACAATTTTAAGACTTGCATGTGGTTTTTTTATCAAGTAAGGGCATTGTTCTATTTCGCAGGTGCTTGATTCTGCAATCGCAAAACTATCAAGGTCAGAATTTATTTCATTAATGTTATCGAATTATAATATACTTAGTGCAAGTAGGTGAAACCAGGCCAGTGTACTGTTTGATTGAATGCATATTAGGATATATAAGAATTTGAATATAAGCTGTTGACGTAGATATATAAGGGTTGGTATGATAGTTATAAGATGGATAACTGTAGTGTATAATATTAGGCGTGCGGAATATTAAGTATTGCTGAAAAAAAGTCAAATATATTGTCATTTTAGGTAAATAATTAGTGCAATTGTAATACCACGATTTAATGTTACTATCTAAATATTGTGTAAAGTGTGTACTTGTGTTGTATAAATATAGTATGATGTGAGTGTGTATTGTGTAAGATGTAAAAAAATTGAGAGAAAGTCTAGTATATGATGGTGAGTTAAGTATGGTGTGTATGTTTATGATACAAATAATACAAATCGCAGACAATTTAGAATAATAACTGTAAACAACAATTAACAGATAAAGTACCATGGCTCGCAATAGTCATTTGGATATAAGTTTTTGCAAATCCTGCTCACACTCTATGCGAAGCGCCGGTGAATCCTGGGTCTTCTTTATGAAAATTTTTCCGTACGAAGTCCATGTGCTGTGGTATTTGCTCTCTTTAACCAGTTGTCTCGCTAAAAACGCTAGTCTTCTCCCTAGACTTGTAAGTGACTCGTCGATAAAGATAGGCTTAGGCGCTAAATATTATGTCAGCTTTATGTTGTAAGTAAGTGCGTATATTAGTTTAATTTGATGGTTAGGTAAATTTGTTAAGCAGATGCCCAATCTGATTGTCTTCTGCCTACTCATTGAGAAACATTATTTAGAGTTGCAAAATTGCAAGAGGTTCTAACGTTATTTTTGTGTCGATATATCTCGTTTTTTAGTCGATTAAAATAATATAATTATTGTAAATGATATCATAATTAAGATTTTTAAGGACCCGTGACGGTAGTGGTTGTTGCATTGATCAGTGAGGTTAAAAATCTTAACCCTGCTGTCACAGAAAGATATAATTTACATTAATGTATTATAATTAACAACTATAGTACATTTATAATTAACTACCTGTTGCCCGCGGCTCTGCCCGCGTGGGTGTCGGTTGTCGCTGCAAAAAGTAGCCTCTGTGTGTCCAGATCATAATCTATCTTTGTGCCAAATTTCATCCTGATCCGTTCAGTAGTTTTTACGTGAAAGAATAACAAACATCCATCCATCCATCCATTCTCACAAACTTTCACATTTATAATATTAGTATGGATAAATATAACCAGACTTTATTCGGCTTCTTGCTTAGTTTCTTTTGACTCAAAATCCATGAATATTGTCAGGTCAGCTATTTATGATATAGATTAGCTGTTAGTCGTAGTGCAACCGTTTGACACTCCTGCCATGAGCTTCTATAACAGTTGAACATCAGAACTCAGTGCCGCATATAATTACGCCTAACATATTGTTATCTCGCTTAACTGTAATTTGCGTAGCTCTGCATATTTAATTTGACCCTACTGTGCGCGGTTGTGATTGTATAAATGAGTTAAGTTTAACCCATCTACAGACTGAACCCGGTTAGGCTGCAGATATCGATCTGCGCGGTCAGCCCAAAATTTGCTATGATGGGTTGTTTCAAGTTTGGGATGTGATTTCTGTCCGTGAATGTTTGTAAAGTTGTAGGTCTAGCACCCTAGTGCAGGAGTTGTTTTTAAAACCTAGAATTATGTAACCTTGTGAAGAGAAAATACCTAAATGATTATAATTATAATTATTTACATAAGACATGTGAAGCACATGCTGTTTAAATACAGAGTGAATGCAGCAAAGTGCAAGTTGCAATTTGGGTAGGTAGGTACGAGTATATTGTACCACAATATTTGCTAGTATAAAAGCCATATGCAAGCATTGTGCGTAATTATATCTGTGCTTTGCGTAATAAACCAAATATAAAGCATAAAAATAGGTGTAATTAGTGTGTTTGCTTAAGTTCACATCGCGACACACACATTACTGTTTATCTGGATAAGTTTTAATTGCCATCACAATAATTACGTTAGCTGTTGTACATGAAAGCGCACAGTGTTTTAGTACGACCGTTATCAACCGATCATCCTCTTATCGTAATAGGACAATGACTCTGAAGTTTTATGAAACCTCTAGGGTTTATCTTGCCACGATATCACCTTATAGAAAAATGCTTTCTGATGGCGATTCACATTATTAACACTGGTTAGATTTTGTATACACCTACCTATGCAGCTTGAACATTTTGAACTGTTTTTTTTTATTGGCTAGGTTTGTGCGCCTATTGCTATATCCTGTAGCGGCTGTAGCCTGAATAGTTTTGTTGCTATTGGTCAGTAGCCTCCAGAGCTCCTTAAGAAAGCGGCCTTCTCAGCGTGAAAACCTTATTTGCCAGTAGAACTACAACACTACCAATATTAGGTAGCATATTCATTATCTGCGTTAAACTATAGGATGGTACTTCCCCAAACGGTATGCTACAATATGAGTAAGCAATGTTGCTATGTCCTTTTTAAAATCTGTATCTTTCTATTCTTGCTGTAGTGCGGTTGCTATAACTAGCAACGGTGTGTTTTCTGTGTCTTCTATCCGATTTGCTGTAGTTACAGTGCATTATGTGCGTGACGTTCGCGTTCTTCTCTAAATACGTAGAAGCAACAGCTCAGTGTAAATACACAAGTAAGCATGCGTTCATTAGTGCACAAGATTGTTAACATTGTAATTAACACAAGAGCAAAGTATTGAAACATAATAATAATTAGTAATCATAGCTCATCTCTCTCTTGTACTACTTAAAGATTTTCCTCCTTCTGAAAATAATGTTTATATTAAATATAATATGTATAGATGAGTCATTATTATTGGCTTACGTCGTTATTAAACTTTGTTTTAATGTCGTAGTTGCGCATTTGCGTCGCCATATTTTGATGATATAACATTTAATATTTATTTGAATTACTCTTTAATAATTTAGGTTACACAGTACTTGTACAGTTACAATTTATAGATGTTAGAAAAACAGGCAACATGCTAAATAACTTCGGTCATATTTTATTTATTTAGCCGACTTCTACTGCTAGACATTGAGCTTCCTCAAGGATATCTACAGTATTCGGTTATGAGCTGCCCTTTACAAGGACGTCAGTCCACAGTGTTAGAGGCCTGCAAACGCTGCCACGGTCATAGGTAGTTGCCTACTGAAAAATTTGCTAACTGCGCATACAGGGAAAACGCATTACTTGTATCAGGATATTTTTGCACTAATCCAGTTTTCGTTTTCGAGAGCGTTTTCCTTCCATGCAGTATATTTGTATCATCATAATATGCAAAGCCGCGGCCATAGTTAGTTAAAAATATGTAAGTATATTGATTGTAATGGTTGTTTATTATTGTCCCCAGGTGAGCGTATCGTGTTGAAGGCGACGGCATGTGGCGCAGCGCGCGGGTGTTAGTGCTCGCGGCGCTGAGCCTCTGGGTCGAGCCTTCGCTCGCTGCTAAAAAGTTCAGCATCACCATAGGCTACCTGCCATGCCTCACCGGAGAACTAAGAGACAGACAGGGCCTCACTATTTCTGGGGCTCTATCCATTGCCCTTGAGGAGGTTGGTTTATTTCTTTCCATTACTTCTATCGACCAATACGGCCATTAAGATTAAACCGTATGGATGTACCATTAGAATAAATCTAGCCAAGGACGTCGGGAATATTTATATTAGCCACATCTTATACCGTGTTATATTTTTAGTAACACTGTAAATACATAACGTTGAACTGATTCCGATGCGGTTTTGAGTGGTCCATTTATGTTTAAATACCAAGAGCGTTGTAATTACATTCACTAGTTATTTACTCGTGAGCTGTGTATTACAAATTATGCACGAAAATAAATTAAGTTGGACACACAGACACACTATGATAATGCTTTGTTTGATCAGCACAAAATCATATCTACACTTCCGTAGTTATTTTTAGCGCGAGGGCAAACAAGTCGAGTTAACTTTTAGAATTCCTCGTATATAAATAAATATCCTATCGATGCATTAACATTTGCGGTTTTATAATAATGCAGTTACAGTATTAAGGGGAACTGGAATATTTGCAATGTTGCTAAAATGATTATTGGTATTGTTGTGGAATATTTGAATAAAATTTACTAGTAAAGAATAAGAATGAAATATGTTACATACAATTACAATGTTCCTCTAGGCTCTAACACCTGCATACCTAGTGTAGGTACGCTAGATTTCATTATCCTGGTACTGACAACGCATTTGTCGCAGTGCAGCAAGTTATCAATTATATCTAAAAAGGATGATGCTTAATTCTTGTTAGAGTAGGTACTAATGTTTGGTAAAAGTAGTATATTGATCATAAATATATTTTGGAATAAAAATTGTATGCAACAATACTGTAATAAGTATGCCTATTTGGATTATATAGTTTTAAATCCCATATATATAATTGCTTCAACATTAAATGCCGAAGAACTGATAGTCATTGGAGCAGACAGTTCTTGAGAGGAAACCGCGACAGACCAGACACGGCAAGCGTGTAGCGTAGGACGCCGTCATGTTAGGTGGAGCAACCTTCTTCGCAAAATGGCTGGAAAGAGTTGGATGCGAGCAGCCTATGACCGTGTCAAGTGGCGTGTATTTCGATAGGCTATGTCCGGCATTAGAATAAGGCTGGATGATGAATTGTTTCTATCAATTTTGAATGAAGCAAATCTTGATATAAAACGATGTTTCCTGCTCTTTTAATGAAGTTTTCTTTAAATTTTTTTTTTACAGCTGAATAACAACACAGATCTGTTGCCTGATGTTAATTTGGAGATGGAATGGCAAGACACGAAATTCGATACGGTGACTGCGACACGCCTGCTCACTAACATGAGTTGCAATGGCGTTGTAGCGTTCTTCGGACCAGAGGGCCGCTGCCACACTGAGGCCATCGTCGCACAGTCCAGAAACTTGCCTATGATCTCTTATGTAAGTTTTATACTTTGTTACCTAAAATCTTAATGGATTTCTAAATGGTGATTAATGTTTTTAGACTTGTTTTATAGATCAGCGGTATTCGCTGCAGGTAGAAAAGGCATGACAAACTTTTTCTTTACTTTTTGTCTTATTCATTCACAGTGACAATCTCTAACGTGTTATCATATCTTGTTTAACATGCAGTTTTGATGTTTATCAGCTATTTTCTTACTTTTGTTGTTATCTTATAGTAAGTATGTACGTAATCAGACATCAGAGTATTTTTACTTGCCTTCAAAAGCTCCCGACATAGCTTGCGGATTAACACTGATGCGAATCGTCAAGATATTAAGAGTTACTGACTTAACTATATATTGTCACCCGGTTGAGATAGATGTGTCTCTACTGGTCTTTGGATTGCTACTGTCCTGTAACAGATTCCAGGAGTAACACTCCCAATGGGCATCATGAGCACGTCACGACGTGTTCTCTGACCGCATCCTGTTCTCATCCTCTTGGGCTCATTTGGAGATGCGTTTTTAAACAAACGTTTTATTTACTTAAGTGGCAAGCATAAGGCCCGCTTGCATTAGGTTAGGACATCAATGTCAAATTAATGTGTGTTTTCTACTCCAGAGTTTTGTTATGGGGTATCCCATAACAAAACTCTGGCAACACCCAAATAATTCCCCTAGATAATGCAAGCGTCCATATTCTACGGTGACTGCAATCGTTTATAGTTAGTTTCACTCGCTCGGGAACTTTCTCCGGACTTGCTCGTTTGTATTGTAGTGCCATATCTCTCTTAAAACTATTGCTTGTTCTTGTTTTCAGAAATGTTCAGATTATCAAACATCAACATTGTCAAATTTCGCAAGGCTGGAGCCACCAGGCGCTCAGGTAATTCACTTTAATAATGTCTAAATATTGTGTGGGTCGTTGACATTGAGTCCGCGCGTCCTTCACCTGTTATTTACCACTAATATAGATAAAAATTTACTTTGATGGAATATTCGAAGATACAAAACCTATGTTTTGTCATGTTATATTTGAATGCGAAACGCGACACGGGAAAAATATTATGTGTCCGATAGATAGATAGTTGTCTCGAAGTCTGGGTGTATTTTGTATGAAATAACACGTGTATCGATATGAAGTAGCGCGTTTGAGAGACAAGCGTTTGCATAAATACAAAAACAATAACTATTCCACGCGAAACAATCCGGGATAAAAAGCCAATGTGATACTTCAGATTATAATCTATCTTTGTGCCAAATTTCATATATAATCTATCTTTGTGCCAAATTTCATATATGTACCTACGAGTATATCCGTTCAGCGGTTCTGGCGTGCTTGATTTAACAAATGAAATAACAAACACTTCCATCCATATCCATCGAAACGTTATATTTTAAGACGTATTATGTTTAACACATATTATTAATTTCAGGCTACGAAATCGGTGATATCGTTATTACGATACTACAGATGGAACAAGTTCTCGATTCTGTACGAGGAGTCGTGGACGACGGTGGCCCTCACTCTCGAAAACCATGCCAAGAAGAATAACATGACTGTGAACCATCAGAGACCTGTCATTGATGCGTTCAAATGTTGCGAGGAGAAGCTCACGTGCTGTGCGCCTGGGTTCTGGTACCAGTTTATACAGGATACGAAGAATAAGACGAGAAGTAATTCATAATTTAATTGAATTAACAAGTTAAATTTTATAAAAAAAGACCCTTATACAGGAGCAGTCTTTATTCCTTAACTCTTTTAGTTTTATGAGACAGTAGCCTATGACTGGATCAAGATCAGGCGTAGGATCAACGGCTTTACGTGCTTTTCGAGGCAAGAAAATTCTGGAAATTAGCGTGGTTTAATTTGTGTCCGTTAATTGCATGTTTGTAAAGTCCTACGCGACACAGAGCTTGTTCTCTAGTGCGGGAGTTGTATAAAAAAAAAAAACTTCAGGCATCTACTGAAAATTGGTCTGACTCGAGTAACATTCAACGACAACTAGATCATCGAAGCAGTTTACCATCTATTTCGGGACTTACAAAACCTAATTTCTCACGTTTTGATTTACAGTTTACGTGTTCCTGGGCTCGTCATCTGGTCTTATAGAAATGATGACAGCGATGGAGTCGCTACAATTATTCTCCAAGGGCGAATATATGGTCATTTTTGTGGATATGATGACGTACGAGCCTAAAGATGCACTGAAGTATTTAATAAGTAAGTAGACTATATCAACATCATTATCTTAGCCAAAAGACGTCCACTGCTGGACATAGGCCTCCCCCAAAGATTTCCATTTTTTATTATTATTTTTTTCTTTTTTTGGCAACGCACATAACCTATTTGCTGAGTTTCTCTTATAATATGCATTGGTTATCATGTATGTAACTAACCTGTTTACGCGATTAAATTTGCTCAGTTCACCTTTTTCAAAATCTCATCGAGATCAGAAATTCTGAAAAGACGCAAACTATAAGTAACTTTACGTACACAAACAAATTACTCGTAAGTTTCATATCTTTTTTGTTGATTTTCAGAAACTGAAGATCGTGTGTCACTAAAGCTGACATGTCCAAATACACCAGAGTTCAGAAGGCGGGCGCAGTCTCTATTAGTAGTGGTGTCGACGGAACCCGCCAGTAGCTACGAAGAGTTCACCAATAAAGTGCGCAAATACAATAAGTTGGCGCCCTTCAAGTTCTCTGATACTATATTTGGCAATAAATTTAATAAGGTATGTGACACTTTACCGTTTAATCTAATGCTGCAAAATCTGTGAGAAATTCGATACCGTGATTTAGACTGCTTGTTTCTGAGAATACTGAATTCTCTGTCGCAACTTCGTACATCTTGCCATGTGCTGTTCCTATAGTGTCGTATTGTACAATCAAATACGATTGCATGTAAATCTACAGGAACGCGGCCTTGCCCGCGCAACAGCTGAGCTAATGCACCACCGCGATCATTGACCCTATGCATTATATCAGCAGTCACTGAGACTTATCACCTGTTTTAGTTTTGAGAAGCGTTTCCAAACTACCTAGTATAAAAATACACAAATCAAAAATAACGATAGCCTAGTAGAAGAAATGATACTAGAACAGTCGGATACTTAATTTCTATTATAATTGTTTCAGTTTGTGTCAATTTACGCTGCATACTTGTATGACTCTGTAAAACTTTACGCTAAAGCTTTGGATAAGATCATAAAAGAGGATACCACATCTGAACATCTAACTCAGGGTAAACTACTGAGTATTGCTAACAATGGATCACGTATAATCGAGAAGATGATAAAAACTCCGTATACAAGTAAGTGTATTTTATTTTATCGTTCACTTACCTACGTAATATATTAAGCAATTAATATCTCGAGATCTGAATGGCATAGACACGGAACAATAGCACAAAGACCGCAAGATATTTTATTAAAAAAACAATTGTTTATCCATGACAAGCTGCAAAAGCTCTTGAATCAGTTATGCGCAAGCGCTGGAAGTAATTTGATGTACGTTCAAAGCTAATTCTTAAACCCACTAGCTGTCAAAGTTTCGTATTCAAACAGAGGTTTATTTTTTGTTTTGTACGTTGTTTTTTTAACCCCCGACCAAAAAAGAGGGGTGTTTAAGTTTAACGTGTGTCTGTCCGTGACATCATAGCTCCCAGACGAATGAATTGGTTTTGATGCTTTATATTTTGAAAGCTGGCATGATCGAGATGGTTTTTCGCTATAATTTTTAAAGATCTGACCAGGAGTTTGAAGACTATCGTATGTGCTATTCTGATATGTAAGCTATAGTGCCCGCGGCTTCGTTAGCGAAAACAAAAACAAGTTTATCTTACGGGAACCGTACACATTACCGGGATAAAAAGTTGTCAATATGCTATTCCAGACCATATAATCCATATCTGTGCCAAATTTCATCCAGATCTGCGATTTTTGCGTGAAAGAGTTACAAACATCCATCCAACCTCATATTTTTATATTAGGACTTATAAAATGTTAAGCATTGCGTAACAAAATGGCGCTTGACAGTCGTATTCTTATTACTTAGTTGATGACTTGATACTTGCATGCATATGTTAATTTGTTGGAGTAATCCATACAAGATGTTACTTTTCAATTTTAATATCTTCAATAATGCTCCTACATTGTACTGTTCATTAATAAAGCTTTGTACTTTGAGCTAGATACAAAGTCGTAGCGTGAACAACATACGTACCATCGGCCAAGTTGGCACTCGACCACTCTTAAGATTTTAATCTAGCAATATAGCTAATTAAAACACCTTAACATGCAAAATAAAAATTAATTTAAAAAATATTTTATTTGTTTACTATGTCACTTTATTTGTCCGTTGACCATATACCTGTCAACTTGGCCGATCGTACCTATAAGCTATAAAAAGTATCATCCAAAGCCTTCCAGTAGTTTCGCAAGCAGGATTAAATAATATACATCCTCACAAAGTTTCGCGTTAATAATATAATTATATTAATAGGATAACATAATATAGTTTTATCAAAAACCGTCCAGTAGTTATTGCGTGACAGATTAACAGACATGGCTAAAAGACACTCGACCATGCCAGCTTTAAAAAAAAAGAGCATACATGTGTTTATAATATTTAAAATGGATTACCTCACTTACAATGAATAACAAAATTACATTTGAACTATCCCAAAACAAAGGGTAATGAAGTGCAAATTACGTCAATATACAAATAACCGACGAGTGTTACTTGTTCCAGGCATATCGGGTATGTCGATACGTTTGGACGAGCACGGAGACTCCGAGGGGAACTTCACAGTGCTCGCCTTCAAGCCGACCAATTACCGAGACGGCGACGTCAACTGTACTTACAGCATGATACCTGTGGGACAGTTCCAACAGAGCAAAAAGGAATTTCCTGTAAGTTATCGACCTGGTTAAAGCCGCACATTATTTACGGGCACAAAGTACACCGAGTACTTGCCAAAATCCCTCCTTATACTGATATTTTTACATAGCACGCAAGCCGGTTTGAAAAATTCATTTTTGTTGTTTTGTTACTTTTTAGGAATACAAAGTAAATCATGGCCTGTCTATCGATTGGCCGGACAGCGTAAAACCTGAAGACGAGCCTTCTTGCGGGTTTCTGAACGAAAAGTGTCCCAAAGACGATTCGCAGATAACCTCCCTGGTAGTGGCTGGGACTTTGGCGGTCACATTGTTTTGCGCTCTAGTCGTCACCATCAGCATATACCGCAAATGGAAGATCGAGCAAGAGATTGAGGGATTGCTGTGGAAGATAGATTCTCAAGAAATAGCTGGATATTTGGGCAGTGGTCTCGTGTGGTCGCCTAGTAAGGTAACCCCTTACCAGAAATAAACGCGCAGGCAAGCGCTAGCTTTTGTGTAAACAGTGCAGACTTTATGTGCTATATATTTGTTTAGTGTGGAAAAGGAATGGTTTCTATAATTATTGTTTATGTTGCAGTTGAGTTTAGCAAGTGGCATATCAGGCGAGAGCAAATGTTGTACTCAGATATTCACTACGACGGCGCAGTATAAAGGCAATGTTGTTAGATTGAAGGAACTTAAGTTCTCTAAAAAGAAAGTAAGTGAATGAACACTATTTATTTACTTAGCTGTTACCTAATTTTTCCCTGCGGTACAAGTTTGTGGTTCGTCCTGAGATCCTGGATTGGGGTTTCCGTATAGGAAGTTTTTGACTGGGGTCCCAAAAAACTGCCCAAAATTAAATGTTTATTAGAAAAATCGTAACTACGACTAACGACATCCAAACTGTTTTCGCCCGTACAATACATCAAATTTGACGTGCAATTCTCAGCTTTTGTTACAATTGTACCTGACTTGATTTTTTGTTTGTTTATCAGGACATTCCACGTGAGATAATGAAGGAGATGCGCTTGTTGCGCGAGCTGAGGCACGACAACCTTAACTCGTTCATAGGCGCCGTCGTCGAGCCGTTACGCGTACTATTACTTACTGATTATTGTGCCAAAGGAAGTTTATATGTAAGTGTGGAACTTTACGTCATATGTTTACCAGTTGTTTGGTTACCATAGTTACAGGCTCTGTCTAGTTTGGGATTAGACCGCCGTGTGTGAGTTGTCCCAAGATTTCATCATTATGTTTCTATTTTTCTCGCGTATTTTCTTAATTATTTATACATAAAAAAGAAAAAAAAAAAGATTATAGATAAAGTAAATATCATGTCGAAAGGCGAGCTTAACTTAATTTTCAATAAATTTGGGCTATGGATTTGGGTGTCCAGTTGACTTGTTTATTAAAACTATTTGTTAATAAATAATATTTTTATTTGTTTTGTTTCCAGGATATAATCGAAAACGAAGATATAAAATTGGATAAAATGTTTATATCTTCTTTAATTCATGATCTCATAAAGGTATGTATACAAACATTAATTATTACTTGTAAACAAGAAACTTTATGTATGTTTAAAAGAATAAATGTCGAATGTTTTGCAGGGTATGATATTTATTCATACGTCGCCATTAATTTTTCATGGAAATTTGAAATCCTCGAATTGTGTAGTTACGTCACGATGGATGCTTCAGGTGAGCTCTTTAAACTTTCACTACATGTGATTTAACAATAACATTTTGTATCACACCTGTTATTTTTTAATTGACGATCTTTAATTACTAGTACTAATATATCAACTTTGGCCGTCTTATGTCCTTAAAAAAATAGGCTATGTGTTATTATAAAATATACCATTGCTTTAAAATTCCTTTTGTAGTTTTTGCGTAAAGTTATAACAAACATCCATACATCCTTATAAATTTTCACGTTTATAATATAATGACCCTTATTGACTTATTTTTTTAGATTACGTTATACATTTCTTCATCTTTCACTTCCTAATATAACGAAATATATTTACAGGTTGCCGACTTTGGTTTGCACGAACTAAGAGCCTGTGCTGAAAACGATTTTATAGGAGAACATCAATACTACAGAGGTAAGTCGGTAATACATTAAACTATACTACTAACTAAACTATTGTTCATATAGGGAAGAAAATTACCAATTCGATACGAGAGTGCAATTTTATTTTAAAGATAAAAGCGATGCGATGCAATGCTTGCTCTCACAAATATTGCGTTACGACGGGTGATGTTGAAGATTTTGGTGACGCAGCGCTTTCAATTAGTATATTAATTTTTGAGAAACCTCGCAACTTTAAAATTGTGTAATTTAAATCTACAGAAGCTAGTAGCGATACCATTGTCTTTCATGTCATACAAATTTAAAAAAATAAACTCTAGGAGTGGTCAGGTGTTAGTCTTAATTTCCCCTAGCCTTATTAATAACTTGCAGGAACACAATAAAAAAGTTTTGTGTGCAAACTGCAATATTCTAAAAATCTAACGAGGTACTTCCCCAGTTAGACTGTAATCTGAACTAGAACTTTCGCTGTGCCTTACCTCTTTAAAAACATTAAATTAAATTTTCAGGTTTATTGTGGAAAGCACCTGAACTACTGAGAGAGATGGATAATCCTAACGGGACAGTAGGTGGTACGCAGAAAGGGGACGTCTACGCTTTTGGAATTATTCTCTACGAAATAATCGCACGAAGGGGTCCATTTGGCATGATGGGAACTGAACCAAAGGGTAATTATCTCAAAAATGTATTCTCAAATATATTTTTTTGACATTGGATTTTTTTAAGAATATTGCAAGCTCTTCCGTCCCATAATATATTACGGGAGCAGGCTAATCCGTGCCCGCAATAATATACGGGCGCGGGCTAATCAGGTGCGAACAATATAATACTTGAAATTGCTGACGTTATTACTTTAAATTTCCAGACATTATAGAGCGACTGAAAAGACCAAAGCCTGACGGTGAAGAATTGTTCCGACCCGACACCAGTTCACTGCTAGATACAGAAGACTACGTTATAGGCTGCATGAAAGACTGCTGGGTGGAAGATCCCAACATGAGACCCGACTTCCCTACTATTAGAAGCCGGCTTAAGAAAATGAAAGCTGGCAGGTAAATGGCGAACATTTATTATTAACTAGCTGTTCCCTGCAGTTTCAAAATATTGATTTAACATGCTCCTCTTGGGTCGTATCTTGATGTTAATAACCTAACCTAAGCCTTCCTCAACAATTGGGCTATTAAATGCAAAAAGTATTTTTCGAATCCGACTGGCAGCTTTAGAGATGTTTGAGAAACAAACTTTTTAGCTTTATTAAGTTAATAGATCCGTACAGATTACCACAGAGTTTTTAAGATTATTTTCTTAACTATACGTGTTTCTAAAATAAATAAGTTCAGTTTTAAAAGTTTGCTAATATAGAGAGAGATACTGAAATTGTCACTAATATTTAAATGCAATGGTCTCTAATAATTTTATTTCGTTCTTTTTAAAGCAATTAAACATTTTACTTTTCAACCTCTCGCTACCTCTGCTTACCCCTTCAGGGAAAAAGTTGTAATGCTATGTAATGTTATATTATGTAAATTTGCTTATTACAGATCAAGAAACATAATGGACCAAATGATGGACATGATGGAGAAGTACGCCCATAATTTAGAAGAACTAGTCAATGAGAGAACGAGGCTATTGATCGAAGAGAAGCAGAAGACAGAAGACTTATTACATAGGATGTTACCAAAGTAAGTTATTTACTTTTTTATTTGGCGTATAAATAATATAATATAACGACCGGGACCGTACCTTGACACGTCCTTATAGCCATATTTTTCGATCCTAATAAGATAAGAATTTAAAAAAATGACAGCTGTAGAGCTAGGTTTTCGAATTTAAAATTAAGATCGAAAATAACTTGCTATAAGAACGTAATGGTGCGGTCGCTGGTTATAATATTAATTTATGTTTGATAACGATTCGCATTTTAATGAAACTTATGTTAAAGGTTCAATCCGCATTAAGCCAGCGTGTGTGTATTAAGGCCTTAACCAATCAGTTCTTATGATAGACGAGAGGAGACCTATGCCCAATAATGGGACATATTTATATGGGTCGCTATTATTGTCTATGTTAAATTTTACCTTTATTGTCAGCCAGTCATCATGTGCATGTACATGTCATTAATATTTTGTGTACATTTAATTGGTGTAATATTTAGAGTCATAAATAATATCTAATTGTTATATTTTTTACTAATTTGAAGGTTTGTTATATGTTATCGGTGTGACGGCATATTTACACGATGCGAAATTGGCAAGCTCACCGTTTAAATTTTAATGCTATCTTATTACCTGTCAAAAAACAGAAATTGGTTTATTCAAGAAATCCCACCTGTAGGAATCATCATTATTTTTCCAATAAATCCTAAGTGCGATTGTTTATCGAGTGGCGATTCCTGAAAAATATTGACAATACCTACTGAAAGCAGATTCCTGTTTTTTGGCTAATGAAACAAAGATAGCATGGTACTTTAATAATAGTAGATTTCTCAGGCAATTTGCTCTGAGAAACTTCTATAGTGTACATGTTGCCGAAAGCCTCGTTTGCACTATGTAAGTCTTGTAAGGCAAGTTTCATGCTGTCTTTCTCTTACTTGCCGAGAAAAACAAAGATACCATAGACTTAAGTTGTGAAGTTTGCATCGTGTAAATAGAGCTTGATTTAATAATATCAATGTGAGCACAGTTGAGGAAGACGCAAATACAACAAGCTGTATCACAAACCTGGAGAGTTGCAGTAGAGTGCGTACTGGTTTACATTCGGTCCAAGTCTGATCATTACAATGTAACTGTGAATACTATTTTATTTAGGTATTAAAACTACAGAACGGGGCTGTATGATGTCCTTAAAGAGATTTATTTTTGATCTTAATTCAAATTTCAAACAGCGGCCGGTTATAAAGTTCTACTGAGTAATAAAGAAGAAAATAGGTAATAAGGAGGCTGAATTTCAAATTCAGATTAAAAATAAATTGCTATAAGGACGTTACGGTACGAGGTTTACAACCCGTGTGTATCACGCTAAATTTCCAATATACTTATTTTATACATGGAATCTGTTTCCACTGACGCAAACGCATCTTAAACGCACTGCTGCATCGATACATGTGCGATTTCAAGGCGTTTGAATCGATGCAAAAAGCCGTAGTGGTTAAAAGATTTTTTTAAGTATGGTAAGCTTTATTACTTTATACCTCTGATACAATGTTCGTAGTGAAAGTGGCTTTTAGATAATCAACAGAATCCGAATATGCTTATAATATGTCGACATGCTATAATGTCAATATGCTATAATGTCCTTCTAACCGAATTTGGTCACAAAGGCTAATTTAGACGGAGACTGTCATGATCATATAAATTTGATCAATTTTAATATGATAGTAATATATATCGGTCCTTCCATTTTGGTGTTACGATTTTAAAGACGGGTGCATGCACAGTTACAGAAACGTACAAACTTTGACATGCTCTGCTTTATGATCCGCCCCGTCTTCGCGCAGTGTTATTGAGAGTTTTAAATCAAAGTACCATCCAAATTACTGACTTTCCATGGATTTTCCAAAAATATTTATTTCATACAAAAGGTTTGTATGGAATAAAATTTTGTTTTAACAATTAGAACACAGTGAAAAAATCCGTCATACATGTGGAAATTTTATTTATATAGATGGCGCCACTAACATAGACGGTAATTAGACAAAGGTATTTTGTGAATATTTTAACCTAGCCTAGAGTTTTAATTCTTTTCCAAATAAAGAAGTATGAGCTATGTATAATGCTACCGATATAGAACCGAACTTAAATTATAGAGTTTTTGAATGGTCTTTTTGTGTAAATCAGTTTTTACTACTCGAATCGTTTATTTTGTAGTAACCATTTTTTGAAATAATATCTTTACATTATGGTTTATGACTCACGTTGCCGAGTGTTGTGGATTCGATTACCACATGGGACAAAACTTGTGTTATTTATGTTTGTTCCGAGTCTGAATTGTATGTTTGTGAAGTCGCCCGCGACATAGCTTTAATTTTTGGTCCCTTTAATTTTTTATTCTAAATTGACAACGTCCACATTGTCTTTTTAAAATAAAATACGATAGTCTGTATATCACCGTGTAAGTCGTGAGTTATATGAATTTTAGATAAGCTGGCATAGTAACAATGAATGCACACATAGACCTTTCTAATGATATAGCTTCTTATTGGACATTTTGGGCCAGTTCCACCATCCTATGTACATAATATAATTGTTGGGTGAACACCTTTGTTGGAACATCGACATGGACTTGATGTAAAACAGTGGTACATCGTCTGAAAAAAAAAATTGTATATTCACTTTGTTGTACTTGTGTTCTTTTCCAGATGTGGAGGTTGAATCCCATTATAGAAATGTCGTGAAAATGTCTTGAGGTAATTAACTCCCTATTGGTGATTGTAGTTTAATATGGTTTGCCTTACACTACAGGTGCTGGATCACATCACAATCTTGCATTGAAATGTAACGAGACTGTGATATATACGGCTCAGCCTTTTAATTAACAGAGTTTGAGTAGATATAGTCTTATAGAGCTTGCTTGGGAATCTGTGGCGGTGCGGGACACATCCTTGTCGGTGATGGCGGTCTCATCATAGTTTAACTGGTTTTTATAGCTTCTTGCTAGTGATTTTGTAGCGTTACTATTAAGGCGGAGACATACTATTTGAAACGTGATGCGGCCCGATGAAACGTATACGTATACGTGATGCGTATTGAGTCGAATCAAATCGTACTATTTTCTATGACAACCCACGCAATGCATTGCACATTAAACTTTGTGTGGCGTCGCATTGGGTCGTATCTTGTTTCAATAGTATGTTATCGTTTATAGACATCTTTTGTATTACGGCACGAGTGGACACTTTTCACTATAAAACTGCACTTTTTTATTATATTATATAGATAGATAAGCATGCTTGAGTAGTCCTATTACAGTTTAAAATATACATTTATTATTTCTAATTTTATATTATGTATAAATTTAGTGTTAATTTAGATTTATTATATAAAAAAATGTTGCTTGAGTTTGATATTAAATTCTAGTTTTTATTGACATATTATCTAGTAGTTTAGTAATTGTAGATTTGTATCAGCATGTCTACTAGTTGGTAAGTTGGCTGGAAAATTGTATGCCCTAGTCTAATATTAATCCTAGTACTGACAGTCTGTGAAAACGTGTTTTTTTATGGTTTATAGATAACAATATAAATAAAACTGATGGTAAATATGTGTATTGTTGTTTCAGGTCAGTGGCTCGACGGTTGACGACTGGTGAGGGCGTGGAGCCAGAGTCTTTTGACTCTGTGACCATCTACTTCAGTGATATAGTTGGTTTCACAGCCATGTCGGCCGAGAGCACCCCGCTGCAAGTCGTCAACTTTCTTAACGACTTGTACACTGTGTTTGATAGAATAATTAGAGGCTACGACGTTTATAAAGTGGAGACTATTGGGGACGCGTACATGGTCGTAAGTAATCTATACTATATAATATTATAATCCCTAAAGTAACTCTCACTGTTAAGAGCGTATTCACACTTTTCAGTAAAATAAGCAAAAATACGCAGTTTTCTAAGTGATAATTCTCAGCTATGAACTGATGTAGGTTTCAATTTCCAAAGTTTAGTTATAGATATATCGTTGACAAAGGGGCTAACTATAGTCAAAGTCTACTGACGTGGTTGGTTATTTTTTAAATAATTATTTTCCAACACACGAATTCGTAATGGCGCAATTCGGGGCATCGCAGACAGCATATTTTGAAGAATTGGTTATACCTATTACTTTAAAACATATATGTAAGTACTAAGCATATAGTCTACAAGTGATTTTTTAATGAATAATTTGCGATTTTATAAGGTTTAGAGAACAACAAACATATTTATCCAACAATAATTCGTCAAAAATCGCGTGTTATAAAACATGCAGCCAACTTTAAATTAATAAAATAAAGTATAAAAATACTTCACCTTATCAAAATATAGTGCTTTATCCTGAAAATAAAATATATTTCTGATTAATTCATAGTATATTTTTTTTGTTATATGTGATCAAACATAACGTATAAAACTCGCAAGTTCGCAACACTGACATGATGCATGATTCAGTGCCGCGCGTGCGCCTTTAGAGGAAGGACCTATGTCGCTCGCGCTCCTGGCCGCCGAACCTCAGTTTACGTAATTTATTAGATATCGTCAACAGTGGGTACCGTACTTGTATCATAGTAATGTTATTATTTTACTACATACTGATAATATTGTACGGTCATACTTTTGTCAATTAATTGAATGATTTATATTTATAGCCTACTGTCGAAGGAGAGTAACGTTAGGTTCAGTGGTGGATGTGTGTGACTGCTGATCACGAGGTTCGGGGGTTCGATTCCCGGGTCGGGCCAAAAATTGATATTGGGTTTTTCTAAAATAAAATAAAAAAAAATAAAATGAAATGAAATGAAACGAAATGAAACGAAATGAAACGAAATAAAACAAAATGAAACGAAATGAAATGAAATAATAATTCAATAGGTACCGACTTCAAAAAACCACCCTTTGGTAAGCAAGCATACGGCCCGCCTGATGATAAGCAGTTACCGTAGCCTATGGACGCTTGCAATACCAAAGGTATCACTTGCGTGTTGCCGACCCATTTTTTTAATACCAGGGCTTTATGATGGAGTATCCCTGGGATAGGAAACTTTTCTTCCAAAACGCATCCCTAAATGAGCCCTGGAGTACTCACACATAAGATCACAACTACACCGCTGTGTGTAGTAATTTAGGTAAAGGTTCGGGCTCTCCTCGCTGATGAATCACCGGAACGTTGTATGTCTAACACTTTCATAACAATTTTGTTTATATTTATATATTTTATGTAAGTAGGTATATTTATTTTATATATTATAATATATACCACAGCATATATATTCATTATATTTTTTTTAGATATTGTTGAATCTATATCCTTATCTTAAATTTGTTTCTTTGTCTTATCCATTTTTTTTTGTTTTTGAGTGCACCTACTATGTTCATCTCTGTATCACCCAAGGTCAACTGGTAGAGAATGCCTATGGCATTAAGTCTGCCTGTGTGCGATTGTGCATAAAGTTTTAAATAAATAAATAATTTGGCTGTGGTGTATTAATATTATGATCTTTTTTTGTTTTTTGTACCTACCTACCTAGCCTACAAAAAACCACCACTACCTACTACTTTTTTGTAGGCTAGGTATCATGTTATGGCATTAGTTTCCACCCACGGCTTCACCTGCACTTACAACCCCAGGCAGAAACAAGCAAGAAAAAGGTCCATAGGTACTTAGGTACATCAATTCATCCAAACATTCGCATTTATAATAATAATATGTATTAGAATAGATATGGTATGCCAAAATGTTCCTTTACTTCTCTAATAATAACATATTCTACAAATTTACAATACAAATACCCATTATAACACCAAAAATCTTACCGTAATATAACAATAAAGTTTACGCGGCCCTGCACTGTGCCGAACATACTTCACGAACAATGTATGTGTGCGAGGATCACGCACACACGCGCACTCGCCACGCGCACGCGGCCGGTCGACCGATAATTACCTAATCTGTAGCTGCGCTATTTTGTGAATACGCTCTTAACAACAACCGAACGGATCTTAGTAAAATTTGGCAAAGAGATAGATAGTATCCTGGTACATAGGGTTTTGGGCTTTTTATCATACCCATTATCCACTCGAGCAAGCAGGGCAGCTAGGTCAAGAGTTCTTATAAAAGTGAGGAGGAAAAACTAAGGAGTCTTCATTCCCATTAGAATATCTTTTTTCTTTTGTTATTCATTGGTATTTAATTCAGATTTTGTAAAAAAAACAGTTCTATACTACTATTATTATTATTGCAGGTTTCTGGTCTTCCTATAAGAAATAATGATAGACATGTGGGCGAAATTGCATCTATGGCATTAGAACTATTGAATGCTGTAAAGAGTCACAAAATATCTCATAGACCAAATGAAACACTCAAACTTAGGATAGGAATTCATACTGGTAAGTTAGTAAAATTACTCTCAATCCAATGCTCAAAACCTTAATCCTTAGATTCGATTTCTGCTTTTCTTTTTTAAATTTGTAGGTTCTTATTTTTTGTAGCATTAGCTGTTAGGTCCCATGTACTACATGTGATCTTACATAGCTCTCGAGAGGCTAGCCAATTTATTGACATTCATCAGGCACAATTCCAGACTCTAGGTTAAATAACACCTAGGAGACGAACTGTCTAGTCTACCACTGCGCAACCGATGCAGTCATTAAACAATTATATTTATCAGTGTATGATGGACACAAAACACAAGTTTTAAATTTAATTTCAGGCGCAGTAGTGGCAGGAGTAGTAGGTCTCACAATGCCTCGCTACTGCTTGTTCGGCGACACAGTGAACACGGCATCGCGTATGGAATCTAATGGCGAACCACTCAAAATACACATATCGCCGAGCTGCAAGCAAGCGCTCGATAAAATTGGAGGCTATATTGTTGAACCGAGAGGCACTATTCCAATTAAAGGGAAAGGACAGGTTAGTTAATACTTGTTTTTATATCTTATATAATACTAGAGGTTGCCCGCGACTTCGTCTGCGTGGTAATTTGGATTATTTTCTCCGATTTTGCAACATATCTCACTACTGCTCCGCTCCTATTGATCATAGCGTGATGTTATATAGCCTTCCTGAATAAATGCACTATTCATCAAAAAATATTTTTTCAAATCGAACCAGTACTTTCTGAGATTAGCGCGTTCAACCAAACACAAACACGTCAGGACATAATTTTCCAGTTACTAAATATGTCCGACTTGTCCATTTATCATTAGCTTATAAACAATTAGAAACAGCTAGTTTTGGGCGCGAAAAATAAAATCATTTACTTATTTCTCATTAAAAAATAAATAAAATGAATACATCTAGATGTAATAATAGTGATATTTATCAGATTAGCATACATGATGCATATCAGATCCAATGAAACATAGTTTTATAAGTTGCTTCTTAATTAAAACGTTAATAAGTAAATATGTAGTGTGTGACGCATCGCCCCTCATTCCATTATATATAAGTGTAACATAGTTAGTATATAAAGGCAATAAAGCTCAGACATTAGACGAAGTAACATCTTTTACTTGACCACCCAACGTTCTAACATTGCATGGCGACCCTGCCATTTTTGATTACAGGTGCAGACGTATTGGTTGATCAGTGCCACAGAAAAAGCTATTCAGAAAAGGGCCGTTGAAGGTGAGGAGCGTCCACTGTTCCGGCGACCCAGAAGAAGTCCCAGATTAGCTGATTCCAGGCATCCTTCCCTATCAGGTCTATGGTCATCTTTCATTTCATTGACTGGCCTGTTGGTCTAGTGGTTAGTGACTTTGACTGCTACGCCGTCGTGGGTTCGATTCCCACCCAGGACAAATCTTTGTGTGATCAGCGCGAATGTTTTTTCTGTGTCTGGGTGTAATTTATCTATGTATGTATTTAGAAATATATAAGTATGTTTATCAGTTGTCTGGTTACCATAGTACAGGCTCTGCCTAGTTTGGGATCAGATAGCGATGTGTGGGTTGTCCCGAAAATATTATATAATATATATATATATATTAAAATTTTTTATTCATGGAAGAGTAGGATTTGTAACATGTCGTACTATCCCAACTGTAGGGTATTTATTTTACTTTGAGAGTATAATCCTATCCTTTGAACGTGTACAAACTATACTCCGAGTTAGGCTTGCGTGCGTACGTGCACACAGACGTCGTGCACGTACGTTAACAGAATACGCGGTGGGCACGCGGATGTTCGCTGTTCTGGGTTGTTGGAAGTAAAAAAGTTTAAAAATTATATTTCTTTTTTTTATCTCCTTGAAAAAAAAAAAACATGACTGAACTAAGCTATACTCGTGTCTTACGCACCGTTGGATTACTCAGTCGTAAAAGTGACGAAATATATCAAATGAATGAACATTGTTGATGTAGGGCTTTTAAACTAATTGGATTGATGCACGCAGGTGGTTGCGGCGGCAGCACGGTGCGGCAGCGCGTGTCCAGCGTGGCGCGCGATGTTCGTGCGGCAGACAGCGGGGAGCGCGGCTCGCGCTGCAGCCTGCCCGCCAGCGCAGAGCGGCGCGCCTCGCCGCACGCGCCGCGCCGCGCGCGCCCCGAGAACTGCGCGACCAGACCCAGGTGGGTGTAGTGTACTGCGACTGAGCAACCGAGCGTAGCGGAGACCACGGTGCGCTGCAGCCTGCTTGCGTCTGCTCGCCTAAACTGAGCGCGGAGAGTGCTTGTTGCCTGCGGTAACAGACGTCGTCGTTTTTCGCATCCAGTCTTCCAGCTACCGTCTCCATATTGGCGGCCCACATAGCTGTAGGATGTTTAACCTTAGTGTTACCAACTCGCAGTTTTTACCTATTTGTTTAATTTCCTTTTCATTCGGCAGGAACGCATTGAGCTCAATAGCGTCGTCGACGGCGTGCGAGAACGAGGCAGGCGGAAAGACCGAGGCGGTGCGGTGGGCGGGCTTGCGTTGCGCACAGTCACTCGACGTGCTGCCGGCCGCCAGGCGGGACGCGCTGGTGCGGCGCCAGCACACCACGCGCTCGCTCGAGTCGGAGGTGGCCGTGGCCACCGTGTGCGGCGACCCCGTGTTCAACGGGACCATCATCGGCATCGTCACGGACGACCTGCCGCGCGCCGAGGACAGCCCGCTGCTGCGGAAGAGCAGTCTGTCGACTAAACTGGAACAACCGCGGCGAAAGGCGCCGGAAACCAGCTACATCGAGTTCTACAAGAGGTGGCGGTCCCTGGAGAACGTGGCCGAGGGTAAGGCCGAGCGCAAGGCCCCGCGGTTCACGATCCCGTGGTTGCTGGGTATCTTCGGCGGCCCCCGCAGCAGTTCGTCATCACTGCGCCGCGCCCCGCCTCTGCTCGACCGCGAGTCCGCCGTCTGATCCCATCTTATAATATAGCAGCTTCCGCCGCATGAGCGTATGTTAGATTTTATGTATATGTATATTGAAATGATGTTGTAAATAATATGTGTAAGTAAAACGATGTTACCGTCAATTGTGAAATAAGTTTAATGTTATTAAATAATTTCTATTGAACAAAGGGCTCTTAATAATACTGACGTAGATCACAAATATATTTGTCATTCGAGAAGCGAGACATTTACTATTATACTAGTTAGTGACAGGCGGATTAAAAAGTTACAATATTTAGCCGCCGTCACACACGATACACTCATGTAAGTACTGCGACCCAAGCTATGCCTGAAAGGTCACAGCAGTAAAAGATGCATTTATCGCTGCCATTGACTAGGATTACATAATAAGTACAAAATGCATATTTATCTTATCATTACGCGTCCGCAAGTAGTGGTATACCGGCACCGTCTCTCTCATTATATGAGCAGCCGTTGATGACAAGTTTGATGTCGCATTGTTTGGTATCTTGGGGCAACAGAGTCTCATCGGTAGCTGGTACAGGCGGGGCAGGGATACTCTCCGTGTGCTCTATGATAGGACAAGAGACGCTCGTGTACTCGTGCCGAAGACTGGGCGCCTCTAATAAATCACAGCGCTGTGCAGGTACGAGCCGACCCTCACCAACCACCTAAGAGTATACATTTTTATCATTTTCCCTTCTGCATTAATCTGACATTATCATTTAACTGTATGTAAAATTAAATTGATATACTTACTTCCATAAGATATTCGTCGCTCCGATGATGCAACACACCATCCGTATGCGATTCTAAATGGTTTCCAGACGCAAATCGAAGCTTTTTTGGAGATTCTAAACTGCAACATCTGAAAATACAATTTAGGTATTGTTACATAATGAAAACTCAGGTAATTTGGCTATAGCAAACTCGGAATAATATAAAGAGAATATTATAGCAGTGTAGTTCAGGGCATATGGGTTACTTGTTACACTTTCTACACACCGTTACCACCGTACAATATTCGATTTTACTGCTCGGCTGTGCCGATTAATGCTGGCCCGCTTGTGTATGTAGCAAGCAAGCCTTACTCCAAAACAATTTATACATCATCTCGATTGAAAGACTGGTAGATAAATGCCTTCCACGAGGATTTCTACACTGAGCTGAAGAAGTAAAGCATATAACAATAATATATATGCTGAAATACAATATTAACGATACCTGTGCAGACCGCCAACTTGATTTTTCCAGTTCTTAGTTTTAAGTGAACTTCGTTGTCCCCTTTTGTCAGGGTGTCCGGGCACTGTTTCTCTAGCTTGTCGCCGTCTCGCTCTCGCAGCAGCCGCAGTTGGCTCCTCGCCACGCAGCCAGTACGTCACTTGGTCACGTTTGCCTTTCATAGACACAATACCGCGTTCCTCCAAGATATAGCCACCCAGTTGGTCAAGAAGAGTCTTACATGTTGAGCTACAATGTATTTTCAAGGCTAAAAATAAAATTTTTAGTTAGTAAATTTTGAAAATAAGAAAAAAAATTGGGACTTCATCGTAATGATAGTGTTTTGTTGGTATTCTATCTAATATAATTGAATTATTTCTCATTTTCAATAACAAACTAGCTATCGTAAATATGTCACAGAGATAGAAATTACTCCAATTTTGACTTGTATACGTGGTAAGTAGGAACCTATTTCATTCTATTGGATCAAGAGTAGGTAGATATAAAATTGTACTTACGTGCTCCGGTCGATTCGAAACGGCTAGCTGTATTTACCGTATCGCCGAAGAGGCAATACCTTGGCATCTTGAGTCCAACTACTCCTGCACAAACTGGGCCTAAAAACAAACGTTTATGAATGTAGGTATATTACGTAGCATTCCTTGGAGTCAAGACTGCCAAAACACATTGACGGATACAAACTAAGATTTTAGTCTTTAATAAGGGTTTATGGATATTATTTACCTGAATGTATTCCTACTCGCAACATAAGTCGATGTTCGGGTCGATGCCGCAGTCGAAATGCTCGTGTGGCTGACAGCAGAGCTAGAGCCATTGAAGCCACCTCACCTGCATGTAATATGCCATTTCTTATTGGCAACCCGGATACCTACAAAATAATAGCCATTATAGACGGTTTGATTTTAAAATATAGGATAAGGATTAAATAATAATTACTTACAACCATGTAAGCATCCCCGATGGTTTCGACTTTGTACACGTCAAAATTTTCCAAAATTGAATCGAAGCATGTGTACAAATCATTTAAAAAATCAACCACCTGTAAAAACCAATAAGTCTTGAATATCCTTTTACAAGTAAAAGTATTAATAATGTAGGTACTTATAAATTAAAAATATTCCTACAAGAATGTTATACCTAGTACGAGTACTTAGGAATAAATAAGACTAACGGTGCAAAAGTAAAACTTAGTGGTTTAATTAGCTTTTTATATATTGTTTATTTTGTTAGATATTAAAAAAACTACCTGCAATGGTGTACTTTCAGCTGACATTGCTGTGAAACCAACAATATCACTGAAATAAATAGTAACAGAATCATAACTTTCTGGCATGACGCGACGTCCTCGTTTCAATTGTTCTGCTACAGGCGCCGGCAACATCTCCTCTAATAAAGCCTCTGGAAAAATATTAAATTTGACATGTAAGTGCAATTTTTAAGAGATGTCCTACACCATACAAGCGGGTTAGCCCGACTGGGAAAGGACCTTCACCTAACTGAAGACTACAGCCAAATAACGACACACCTTAGTGTAGTTATATTCCTGTATGTGAGTACAGATCTCATTTAGGGATGTGTTAATAAACAATTGTTTTTCTATCTCAGTGATACCTACTCCATTTCAAAACATTGATGTTAAAATCTGGGTCGGGAACACGTTAATGATGCCCCAGGTATGATAGGCATCCATAGGCTATGCCTGCTACGGTAACTATGTATTATCAGGCTGATCGTATGCTTGTTGGCCGCCTGTAGTGGTTTAAAAAAATGTTGTAACAAAAAATATTCGCAGAATTATTTACCAGTCTTTTTTTTCTCCTCCTGTAATTGATCCGTCCGCTCATCTACTAGAGCTTCAAGATTATTTGCATATTTCTCCATCATCGCAATCATGTTATCAAATATGTTAGGTTTCCTGAAATATCAAAGTAAATTGGTATATTACAAAAACATATCTACAAACAATTGGCTAATAATATATTAAAATTAATCAATTTGTGGGATTGAACTCACACCTTATGTGTTGGTTGTTAGAATTTATTCATTTAAACTTCCTGCACAAATAAGTATAAAGATGGACGTAATGCCATAGGCATTTTCTAACAGTCAACCTTAGGGTGATGCAAAGATATTCATGCAAATAAAGTTAAATTTAACCGTAGGATTTAAAACTGTTTGCCTAATATATAAATAGCCATATTATAATTTACTACCAATTAATTTCACTTTGAATAATTTATCATCTGAAGCAGGAAATCGTTGGGAGGCAACCCACACCTTAAAATAAAAGCATCTCTGATCTACCAAGCCGCATTGGGCCAGCGAGTATGGAGTATGGCCCCAACCCTCAGCTCTCTTGATAGAGCAGATCTTGGTTATCATTGGGTTTATATGAGTTGCTAATATAAAACAAACTGTACTCACATTCCTTTACGCAGTGGTCTTAGTCGAGTGCGAATAGATTTGAAATCAGGCCGTGTTATAGCATCTTCGACCCAACATTCCGAGCAGCATTCTCGAACACAGTCAAATCGACCAGTCAGTGCGTCCAGAGGAGGTCTGTAATATTAATTCGCTTTTATTTTCAATATGTTGATGAAAGGTTTATAGATGAAGCATTTGATATTTATATTGATACAATTGTAAGTGTTATAACCAATTACTACGGGCATTGCGTGTTTTTATAGAACAGATAATAATCTTAAACGTCTACCTTATAGCAATATAAGCATCATATGCATATATTATACCAGAATAAACAAGTAACAAACGGTGTACCTCAAGGGAGCGCAATAGGTCCCACATTATTATTATATACTTTTAAGCCAGCCAAAGGCTGTAGTAGGCAAACCTAATCATTAAGATATCCTTCAAGAAAGATAAAGCTTTATATGAGAAACTGCTAATTAACAGTGGTCCATGCGACTGTGAATTAAAATACCTACCTAAATGGAGCAGGATCTGGGGCGGCGATGCGGTGTAGTAGAGACGGCGTAGGAGGAGCATCTGCACCAAATGGTCCACGCCGCGTATGTAATTCGTACAACACTAGTCCAAACGCGTACACATCTGATTGTGGAGACCCTTCCCGGGAATCTTCTGTCGTGTTGCTGTTATCTTTACCCCAACCCGCCGAACGAAGGAGCTCCGGTGATAAATATAATAAACCTAAAAAATATATATTTTAATATTAATATTTATTTTATTTGTTATATGGGTTTTTTCTGCAATAAATGATTATTATTATATTTCAAAACACGAAGCTGAAATGCTGAGCCCTAAAGGCGATACAAGGTACTGGCACAGATTACTAAAGAGTTACTACGTAACAGATACTTCACTCAGAAGAAAATTACCAATACCTACTGCTATAATAGCCTACTCTGTCGCGTCAGCAATCGCTGCATGCTAAAATGTGCCTAAATGCTCAAGCGTACAGTTGTGATTGCTTCGCACTGTGCGATCCCACAGCAATCGCGGGGCTGCCTCTTTGATAAAATTAAATTAACATAAATAACTATTTGTGCCTATTTTATTGAGAATTGTGAATAATATATGTTCTGACTAAAGGTGGTAGTTTAAAATTGTGCAATACATCTAAAACATAATTATAAAAGTCAGTGTGTAGGTAAAATAAAAAAATCTTTAAAAGGTACGTGTTTTATTTTTATATAAATTTCTTACCCTTTCTAAATTTTCGGTTATTAAATTTTACTGTAGAAAAAACTAATAGAACGATTAAAATTGAACAACGTGCGTGCTTGCGAAAACCGCATTGAATTTGGTCCGCCGGCGGTACGACGAGCCGTAGGTAATTAAAGCGCGCAAGTACATGGAGTGACGGAGGCCTGGTACTGGTGTCTACTTGGTAATGTTAAAATGAACTTTACGAATAAGATCCAAGGTTGATTTTGTATTGGCTAAATATTGAATGTTATTTCAGTAAATTCGATTAGTTTATTATTGCATACTACTTGAAGTTAAAATTGAAATGTCTAATCTAAATTCTTATTATGACATTCAAGTTGACTTTTTAAATAAAATAGAAAGAGAAGAGAGTTCATCATTTATACAAAGTATCGAAAACAGAAATAGTAAATAAAAGCCTTACTTTCTATATGAGATCTTAAAGCATTTGGTTCAGTTGGAGGCAGTTCTCCCTTTCTGAATTCTTTCAGTCCAAAATCAGCTAATTTGACCACCCATCGTGCATCCACCAAACAGTTAGATGGTCGCAGAGCACCATGAAACTGAAGCGGTGACTCGTGGATGAATATCATGCCCTAGAAAAAAAAAACAAACTATAATAGCCTTTAACACGAAAGGTGAAGGTAAATAAATTTTATTTGACTACTTACTCTAATTATATCTCCAACCAAAGACGCGATAAACATATTATCGAGTTTGATGTCTTCATTTTCGAGAATATCCTGTATGAAAATCACAAGAATGTCATTAAATAAGTCTATATAAACCTTGTGAGATATTGAGTTGATAAATCTACCAATATTTACCTTGAGGCTGCCTCTAGTGCAATATTCAGATAAGGCGCAAACATTTGGCGGTTCAATACACGCGCCAACGAACCCGTTCACGTTATCATGTTGCAAATCCCGCATCTGCCGATATATATTTTATTACATGAGCTGCATGGAAGCGATATCTCTGTGTTAGGAGTAATGGAGTTTAGAATATAAATGAAACGGCACAAGGTCTCATGTTTTATGTTAGTAGGTATATTGGCGAAACGAACAAGCAATATCCGCGTTTTATTTACAAGTAAATTGTATGGTGGATATACTTAGTAGGTAGATAATAGATAACCACAAATGAATCAGGATTCTAAATAGCAATAGCCTATTGCTAGTTAGAATCTTGATCTTTTCGTTATCATCGTTGTAGAATTCTCTATGAGATTCCTTATTGCCGCGATAGGGAATCTAGTAGAGAATTCTACAGCGATGATAACGACGTTAGTACCTATCTTAAAATAATATAATCAGGTACTGTCAACAAAATAAAAACTAAATATATATATACTTTTTAATGGCTTTATAATAAAACTCTAATTACAAAATAATTTTTCAAAGCTTTTTGTTAAATTGTTTGTTAATTTATTTTTCAAATAATGCCATTTTCCTTGGCAAATTTCAATGTTCGGCTAGTTTTGTTGCTGACAATACAAGAGTCTGGCGTCTCCAAAGACGAACCAGCCAAAGCAAGAATTTTATTTTGCTATAGTTAGCTAGTCTAATCTATTGTTTCAGACGATGATATCACGAAAGCTTTATCTGATTTAAGATTTACCATACATACCTAGCCTAGCTACCTACGGTCTCCGTTGAACAGTTTTTAAACAATTTATGATCTTAGTCTTTTACTACTTTTAGTCTACAGTCTTACTTTTTAAGTATTTTTAGTCTACATTTCTTTTTCGTTTTTTGATCACCTTAGTAACTAGTTTTAAAGCAGTAAGTAATGCGATAAAAGAAAACAATAACTTTGCTTAGGTGCATTAACATTTGCAAAGCTTTACACTGAAAAAATATATCAGTTACATCTATACCTAAATATACCTACAGAGAATACGTAGAAGGACTTTCAGACCAGATCCATATACCTACGTATCATCCCAAAATGGTGTAGTTGTGTGTATTTGAGTAGGTGATTAGTGCTCATTTAGAGATGCGTTAAAAAAACCGTGTTCTATAAATTATTAGGTACCCATAATATAAAACCCTAGTTTCACAAGTTTTGGTTCGGCAACACGCGTGAGATGCTGGACGGGTTTGATCGAAAGCAAAGCGTCCATAATCAAGTTAAGCAACGGTAAAATTATTAAAATATTATATTGCAAGTAGCATTATAATATTTTAATTATTGTTTTGGAAATTAATGATTTTGTCAACTAAAGGTAGATCACCTTTAGTTAACAAAATCATTAAATTTATGTCCTATATATAATTAACCTTTTTAATTGCAATAAAAAAGTTAGCTACCCACTAATCGTCTAATAGAGTCATTAAACAGTAAAAAATTATACGAATTTCATCACAGCTTTTAAGTAATTAAGGTTTATAAAATATGATGTATGTTATTGAACGTTCATGTTAGCCTCCGCCCAGCGCCGCGGGGCCCTCGCGTTCCTACTCGTACATTAAGAAAACATTTCGTCACACGATAAAGACGAAGCGAATGTGAGTTGAGTAAGTACCTACAAGGAAAATGAACAATCCACTATTTTATCGAAAGCTTTTCGTTTCGAGAATAAAACCTATAAGTTTCTCAAGTGTATTCGAATGGAACTGTACAAACTTAACAAGCAGGTGTAAGTTAGTGTGTTTATCCACACCTGAACAAATGTTCTTCCTAAACTCCTGCTTCAAGTTCTTTCTATAAGAGTTTATGTACTAATATATAAAAAGTGACTGTTATACTGTTAAAATAATATAGGTACGGTCTGCATCAAAAATGGACACTTATTTTTATTTTTCACCACATTAAAATTGGAAATATAAAATTAAAAGATTAGAATTAAGTACGTTACGTACAATAGACCATAGGATACGAACTCTCAGAAAACCGGGCACTCTATCGGAGGCCTGCGGCGACTTCGGACGCCTGCTGGCCTTTTGGAAGAACCTGGGGTGGTTGGAATAGCCATAAGGAACCCCACGCACAAAGGCCCACTAGAGCGGCCAGGTGCGAAAAAGCTCCATTAAACTAACTAAGTTACGTACAATAAAGAGAAAAGATTTGTGTGTATGAACTCAGAAACTACAGGACCGATTTTAAAAATTGAATGTTTTATTATCACTGAGTAACATTATGCTATAATTTATTGCGTAAAGAATAAAACAAAACAAAATAAATGTCTTTCCGCGCGTAGCTAGGACAAGGTAGCTTTAAATAGTTACATAGGCAGGGGAAATAGTCTACTAAGTACAAGTTGTAATGTTAGAAAAACAGTGTATTTTGCTACGTGACGTACTATTAAACATTATTGTAAGACATATTTTGGCGAATAAAGCCACGTATTTATATTGTACCTGCGGCGGCGGCGGCGGCGGCGGCGGGCGTCGGTAAATCCTTATATATTAAAGCGATTTGTCTCAGTCAGTTACTCCGTCATATCAACATACTTTGTTTGTTTTGAGACCCGGGGGTAGGCTTTGGACTAATCATACGCTGTCTTACGAATACAACAAAGTAAATCATAAAGATGTTATTTATATCATACCTAAGTATATAAACGTCTTGAATTCTGTATTTCTATGTAAAGTGATAGTTTTAGAACAGTCTAAGAAACCCTTTCATGAAAAAGAGTTCTTTACACTGTGGTTTAATGTTGTTTATCTGTGGTTAATTGTAATTGGCCGATTTTTTGGTTCTACGAACTAGTTATCTTACTAAGCAAATTATTGTGATTGTTAAATTTAAAGGTAGGTATACTTTATAAATATACTTACTTTGTTAGATAGGTTATCTGATTTTTAAATGTGTGTTTCAATTAATTTAGTTACCTACTATAAATCTAGCTTTATGATCAAGAAAATACCTACCATAGACCTGTTTACCTTTTCTTGAAAATAAAAACCCAATTTTATGTTTTCAAACTAAATATTGGTTCTTAATTGTAACGTGTACAACGGAATTAATAGGCCCTGGCCAGGTTTTTTTTTAACACTATACGTAATTTTTCAATACCTTATTGGTGCATTTTAAATTAAAAAAGAACACTCACAATTTTAAGTTCCTTCTTAATTTCTCTGTTGATGTCAATGTGGTGTCGCCGCACTCGTTTGACAGATAGTAAGCGGCCGCGGTAGAACGCCACTTCGGTGAAGATGGCAGAGTAGCGAAAGTCCAGGTCTGGGTTCGAACTGAGCGAAACTTGGCTGGAGCGAACACCACCCGTACTTCCTCCGCCATTCTTCTCGCTCACAGCGTTGGTTGAGGAGTTAACGTTACCGCCCGCATTGCTATCTTGCTGGAAGAATTCAGCTCTGATCAACTTGAAAGGAAAGCTTTTGTTCATATAATTGGTGTTCTCCTGGTACCTACGCCAGGAGCAAAGCCAGGTTATGATGGAGGAATATACGATTCAGGCATTTTATAAGACAAGGGGACGTAACACAAATGGTATTTACGGCATTTTACAAGATAAGGGGACAGAACACAAATGGAATTTTCTGTAGGTATATCAAACTAAACTAGTAAGCAAAAGTACCATAATATATTTCATAAAACTACAATGATCAATATTTTCATTGTAGGAGCGTTTGTAGAGCGTGCGTGACAACCTCGAACCAGGAATCGAACCCAAAACGTAACGATCAGCTGCAAACTTAAGCGCAAACTATACCAATAAGCATACATCAACACGTCATTGCGCGGGAAGAGTGCTTTCTAGTCTAGCAGTATTTTATAGTCTTTTTTTTAACAAATTAAAAAATACATACTTATACCTTCGCGCCCACTAAGCATTGCTCCACTCCACCTCAATGATTCCCTGGATTATAATTCTTAAAAAGCTATCGTATCATAACTAAATATACCAAGCCAAGTCCTCATTGCGTTCATAATACTTATGACCTTTATTGATAGCATCAGCGTACATGCAAACAACATACAGAAGTTCGGTTTACCTACTCAGTTTGTTGGCACGTTGTTCATCATCAGGCAAGTGTAACTCTCGGAAGTCAATTTTCCAGAGCAACGAGTCCAATTCTTGTTCGTATCGCCAACCCCGGTACAACGCTAGAGCGGCCAGCGCGAGTAAAGCCAGTGTTCCACCTGAGGCTCCCAGTGCCCATGCTCCAATATGACCTAAGCCAAAAGTATTTAAAAAGAAACTTGGGGTTAAATATTCTATGTAGAAAATAAAACAATACATACAAGTAAAAAAAAGTTCAAGAGAAGTAATCAGAGAATAATTGTCATTTTAATGTCCTAAAAATGTTAAACACTGGCAGCACGTTTCGGCTTCGAATAGGTGGACATTTGTTAAGTTTTTTTTTTGTTTTTTTTTTCCCAATAAAATATAGCCTATGTTACCCGCTGATAATGTAGCTTTCTAATGGTGAAAGAATGTTTAAAATCGGTCAAGTAGATTTTGACTTAAATTCAAACAAAAAAAAATCATAATATTAGATTAGAAGCTTAGATATCTAGAACCGTTCTTTATATTTTTAAGGTATATAGGTATCTGCTACTTACATAACAAACAAGCTTACGCAGATGTAAAGCAGTTACTGTAGCCTACGGGCATAACTCGATCTACTGCCGTGTTGCTAAGATACGAGAAACGTTATTTTATTAAACGTTTCTTTTAATTAAGCACTATACAGTCTCCACTGTAGACATTGCAACCTATAGGTATAAAATCTTATTTAAGTAAGTAGGTATCTATATTCTCTTTTTTATAAAAATCTATATCTTAAAAGCAAAGATAAAGACCGCCATAAAATTATAACACACCCATAGGGTATCTACACAAAATTCAAAGCCAAATTTTTTAAAATGTGGTTGGTAAAGTGCGGGTTTGTGTTACGCTAATGTCTAAAACCCTTAGGTACGCTTATCAAAATAAGCCTTCAGTGCTAACGAGGTTACTTATCTTTACCTACATCATATCAGAATAACGAGTCAAGGGATATTATCATAATGGACCGAGCTGCTTTCAGTAAAGTTGTTCTCTTTTTGTAAAGGACTTCGTGGTGATGGAGGTCATATTTTCCGAAGGACAAATTTTGGGGTAAAAATAATAAGTATCATCAATAGGTATGTCGATAATATATTTTAATGAAGATTTGTATAATTGTTTGTAATCGATAAACTCAATAACTAGGTACCGATTATTTTTTTTTTTGCATATATAGAGAAAGCCCATAATATTATAAATATCAGCGAGTGAAATGGGCTCTAACTTTGTTTTGTCATCTAAGGTCTGTAAGAATATTTGTTTTCAATAAAACTTGAAAAAATCTATTGATTTACCATATGCTCACGGTGAAGGAAAACATCGTGAAGAAATTCTGGTACACCAACCCGCATTAGGCCAGCGTGTGTGAATTAAAGCCTAAACCCTCTCTGATGGTGAAAGATGAGCCGTGCCGAACAGTGGAACATTATACTGCCCTGCTTACAAGGAACCACGCAAATGCAAGACAAGTATCGAAGCAAAACATGTCTTAAATCTGATAAGTTACATTTGTTTTTACCGTAGCCTTCATCATGCAGTTACGTCGTTCTTTCTTAGCAGGGCAGTATAGGTTGCTAATATTATTATTGAAGTTAGGGAGTCCTATGAAAACTAATAAATGTTCACCTGTGCAAAGTCAGGACAAGACGCTAGTTGGTCATTATTTAAGCTTAAAACTATCAACATTTTGTAGTATTTTTACAAATTTCTTGCAAGACTTCTGGCAAGAATTTATGAATTATTTTGAATTTTATGACGTAGTTGACAAGTTAGTGTAGATAAGTAAGTGCTCGCAGTGATCACGGTTCATTTTATGAGGTCGTTAAAGACAGTCATGTTTAACCCCGTCACGCGTTGATGTGCGACAGATTAGACAAAGACATCCTTTCACAACAATATAAGCAAATACTTATCTATATGTGCTAACCTACCTCTCTATACTGATTTACTTGTATATAAAGTTGTAAAGTTTGTTTGTTTAAGTTCCCATCTCTGGAACTAGTCAGATTTGAACTAAAAATATTTTGCATTTGATAGCCTAATTCTTGAAAAGTGTTATAGGCAATTACGGTACGACCCAACGGGAGCATGGCAGTAACAATGAATGTGAGAGGGCTACAGCCATGTATACCTATACTATTAAGTATTCTGTGCTACAGCTAGCATTTTATAAGCGACTAGCAGCTCGCTCCGGCTTCGCACGAGTGGTATTTCCCGGTGTCCCGTAATGTTTTTTTCAATAAAATATCTATAGCCTATATAGACATTCACAACGTGGGTTTCTATTGGTATCGATCACTCCCTACAACGTCACAAACTAACAAACTTTACCTCTTTATAATATAGTATAGAAATACCATTTTCTGATTAATTACAAAATCTCTGAAGCTATAAAGTAGGCATCCGTTATATCAAGAGGATGAAATCGCTGGAAAAAGTTAGTTATAAATGAACATCGAAACGAACCTTGTGCCGGCTTAAGTTGTTTAGAAAATTAATGAAACAAAGCAACGAAGCAAGATTTGATGTCACGATTGAGAACTTTATATGTAATTTAATTTAGCGATGTACCTAACACAGTTTGCTTTGTAGAATTTTAATTGCTTTTAATAAACGTTTTGTATACAATTTATTACATTCGAAACTCCGAGCTAAATTCCTTGCAACTGAAAGCGATAGTAGGATAAACTATCTTAGAAAGAGTCTGAGCAAAAGAGGTATTTTATTTATCTTTAAAATAGGTACCTATCTGCTTTTATATCAAATACCTATGTAGAAAGGAAAAAAAACACTATAAAATATTCAAATAGATAAGTTTATTACTTTCTACTATAAAATATTTTATGCGTCATATACAACAATTAAGTGTTATAAAATGTATCGAAATAAATAATATTATATCATAAACGTGTTATATCTCCTTCTCGATCACTTCATATTATGGTACATTTCCGTCATATCGTGTGAACGGCTTCGGTTCGCAATCTCAAGGGATTTAAGGCACAGGGAAATTAAAGCACTGCCCACTGCCCATGAAGTTAGCGACTGACACTTTAATAAAAAGAGACTTGGGTTTATATCCTTCGTAGCTCGTTTAAAGAACGGTTCTACTTATGTCGAAATGACTCTTAAATCCGACTAAAGCTTTTTGCGGCAAAATACTTAAATTTAGTAGAAGGATAATTAATTGAATTTTAAAGTGTATTTTGTATTTACGATTCAAATTAGAGACAATAATATTAAAATATTTTGTGGACATTCTGTTTTAGTATGGTAAGTTAGGTACAGCTATATCTAATGAATGATATAAGTATATAGACTAATAGGTACACTAACAGAGTGTCGTGTTTGGAGTCGACTCTAGTAATATTGGTGGTGAATGACGAATAACAATACATATATGGTAAAAAAAGTATTTAGTCGTTAACGGGTAGGTATAGCGATAGAATTATATGAAGGTATGTATAGGGCATTAGGCGGAACAGTCAGCGGGTGTAGTCACCGCGGGAGTCGCGTGCGACTGATGGCTCGCTGGTTCGTATTGCTTGTCACTAGGACTCGTTACGACAGTTTTACGACTCACCCCACTTACTGTAGCTAACAAACCTTGCGCTTAATGTCAGTCAGGGCTTTAACACTACATATTAGTTTTTTTAGATCGCCAGTAAACAAAATGGTCGCGTCCGTTTCGTCGACCTTTAGTAATAGAGTGTTTCAGCCCACTTGCTGATTCTATTAGCTTCCAACATACGTTACGCATTAAGGGGAAAGTGAATACATTGTACACAACGGGTGTCCTTGCATAGCACTTTAAAAATTAAGAAATATAATCACTAAGTTACTTACTGACGCATTTCTCTCCTCTGAATCCGCAGGGTGGCTCTGAGAGGGGGGCTTGACCGCCTGGCCATTTCATTTCCCGTAGAAATCTGACTTCCTGTATAAGATAGATATATACATTATCTCTTTGAACTGTTCATTTTCTGTGTTAGTTTATATTATTCTAATGCGGTACAGAATGCGTGAAATTTTTCGCTAGATCAAAGAGTACAGTGTAGTTAGAAATAGAGTGTTAACGTAATATACGAGTAGGTATATAAATACTTATTTGAAGCGTTAATAGGGTTACATAATGTTCCAGTTAAAAGGACCTTAGTTGTTTGGATTTGTGTCTACTGTCTTCACGTGTCGGTTGGCAGCAAAGTGCATCTCTCAAGCCAAAATGTGACGTAAACGGTTAAAAGATGCCGTTTATTCGTGGCACGTCCAGATTCGTTGTGCGTAGTACGTGTTTCGGATATATGATAACAAAACTATTAACATATGTAGATGTAAGTGTTTACATGGGAATTTTTATAAAATTAGTTTTATCGCTCACTAAAAAGTCTAAAAACATTGAAGTAACATTTTCAGTCGCAAAATGGCTTTTAGAATACAATATTATAGATACGCCATTATGAATTTCTGTACCTATACAGCTTCTTGAGCTATACATGGATATGTTACCTGCCTAAGTTTACTAACCGTCGAAGTGTCTTTATTGACACATACTTAAGTTAGATGTGTACATGGTTTTCCTAATTAAGAAATGCTTCCCGTGCTATAGGTATACTTATCAAGTCTTGTTTTTCAGGGAGTTTTTCTTTTATTTTTAAAGACAGCTCCCGCACTAGAGAACAAGCTCTGTGTCTCGGGGTAGTTTACAAACATACAATTCACGGACACCAATTACACCCAGACTCGAAAATACATTTACGAAAGTTTTGCCTCGAGAGGGAATCGAACCCACAACCTTTAGCAGTCAGGGTCACTAACCACCATACCAACAGGCTATGCGATGTATAAACATATTTGCCACCTCAGTAATATGTAAAAGGCCAAATGTACGTATATCTGTTTGTGGTCGTTACGATTCTACAGAAGTAACAAGATACAAATATTTTTTATTTAGAAGATATACATTACCGGCGCTGTCTTATGGAGTACAGCAAGTGGGTAGAGTCCGTTGGGGCGCGTCGGGTCGATGGACAGCAGCGTGTAGTTGCCCTCAGCGTCGCCCTGCTCATCCATGTGCACCCAGTACCTGGTCATGCGCACCGATTACTTCTCATTAACAACCGTCAACAAGGCAGACGAGACGTTCTATTTATAGCTCAGAATTAGTAGACAAGAAATAATAGGTAAATGTATGATGCAAATAGTCGTGTATTTTCCTAAAAGATTGGGCTTGTCTCCCTGTGTAGTATAGAAACAATATATTATAGCCAGCATACTTTTTATGGATCATATACATACTTAGTTTTTATTTTCTTAGTGACATTTTTATAACGAACCGTAATATCCTATAGGGTTGACACCAATTTTTTTTTCAGCTATAACTATTAGGTTATAGGCACAAACGAAAAATGCTCAATATTACCTACCCCTAAATTACTAAGCATTTTTCGTAGAAAAAACTTGCGGACAGTGCAGGGAAAATATAAGTAAGTACATATAAAAAACTTTCCTAGATACAACAATATTTTCATATAGTTATGAGGTAAGTATACAACGTGTTTTATGATGATAAGAATGATTACTCAGCAGATTAGAGCTGAGAAGCTCAAAGATTGATGACGAAAAATATCTATGAAAACATAGAAGAGATAGAGAGGTCTTACGAAGAGGTCAACGGGTGTAAGTAGGATTCGGAAAAAAGTAACAAAAGATTTAAACGGAAAAATACAGTTGCCAACTGCACACTTCAACAAAGCGACAATCGGAAATGTAACCGACTTTTAGTAGGAAAGAATAGCTAAAAGTATTTAATAGCTAGCCAAGAAATACAGGTCGTGAACTTTGACCGGGTAATATCAACATTATTCAAGATATTGAGAAAGGAAATTGTGTAAACTTAAAACCTTATCAGTAGGTGCTCGAAAACACGCGATACATGCTTCCGCACTTTCGTGAGCACGCTACAATACCTTCAAATGTCTCTCAATATAACAAAATGGTGATTCTGTGTATTTTTTAACTGACTTAAAAAAAGGAGAAGGTTATATTATGTTCGACTGTATGTATTTATTTTAAATGTATGTTCACCGATATCTCCCCCATTTGTGGACCGATTCTCAAAATTCTTTTTTTATTTGAAAGAGTATGTATACTCTAAATGTGGTACCATTGGCACCATGTCAGGATCTGATGATCTGATCAGATCCTGACTTGGTGCCAATGGTACCATGATCTGATGATGGAATCCCAGGGAAATCGAGGGCAACCCTAAAATGTTATAGGTATTAACAAAATTTGTCACATATTTCTTACTTTTATTTTATCACTAAAAATAGAAAAATAAAAAAAAATTGAAAAAAATTAAACCGTCTTCAAAAACCTAAAACTAACTGAATACAGATTGAAGTCTGTGCCAAGCTTAATATTAGGTGACAGGATGAACCTAGCACCGACTTCAATCTGTATTTAGTTATTTTTAGGTTTTTGAAGACGGTTTAATTTTTTTTCAATTTTTTTTGTTTCATATTTTTAACGACTCGGCTATGTTCATGTCTCAGGCATTTTACAAATACAAAATTCAAGAACACAAAGTAGGTCGGTACCTACATCAAGACTCGGAACAAGCATTTGTAAATAGCACAAAACGCTTTCTTCTTCTTCTTATCGTTTGGTTAGTAGCCAACCAGCCCCTCTAGACAAGTGGCATAAACGATAGTCGAATCCGTTTACAATAAAATGTCGTAAACTTACGTCAAATCTCATACATTTGCTTTCTATTCTATTCGACTACTGTTTAAGCGACTTGTCCAGAAGGGCTGGTGTTAATTTTGATCGCCCATATTGGTTTCTGTTGTAATCTAACGACTATTAACAGTGGAAACCGACTTTCAACGGGCCCTCCACAGCACTAAAAACTATCTTTAAAGATTAAAGATGATACGAGACTTGCCTTGCGAAATTTGTACAGTGTAAATAACATTGTTAGATGGATATAATGTAATTCTTATTAACATTTTAGTCGCGTCTACATGTGCAACGAGACACAATGCTTTGTGTGTTGTTTGTATGCAACTGGTTGCAATAAATAAGAGTAAAAACGATTATCACGATGGTTAGTCTGTTTTTGAAAAATACTTAAATAACAAATCGAACGGCACTTCACAAAGATAACAAAGGAAATTTATTACCAATATTTTTAAATTAAAATAAAATAAGATAGACATACATACATAGATGTATTTTATTTTATTTTTATTATATTACTTATGTAATTTTTGTCATTTTATCTCTATTTCTGTCATATATTGTGAAAATATGTTTCTGTTTATAATTATTTATAGTCTATAGTTTGTTTAATTTTGTAATAATTTTAACAAAAAAAAAACCGACTTCAGTACGGCAAGTTGCAGAATTTCAAAAACCTTAAAAACGGCTAGATTACATTGTTTAATTCTGAAGTTCCGTTGCCTAGCTACCTTAGCAACCATAATGGAAACTTATTTAATCGCCATCCGTAAAATACTTATTATTGAGAAGTTCAGGTGGCCATCTGTGGTCTTCTTCATCAGTTTTACTTCATCATATTATACTTTCTGAATGCAAATGTTTGATGTGTTGTTAAAAATATTGAAATTGCCATATTTGTGCCTATAATTTTTGATGAAAATGGGACCAAACTGGAAGTACCTATGTCCTCTCAGACAAAAAAAGGATTTTTCAAATTGGTCCATATGAGGGAGTTCTGCGGTAACAAACTTAAAAAAAAATACACACGAATTGATAACCTCCTCTTTTTGAGTTAAAGTTAAAGTTATTGTTTTACTAATTATTATATTTGCAATGTTAACGATAAGCGATTAATTATAATTAAATTATCAGAGATCATAATAACATAATTCACAGTTAAATTTTAACTGTAAATTATGTTATTATGATCTGCTCGATATAGGCTTGCATAGTGAGAAGATCACCAGTAATGTAACTGATATTTTAACTCCAGCTTTTGACTAGACTATCACTAGCTGTTCTAAAAACAATATCTAATTTATTTAAAATTCTAATGGGTTGTTGGATCAGACATGTCTAGATTTTTTTCTAAGACATGTGAAATCTACGGTATTGGGTCTGATTTCTATAGAATCAAAAGGTAAATATTGTGTCAGAAAAGAAGCACGTCTAACCCAGAAAGCAATTTAGTTCTTTGTAGCAAGATAATTTGTACAATTTCAGGACGACGTTTTTATCTCTGGTAGGAGATGGAAATTACTTTTTTTTTAAAATATTGTTATGCATAAATGCTAAACTGACAGTTTTATTCTATCGTTAGTCGTAACACGGTGTGATTAACCTATTTAGGTTTTCGGTGAACTTTGAATTTTATTAGGTTTCACCTAAAGTATAGTATAAGTATTAAAATTTCTTAAATCTGAAGGGCTAATAACAAAATGATCACACTATTTTTTGCCTTATATTGAACACACGACATGCGGCGCATTTAAAAATACAGTTTTAGTGACAACTTTTACTAGAAAAAATTACTCCGAATATCGTTTCGAAACCGATTCGAGATCAAAGAATTCATACTGCAAAGTTCAGATTATTTTACTTTTCATTAGAGGCGCTAGTTGCAAATGTATGAAAAAACACAGAATGACATTTCGTGTTATAACTATGTATCAAAACTCGTATTAAGTAGTACAAACCAGTCCCTATCGTCAGGTTACAAAAGCGATTGGCACACATTTCATCTGCTAATAGTGTACTCGACTGATCGCAAGATATCATTAAAAAATTATAAAAAAATTGACAAAAGGTTGCAGGTATTCTTTAGTCAAAAAGTACTTACCCCATGACACTGTGATACGTAGTGTTCCTCATTCGAGCAGCGATCGCTCTGCCATCCCTGGGTGCCTCACCGCTTGTCAGGGCTTCAGCCAAAGCTCTTGCGTACACCCACACCGCGTCATGAAGCCAAGCTGCCTCCACCGGGATCTGAAGGTCGTACTAACATTAAATATTGGTTGATACTAGTCACTACTAACTACTAAAATACCAACAACAAAAAAGGGTACAGAAAAGCTTCAAATAAAAAAAATCAGACGACGAACTAAGGAACAAGCTCTGTGTCGCGGGGGATTTCACAGTTACAAAGGACACCCAGAATCGTAACAAAGTATTTGAGATTTGTAAGAACTATTTGTACATTACACAATAATATTTGTTCCATATATGGTAATCGAATCCACAACACTTGGCGCGGTGTTAGTGGAAGACCTGTTTATACCTCAACACAATGAGCGAAATTATTATGAGTTTCTAATATAAACCTCTTACGTTTTCAATATAATGAAATAAATCTACTTAAATTAATAATAAGGCAATTAGCGACTAATTTGGGTTTTAAATCAAAATTAATGAAATGAAAACGCTTTTTTCGTGTACTTAAAGTAGGAAAAAACCATTAAGCTTCGTGACAACTTCGGTAGAATTCATTAAGGGGTCGAAAAGCGGTCAAAAGGGCAGTCAAAACGAAAACTCATTTAGAGGGTCAGATAGCCGGGCGGAGTTTTGTTGTAACAGGTAGCCACGTACTTAACTTTTATTATATATTATGTAGGATTGTGTACTTATTCGTTTTATAGCGAATCACCTAAAGCTTTAACGAATTGCTAGTGCTTAAGTTACATTTAGAACCTTTACCACAGAATACTTAATAGTACAGGTACCTTTACATACTACGTCTTTTTTGATCGATTGAAACGCGTGACATTCGCGATGCAAATGTGATATCGTCGCTAGCTGTCAACTTTAACACACACTGTCTTTTTGCATCGGTGTAAATGCGATGCAAACGCGATATAGTCGATAGCAGCTGTCAACGTAACCACAATACAGCTTTTTGCATAGATACAAACATGAAATTGCAAGTGTATTATTGTAAACAGTCGTGTGTAACCTGTGTGAACGTACGTCTTTTGGTAAAGATCTTTACCTTAAAAGACGTAGGTAGACGAGCTAAATAAATTCATATCCAGTTGTTGTGTTTCTGTGCATGTAGGTCTCCAGTGCTAAAGGACACGTTCTTCGTAGCCCAGGGTAACTCATAACATTAAATCCTGATGTTCGTTTTTTGGGTCAGCAACACATGAATGACGCTTCTGGTATCACAAGTGTCCATAGGCTGCAATAACTGCTTACATTGAGGTAAAACTTCACAACAAAAAAATAAGACGATTTAAGTATTTTTTTACTCTGATTTAATACAACGCAGTTTTCTTTTTGATCTCGCGGTTAATATGATTGCGACTGAATTTATAAAGAATCTGAATGAATTAGCGAGCGCTACGTAAGTAAGTTTCTGTACTTAGACAAGAGAAGATTAAAGAATCCCTACTGTGTACACGAGCTCATTCATTCCGCTGTCTTTATATAAATTAGTTTGAGGACGGAGCTTTAATTAGAAAGGGTAGAATAAATCGATGCACAATTTGCACTAGTGCTTGGCCTAACTTTATTTTTAGCCGAAACCTGAACCGATCGAACGAAATTCGACTTGTGTTCAAATTTTGGATTGAATATTTATTTAAGTTCAAAGTGTACTTTATAAGTAATCTTAGCAATAATGAAAACTATTATAAGTCAAAAAGTAAACCGCAACATTTAAATGTTTATTTATGTTATAGATAGACCTTACGTTTATAAAAAACTACATTTTTTTACAAATAAATTATTATGTATCATTAAACGGTACCTAATTCACCTACACTTACAACTATATAAATCGGTTTTGGCCGAAACTAAAACAAAAGCCGAGTCTCGGTCCCGAGATTCGGTATCGGTTCCTTTTAAAAATGTAGTTTCGGTCAGACACTAATTCGCTCTAAATGTAATACATATTCATATGCTCATGTGTGTATGTCTCCTAATCTATGAATGTGTCGTAATACAGATTAAATAATGTCACCGTGTCAGTGGCAGGTTTAATTAACGCGGTGAGTTACCGGCACAGTTCATTAGTTTGGCAATGTACCTATTATGCTAATATGTTATTATTGTTTTGTGTAGGGTTTAGTTGTATTGTTCTCGGTAACTAGGTGACTTCATAAGTACCTACCTTTACAAATTAATTCCAAATTGCTATCTTAAAATATTTTTTGTTTTTTACATTTTAGACAGTTACGTGTAAGTTTTAGACTAATACATTTTCCTTTTTTGTACTATGAGGATGTTTCAGAAAAGTATAATATTGGTACCTACTGTTCATACTATTGCATTTATGTATATACCATCCACAAACTTGGCGCTCGATCACTCATAATATTTTGACCTTAACGGCTAAAATTGCATAACTAAAAGTCCTTGAAAGTTTATTGTGCCATTTAATTTACCCGTTGACCCGTCGTGCAATTTAGCGTTATACAGTAGTTGAGCGTCAACTTTGTCGATAGTACCTACCTAAACACTCTTTAAAACAAAACAAATAATAGTTTACTAAACCTTTTTATTCTTCAATTCCGATAACCGGAAACTAAAAAGGTCCAGTAAACTTACCAAATTGACGGAAAACTTTGCAATACAAAAAATATATAAATTTTCGAATACACGAGCCGCTTTCTATAGCATGCAATCTACTTGTATTCTTTTATATAAATACAAATCTAACCGTGCTTCGGAAGTAATGTTTTTTAAATAAAAACTGGATATTCTGGTCTAGGTAAGGTCAAATTATACTTGCGGTATACTTCAATACTTACCTGTAACTATTTACTACCTACATTAAAATATATATGTAGGTACTTATATAAATAGATTCGTAAAATAGAAATATCTTCGAGTCTGTAGCAGCTGCATCTACTTTGTTTACTACTAAGTATGTCACTGCGTTAATATATTTGGCTGCCAAGTGTAGCATTTACCAGAGAGCTTGTCGTATTATTTAATTGCAAAATTTTAAAATATGAATATCGAAGTAGAAACTATAAAAAAAATAAAATTAAGTTTATTAGGCAATAAATTGTACAGTGTTGTAACAGTACGCTTGTTATTTTCTTATTTATAATAGGTCCTCAGTCTCATCATAAGATAAGGTGAGTAACCATATTTTTTAGCAGTTGATTATATTGACAATATATACAATACTTAATGACAGTGTTGTAGATGTGCTGATGAAAACGTTTTTTAATACTACTTAGATGGCAAACAAGCACACGACCTGCCTGATGAAAGAAAGTACTTAGTTACCGACCCATTTTTTATATTAGGGTTTTTTGATGGAGTATTCTATCCAAGAATAGTATAACGTGTCGATGAAAACGCATCCCCAAATGAGCGCTGGAAATCCTGTATTCACACACAGGAATACAACTACACCGCTGCGTCTCATTATTTGGCTTTGGTCTTCTGTGCATTATTTCATTATCGATGTACAGATAGTAATAGATAATAGTTAGTATATAATCAAGTGAGCCCAAACACGGCTAGATTACAATGTTCAATTATGGAGTTCCGTTGCCTACCTTCCTCGCTCCCGGCTTCATCATCAGTTCAGTTCAATTGTATCATTTTCATTTGCTACATTACATTTGCTTAGTATTAGTTGCTAAACAACCTTAATCGAAACTAATCTAATCGCCATTTGTGAAATACTTATGATTGAAAAGTTTAGATGTCCATCTGTGGTCTTCATCAGATTCAGTTCACCAATTTACACTTTCTGAATGCAAATGTTTTATTTGTTGTTAAAAATATTGACATTGCTATATGTATGCCTATCATTTTTGAGGAGTTCCCTCAATTCCTCATGAATCGCATCATCAGAACTTTCTTTTGATAAAAATGGGACCAAACTGGAAGCATGTCCGAGAGGACATTTATGAACCGATTTGAAAAAATATTTTTTTGTCTTCTCATACAAACAGAATTTTTTAAATCGGTTCATAAATTACGGAGTTCTGCGGTAACAAACATAAAAAAATACACACAAATTGATAACCTCCTCGATTTTGAAGTTGGTTAAAAAGAATGGGTGGGTAGGTACCAGTTTTAGTACACATATCTAATAATAGGTGAGATGGTTATCCGAGTGAGGAAAATTTTGCCTACATGTAGGTAGCATGTACGAGCCATGTAGTTAAATAAAATGCCGGTTAATATACATTTTTGCACAATGAAAATTATCATAAACGAAAATAAATATTAGAAACTCACCACTTTTCCTCCACCAAAAGCCAGTAAGGGATTGGTAAAATTGAACGGTGGCATCTGTAGCCGCTTGTTTACTTCTGATGCGAAGACAGGGTATGATGGAGAAGGTGAGGGTGCGACCGCCATGTACGAACGAAACGCTCGTAACGTTCTAGAAGTAGGCTCCTTCCGTAACGGACCAGCTAAGTATCTTACTGCTTCTTCGGATTCATACTTGTCTACATCCACTCCGATTGCCGCGTACTCTCCTACGAAGATAAAATTACATTTTTAATCACATAAATCAAAAATACTACTACATTTTTTCTCCGACCACTTTCGTCTGTTAAGTGCGTAGAACTTCGAATAATAGCCATAGTACAATTTGTAAGATGAGGGTAGAGACTGTACGAATGCAATTTTGTTTAGTCAAATCAAGATTTTTTTTAATTTGTTGAACATTGAGATAAAAATGTAGACGTCTGTAAATCTAATTTGATTATGTGTCAAGTACCTACAGAATATTCTTTTACAAATTTGAGAGAACCAGGATTATGTCTAGTTAGGTACGTATACCGTGTACCATTATGAAAATACTAATTTCTGATTTGTTTAATAGTTTTTATTAGTATTATAACACAATTTTTATTTGCTTTTATTTACTTGAAAATAATATCTCGTTTATTAATTTAAAATCATTTTTATGCTCTAACCACAATTCTATCCGTAGGTACGTATTGAATCTGCGTCATGAACATTCATACTAATTTTTAACACAGATAACAATTAAAGTAAATATTTGTTAAGTTTACACTTTGACAAAAAATCTGCGATATTTGTAAAGTATGTATCACTAATATTCGGTTAAGTAAACGTCAAAACTCAGCGTCAAAATAAATCACAGCTCCTTTAAACTTTTACATTTTCGTTGTTTATGTTTTAGAACGTGGAAATAAATCCTTTTCACAAGAAGTAATCTCCCTGAGATTGTTCTCAGCCTGTCAATACTTCGTTAAGCGGTACCACGAGCGGTATTATGGATTTTACTTATCTGGCGACCAAAGATAACGTCATTGTTTGTTTACCTTCCCGAGGCTTATGTTAAATGTGTCACTGAGCGATTTAAAGCGAGTGGTTTTAATGTAAGGTGGCAAGCGGGTCGAGGATGAGCTGCGTTTTTATGGGATTGCGTATCAACGCCTATAATGTCAGTCGACGTGCGCACGTAGCATTTTCTTTAGAAAAAACGTCAGTTGTACGGCCGTTATCCAGAAAAATAATTAGATAAATATTAACCAATGAGCGTACTAGAGTCTTAGCATTAAAAAATATAAAAATGTGTTCAGTGTTGGAGAAGGAATTTGATGTTGTATATTTCTTGGCATTAATTAGTCTGCCCGCTACAATGTTTCATACTATGAACGTAATAGGAACGTGTCAGGCAAAACAATCTTTGTACAAGACTCTGCCCACTAGACCGTTCCGTTACCGACCAGCACCGTCGCATGCCATGCATAGAGCGTCAATAAGATATGACACGCGGATGATACGGAGATAAATATACGTAATTAATACGCTGAAGTGGTTATAGTAGAGCGTATCGTGTTGCTTCCCGATCCTGATACGTTCATAGCACGGTCATGGTATGGTAAGGTCTAGTCAGCAGACACCTTTAAATTATTGTTTCTTTTGTGCTTCATTCTGAGAGATTAGTGGAAACGGGACAGAAATAAATTTGTTTAACACCTTACTTATTTTCCCCATAAGGCCATAGATATAGCACATAATAAAAAACGTCGATGCTATGTTACTAAATGCTATGATGTTACTAAATCGCTAATCGCAGATGCTAATATTGATAATGTGCTACAGTCCTTAGATAAACAAAATTATAATTGGATTTCTATTATGATGGTATACTTACATAAAGTATTATCCACATAAAAGCGAGAAGCGAGCGTAAATTGAATGCTAGCAAGTGTGGAGTCACAATATTTGCTTGTCATGTGATCGATGTGTTTGGGACGAGGCAAATAATATTCACACCCACGAGCATTACTTACTCCCTTTAACGTCTATTCAAGAAGTCTCGCTTGTGATCTTTTAGCTTACTACATTTTAATAAAGTCGTAGCTAAGCTTCTTTTCATTCTATGGATAGTATCTGAGATTGGCGAACTATTACCGAAGGCTAATAAATATTGGACAGTATGTATAATGCTAGTAGATGATTAATATATATTATAATACATTATAATTTAATTTAGTTTTTAATAGTTTTATATGTAAATATTAAGTTATAAAAAGTACAATTTATACGAAAAAGTTATAAAAGTTGTGTCAGAACAATATATAACACTACAGTACAATATATAAAACTTTGACAAAACACGCGGCTAACTTGCAGTGTCAACGGACGAAATTCGAACGGATAACTCATTAAACCTGGGGAGTATACGTTTTTAATTAACATTATTAAACACTTCACAATACAAGAATACCATGTACAACATTGTATGAGTTTCATCTCATGACATGATATGACAATGCCTATGTAAAAGCAATATCTTAGACAACTCATACTTCACCCACATGTAACATCACATTAATACTTCACAATCAATTAATCCTTGAAGATTTATGTACATCAAGTATTCTGTAACTTACTTGATATCCTACTATCAGTAAATAATAGTTTTCACTTGAGAGTTTGTCATATTTTATAAGAAATTTATAGAATTAATTATACCATATAACTAGCAACCTAACATATTAATAACTCTTTTTTATCAACTAATAACTACAAAATTATTTTCTTTTTTTTATTTTCAACCCACTTTGCTTAAAATTTTAAATCTAAATTTAAAATTTCACTGTTTCTGCCCCTTTTCCTTTTCTTTTTTTATTTTCTTTTGCTTAGCTGTTTTCTATAACATTTCAGGTGCTGGATCTTTACAAATCCTTGGATCATGTCAGCTCACATCATGACCCGCAAGGCTATGGCCAAGGATACTGAGAAGAAATTGAGAATAGCACTACTTGAGCTGAAAAAATGTCAAGAAGACAACGCTCAATTGTTGAAGGAACGCAGCGACTGTGAGGAGGAAGTGAACAAAGTGAATGATAAGGTGTCTGAGCTGAAGAGTCAACTGTCTGCATTACACTTACAAAATATGGACTACCAGGAGCAGCTGTACAGAATGCAGGAAGAAGTGAAATCCTTCGATAGCTGTCATGAGGAGTATACAAGGTTGCTGGGCCACAATACCGAGTTGGAGACGGGCCTGAATACAGCGCATAAGGTTATTATTTCACTGCAAGAAAGAATAGAGGCACTCAACGGTACTGCGACTCAGAACCTATGCTCGGAACTTCTTGGGGATAAAGTTAGGTCATTAAATAGGTTACATTTAAATTATAAATCAATGTTTAATATTATTAGTAATAAGAAATCTAAGAGGTATATGAAAATGAATAGATTAATTAGGAAACTACAATCTAATCTTGATAGGTCATACAAACTTAAGAGCCTGCGTAATATAAACTCAGAGTTAATTAAGGAGCGTAGGTCATTTCTGTCAGAGCTTGAAGTTTGTCATGAACAAATAGATGCTAGTAGGTTACTATATGAACAACACATATGTGAGCTTAACACAAAAATTTCTGATTTACAAGCCCACTTGACAAAAATAAGTCTCCAACATGAGAAAGAGACATATGAGTACATTCTCAAATATGACGAGATAGCCAGAGTTGGTAGAGAAAACATTGACCGTGTTATCTCACTAACTAACAACATCCATTGCTCTATGTGCTCATCATCAACACCTGATACCAACACAATATTGGCTTGTCAATCAGAATTGCCCAACATGCAACATGGGGTTCAGTTAATAAGTAATAGCTCTCCTGATGTTTCTCCTACATCAAATAAAATTGATTCATTAGATAAACAATCTTTAAATTTGTCTTGTAGGAAAAATGTTGTAATTTTCTGTGATCAATTAGGACTAGGTTTAGGTAGTTTAATGTATAATCATACCGAGTGGCCTATTACAAATTATTGTTCACCAGGAATTAATTTTAGTACCTTAGTCAATAATTTACAGAACACTAGCTTAGATTCACACTCCACAGTTGTCATATTGTATGGAGACTGCTTATCAGTCACTAAACGGGATATATTAAACTTAACTGAAGTTATGGTAGCGCTTCATAATAGGGTAGGATGTCAATTTATTATTTGTGCCTTACCATATTCGTATGCACTAACAGAGCAACAGAATAGGCACATAGATAAGCTTAACTTATTGATCTACAACTGTACATGTCGCTATAGCGACTTCATTTTATTTTTTGACACTAATATATTTATTAGTAATAACTTTTTTTTAACAAAAGATACTATGTATCTTTCTATTTTTTACAAGCGACAGATTGCTAAGTTATTAGCATATAATTTATTTAGGGACTCAGGTACTCATAGGGTATTGCAGGATTTAGTAGAGCATAGTAGTAGTATCACTACTAATAGGATTACTGACACATCTGTTAGTTTAAACTAATAGATGTGACAATGGATAGGCAGACATTTAGTTTAGTTCATCAGAACATTCAGGGCTTATCCGGCAAGGAGCTAGAGATAGATTTATTTTTGAAAGAACACAATGTACAAATATTGTGTCTTACTGAACATTGAGTAAAAAACAATGAATTATTATTCAATAACGAATATTATTCCGTAGTAAGTGCGTTCGTAAGAAAGAAGGCTGTACATGGTGGCTCTCTAATATATGTATGTAATAATATTAATTGTAAGGAACGTAAAGACATAGCGGATCTTTCTATCGAGCGCACTGTTGAATTGTCCTGCGTGGAGCTTCAACAACATGTTGTGGTGTGTGTATATAGACCACCACAGAGTGATTTCAGCCTATTTGAAACTGTTATGGAAGATGTATTAAAACGTATATGCTATGGTAAAAAGCAGGTAATAGTATGTGGAGATTTTAACGTTAACTTGCTCGAGCAGTCACAAAACTGTACTAGATTGATTAGTTTATTTAAGTCTTTTAATTTAGATAATTTATTTTTAGAACCAACAAGAATTACCTCTCATTCTGCCACATGTTTAGATAATATATTCTGCAACTGTGAGTACTTAAATAAGATCATTTTAAGTGACTTAACTTCAGATCATTGCGGGCAAAAGGCTGAATTTCCTTTAGGTACAACTGTTAAAGTGAATAAGATCACATGTAGGCCAATGACCTCTGTTCGCCTAAAACATTTTAATGAGAATATTGCCGCTAGGGTCACTAATATTGATCTAAGCCAGGAAAATCCCGACGACCTATACGAGTCATTATTTAATATCATTCAATCAGAATTTAACTCAATATTTAAACTTAAAACGATTTGCACCAATACTAAACTCAAATTTTGCGACTGGGCAACATCTGGAATATACAAAAGTAGAGATAAATTATATGAACTTTATGGTATGAAACAATGTAATTTTAATCCAGCTTTTATTCAATATGTTAGAAATTATTCTAAAACTTTTAAAAGGACATGTGCAGCTGCCAAGTCCTTGTATTTAAGTAACAAAATTAAGGAGTCCGACAATAAAGTTAGAACTACTTGGAACATTATTAATAGTGAGACTGGTCGGGCTAAGATACGGGATAACAATTTTGAATTAAATATAAATGATAATGTTATCTCAAACAGTACAGACGTAGCTGAAACGTTTAATAACTTTTTTATTGACATACCAGTAAAAACTACTAGCGCCTTAGATTCATGTCCAGTCAAAGCTGAAACCTTGGTTAGGCGGAGTGTGAAAGAGTGTGACGTCCTATTTAGTTTTCAATATATAAACCCCAATGACATAATGAAAGTGTTTAAGTCGATCAATTCAAAAAAAACTGCTGACTTATGGGGAATTTCTGTTAAGTTAGTACAAAATATTATTTTTAATATAGCTCCACATCTAGCTGCAATTTTTAATAGATGCGTTGATGCAGGTGTGTTTCCCAATTTAATGAAGCACAGCAAGGTGATACCATTATTTAAAAACGGATCTAAAAGCGACCCTAGTAATTTTAGAGCTATATCGATATTGCCGTCACTTAGCAAAATTTTTGAGAAAATAATACTGCAGCAATTAGAGAGTCACTTCAATTATAATAATCTATTACACAATGAGCAATATGGTTTCACAAAGGGTCGCTCTACTATAGACGCAGGTGTTACACTATTAAAGCATATATTTAACGCCTGGGAAAATTCGATGGATGCGATTGGTGTCTTCTGCGATCTGTCAAAAGCATTTGACTGTGTTGAACACAATACGCTTCTGCGAAAGCTTAGCCATTACGGCATTAGGGACGATGCACTTAATCTTATTGCCGCCTACCTTAGTGAGAGAGTGCAATTCGTTAATATAAATGGAAATAGGTCTTCGGGATTACCTGTAGCAATGGGCGTCCCCCAAGGCTCAATTCTAGGGCCTTTTCTCTTTCTAGTTTACATAAATGATTTGCCTTTCTTTGTACAGGATTTCTGCGACATAGTGCTATTTGCAGATGACACCTCTAATATTTAAAGTAGACCGTAAAGAAACCAACTTTGATGCTGTAAATGGTTCGCTCGCGGAAGTCCTGGACTGGTTTACTACGAACAATTTATTGCTGAATTCTAAGAAAACTAAATGCATTAAATTTACAATGCCAAACGTAAGAGGTACTAGCACAAATCTTATCATTAATAATGAAACACTTTCGCTTGTTGAGTCAACAGTTTTCTTGGGATTAACTTTAGATCGTAAACTACAGTGGGGCGCCCAAATATCGTGTCTCGCGGGAAAACTCAGTTCTGCTGCTTTCGCTGTTAGTAAGGTTAGGCAACTTACTGATGTCGAAACCGCAAGGCTTGTTTATTTTAGTTATTTTCACAGCGTCATGTCCTATGGCATATTGCTATGGGGTAAGGCTGCTGACATTGAAACCATATTCATTATTCAGAAGCGAGCTATACGCTCAATTTACAATTTAGGTTCACGTGTTTCCCTGAGAGAACGATTCAAAGAAATAGGTATTCTAACAGTTGCATCTCAATATATATTTGCAAATATAATGTTCATTAAACAAAATATACATCTTTATTCGAAAAACAGCGATATTCATGCTATTAATACTAGAAATAAACACAAGTTAGTTGGTACGTATCATCGTTTACACAAAGTCCATAACTCGTTTGCGGGGCTCGGGGTACGTTTTTATAACAAACTGCCCAATGAAATAATGAATTTACCTTTACAGAAATTTAAACAAACTGTCAAGAGTCATTTTTTAGGAAAGGGATACTATACTATTAATGAATTCTTAAGCGATAAAACGTCATGGGGAAAAGTTGCTAATTGATTGTAGGATTAATATTGTAATTATTAAATTTAAGTGATCATTGTCAATAGAGGTGTTTCGTGATCTTACTATTTTGTTTCTTTTATTGATTTCATGTCAACCTTGGCATGATTCTCTTTCAAATTTAAAATATAGTTTATGTAATTTCACTTAGTGTACAATGTGATCACCTTATGCTTTTATATGTACAAAAAGAGACGATGCCTCATTACCATACTGATAGATACTAAATTGTGATTGTGATACGTTGTTTACTTTAATCTCTTAATTTTAAATTTCTTTTTTTGGTATGGTGTGTTGGTTTCGAACCTTTTTGGTACCCTCTTCAAATTGTAACTCATACGAAATTGTAAATATTATACCTTGGCGATTAAAAAGAGTAGCCAGAGTTTCTTGCCAATTCTTCTCTAGGCCCTACCCATGTCAGCGAATTGGCCGTAGGAAAAAATATGCTGACTTTTGTTTATTTTGACGTTCATAAGTATCATGTATTTGATCTAAATGAATAAATGAGTTTGAGTTTGAGTTTGAATATCTTCCTACTTTTTATCTTTTTATACCTACCAAATTTTAGAATATCATAATAATAATAATCTTTATTTTTTTTTGCACAAAAAATCCTAATACATAACATGATAGAAGATGTGTAGTTTAAATAATAAAAAACTTAGGTGTTACAAATTATAAACCCTGTCTCTTAAACTAGGGCAACCTGTATCTTAAGAGACAGTAGTCGGCTACAAGACGACTTACAAATAAGTTACACAAGATGTAGACTGTATCGTTCTACCACTTTTTTTTATACGATAATATTATTGGTGTCTTTTTGTGTGTGGGTGTGTAAGAGTGTGTGTATGTGGATGCATGTGTGTGTGGGTGTTTGTTGTATCTTGTAATGGTGTGATTAGGATGGAAAGCATGGGGTAAGATGGAGATGTAAGGTGAGATTAGGCGATGTATGTGAGTAATGATTCTGTTTCTATGTAGTCCTGTTGAAGAAGCCATTCGGTTATTTTAAGTTTAAGGTCATTTTTATTTAGATCAATTACGTTTTGCGTTTTGAGTAGTTTTTTGTATATATGTGTGCTCAAAATAAAATATTGGCGTCTGGCAAAAGAAGTTTTGTGTCGAGAGCCGGAAAGGAGGTTTTTCCGTTTATTGGGATTGGAACGAGGGACGCTCGCATGCCTTCGAACAGCTGCGTGGAGCACATAGAGCTGTCGGACAGTCAGGACACTACAGTCCAGATATAGCTGCGTTGTTGGGTATCGGAAGGGTTTACTTGTCATAACTTTGAGTACGGCTCTCTGTGCTCTCTCAACCCTAATAAACTTTGTTTTAGCAGCTCCTCCCCATACAGGAATGCAGTACCCAATGACCGATTGACATAAAGCATGAAAGGTCATCTTTAAGGTATCAGGGCTGGCAGAGTGCCTTATATCAATATTCAATATAAAAAACGGGCGGAGTGACTCCCTTCCCCCTTCCTCTTCCGCTTTCTTTCCTGCGACCCTTTTCATCATCATCTCAACCCATAAACGTCCCACTGCTGGGCACGGGTCTCCTCCATACATTTGGAGGGATATTAGCCTACTACACCACGCTGGCCAGACGGGTTGGTATAGGGTTTTCTTTTGAGTTTTCCCTCTCTTGCAGTGGATATTGTCTGCCTGACTTACTCTTTTAGTCGACTCTTACGACACCCTCGGATGGAACGGGGTGGTGACATTTGTATTCTTAATCCGTCACCACACGGACATAATTTTCCCACCCTTTTAATGCGACTTATTTCAAGACTTTACCAAAATTGTTACCATTGTCCTATGTTCTCAAAAGTAATAAAAGCTGAAACCACAGATACCTTATTCTTAGACCGCATTATTGGGAATGACTATTTCGGAACCCTACATTGTGCGTAACTCGACATGCACTCTTGACCGGTTTTTATCTAATAATAATAATTTATTTATTTTCTCTACACAACAATTATAACACAAAACAAGAATTTGAGAACACAATAACTGCCATGACAAAATTTTGTGAGAGACTGGTGCCTGATGCCTACATCAGGCACCAGTCTCTCACAATACCGACTACTCACCTACCGACGCGT